>JALJVW010000206.1:30843149-32058774 GCA_024865655.1 Emberiza elegans
GGCAGGGAGATGTTTTCTTTGATAAAACATAGTCTACACTATGAGGAAGTGTGTTTAGAAGGTATAACTGTAAACTGAGGTCGGGAGCTACAGAAAGTAAAATTAAAAAAAAATAATTTGATACACATATTAAGGAAGTTAATTTAACTGGTTATTTTTCTACACATGCTATTGGCTCTCCTGAAAAAGACGAATGCAGTAATGTTGGAATGCTTGGCATTTCCAAAAAACATTTTTTGAAATACATCACTACAGAGCTGTGTAATAGACAGAACTGCATTGGTGTTTTACCTACTAAAAGGTCAGCACTTCTTTTGCAAGCTTCTAATCTATTTTATGTCATTTCAATTGGTGGTATTAACTGATTGCTTAAATATATCCAGTTCCGTACATAATTACTACTGTACAGTCAGCTCAGAAGTTGGAAGTAACAGGGAATCTTGTCCTTGCTAGTAACTAGTAGATAAGTTGATTTAATTTGATAAGTGTCCAAGGACAAGAGTATGCAATTTATTACAAAATTCAAGCTGCAGCACAAAGGAATTAATATCATACAAACAATTCTTGAATATAGAGAACAAGAGAACTTATAAAGGTGTGCACATCTGCAGGGCTATGATCTTATTGGCATCACAGAGATGTGCTGGGATGGTTTCTGTGACTGGAGTGTAGGGAGATTGAGTGGATGAAGCCCTCCTCAAACTTACAGAAGTGGCCTAAATTCCACCTGACTTGGTCCTCATGGGAAACTTCAACCATCTTGATGTCTGTAGAAGGGACAAGACAGCCAAGTGCAAGCAATCTAGGAGGTTCCTGGAAGGTGTTGATGATAACCTCCTTTTCAAAAAGATAGAGGAGACAATAAGGAAAGGTTCAATGCAGGACCTTGTTCTCTCCAAGAAGAGGGGCTGGTAGGAATGTGATGCTCAAGGGCAGCCTTTGCTGCAGTGACCATGAAGTGGTGGAGTTTAATATCCTTAGGACAGCAAGGACAGCATGCAACAAGCTCAGTACCCTGGTATTCAGCTGGTCCTCTTTGGGGATCTTTTTCATAGACTACCGTGAGGTGGAGCCCTGGGGGGAAGAGCAGATCATAGTTAATATGCAAGGCTCACCCCCACTGTTGTGTTTGGTAAGTTGTCGTAGTCTGGTGTGAAGCTCCCAGTAACTGCAGAAGGGGAAACATAACCCCCATTTTCAAAAGAAAAAACAAAAATAATGAGAAACTGCAGGACAGTCTCATCTCTGTGACTGACAAGGTCCTAGAGCAGATCCTCCAGGGAGTCTCTTGTTATGAAACCATATATACCACAATGCAGTAAGAAAGAGCAAGCTCAGAAAACTTCAAATTATGTTTCTATTTGTATATTCTGGAAAATAAAGATGGCACAATGGGAACTAAGGAGATGTTAGGACAAGCCGATTATAAATGAAAGAGAAAGTGGCTCTACCTGTCTAATTGAATTGTATACAACCATTTCTTTTTATGTATTCATGTACTCTTTATCACAGATTGAGAGATTATACAATTTGTTTAAATAACTGTTGATTTTGTTGAACCAACTGCAATAAAGGTCTCCCAAAGAATTTACTCGAATGGAATACTAATAGGAATAGATTTCCTGAATTTATAGCTTATGTTTGCAGAGTAGCAGAGGGCTGTAGAGACATATGGAGATATAGCTTGTTAATAGTGAATATGCAGGATGATAGTTTAAAAACAACATCCCTTTTTTTTCAGGGATATAAACCACATTTATAAAAATGCTATATTATAAATAAGAGATCAGAATTACAAGGGAGATAAATGGAACAGAAAGAAATAAAGATGGGACTAAGTTAAAAACTTTAGAATTTGTGGGCTCTTCATGCTACTGTGAAAGGAAGAGAAAGTGTTCTTTTCTACTGATTACATTCATTTGTAAAGCTAAATTCTTGATTGTGTCCACTTTTGGATACTTACAAATGTCACTGAAGTTGTATGACCTTTCGCTGTCACCATGTAGTAAAGTATCTCCTGAAAATCTAAGAAATCAAAGCTTGGGCACACCGGTCTTGGAGGTTTTTTCCAACCTTATGATTCTATGGTACTATGAAATATGTGGATCTAAAACAGGAGAATCTAATATTTTCTTCATTTCTTGCTCTCCAGTAACTCTCTTCAATGACCCAATAAATTATATATTAATTAAACTAATTCCTTCATTCATTACCAATAATTTCTGTTCTACTAAAATAAGTCTCTCTGCAGCAAACATGGTTTTATTGCTTTAGCAGAGTGCAGAAATTAGACTAATAATATTTTAAGAATATCATTCTAAAGTATGCCTTGAATATATCATACAATCATAGACAATTACTGCATCTCTATTTTTATTCAGAAAATGATCTCCTGAGACTCTTCTCCTTTGTGAAGACACTCTGATCTTTGCTTTTCAGGAAAGCCTATTATACACAGATTTGGAACTGATGTTCTTTCATTGTCCCTTGTCCCTTTTATTTCTATTGCCCTTGAGGATTTTATCGCATCTCTTATATCTTGTATAGATTGGAAATTTCAATATGTTGACTGATTTTTTACTGTAAGCACAATATCCATGTTTACACAAATATTTTACCATAAGCATCAATAATAGTTACATGAATATTTAAATTTATTTTGTGAAAAAATCTGGAAATAATTAAAATGGTCATAGTACTACAAACAGATCCACTTACAAAGACAATCCCTGAAACAAAATTTAGCATAGAAGATGGATGAAAGTAGAACTATATCTGCATTTCCATTCTGTATTGCTTCGGATAGGAGCCCCCAAAAATGTAGCATGGAAGATACTGATTTCAATGTGCAAAGAGTTATTTGTGATTCAGTATCAGATGGCATATGTCAACTTTAAAGGCAAATAGAAACAAGAAAGTGAAGGAAGGGGAAAGGCGGGGAAAAAAGGAAGTAAGGAAGTGGAAATTTTTTCTATCTGCTAGCTGGGAAAAGAAAAAATAGCTGGATTTCAAAAGTGTGTGCTTCTGAGCATCCTCACCAATGCAGCAGGTGGTTCCCTGAATACTTCTTCACCACAGCTATGATGTTCCATCACCATATGCTCAGTTGCCTTATGGGTTACTTGTGCTCATTACATGAGTGTCACTGCCTGGAGCATGCTTTGACCAGCTGCAGGTGATGCACATGATAACTGAATATTACTGTGCAGATGTATATTTTGGATAATGCTTGTTGATTATTTAGATCACCACTGTTGACAAACCTTGCTTACTAAATTCTGCTTTCCTAGAATAAAGTAATATAAACAAAGATGTAAAAAGCAAAGGGCAAAACTGGGGATGTGTTGAGGAAGAACAACCAATACTCACATCAGTGGCAATTGTCACCCACAAGAAGCTCCTTGTAACAGACACGACAATGTCTGGAGTAAACATGAAGGAAAATCCAGAAATGCAATAGAGGTGGTCTGTGTATGAACTGCAAACATGTTTTCTCAACAAAGCAGTCAGGTTTTCCTTTCTGCTTCATGTCTTATGCATCTAGAAAAGTCATATTTCAGAGAAATTTTTGGCCAATTTTTCTTTGTCTCTACTTGTTCTTTCTTCCTCTCTCTATTTCTTTCTCACTCTGGGTTATTTCAAACTATTTCTTCTACCCTCCTTTCCCCTGCTTTAACACCTTCAGTGCTCCAGCTCTTCCCCTTTTTTTCCCTTCTCATTTCTTTTGAATTCTTCCTTTTTTTTCACGCTTAATGTATGCCTCCACATTCTGATACTCACACCTTTGTACTGTGCTTTAAGATTTTCCTCTGAAATGCCAAAGATTTCTTTTTCTCTTTGCCTTGGAAAATCCTGCCTCCTTATGTTCCCACCTCCCTGTCTGCTCTTTGGCCCCACAACCATTTTCATCTTCATTCCCCTTGAGAAACCCTGCCCTCAGCCATTCCGGTCTTTTTCCTTTCTTGAACATACCCCAGTATCTAAGGCTGGGGCCACTAAGTTTTTGAAGTAAATTGAGGATGTTCATGTTAGTGGAGTAAAAGTCAAGTATGTTTAGGCTTTGATGAGGTGAAAGAGCAGATACTAGTAGAAATGTGATGAATGTTTCTGGAAGGATAAAATTTTACTTTTTTTCAGTCTCCTTCATAGACAGTACAGGAATACAGTAAGACTCTCCAGCTAAACTTTATTTTATAAAGTGAGAGAGGCAATATAAGTAATAGATAAGTTGGCTTTTTTAATAAATCAGATTTTGAAGGTTAACAGTTAGTGTATCCCAAAGGCCAAGTTCCCAAGCCTTTGATTGTGTTCTTAGGTGAAGATGGAGAAAAAAACTGGTGGAATATGTTAAGAATATACTAAGAATGGTCTCTCAAGCAGCCAGGTTTAGCTGCCCTAGAGATATCACTCTGCAGTACAGGTTGCTAAAAAGCAGCATTGCCAGAACAAAAGCTGAAAATGCAGTTCTACAGGGACACATCAATCCACCTAATGCAATTTATTAGTGCCCCTAATATTTAGGCAAATAGCCTTTTAGGCTGTCCCCTTCTACACTGAGAGACACAGAACTAGAAATAGCACGCAGTTTATGTGCTGCTGCCCAGTACTGTAGATTTTCTCTAATGCTGTACCTCTCAGAAAAACACAGATATAGGACAACTGTTTTATATTTTTTTATTTCCCTTTTGACAACCCTAGTAACCTACTCCCCCACTGCAATTTCACCAGATATGGAATCTATTTCTGAGCAGAATTATGCGTGAAGCCTCAATTAAGCTCACTCAGCATTATGCACCTAACACAGGAGGTGGTTTTTTTCTGTACGTTTGTGAAAAGAATTATTAGGCTGGTTTTCATTCAGATGCAAACATGAAACCCATCCAAATAGAATGGAAAACCTGTAGGCTGCCACTGGCAGCCTGAGAAGAATTTGCAAAGCAGCCCCCTCTTGCCAGTGTACAGCAAGGGAGATGGTTAAAAGATGTTGAGGTTGACAGTGTTGTGGTATTTCTCATTACTAAAGGTCACTGCTACGCTAGTACATCACCATTTTTTGGAGAGAGCTGCATAAGGTTGTGTCAGGGAAAGAAAAGTATTATACAGGAGACAAGAAATACTGCAAGGCATTAGGCAGACAAAGAAAGCACTTAGTGATTTCAGAGGGCTTGCATGGATATAACCTGGGGCAGAGTTTGGCTCTGACTGCTCCATCTGCATATCACTTCCCAGTACCCAGTGCACTAAGTGGTGGTTTTACTTAGAGGGTTGTAAATCCAGAGTATCTCTACTGAAGACAACTGTCCCAAAACAAATCAAGGCAATCCAGAATGATGGTGCTGTAAATGAAATCACACTCTGACTGACCTTAAGTACTTGGCCTGTCTCAGGTAACATTTTTTTTCAAGTCATCCTGATAAATAATTTTTCATCACAAAATCCAGCTTCACTGTTTTTGTGGGATTCTTTCCATTTTAATAGAAAAAGACAGCCAAAGTTGCCATAGCCATTTTTGTAGGACAAGGGTGTCATGCAAAAAGAACGCAAATTTATCTTCTTTCTGTCATTTCATCGGGGACTCATTCATTTTTTGCTGATCACTTATTTAAAACCTTTTTGACATGTGGCTGTCTTTAAAAGGTTGACTTATTTCCCACACTTCCATCTCCAGATAACCTTCCTGGGATCCATCTCATTCCATTGTCTCTGACAATCTCAATTACAGTGCTTGTTGGTCCAGCAAGATAACAAAGGCAGCAAATGCAGCACTGCAAGTGTACTGCTGCTGTTGGTAGCATGGAGAGCTGATCAGACAAAAAGCAAAATTAAATTTAACCTTTTACTCCTTAAATATAACTTTTGAAACTAAGTTTTAGATCACTTAAATTCTGACTCTGTAAACAAAAATTATTGACCTGTTTGCCAAAGATGGTGGCAAGTTAGGTAAGGCAAAGCATCTCTTATCTTGGCAGGTGCAGTAACAGGTAGATCCATCAAGTCACTCCAGAAAACAAGTCAGTGGAAAGGATCTCTCTACACCTGCTACTCCCATTACTAATGCTCTCAAAATGGTTTCACCAGCTTTCAGTGCTGCCACAGCTGGTGCTTCTTGTGCTGAATGTTTTAGTCTTTAGCAGCAAGAAGCCAGATGATGCTACTTATGCAATTTTTATCCCTTGTGACATATACAATTAATGACAGGCCTTCTTTCCTCCCCATTACTTTCATTCCTCTGAAGGACTACTCCAAATCTGAAGGACCTGTTTTATGTTTATTGTTATTAATCTGAATCACAGTTGCTTCAAGACAGGTCAATCAGAATCCTGTTGTATTAAGTGTCCCACATAAAGAATTTGATCCCTCTCACAGATTAAACACAATCCTTGGATTTTGAGCCTTTTTTAATGTAACTCTCATTTTTTACATACAGATTCTTTCAGCTCTATCTAAATGCCAGCCATCAACTTCACTACTGCTTAGCTTCATTCACTGGATTGGCCTTGGTGAAAAAGCTGCTAGATTGCACACCCTTTGGAAGAGTAGATTTGCTTTTCCTCCCTGTTTATAGACCACCAGGCATATGTGGTGTTTCAGGCTGTATCAATTACCACTGCAAAACTCAATTATATGCTGCTATATAATTAGCTGATGGATACAGGTCATTGCTCTACCATTGATATCATAGCTCCTCTCCACTTCTTTGCTTTGCAAACACACAGTGAAAAATGAAAGATTTTTTGTGTAGTCCCTAGCCCACATGTCCAAATATTTTTACTTTGTTATATGTTTCCCTGCACCATATAAGTATATTCTTTCTTCATAAAAACAATGAATTCCACTTTTTTGAATTCCACATTTTTACACTTGCATAAATTTCAATTGTAGTCTATTAAATCTGGTTAAACTAATCCTGAATCACCTGGAAAGCAAACTTAGTAGACCATCCCAAGCCTCCTTTTACTAGTGCCCTTGATCATTAAGAACATCATTTAAGAACAGTTTCATGCTTCTGGGTAAAAAATTCATTCACTGAAAACTAGAATAATTTTGTGACCATAGGATAGGTAGGTAGTTTTAAGGTGAGACACTGTCCTTCCCAGAGTCTAGCTAGGATCCTTATGCACCTGGGCAATATATTAATCTCTGATTTAACAAGCCTGCAGCAGGCTATTTCAGTGTCTGATACACAGACAAAGTATGTACACACACTGGAAAGGTTTGAGGAAAGAGACAATTCCAAAGAAAGAACTCCCCATTTCTTAGTAAGGAAAGAAAATGCACCAGCTATTGTCCATCTGAGGTATGTAACAAAGTAAGCTAAAGTTAAAAGGTTATTTACATAAAGAGTTTAAAATCCAAAATCATAGCAATTTGTTAAATATTAACTACAGTCTTTATATAAAAAAATTGATTATATGACTGTCACCAACATATTCATGAGGTAAAATTGTGTTATGACATGATTGGACTAGGAAAACTGGTCTACAGTTATAGACACTGCCACAGAAAATAAAAAATCTAGAGTACTGAGATACACAACACCACTGCAAATCTCACTAATTTTAGAATAAACAGGAATTTAAAATGCCTTGCTCTGTATTGCATTAAGAATCACATTTGTGTTGTATCAGCTTGACCCTTACAATATGAATCTTATCTATGCAAATGAAAATGGTTTCCCTGTGTTCATTACATCAACATATCAACATGTTCATTATATCAAGAGTAGTCTTTCTTGGTGCTTCATTTGTATAAAATACTAAGACTCACATATTGTGGGCCTGAGAATCAAATCAGATAAGATTTTAAATGCTTTTGTATTTCTCCCACCTACACAACTGATATCCTTCAGTTATCTAACTTTTTACAGTTTTAGCTATATTTTCTATAATCTTAGTAAACTTCTGCTTGATACAGCCACTGGCAGCACGACAAGTACTTTCTTATAATCTACTTTCAACAAAATGAACATCAAGACTATTTGACTGTGTAGCAGCTGACATAAAGTGCAAACAGACATCCTACTTTTTTTTGTAATTATATTCCTGAAAAAATCAAATTTATTGTAAAATATATCCATTTTTAAAATTTTTTTTCTCCATGTTCTGGGAAGCCCATTTCCTTCCTATTCAGACTGCCTAAGACACTACTTGAATATCTGATGCAAATTTGTGTACATCTTCAAAGTAGAATTTAATCTTGCTGTAGTTTGAATGTAATAAACAGGGAATATAAATATTTTTAATCAATCACATTACTCAGTATAACTTCAGAAGTTCAGCTGAACTAGGAGTCTTATTTTTTATTATATAAAAAATATTTTCCAAGTTTTTTCACATTTCTATTTATCACGAAATGGGAGTGGGAAATGAGACTTGCTAAACAAATTGAAATTATAATTTCTTAAGCGAGATTTAACAAGTCTACCTTTATACAAGATAATTACAGGTAAATAGGAAGAATAAATTTGAAATTTCAAGCTCCCTTTATAAGCAGTTAGACAAGACGAAGCTTGCTCAGCAAGAAGGTTTAGGTTTAGCTGGTGAGTGGCCTGCAGTACAGATTCCACCCTCCATCACCTTTCTCCACAACTATAATGACAAAAGTGCTAAATAAAATTTTTCCCATTTTTCCAGTTATCTAACCATTGAAAATTTAATTCCTCATATTTCAGGGTCTATACCCTGTACATACAGAGTATTTTCAGAAACCTTAAGAAGAGAAGGATAAAAGAATATGTTATTGCACTTTCAAGTTAGATAAGGGAGAGTATAAAGAAAACAAAACCAAGCTTTCTTATAGAGGCACAGTGGCAGAAAGAGAGGCAACAGAAAGAAGCTATAACAAGGAAAACTGTGTGTAGGTATAACAGTAAATTGTTAATGATAAAGGTTCTTAAATATTGGAAAAGGTACTCAGAAGGCGATGAATCCTTGTTTTGAGTGGAGGGGTCAGACTGGATGGCCTCCAAGACTCCTTTCTGATTCTTGACATGATCCTCTGATTCTACTTGTCCTCTTAAAAGTGAAAATATCTTTCCATCATTAATCTTAGTATTTGTCTGAATGAATATTGATTCTTAATTAGACCTGAGACATAACCACTGAATTTTTATTCCTTCCTATTTGCTCTTTTGAACAAATCTCTGTAGTCTCACACATATACAGCAAGGGGAAATGTCGGTCCTGTGATTAAATGTAATTGTCAAAATTTTTCATGATTATTATACAAGAACATAAGGAACTGGAAAGAGTAGAAGTATCTCTATGGATAAAATTTTAGATATTTAACTATATATAGCAGACCATAACTTCTGCTCTACTAGTTACAATGCTGGTTCAATGGCTATCATTCTTGTCTCTATGCAGGCAGCAGTTTATTTAAAATCTGACTGTATTCAGATTTGAAGCCTGTATTCAGGCTTCATATGCTTAAGAATGTCTTTTTTAATTAAAGTTCTTTGTAATTGAATTTTGAAGAGTAATAATACATCTTCCTTTATAAGACAAGGCTTTTCCCATCCACAAATTCCTTGTCAAAGGAGGTCTGTTCATGACTTATTATCTCAGCTGGTCCCTGTCCTGCTAACAGCTACACTAGCAGAACATTTTTACCCACAGTGAGTGGGTGAGGATCTGCATTGTTTGGCAGGATTTCCAGGTCCAGAAATTGGTTACTTATGCAGGATTGTGTTTTGCATTAGGGGCTGGATCTGATCAACCCAGCTTGCTTGTACAGTATCAAAATCCTTGTATTTATGAGCATTTTCCTGACCTTCCCTCGCCTCCTGCCCCCAGGTAGCAATGGTACCAGCACCTGCCTGCTTTCAGCTAGACCTGAAGCTGGGTTGTGTTTATTAGGCATAACACATACTTTACTAGCTCTTAAATGAGAGCCATGATTTCAATACAAGTATCCAGAGGCCTGAAATAGAGCTGGAAAACTGAACGCTGGTAAGGCTTTATTTGTGATAAAAATGTCCATTTACACCCTTAAGCAAATCTGGTAATTTTACTCCATCAGAGTAACACTTTCATATTTGCCTCTATATATTTGAAATTTTTAATAATTTCTAAACATTACCAAAGAGGATATAAAATGTGTAAATATGAAAACAAATTTTGGAAGAAAATTGATTGGGTTTTAATTGGTAAAACTCAGATAATTCAAATACCAATTTGTGAATCATACAAGTCCATGGTTGTGCTGCAGAGCTGGCCATGTGGGGCCATGTGAGGTAATGTGTTTTTAAGGCAGACACATGCAATGGTCATTTAAAATTTTACTGAGTAAACATTTAAATGTCAGGTAAAAAACCTGAAATTATTGAAACATATCCAAGCTACAGCTTCTCCCAAGACAAGACGTTTGTACTCTGAATACACTGCATCTTGATAAAAATCTGAGTCTACTGTTACTTTGACAACTGATATACAAATTTCCATCTCTGCCAACTGGTGTCCTGTTTTTACAACTAACCTTAGATTACTTAATAAATTTTAATAAACACATAATCAGTGTTATTAGATGAATAGATTCCAAAGTTCACTATAATGAAAGGTGTGTTGACAAGAGAAGAAAAAATAAGATGCAGCTCTGAAAGAGATTAAAAAGAAAAAAGTAAAGAAACAATTCAGCTAGGAAAAGAACAAGTCTGGAAGGTATTAAATCACGTAAAGTGTCTGATTGATCCTGACTTTCAATTCTCCTCTCAAAAAGAAAACTACAGTGAGGCATGCCTATCACAGTTGAATTTAGACTGATAAAACCACAAAGTTACTGTGTTTTAAAAAGTATTGGAATTACATGGGCTTCTAAACAAGTCGAGACATTTCCCTTTCCAGAGCAATGACAGGCATAAATAGCACAAAAGAATCAAGGAGACAAGAAGACGTGAAAGAAGGAACAGGGAAAACATTTGTTGGAAAAAGCATCCATGGAAAAACATTTTCAATATATTGGGCTATTGTTTGAAGTAGAGTTCAAGGGATTGACTGCCTGCAGGTAAGAAGGAGTAGATGACAGCAAAGAAGAAATTCATCCATGTGATAGATGTTGCAGTGGCAAAATCAAATACTTACAAGTATAAAATGAGAGAACTCAACAGTCTTGGCATCCCTAGTTCTTTTCCCTAGAGCATATGCATTATAATACATAATCACACATTGTATTTTTTTTCTTCACAAGACCCCTACCCCATTGAGTGAACAGAATGGATGGTGATCAATTAAAAAAGAACAGCTATTCAATGTTTTGTTTTATCCTCATTGTTCATTTTGTGGACTTATGCCTTATCTACTGCACGCTATTCAGAGGCTGCAATGAATACAGAATTATTAATTTCCTCATGGGCTTTTCTCTGGCAGTCAGCTCCGTGATGCTCCACAAGCATTAATTTATCTTCACAAAGTGCAATGTGATGTGAGAGGTTACTGTTATCCCCACATTACAGAAAGCAAGCTGAACAGTGAGACAGCGGGAGACTGTTTGTTTACAGTACGCAACTGAGGGTTTAGCAACTGATTTCTCAAATTACATAAAGTAACACTTTGCATGTTCAAGACAACACTCCCATAGACTTTGGTTGCATCTGAGAATACCCAGAATACAGACCAACAAAAATCAGAAAATGAGACACCAGTGCCTAGCTGCTTCTATGACAACACCGAACTGGAGACTTCTACTGCAGAGACAAAATCCAAATACCTGTTTCATTCACATCCCAAACACCATAAAAAAATAGAAGATATGGAAAGCATTCCATAGATCATATGGATATTTAAAATAGAACATATGCAGAGCATCCCAGATTCCCATTCCCAGCAAATCCATATAATGCTCTGAATAAAGCATAGGCTCCTGTGGAAGATGGCCTAAGTGGTCATTGAATCAAAGTGTCTATGAATTTATGAGAGAAGCTGGAACTTAATTCAGTGGGTAATATGTCATTTTGTGACTTTACAGTGCAAATACAACAATGCTTTATAAAGTAGGGCAAATAGATATTGCTATGGTAGCCTCTGCATTTTAAATAGTTTTAAAAGGAAGCAAACAGAAGCTTTTCTGCATGATGATACCACATTGTCTTTTCACAGATCTAGGAGCTCTGTCTGGTCTTTGGCCAGTTCCACTCATGGTGTAAGTGCTGACAGTAGAGGGATATTGAAGAAGCCAGTATTAAGGGAATGAGTCAGACTTACTCTGCTTATCACTGGTCTGAAGTCTGCCAATCTTACTGCCTTAGCCCTCCCAGGAACAATGAACTGACCACATACCCTCATAAATGTATTGCACTACCTTCACACTGGATCAATGACTTCTTTCTTTGGTTTGGTCCCAGCCAGATAACTTGAAGTCCATACATGACACAGACTTCAGCTCTGGTCAGCCTTAGCTCAGGATTCCTTAGAGTGCTGAATCCCTTCAGCCTTGCACTGGAAAATTATCATTTTTGTTGTGATTATCAAATGTTCTGAAGGGGTTAGACTAGACTTATTAAGAACAGAACCCTCTTAGATTTAGCAGCTTGAATTTTCATATTTCTTTGTGGGCTGTTTACCACTTTGAAAACCATAATTAATATTATTATCACATTTCATGTAAATTGGGACCTATCAAGTGAGAAAATTTAATTTAAATTATTAAAATCTGATGAAAAAATATAGCTGAAAAGATATTTTTATGAGAAAATCATGCAGCTCTAACATTAGATATTGCTGCTTATCCTGATTTTAGTACACTTTCAACAGTAAAAGAAGTGATAGCATACATTAATCAAATTTTTAATACAATAAGCAGAAGTGAGGTAATAGTTCTGTGAAACTTCTGAAAGATATTGTTCAAATGTTCTCCATCCCATAAACACACATTATTCTAAATTGTGAAAGTATAGTTTTAGTATAACCTGGATGCTAACGTATTTTTTGCAATCAAATAGAAAAAAAATTTCAGCATTGTAGTGGCAAGTTTGTATGCTCTTTGTCTAATACCATGTTTAAAGGAAAGTTTTCTCTGCTCTCTCTGTGAACTAAGGAGCATCAGCTGGATCTGTACAAACACAGTTTTAGAAGTGGTCTCTAATGACCAGGGTAAACATGTCTGAAATTATTTTATAGTCAGCTCTCCTCTTCCACCTCTCCAAAATACATGAAAAAGAAAAAGCTGTAAAAAGTATATTCAAAAGTGGAGTTCTATAATCAAGATCCCAGAAAAAGTAAAGAAAACCACAGGTAAGAGTTGGCAAACTGATCTACAAAAAGGCTATTAATAACTGCAGAACATATCTAGTCTTAGACATCTAGCACACTCTTAGACACTCCCCTTTCACTTCTCCTTATCCAAGGATGCAGATTATCCAAACTCTAAATTTTAAGCAGCAGTATTTTTAAGAGTATCCTACTTGGGCTGATGAATATATATGAGAAGAGAGCATAAGATAAAATCTTACATTTACTGCACTTTTGAAGCAAGCTAATCCAGAGTCACATCCAACTTTACCTAACACGTAGATGGGTAATGTGGATGTCAGATTTTTTCTCATTCTGTCTTCTCTTCTACATAAGCCCTTTAAGTGTGAATATTACAAAGCTGAAAACATGAATGGAAGTCAAATATCTTGTTAAGGGTTCTTTTTTTTTTAGTGAGTAAGAAGCTACATGCTGTTCTCCAGATGCAAAAGGGAAAAAACCCAAACAACTTAGCAATGTTTTTACAATTATTTAAAGAGAAGGGTCACACTACGTTCAGTGAGTGTTTTCAAAGTAAATCAATGATAAAGTCAGACTAATAATTTTATAGTGTGTTTCTCCAATGATCATTTGTACTTTCATTTCCACTATAAAAGATCATGCGTTCATCCAGTTTTCATATTGCCACCTTCTACTCTGAATAGGAACAAAGATCAGTATCAATATATTTCTAATCACATCCCAAACTGACCAAAGTTTCCCATTTCAAAAACATCTTGGTGAAATTTAGTATAAAATGTAGTATATGACGGCCAGGTATATTTTTAGCAGCTTTTCTTTGGATGAGTTGCTTTCAGGTGAATTCATCTCTCACTTGTGTCTTTTATTGGCTTTCTTGTATATGCAAATGAGATAGGAAGAGTTTAAAAAACTTTTAATTTTTCAAGTACTTTGCAATGTTGAAAAAGCAATCATAGTTGGGTTACATGTAATCAGAAGAGATTTTTGAGTGTGAAATTCACAGTGAGAAAGTAGAGGTTGAGCGCAATTCTCTCCTCTGCTGGCACTGGTGAAAGCCCTTCAGTGTGGGGTCAAAAACAACAAGTGTAACTCATTCACTTAAAACTCTTTTAAGGGTTTTTTTTTTTTAGTGAGTATGAAGCTCATGCTGTTCTCCAGATGCAAAAAGGAAAAACCCAAACAACTTAGCAATGTTTTTACAATTATTTAAAGAGAAGGGTCACACTACGTTCAGTGAGTGTTTTCAAAGTAAATCAATGATAAAGTCAGACTAAAATTTTATAGTGTGTTTCTCCAATTAATTTGTACTTTCAATAAAAGATCTATCCAGTTTCCTTCATATTGCCACCTTCTACTCTGAATAGGAACAAAGATCAATCAATATATTTCTAATCACATCCCAAACTGACCAAAATTTCCCATTTCAAAAACATCTTGGTGAAATTTAGTATAAAATGTAGTATATGACGGCCAGGTATATTTTAGCAGCTTTTCTTTTGGATGAGTTGCTTTGTGAATTCATCTATTGTGTCTTTTATTGGCTTTCTTTGTATATGCAAATGAGAAGAAGAGTTTAAAAACTTTTAATTTTTCAAGTACTTTGCAATGTTGAAAAAGCAATCATAGTTGGGTTACATGTAATCAGAAGAGATTTTTGAGTGTGAAATTCACAGTGAGAAAGTAGAGGTTGAGCGCAATTCTCTCCTCTGCTGGCACTGGTGAATGCCCTTCAGTGTGGGGTCAAAAACAACAAGTGTAACTCATTCACTTAAAACTCTCTTATTTCTCGCTGTAGACCATTGATCTTCAAACTTTCCAGGGAAAAATCCTTACTCAAAATCTAGTCTCTGAAGTAACTGCTCTCCAGAAAAAGAGTGCCCAGAAATGCTGTGTAAATTATTTATTTCATTAGAGAAAATACATAACAGAATCCTCAGTATTATGAATAATACTTTCATATGTCCTTTAACTTTTTAAAAAAATTTTCCACATTTTTGAACAGAAAAGAATGTATATTTTCTAATTTTTAAGATAAAACTCATAACATTTTTTGCAACTCTTCTTCATTAACTTTTGCAAGTTTTTAACAACAAACCAAGTTGTTCCTTTTTATGAGACTTCAAATTGCAAGTACCTTGCTAAGAAATGCTCTTCTCTGCACTATATCGACATGACATTTCTAATAGAAAATGCTGACAGTCTTGTCAAACATTCTACCTCTCTGCAGTAGAACATAATACTCTGTCCCTCAGTGATAGTTGAGATAATACACCAAATCACTCCAAATTAACCTGTGTTGCACACATAATCACTGAATTGATGTGACAGAAATAGTAGTAGACATACACTGATGTACAACTAGAACAAAATATTGAGAAACCATACTAAATTCTTCAAATAATGGAGTTTAGGTTTTTGGTTTTTTTTTTGCACAGATTATTAGAACGATATGTTTTTGTAAAGAATTGTCTCAGCTTGTACTGGATTCTATTTTGTTTCATTTTATAGCCATAACTTTTAGTCTCAACTGCCTCTGGTTTTTCCTTGCCTTCAAAATTCTAATTTTTCTTTTTACTCTTAAAAAGAATAAACTTAGCAGTAAGTAAAGCTAAAGGAGGCCTATTCTTAACCTCAGTATTATACCCTACAAAAGATGTCATGGCAAAAACATTGACGTTACCAAACTAAAGCAGAGCACAGATTTAGCTTAGAAACCTTCCCACTGCTTAGTGCAGTGACTAACGTCAATGTAAGCAGAAGGCCAGATCTGTATCTTACCCCTGCATCATCTTACTGGCTGCTTTCCTCAAGATCTACATGGGGTTTGATCTTGACCAGAGATCCCATTTCGGCTGTAAGAAATCTATTTGCAATTTATATTTTGTTAAAACTAATTTATCAAATCAAATGCTCAAGGAAAGCTCTAATATCAATAAATTAAAAATCAGAATAAAACATAGATTTCTGTATCAGATCTTCTTTTACAAGCATCTTTAAAGCACAGAACATCACATTAACTCATTCAATCATCCATGCTATGGCACAGCTCTATATTTCCTTCCAGAAAGATAGTTTATGGTTTGAGAAACCTTTTCCTTCACAAAATGAACAAGGACACAAGAAACCTAATATGTCTCTCACTGAAAAATAGCATTCCTACTAAGAAGATAAGTGGTGTCGTTTTTGAAAACTGATCCATATTTCTCTTGTAAAAAAATATTTAGTCCTTCAGAAGAAAGGAAGGGCCAGGTTTGCTGACAGACCTTTCCTGTCATCAGGTTTTGCTACCCCTTTCTCTGCTGCATTCCAAGCTGTTGTGATTGTGTGTAGCTGATGTCAAGAGAGTGTGGCATGAGCTGTTCCAAAGTCAACAGGATATCCTAAAGCATGGGAAAAGAGGGGGGAAATACATGTAATAAGCATGTTGTTTTGCACTTTCTTAACAACCCTGTGCTGCTGTACACATAAGCCAACACACATGGCAGTCCTAATCAAGATGTTTTGTATTAGAGGAGCTTTCCAAAGTCAGCTAGGAAAATTTACAATACCTTCCCAAAAACTTAACTTCATTCTGTTATGGGATTTTTTTCTATTTTGGTTTTAATATAGATTAAAATGTAAATATTAATCTATAACCTTCTTTATATTTATTCCTCTTGTTGTATTTCAAACCAGTGGTGTAGAATCAAATAAAAAACATACACCTGAAAGTACAACTGCTGTTACTCTTGTGATGTCTTGAAAATCCAAGACTAATCATCTGTTCTTATAGAAACAAATACCTTTATTTTACAGTACTTCCCATGATCTTTTTCAGGTGCATTCATGTTTCTTCTCTTTCCACTGTGACTGTTTTGCTTATATTTGGATGGATTTTTTTCTCATTGCAACATGTAACTGTAGTCTCTGCCTTAACACAGTGTACATTGGAAATGACTCTTCTCTAAGAAACACCATAGATAATGAAAGATTGAAATTAGATCCTTCCTTAGCCTTCACTTTTCCATCTAGTTCATTCAGGCTGTCTTCAGATGTCCTAGAAGTCTTAGTGGTTTACATATTTCTCTTTTGCACCAAAGAGACTTCTATCTAGACATGATAGAAGTATCTTGAACTAGACATGATACTCTAGATGAAGCCTTCTAAGTGCCAGGTAGAGGGGAATCAATGCTTTACTTTATTTTATTCAATTCTCTTGATAATGCAGCCCAAAATGTGGTTACTTATCATCAGCATAAGGTGAAACTAGTGATTTATTTTCAATTTTTCTCCCTCATGACCCTCAAGACCTTTTCTCCAGAAATATATTCTATCAAGTCTTTGGCATGCCTGTGTTATTGTAAGGGATTTATTTTATCCCAGGAGATGAGGTCTTTGGTGAACCTTGCTGAAGGTTTGTCCTTGCTGAACCTTGTCCAGTTCCGGCCAGCCCATTCCTCCATCCTCTCAAGGACCATCTGACAGCCTTTGCCTCCAGAGAATCAATGGCTCCCCTCAGTGTGGTGCATCTGTGTATGATGAATTCCTTCCCATGATCCAGACCTTTGCTGAATGTGTTAGATACTAGTGACCTGGTCCCATTCTTTGAGAAACCCTCATAAACAGCTGTCAGTCAGACTTTGAGTCTGTTGATCACTGTTTTCTGAGCTAAATAATGCAGTAAATTATCTCATTAAATGGGTCTAGGATTTCTATTACAAGCAGGGAGAAGGGTATTTTCAGATTATGTAAAACTGTTTTAGGGAGATTGTGGTGATGTGGAAGTTTCCTTATGTGAAGTTTCCCAATGGTGGGTATGGGAGGGATCAAGAGGACTGAGAAGGAACAAGCAGGGAAAAAAGGATAATATAGAAGCCAATCAAGGATGAACAGACTGCCTGTCAGTATGCTTTTCTGTCTAAACCATGCATTTATCATATTCACATTAAATCATGTTTCTAAATGTTTTCTCTGATTTTACTCCATGTTCCAAGTGGGTAAATATGAATGGTAACAAACTTCTAGCTGAATGGGAAAAAGAATAAGTGGCCTGACTACAAGCAACTGAAGTGGAAATACAAAGCTCAGGGGCTCGTACATCCAAGTAGCAGCATCTAGAGCCCAAGGATTTAGGAGATTACCCATTTATCCAGTGGGTATCTCAGTCAGCTGCTGGAGAGATCTAAACTATGTAAATTGGTATGATGTCTGACTACCAGCACTTAAAGTGGGACCACAGTTTCCAGGGGCTCATAGGTCCCAGAGGAGACCAGGAAACAAAGGATTCAGTATGTGTTGCAGTGTGCATTTATGAAGTCTTCAATACCATCTACTGCAGAGCTAATACACAGAACTGCTGCAGCCTCTCATCTGTCAGGCTGCATGATTCAGCAACTTTCTACAGTATCAGTAAAATTACTGAACAGTTCAGTAAAATTTTACGGTTGAATAAAATTACTGAATACTGGTTTGGCTGACCATTCTTCATCGCCTCCATCTTCCTCCTTGCCTTTCGTGAAGGATGACATGAAACTTGTTTTTCCAATTTTTTGGGAACCCTCTGAATGTTCCTGACCCTTCAAAGTTATAAGGTGACCTTCATCAGCCAGCTCTTGCAGTTTGATCCCAAGGACTTGTGTACATGAAATTAGACAAGCCACCTGACACCTTTCATGCAAGTAGGAAGTTTTCCTGGGGCAAGATGGACTTCTCATTGGCACTGCAGCATCAAAACCATTTAGGAGCAGTCTTTTGGCTGTTTTCCTCTGACTGTATACATAAGTGCTTCTAGTCACCCTTCACATGCTAGTGTGCTCTGCTTATTTGCAAACAGAATATTTAAAATGGAATGATAGTCATGGACAATGCTTTTGGAGGACAAACTCAAGAAGAGTTTTAACTCATTTGGGGTTTGTTTGGGGTTTTTTTTAATTCTGCCAACAGGTTTCCATTTCTAATGCTGGAAACAGAGCTAAATATGGTCAAACAATTATTTTCAGAACTAATATAGGACTTTGCATGATGTCATGCAGGGATAAAACAGAGAGTCTCTATTATCTGTGGACCAGTATTTGCAGACATTTTAAAAAATTACTGAACACTCTCAGACTCAAAATTCTGTGTGCTGAGAACAGTATCATGTAAAATTACTGAACAGTTGCCATTGTAAAATTTTGGACTGGTTGAATAAAATCCATCCCTGAATTATATTCTGGCCTACCAACAGTGGCAACTCTTAGCATCCTCATTCTATTTCATTCAGTTTAATTTTCACAGTTCTGATTTCTGAACCATCTTCCTCCTTGCCTTCCTCGTGAAGGATGACATCCTTGTTTTTCCAATTTTTTATGTTGCAGGAACCCTCTGAATGTTCCTGAAAAAGTTATGAAGAAAAGGGAAAAAAATGCTTTTGAATACATGCAAAAATCCCAAAAAATATGGAGTTTGGATAATGTTTTCAGATTTTCAGATTCAGAAGATTGCATTTCTAAGAATAAAAATGTGTCAAAAAGATACTAAACCTATAATAAGTGTTTATAGAAAAATCCATCAAATGATTTTTAAAAGGCCTATATAATGTGCTTTCTTTGGTATTGTCTTCTTCTCAACTTCCTGAAATATTTGTTCTATTGTTGGTTAATGAAGATGGTCTCTTGAAATTAATGTTTCTTTACAAAGGAAAAGCCTTTTAATGGGCATGAATAAAAATGTTTAATGAACTATCCCAAATATATTAGTAATAAGTTCTGATGTAATGCACTCTCAGATATCTGATTAAGACTTGTGTAGTTATCTCAGTTTACATTGATTACAAGAGCTTTTGCAGACTGACAAATCTGTTACCTAATTTTTTCAACTATTAAAATAGAAAAGCTGAAGTAAGAGAAGTACGTGTCTCTTATCAGTTTAGAATGATTTCCTCTCTTTACATAGGAGGTTAAGCTGTTGAATTCTAGATTTGTAGGAACCTTCTTTAAGAAGTAGATAAAGAAAATTAAAGTCAATGTGTAAACGAGCAAAATATTCTGAGAACATAAACCATCCAATATATAGCCTGTACTGAAATGAGATCATGGGAAGTATGTATGTCTTAATATTTTTCCCCATAGCCACTTCAGGAAACAATTTTTGGCTTACAGTTTTTTCTTCCATAGTGAATAGCCACATCTTCCAGTCTTTCAGAAAGCTCTATGCACTCTGGGCTTCAACATGAGCAAAGCAAGCAAACACATTCAAAATTGTAACATTTCATTTGCCTAGGAATAGAAAAAGGTGTCTTGGGAAATACAATTGAAAACATTTGCATGCCTAGAATAGAAAAGGGTCTTCTAGTCACCCTTGACATGCTAGCATTCTCACACGTTTTGCTCTGCTTATTTGCAAACAGAATATTTAAAATGGAATGATAGTCATGCTTTGTAGGAAACAATGTAAATGTTTGTAATAGAAAAAGCCCAAGAAGAGTTTTAACTTCAATTATTCTGGGGTTTTTATTTGGGGTTTGTTTGGGGTTTTTTTTAATTCTGCCAACAGGTATTCCATTTCTAATGCTTGGAAATGTCCAGAGCACAATAAATATGGTCAAACTCAATTATTTTCTTACATGCAAAGAAATAATATAGGACTTTGCATGATGTCATAGAGTTAACTTAACCAGGGATAAAACAGAGAGTCAAGTGATATTATGGTTCTAAAGGAGAACTGGACCAGTATTTGGAAGACAGACATTTTAAAATTACTGAACACTCTTTTAATCTCTTCTCACTTCTCCCCAGCTTCTACTTAAGACTGCCATTGGGCTGCTGAACTGGACAGATCCTGGGTCTGGACTGGTGTGCACTTTTTATGTTGCAGGTTTATATAATCCATCCCTAGAATTATATTCAATTGTTTGCCTACCAACAGTGAGCAACTCTTAGCATCCTCAGAGCACTAACCCAGCAATATTTCCCCATTCAGTAATTAATTTTCACAGTTCTGAATTTCTGAACAGAATTACACTCATCCTCTTTTAATCATCCTGACTGTATAGGACAGAATGGAAAAGATGAATGAAGGAAAAAATATGCTATCTGATTTTGAATACATGCAAAAATCAGATATTTAGAGCAAAAATATGCAGAGTTTGGATAATGTTTTCAGATTTTCAGATTCAGAAGAATCTGCATTTCTAAGAATAAAAATGTGTCAAAAAGATACTAAACCTATAATAAGTGTTTATAGAAAAATCTGATTACTTAACAGATTATGCATCAAATGATTTTTAAAAGGCCTATATAATGTGCTTTCTTTGGTATTGTCTTCTTCTCAACTTGCTGAAATATTTGTTCTGTTGTTGGTTAATGAAGATGGTCTCATGAAATTAACGTTTCTTTACAAAGGAAAAGCCTTTTCATGTTCAGGAGTTTCTGAATAAAAATGTTAAATAATTAATGAACTATTCAAACTAATGTTTGCAAATATATTAGTAATAAGTTCTGATGTAATGCACTCTCAGATATCTGATTAAGGCAATCTAGAATTCTTTGCAGTTATCTCAGTTTACCATTGGATTACAAGAGCTTTTGCACACTGACTCCATGAATCTGTTACTTGCAAATTCTAATTTTTCTTTAACTATTAAAATAGAAAAGCTGAAGTAAGAGAAGTACGTGTCTCTTATCAGTTTAGAATGATAAGCACCTCTCTTTACATAGGAGGTTAAGCTGTTGAATTCTACAGGATTTGTAGTGAACCTTCTTTAAGAAGTAGATAAAGAAAATTAAAGTCAATGTGTAAACGAGAAAAATATTCTGAGAACATATGTAAATAAAATCCATCCAATATATAGCCTGTATTGAAATGAGATCATGGGAAGTATGTATGTCTTAATATTTTTCCCTATAGCTGTCCTCACTTCAGGAAACAATTCTTTGGGTTTTACAGTTTTTTTCTTCCATAGTGAATAGCCACATCTTCCAGTCTTTCAGAAAGCTCTATGCACACTTCTAGGGCTTCAACATGAGCAAAGCAAGCAAACACATTCAAAATTGTAACACTTTCATTTGCCTAGGAATAGAAAAAAAAGGTGTCTTGGGAAATACAATTGAAAACACCATTTCACAGTTCTGATGTGAATTTGTGTGCTACTTGCATGCATTCTCACGGTTTTGGGATTCACAGCAAGATTGTGCTCTGCTTATTTGCAAGCAGAATATTTAAAATAGATTGACAGTCATGCTTTGTAGGTAACAATGTAAATGTTTGTAATAGAAAAAGCCTGAGTACATGCCTGTATTTCTTTATCTCACAACAGCAAAGATCAGAGCATGCTGATGTATGCATTTAAAATATTCTTTCATTGTGCCAGATGCTGATGCTGACTGATTCATTGCAGAGAAAAAAAATAGAAAGAAAAAAACAGGAGACTATCCAAATTCAAAGACCTTGGACATATCGTGTCTTAGCAGTCCTAGTAGTAAATTTGCAGAAAATGGCACAAATGCTGTCTTACAAGGAATCTGTGGGTGTTTATTATGCCTTGAATGAGAATTAAATGCCACTTGCTGTAATCTAATACACCTCAGAAAAAAATAACTCTTAGAAGTATCTCCATGAACCAGAGATAAAAAGTTATCATTAGATGCAGGCTGTATCAACCTTCAGTTAAAAGAATGGGCTTTCCAGAAGCAGAGATTTCCCTTCACCTTTTCAAAAATCCTTATCATGGTTAGACATATATCAAAAAAAACAGGAAATACTTTCCATAGAGTTGAGAATATGTTAAAGAAATAGCAGGCTGCAAAATTTCACAGATTTAAGTTTCACAAAGCATAGTTAAAATCTGTGTCTGCCTATGTGAAAAAAAAAACAAATCAAAATACCCCAAACCCAGCAACAAGACATTTCTATCTCAATAATAGCTTTCAAGTGATCAAGACCTATATCTTTATGTTCACATCATTTTTGAAACAGAAGGAGATTGAGTTCCATTATTCACTACAAAAAAACCCAAACAGTTAAAAAAAAGGAATATTTGTCTGTACTGGATCAGTCTTTCACTGAACACTGTGCTATAGAATTTAATTTATCTTAGATCAATAGTTTCATTTGAACTTTCTCAAGGCTGCAGCTCTTTTCTCTGTTTTTGTGAACCTGTTTCTAAACTAATTATGTGGGACATTTTGCCAAATCCTAAAATAAGGTCTCTTAGAATCAACATCAGGATCTGGGTGAAACCTCATGTCTGTTGCCTTTCTTGTTCTACAAGTAATCTAATATGATTCTGATTTTTCTTATCTTATAGGAAAACTTACTAAAGAAGGACATGGTAAATGTACAAGAAAAGCCTGCTGTGACAGTTCTAGCTTATTTGTTAGGCATCTATGAATAAAATAAACAGCTGAGTTGGTGTTACCTTTAGCAGCTATTCTTTTCTCAGCTGGATGTTAAATTATCTCTTTCTCAGAGCTTTTCCTTTTATGTGTCGATCCACAATTAACAGGTCATTGTTTCATGGGGTGTTTTCAGGCTGATGTTGCAATACAGTAATGCACAGGCCAGCATACACATTTCAAGGGTTTTATTTTGGGTGTCTTGCCTTGACCGTGATGTGACATTGGTAATATTACTATAAATAAGTGCAGAGCCATTAGTGATAAATGAACAATGTGGATGATGCAGACTTGGAAAAAGACGTAAAGTGGCCATTGTTTATTGTTCCATTGAATGCCCTCTAATCTGAAGTTTAACAACTGAGGTTTCAGTAGACACCAATCCGCAAGACTTCACCTTAGCTTCCACGTTTATCAGTGATACATGAACTTCATCTTAACAGATGCATTTTGTCAGGAATTTTGATACAAAATGAAAATCAGAACAAAATAAGCAAGACAGAGCATTAGAACATTGTGCCTTAAAAAGAATGAGTATATTAATTAATTTAAACAGTGTTTCTAAGTCTAATTATTTTTATTAAGGGTCCTGCTCATCAGTAAAATAAAAATAGCAATTATCACAAAGACATCTCATGATTATAAATTGTGAGTCAGGAATCTCCTTAAAACTGGTGAACAGATAGTGCAGAATGAACCATACAATGTAATCCTTAAATTCAAACTGAAGTTTCAAAATGAAGCCTAATAAAGAAACAGAACCATTCCTGTCAAGTATTCCCTGCAAGCTTCAACAGGACTCAGACCAGCAGGATTTTGTCCATAATAATTTTAAGTCAATAAACCAGTGGATATTTACATGAAGAAACTAGAAAATAGTGGGGTTTTTTGATGGTTCATTGGGTTTTTTTTCTTTTTTTCTGTTTTGTTGAGTTTTAGGTTGGTTGGTTAGTTGGTTTTGGGGGTTTTTTTGGTTTGTTTTTTGTTTTTTTATTAGTGGGCCAGGTGAAATACTGTCTGGATATCACATGATGAGCAGCTTTAGGACAGTAACATCTCAACCATTGTTACTATTTTCTCTTACAGTACTGAAAAACCAGTGCATTTTGGATATAAAAAAAAGCTATAAAGTTTTCTTCAGGAATGATAACAAGCTGAGGAATGCTGAAAATTCGCAAAGGAAGATGGTAAGCCAATTAACTAAAACACTAATATTTTATTCAGTATCCCTAAGTCTTCCAATAATCCAACGCTTCTTCCAAGTTGTCATATATACCTGTTCCATCATGAAAGAAATGGGGATTCACTGAACATTCATATTTGTATTGATTTAATACTTCTTAAAAGTAGTGAATAATAATAATATCCCCCTGGACTGAGGAACAACAGTTTGATTTAAGTTGCTCTGTAGATCAGTTTGGTGTTTTTAAACTCTTTTACCCAGGTTGTTTAAAACAGCACTATTACAAAAAGGTAAAGAGTACAGATATTTCTGGATTTTTCTGGGCTGAGTTACTAGAGCCTAGCCATGAGTCCTTCAACTCAAAACACTGTGTGCTAGATGGATAAAACGAAAAAGAAGCAGGTATCCTCACTTTCAGTAATATTTTGGGTTTGGCTGATGGAGCTACTGAGTAAACTTCTTCACAGTAGTGCATGAACTCACTTTTTCACTGAATATGAGCATATATGATCTTTGCTGAAACTGACAGTTTTGGAAAAGGAACCTTAATTCTCATTAATTCTCTTTGGGTGACAAGTATCTTCTTTGAATTGTAATTGCTTTCATGAATTTGAAACTGTACCCAAATGTACCTTCATGTGAAATTTAACAATTATCTAAAATAATTTTTTGTTTTATAATAGTAAGATCTATCGTTTAACTTTAAGAATGTTTCTCATTATCAAAAGCTTAGAGATTTCATAATTTTCTTTTCACACTCAAGAAAAAAGGACCAAAATAAAGATTTCCAACAATTGCCAGGGAACTAGAAAACAAGAAATATCAATTCTCTTTGGCCTCCTGCTTGTCATTGGGAAAATATGTACCAAGGATCAAGTTGGAGTAAAAGACGTACCAGACAGTCCTGGTTATTTGTTTGGCCTGGAGTAGATATTTATTATTTGTTTTATATATTTTTACTTTATTTGTCTTATTAAATGAAAGTACTGTCACCAGCACTATGTCCAATGTAGATTGAAACATACTAGGTTTGTTGTGGGTCCTCTGAATTTCTCGGTGAAAAGATGAAAATTATTTCTTTTTAAGCTGTCAGAATGCACCAAGCTATAAAATGTCATCACCCCATTGCCTACATGCCCCGAGACTATTTAACAGTGTAGGGGAGGAGAAAGCGCATAGAATATTGCATTAATTGTTCTTGCTGTTATTCAACCATGAGGAAGTCTGAAACACCTGAAAAGATATGACTAGTCCCAGTTGGATAATACTGTAGTTTTACTAGTAAGAGCTAAGGCAAGGAGCCAAAAAGACATAGGCATTCTCAAATCAGGATCTAAAATTGGAAATTAGAGAGTAGACAAAAAAGCAGGCTAGCAGCCAGAAGCTCACAGAAAATGCTTCCAGGTCTTGTACAACCTCATATCTGGTATATACTATATATATATGTATAACAAGCGATTTAATATCAACAGTCTTTCAATGATAAAACAATCCTGTTGAAAATAATTAAGAAATACCGCAAAATCTGCTTCATTTAAACCTCTTTGTTTTTTTTCAGTCTTCCGTGAAAGGAAGGTATGCATTTATTTACCTGTCAAATTGCACGAGCTGGTTTTGCAATAAGATGAGCTTGAATGAGAAGAAGCAATTGATGAAGGAAAAAGGTCAGTTTCTTTATAATACTATCAACGAGAGAAGCAAGAACAAAGAAAATTAAGGTTATGTCACACTAGCAAATAAAACTTCAAAGTAGAGCATTTTGATATAAGGCTAGTAAAGAATTATATTAAGGTGTGCTTAACATTATTTTCTGTGTTGTTATTCTTAAGGCACAGCAATTACTTCAGAATTGTGTTTGAGTGCTGGCCTCACAACGATTTGACCACACTTACAGTACAGAGTGTAAAATCAATTTTCTGCACCTTATTTTATCTCGGTACTGATTTTGGCTGGCTCTCTAACAGAATAGGCTCTACTGGAAAGTTATTTTACTTCAGAGTGGCATTTCAGAAACTATAAATGGTCTGAAGAGATGGCATGTGACAACTAGGAATATTTTAACTCTACTTTCCTCTGAAGAAGAATTATTTAACCTGTGTGTGGTTATGAACATGTCCCTCACTTTTCCTTTGTGCATTTCAAAATATGTCTGACACTGACCTCCATCTTCCTCCTTTACCTTTCGTGAGGATGACACCGACTTGTTTTCCAATTTTTTGGGAACCCTCTGAATGTTCCTGACCCTTCAAAGTTATAAGAGGGACCTCCCAAGGACATCAGCCAGCTCTACCAGCCCACCCCAGGGCATGCAGTTTGATCCCAAGGACTTGTGTACATGAAATTAGACAAGCCACCTGACACCTTCCTCACCACTGCAAGTAGGAAGTTTTCCTCAAAGTTGCAGGCAGTAGATGGACTTCTCATTGGCACTGCAGCATCAAAACCATTTAGGAGCAGACCCACATTTTGGCTGATCTTTCCTCTGGTGTACTGTATACATAAGTGCTTCTAGTCACCCTTCACATGCTAGAGTGTGCTCTGCTTATTTGCAAACAGAATATTTAAAATGGAATGATAGTCATGCTTTGTAGGAAACAATGTAAATGTTTGTAATAGAAAAAGCTCAAGAAGAGTTTTAACTTCAATTATTCTGGGGTTTTTATTTGGGGTTTGTTTGGGGTTTTTAATTCTGCCAACAGGTATTTCATTTCTAACTTGGAAATGTCAGAGCACAATAAATATGGTCAAACTCAATTATTTTCTTACATGCAAAGAAAATAATATAGGACTTTGCATGATGTCATAGAGTTAACAACACAGGGATAAAACAGAGTCAAGTGATATTATGGTTCTAAAGGAGAACTGGACCAGTATTTGGAAGACAGACATTTTTAAATTACTGAACACTCTAATCATTTGTGAACTCAGGAAATTCTGTGTGCTGAGAACAGCTAGAGAGAAGCTCTCATGTATGTTTAATCTCTTCTCACTTCTCCCCAGCTTCTACTTAAGACTGCCATTGGGCTGCTGAACTGGACAGATCCTGGGTCTGGACTGGTGTGCACTTTATGTTGCAGGTTTATATAATCCATCCCCTAGAATTATATTCAATCGTTTGCCTACCAACAGTGAGCAACTCTTAGCATCCTCAGGCACTAACCCAGCAATATTTCCCCATTCAGTAATACAATGTAAATGTTTGTAATAGAAAAGCTCAAGAAAGAGTTTTAACTTCAATTATTCTGGGGTTTTTATTTGGGGTTTGTTTGGGGTTTTTTTTAATTCTGCCAACAGGTATTCCATTTCTAACGCTTGGAAATGTCCAGAGCACAATAAATATGGTCAAACTCAATTATTTTCTTACATGCAAAGAAATAATATAGGACTTTGCATGATGTCATAGAGTTAACTTAACCAGGGATAAAACAGAGAGTCAAGTGATATTATGGTTCTAAAGGAGAACTGGACCAGTATTTGGAAGACAGACATTTTAAAAATTACTGAACACTCTAATCATTGTAGACTCAGGAAATTCTGTGTGCTGAGAACAGCTAGAGAGAAGCTCTCATGTATGTTTAATCTCTTCTCACTTCTCCCCAGCTTCTACTTAAGACTGCCATTGGGCTGCTGAACTGGACAGATCCTGGGTCTGGACTGGTGTGCACTTCTTTATGTTGCAGGTTTATATAATCCATCCCTAGAATTATATTCAATCGTTTGCCTACCAACAGTGAGCAACTCTTAGCATCCTCAGAGCACTAACCCAGCAATATTTCCCCATTCAGTAATTAATTTTCACAGTTCTGATTTCTGAACAGAATTACACTCATCCTCTTTTAATCATCCTGACTGTATAGGACAGAATGGAAAAGATGAATGAAGGAAAAAATATGCTATCTGATTTTGAATACATGCAAAAATCAGATATTTAGAGCAAAAATATGCAGAGTTTGGATAATGTTTTCAGATTTTCAGATTCAGAAGATTGCATTTCTAAGAATAAAAATGTGTCAAAAAGATACTAAACCTATAATAAGTGTTTATAGAAAAATCTGATTACTTAACAGATTATGCATCAAATGATTTTTAAAAGGCCTATATAATGTGCTTTCTTTGGTATTGTCTTCTTCTCAACTTCCTGAAATATTTGTTCTATTGTTGGTTAATGAAGATGGTCTCTTGAAATTAATGTTTCTTTACAAAGGAAAAGCCTTTTAATGTTCAGGAGTTTCTGAATAAAAATGTTAAATAATTAATGAACTATTCAAATTAATGTTTGCAAATATATTAGTAATAAGTTCTGATGTAATGCACTCTCAGATATCTGATTAAGGCAATCTAGAATTCTTTGCAGTTATCTCAGTTTACCATTGGATTACAAGAGCTTTTGCACACTGACTCCTTGAATCTGTTACTTGCAAATTCTAATTTTTCTTTAACTATTAAAATAGAAAAGCTGAAGTAAGAGAAGTACGTGTCTCTTATCAGTTTAGAATGATAAGCACCTCTCTTTACATAGGAGGTTAAGCTGTTGAATTCTACAGGATTTGTAGTGAACCTTCTTTAAGAAGTAGATAAAGAAAATTAAAGTCAATGTGTAAACGAGAAAAATATTCTGAGAACATATGGAGATAAAATCCATCCAATATATAGCCTGCACTGAAATGAGATCATGGGAAGTATGTATGTCTTAATATTTTTCCCTATAGCTGTCCTCACTTCAGGAAACAATTCTTTGGGTTTTACAGTTTTTTTCTCCTATAGTGAATAGCCACATCTTCCAGTCTTTCAGAAAGCTCTATGCACACTTCTAGGGCTTCAACATGAGCAAAGCAAGCAAACACATTCAAAATTGTAACACTTTCATTTGCCTAGGAATAGAAAAGGTGTCTTGGGAAATACAATTGAAAACACCATTTCACAGTTCTGATGTGAATTTGTGTGCTACTTTGCATGCATTCTCACACGGTTTTGGGATTCACAGCAAGATTGTGCTCTGCTTATTTGCAAGCAGAATATTTAAAATAGATTGACAGTCATGCTTTGTAGGTAACAATGTAAATGTTTGTAATAGAAAAAGCCTGAGTACATGCCTGTACTTTATCTCACAACAGCAAAGATCAGAGCATGCTGATGTATGCATTTAAAATATTCTTTCATTGTGCCAGATGCTGATGCTGACTGATTCATTGCAGAGAGAAAAAAAATAGAAAGAAAAGAAACAGGAGACTATCCCAAATTCAAAGACCTTGGACATATCGTGTCTTAGCAGTCCTGGTAGTAAATTTGCAGAAAATGGCACAAATGCTGTCTTACAAGGAATCTGTGGGTGTTTATTATGCCTTGAATGAGAATTAAATGCCACTTGCTGTAATCTAATACACCTCAGAAAAAAATAACTCTTAGGAAGTATCTCCATGAACCAGAGATAAAAGTTATCATTAGATGCAGGCTGTATCAACCTTCAGTTAAAAGAATGGGCTTTCCCAGAAGCAGAGATTACTTTCCCTTCACCCCTTTTCAAAAATCCTTATCATGGTTAGACATATATCAAAATAACCAGGAAATACTTTCCATAGAGTTGAGAATATGTTAAAGAAATAGCAGGCTGCAAAATTTCACAGATTTAAGTTTCACAAAGCATAGTTAAAATCTGTGTCTGCCTATGTAAAAAAAAAAAAAACAACCAAAAATACCCCAAACCCAGCAACAAGACATTTCTATCTCAATAATAGCTTTCAAGTGATCAAGACCTATATCTTTATGTTCACATCATTTTGAAACAGAAGGAGAGATTGAGTTCCATTATTCACTACAAAAAACCCAAACAGTTAAAAAAAGGAATGTTGTCTGTACTGGATCAGTCTTGCACTGAACACTGTGCTATAGAATTTAATTTATCTTAGATCAATAGTTTCATTTGAACTTTCTCAAAGGCTGCAGCTCTTTTCTCTGTGTTTTTGTGAACCTGTTTCTAAACTAATTATGTGGGACATTTTGCCACAATCCTAAAATAAGGTCTCTTAGAATCAACATCAGGATCTGGGTGAAACCTCATGTCTGTTGCCTTTCTTGTTCTACAAGTAATCTAATATGATTCTGATTTTTTCTTATCTTATAGGAAACTTACTAAAGAAGGACATGGTAAATGTACAAGAAAAGCCTGCTGTGACAGTTCTAGCTTATTTGGTTAGCATCTATGAATAAATAAACAGCTGAGCTGGTGCCACCTTTTACAGCTATTCTTTTTCTCAGCTGGATGTTAAAAGATTATCTCTTTTCTCAGAGCTTTTCCTTTTTATGTGCTCTAGACCTGAATTAACAGGTCATTATTTCATGGGGTGTTTTTCAGGCTGATGTTGCAATACAGTAATTGCACAGGCCAGCATACACATTTCAAGGGTTTTATTTTGGGTGTCTTGCCTTGACCGTGATGTGACATTAGTGCAATATTACTATAAATAAAAGTGCAGAGCCATTAGTGATAAATGAAACAATGTGGATGATGCAGACTTTGAAAAAAGACGTAAAGTGGCCATTGTTTATTGTTCCATTGGAATGCCCTCTAATCTGGGTTTAACAACTGAGGTTTCAGTAGACACCAATCAGTAAGACTTCTGCTTAGCTTCCACGTTTATCAGTGATACATGAACTTCATCTTAACAGCTGCATTTTGTCAGGAATTCTGATACAAAATGAAAATCAGAACAAAATAAGCAAGACAGAGCATGAGAACATTGTGCCTTAAGGGCAATGAGTATATTAATTAATTTTAACAGTGTTTCTAAGTCTAATTATTTTTATTAAGGGGTCCTGCTCATCAGTAAAATAAAAATAGCAATTATCACAAAAGACATCTCATGATTATAAATTGTGAGTCAGGGAATCTCCCTTAAAACTGAGTGAACAGATAGTGCAGAATGAAACCATACACAATGTAATCCTTAAATTCAAACTGGGATTTCAAGTAGGCCTAATAGAAACAGAACCATTCCTGTCAAGTATTCCCCTGCAAGCTTCAACAGGACTCAGGAGCCAGCAGGATTTTAGCCCATAATAATTTTAAGTCAATAAACCAGTGGATGTTTATGAAGAAACTAGAAAATAGTGGGGGTTTTTTGGATGGTTCGTTGGGTTTTTTCATTTTTTTTGTGTTTTGTTGAGTTTTTTTAGGTTGGTTGGTTGGTTGGTTGGTTTTGGGGGTTTTTTGGTTTGGGTTTTTTTTTTGGTTTTTGCGGGTTTTATTAGTGGGCCAGGTGAAATACTGTCTGGATATCACATGATGAGCAGCTTTAGGACAGTAACATCTCAACCATTGTTACTATTTCTCTTACAGTACTGAAAAACCAGTGCATTTTGGATATAAAGAAGGAAGCTGTAAGTTTTCTTCAGGAATGATAACAAGCTGAGGAATGCTGAAAATTCATAAAGGAAGATGGCAGTAGGCCAATTAACTAAAACACTAATATTTTATTCAGTATCCCTAAGTCTTCCAATAATCCCTTCTTCCAAGTGGTCACATATACCTGTTCCACTGCAAAAGAAATAGATTCACTGAACATTCATATTTGTATTGATTTAATACTTCTTAATAGTAGTGAATAATAATAATATCCCCCTGGACTGGGGTGGAACAGCAGTTTTGATTGTTGCTCTGTAGATCAGTTTGGTGGTTTTAAAACTCTTTTACCCAGGGTTGTTTAAAACAGCACTATTACAAAAAAGGTAAAAGAGTACAGATATTTCTGGATTTTCTGGGCACAGGTTACTAGAGCCTAGCCATGAGTCCTTCAACTCAAAACACTGTGTGCTAGATGGATAAAGCAGAAAGAAGCAGATATCCTCACTTTCAGTAATATTTTGGGTTTAGCTGATGTGAGCTACTGAGTAAACTTCTTCACAGTAGTGCATGAACTCACTTTTCACTGAATATGAGCATATATGATCTTTGCTGAAGCAGTTTTGGAAAGGAACCTTAATTCTCATTAATTCTCTTTGGGTGACAAGTATCTTTCTTTGGAATTGTGATTGCTTTCATGAATTTGAAACTGTACCCAAATGTACCTTCATGTGAAATTTGCACGTTTTATCTAAAATAATTTTTTGTTTTTACAATAAAGATCTATCAATTTTAGCACAGAATGTTTTACTCATTATCAAAAGCTTAGAGATTTCATAATTTTCTTTTCACACTCAAGAAGAAAGGACCAAAACAAGATTTCCAACAATTGCCAGGGAACTAGAAAACAAGAAATATCAATTCTCTTTTGGCCTCCTGCTTGTCATTGGAAGAAAATATGCACCAAGGATCAAGTTGAGTAAAAGACATTACCCAGACAGTCCTGGTTATTTGGTTTAGCCTGAGTAGATATTTATTATTTGTTTTATATATTTTTACCTTTTATTTTGTCTTATTAAAATAGTACTGTCACCAGCACTATGTCCGAAGATGTAGATTGAAACATGCTAGGTTTGTTGTGGGTCCTCTTAATTTCTCGGTATGAAAAGATGAAAATTATTTCTTTTTAAGCTGTCAAGAATGCACCAAGCCTTCTCAAAAATGTCATCACCCCATTGCCTACATACCCTGGAGACTATTTAACAGTGCAGGGAGGAGAAAGTAATAGAATATTGCATTAATTGTTCTTGCTGTTATTCAACCATGAGGAAGTCTGAAACACCTGAAAAGATATGACTAGTCCCAGTTGGATAATACTGTAGTTTTACTAGTAAGAGCTAAGGCAAGGAGCCAAAAAAGACATGAGCATTCTCAAATCAGAAGGATCTAAAATTGAAATTAGAGAGTAGACAAAAAGCAGGCTAGCAGCCAGAAGCTCACACAGAAATGCTTCCAGGTCTTGTACAATCATGTCATATCTGCTATATACTATATATATATGTATAACAATTGATTTAATATCAACAGTCTTTCAATGATAAAACAATCCTGTTGAAAAATAATTAAGGTGAAATACCATAAAATCTTGCTTCATTTAAACCTTCTTTTAAGGTTTTTTCAGTCTTCCGTGAAGGAAGGTATGCATTTATTTACCTGTCAAATTGCACGAGCTGGTTTGCAATAAGATAGACTTGAATGAGAAGAAGCAATTGATGAAGGGAAAAGGTCAGTTTCTTTATAATACTATCAACAGAGAGAAGCAAGAACAAAGAAAATTAAGGTTATGTCACATAGCAAATAAAACTTCAAAGTGAACATTTTGATATAAGGCTAGTAAAAAAAGGGTATATTAAGGTGTGCTTAACATTATTTTCTGTGTTGTTATTCTTAAGGCACAGCAGTACTTCAGAATTGTGTTTGAGGTACTGGCCTACAACATTTGACCACACTTACAGTACAAGTGTAAAATCAATTTTCTGCACTGCCATTTATCTCGGTACTGATTTTAGCTGGCTCTCTAACAGAATGGCTCTACTGGAGAGGTTATTTTACTTCAGAGTGGCATTTCAGAAGCCTTAAATGGTCTGAAGAGATGGCATGTGACCTTTAGGAATATTTTTAACTCTGCTTTCCTCTGAAGAAGAATTATTTAACCCTGTGTGGTTATATGAACATGTCCCTCACTTTTCCCTTTGTGCATTTCAAAATATGTCTGACACTGACTTGTTTCAGCATAATTAACTGTTGACCATACTGAATTTTTTTAATGAAGCTGAGGATAAAAACTAGATTGAAGGTACTTATCTGCTGCTTTTTTGGGGGACATTTTGAGAAGATTAATTAGTTTCATTTATAATTGTGAGAGTCACATCTCTGGATTCTCAAACTTTATGATATTTTGTCACTATTACGAATATAGTGCTGGTGTCTGTCCAAATGAAATTAAAACAGAGGTCTGGAATTGCAGAGGTTGCTGATTAATAACTCTAGTTTAGAACAAAAAGGAAGAAATCAGAAATTCCTAACTATGCTACCAATCAAAACAATCAGCAGTCCTTTAGAATACCTACTCAGACAAATAAGTGGCTCAAAAATAAATTCAGATCATGACAAATGTCTTAAAGCACCTGATAACACTGGAGATCAATATCTAATTAACCCTGAGCAATGCTCTATTACAAAATTGGCTACCTAGCAAAATATAATGGACAGCAAAACAAAAAGAAATAGAAGGAAGTACTGGCTGCATATGACTAAGTGAGAGAAATATAAAGGAAAAAAATATGTCATCATGCACAAAGTTTGTTAATAACTGGGTTAAAAAAACACCAGTTTTGACAAAAGAAAGTATTGAAGACTTAAAAGCAGTGTAGAAACTGACCACAATCATGTGAGAATTCCTAAGAATTCCTGAAAGTACTCCCCTTGCACCGTTTGATACAGAAGAAATGAAAACTGTAACAAATAGGAGAGCTAAAGAAAAGTCTCTTTCCAGTAACTGTGTAACTACAGAACTAATAGGTTTTAGTATAAACAGTTCCTAGTTGAATTTTCAGTTTTATCAGACTACAGCAAAATTCATAGATGCCCTGATGTGATAGAACCAAAAGATATTAAATGTATCATCATTCACAGTTTAGAGGTTTTGTGGTCTAGTCCTCTCTTATGTCATATTTAAATTGTAGCTTGGCTGAACAATTGAGACTTCAGGTTTTTAGAGATATAAGCCCTGAACTAGGACACTCAATTCTACCTGTAGCAACTACAAAAGAAGGAGTGCTCCAAGGGTACCTCAGGAGTTTAACTGCTTCATTGTCGAGAGCTGTTCTCTGGGGTTTTCCCCAGGCACCTGGGTATAACAGGTTTCCTGAGAGGCAGCTGAGTTGGATGCCAGGAGCTATGCCTTACAAATGTTTTTATCTTTTTCGACCAAAGCCTGAACTGAACTAAGTCAAAGTGGGTTTCCAAGGTGATACTCTATTTTGATTTTATTTTCTTATGCTACAGAACACAAATTTTATTTTCCTAAAGGGAGAGAAATCTCCAGTCATAAATTGTGCTGAGTTAGTGTCCCATATGCAGGAATTTTCCTTAATTGGTGTAGTAGTTTCAGTCTTACATCTCAAGTCCATAAGATAACTTCTGTAAGTAAAACCTCATTTAGGGAAAATATGTAGCACAGTACTGCCACATCAAAACTACTCCCATGCTAATGTTTTTTTTCCAAAATATAGTCAGGATCCACTCTGATACCATTAGGCTTCATTTCATTTCCTCTCCTGCTAAAAATATGTCACAGAGCATCACACTGATATTTAGAAAACTTAATGCAAATTTAAATACTTTCATGGATAGTTTTCTCATTTATTCTTGTGTCAACACTATCCTTTTATGCTACAAGCTCTCTTCTATCTAATGAAAAAAAAATTAAATTCTCAGCATATGCTTTTTCAGATGTGGCAATTTCCATAATTTCTTTCCTCTTAGCCATCCAGCCTCTTTCTTCTCTTCTCAACATCATCATCCTATGTGAAAGAAAAATTTTGTTCTCATTTACTGCTATACCTTAACTGCCTTCACTCTTGCTCTTATAATTTGTGCAATGCCTGCACTTCTTACATTTAATTTTATATATTTCTTATATTTCTACAAATTTATACAAAAAAAGCTTTTGGTCTCTGATTTATTTGCCATTGGCATATTACAATTTTACTTTTGGTTATCGAGGCTGCAGTTTTCTATGTGACTGCCCAAAAAAATAGTATAAAATTGGTTAATAATATCTAGTATTTCCTCTTAAGTGCTTTCTCCATCACCAAGCACCTGCAATATAATAACTGCCTGAGTTAGAAGTAGCCAGTAGTCTTTTTTAATCCTCTGTGCACACCTGTGCACTTGTACAGTTTCTCTTGAAGCAATATAATGAACTTGTATTTACAACATATTTTGGTAAAGAATTCCATGTCTCCAATATATATGACTTAAATTGCCTTACTACTGCCACAGTATCCAAATTTGCTTTGAATCTGAAATTCAGATCCAAGTGATTTGCCAAAGATCCTGAAAGTTTGTTTTAGAAGGTCCTTGCTTTTTGAAGGATGTGCACTATTTTACCTATGCTGCCGTCTCTCAGACTACAACCATTATGGCTTGACAAGAAAATAACTGATTTTGGAATTTGTGAAGTGCTCACCACTCTACCAATGCTTCTCTGGTAGCTACAGTAGCATGCACCAAATCAATATTTTCTGCAGAACAAAAGTGCATTTAGCCCACATGCACCATATCACTGAACTTCACAGACAGACTCTTGTTCCTTCCAGATGGCTCAGCAAGGGGCTTTAAAGTGTGCAATCTAACCTGTGTTCCCCATTCGTTCTGCCAGCTTCCATGGGTATGTGAATTGGATGTGCTAATTTATTTCAAATGCAAAAGTATCAGCTCTACGCTTTGTCTTCCTCTTTTATCATACTAGATTACATGCAAATACAATTTGGGCAAACTTACATTTTTTCATTTCTTTTTTTGTTTTCCATAGAGAAAGGCTCCCATGAAGTAGGCAAACACAGTTTTTAAACTGGAAAATCCTTATCAGTTTTTGCCAAAGCTCAAGACTTTACCTATTAGCAGGACATGCAGGCCCTTACATAAACTGGCACTGGCCTTCCTGCCATTATGGTAACTTTATCAGCAGCTCTATGTTCCCTTCATTCAAGTATTTTAAGTTTTGCAAAGTTGGAGGTAATATGGTCATGGTACCTTCTTCTTTACCAATTCAAATAATATATCGGAACTGGGCAATATTCACCAGGAACAAATCATGTGTTAGATTCTTGACCTGCAAGATTTTTACATTCCAGATGTCAGTCCTTTCAGTTGGTAGAAGCCAGAAATAGAAAACTACATTCAACAGAAAAAACACTTCTTTGTAAGTAGCAATGTAGGTGGCAGTGGAGAATGTGGCAATAGATGTTTTACACTAGCCTTGGAGCTTGGTGAGCTGTAGATGAAAACTTTAAAAATGCTGATTCACACACTTAAGCAAGCATACCTGAAGCTAAATTACCTAAACCCTAACTTAAATTTAGACTCTAAATTCCATAGTTAACTACCAAGCTCTCCACACACCTAAACTTAGGCACTCCACATTTTCTTTAATACACTGCTGGAGAATTATGTCCCTATCTCCTAGCTCACTCCATTGCCACCCAGAGTTTAGATATCAGGAAGGCAACAACTTTTCGCTTAACAGCCCAGGGTTTGTATCTGCTGCCACAAGTCTGGTCTTGGGGACAGCCCCTCCTCAGAGGAATGTCAGTCTTGAGGAGACAGAATACCAAAGGGCAGCAGATGGGGAAGCAGCCACAATATTTTCTTGCATGTTCAACAGCCACAGAAGCAGCAGTTAGTTACAAAATGTCAGGTGGAGAGCAAACACAAATATTAGTCTAGGAAAATTGTCAAGAGAAAAGGAAGAGTTCCACATCTGTGACCTGTTGGCAGAAATTGGCCTTCCTTTTACTCAGTAACTATGAATTCAAATATAGAAACATGTTGGCACTCCTATGGCACAATCTAACCCTAATGACAATAAGTCATAGTTAATACATGAGTTTGCACAACATTAATCACAGTATGTATTTTTGTGTCTGCAAAAATCACTTTGCAGCTCTGAAAGCATTATTCTGGAAATGACCACATGGTACAAACCTTATTTTCTGTCCCTCTCTGTCACACTAGATCAGGCTGTCTTTTGTATAAAGCCATGTGTCAGAGCCTGGCAAAGTAATGAAATATTTTGGGAAATATTTCTCTTGAGCCTAACTGGATTTGGTTTCTCCCTCACACAAAACAGGAATAACATGAAATTAATCAATATTAATTAAAAAAAATTAGCTATACCTGTGAAAAGATGTCCAACTCTGTATAGGTCTACTTTATTTTAAAAATGCAGACCTTGGCATATATGCCTAAGTAATCCTACACACCTGAAAAAATTCTCCTAGAATTAATGCTAACTTTGTTTGATGGTAGCTATTGGGCTTTTTTTACGCTACACACATAGGTAAATTATATTTAACAGTTTGCAACAGCTGATATAAGTCATTAGCATTTTGCATTGCCTCTAGCTTCTTCCATGTATTGTAGCCACACATTTTTAAGCACAAATAATTCTGAAAACATTGGCTAACTGAAATGACCTGAATAATGGCTAAGTCTATAGTGTGAACAGAATGATTGTTCAATTTAGCATGTATTTCTATTTAGGCTCCTTGATCAATAAGATACTTGTGATTAAAAAAAAAAAAAAAAAAAAAAAAGAGAAGAAAAAAAGAAAAAATCATCTACCTCATAGGTAATGAAAATGTAAGTCCTACTAGGCACGTCTAGAGTTGCATTATCAGGGTCATCAAGAAATCTATTTCACTTGTGCAGTAACATTGAAACATTTTATTTGGCACCTTTCAGCTGTTCATTTTTTTTCAAACAAAACAAACAAAAAAAGACCCTGAAGGTCTGTACTCAGAAAAATATGGCATGGTCAGTAGGTATGGACTTACCTCACCAATTGTCTTAATTTGGCCGATGTATTAGATTGGGTTTCCTTTAATGTAAAAATCTAAATGTTAATTTCCAAGTTGGTGAGGAAAGAGAGAGATTCTTCAGAAGACAGTTCAAGGATATTATCTTGGGACAGGAAGAAAGATGCCTATCTCTTTCTAGTGAATCATGGAATCATTAAGGCCGGAAAAGACCCCTGTGTCCAACCTTTGACTGAACCACCACTATCATCAACTAAACCATAGCACTAAGGGCCATGGTTTAGTTGATGATAGTGGTGGTTCAGCTGTTTCATGACCACTCTGAGGAATGGTAGCTCCACCACTTTCCTGGGCGGTCCATTCCAGTTCTTGACAACCATTACAGATAAGAAATTCTTTCTGAATTGACTATGATTGATTATAGAGGAAGCCTGAACAGGTGGCTTAAATTAAGTGTCCAGATTGGCAAATTTTAGAGGTAGAAGTGAGTCCCAGTCCAGTACAGGTATGGGACTGAGGGTCCCATATTGTTTACATCCTGTCCCATTAGCCCTTTGCTGCAACAGGAACTATACTGACATTATATTGGTAATGATCAGAGTGAGTTAGGAGATCAGAATTTGGGCTGAAGTGTTTAAAAATTGTTGCAGAGGAGTCCTTGGGAAAACTCTAGTTTTGTACAGGTCGGTAGCAATTCTTGCCCGATAGTTCCAAGAGGCAATGCAGAGTTATGCTGTCCATAACCCTGCTCTGTGTCTGAGCAGCACATTTCAGCCCCTGGGTAGTAACAATAGCAGATGCTTATTATATTTAATTATTAACCATCAGCTCTTTGAACTTATCACCTTAGTCTCTCAGCACCTGCATGATGGATGGCAAAATTCCCATAATTTCCAGTTCCATCAGTCAGTAAGTAAAAGGTGAGCATCTGCTAGTGCTCACCAACCCCTCAGGATATATTCGGCTATCATGATGATTGCTCCTAATGGTGTTTTACACAAAATAAGTTAGGGTGAAAAAGGCATGCTAGGTTATTTTACACATATACAATGTCAAAGTATTTATTGCCCTGCATAAGGCAAATTTTAAATATAAATAGATAATACCAGCAGTACATTTATTATTAAATTTAATGTTTATGCAGTGACATAAAGGTACATGTTCTTTTAAATGTGTCCGTATTTTAGAACTGATCAGAAGCTCTAGTTAAAGAAAGGAAGGAAAAATTGGAAAGCTGCAGGGAAGCTGTACTTTACCCTATCTGCCATTGGTTTTTTTTTTGCACTTAAAGGTATGTCCACACCACAGAGTGAAGAAATCATCTTTGAAACTGTAAGCAAACCTAGTAAGTTCTCATTATGCCATTAAGAAAGCTGCTAGAGTCTGCTCTGAGGCAGGACTCTGACCGAAATACAGAGCCTACAAACATGGATATGCATGTTGCCTTCAGGGCTCAGGTTGCTAATACAGCTCTATTGGCATCTAATGCATATTCTCTGCATCAGTGCATCCCCTTATGTCAGAATGCCTGCACCTTCTCTCACTGTGCCACAAGAAGGAGTTTGGACAGCAGCAGCCAAAGAGTCTCTTCCAGCCATCCCCTTCCATGAAGCTGAGTCACAGGGGAAATTTGACTATTATGTGCAATGCATTAGCAATTTTATAATTTGAAATCTCATTTTGTCTCAAAGTATTTTCATACATTAGGCCAGAATAATGAAGCAGTTTGCACCAGAATCCTCTGGGAAACTTTCAAGGCAACTACTGCCACATTCTCTCCCAAGACTATACCCCCAAAGAGATCTCATTGCTGAGAGACTACCATATTCCCCTTGCCTCACACATGATGTGAAAATTATCTTGAAAGTCACATTACTGATATCTTGTAGGACTCAGTAATGCAGCTTGGAATTCATGTGAGACCAGAGCTAAATGCCGATGCAAGAGCACACCAATAAACACAAAGTGTTCCAAACATCTGGTGAGCTGTGAAGACCCCCTCCCCTTCATGCCTGGCAAAATGGGAATAAAATGGCCACTTAAAATTTGAGCAATAACCTTTGAGTATTGCACCTAGGTCATGGCTGGGTATAGAACAGAATTGTGCCATCTATTCCTGGTGCACAGCTGGCATACAAGCAGGGGTGCAAACACACGACATACATAACACACGTCAAACCTGAAGGCAAACTTTGGTAAGGCAAAAGTGAAGTGTAAGGAAAGCAATTTCCCAGACATAGTCCTCTGGTAGTAGACATATAAATCATGAAATCTCTATGACTGCCCACCAGATATGAAGTTATGTACAATTTATGTTGAAGATTTATTACTGTTAAAAAACACTTTAACATTTTTAAATGCTTTCATAAATATATTGTTAAATGCCTGGGTGGTACAGAAAACATGATTTTTACATTCATAAGCATATGAAAAAATATTTTTCCAATTTATTTATTAAGTGATACAACTGTTTACAACTTCTTATACCTACTATAAACAGAAAAATGTTACAAATTCAGAAATTAGCTTGTAAGGAGGAGACAGCATAACTGTTTTTTCAAGTGCTAGAAGATGTTTGGAAACCAGTCAATAAAAGTCGTGACTATGGTAAGGACCTTCTTAAAGAGGCAAAAGGAAATCTCAGTGTCTGAGAGACTCCTACGTTCCCTTTTTAGGGGGCCAGTCTGCTCCTTCAATTTCAGGAAGAGCTGAATGAGTCTCTGGCGGAGCTCCCCTCTCCTGCTCAAGGATCCCTCAGCAAGACAGGGAGGGGCCTTTTGCAGAATAGTCTCCCTGAGGGATCCCTGGCTGTGAAATTTCTGGTCTGTGTCTTGATAATTGCCAATTTCTTCATCTCTAACAATTTTTTTTCAACAGCCACTGAAAGAGGAAAAGAGGATGTTTCAAAGCCTTTGTTGACATTTTAGAAGGTGCCTACTAGTTACAGCTTAATTAACTTTATGACAATGTTTAAGTTATGATATGGCATTTCAGAAGTAATTTGAGAGTAGTTTCCATTGTTTGCATGAATGTCTCAAGCAAGACAGGCAATTAAAATAGAGATTGTACCACAACAGAGAAATTACATATCAGAGATCTTCTGAGTATATCATAGGGTTATTTTTATCAGATATATCTTCTGAAACTCTATAAATGATGCTCATTTACTTGCCTTGGCTACCCCACATTTCAACCAAATATGAAAATTCCCTGTAAAAGTATTACATGCTGCATAACCCCTGACAAATACCTGTCTTATATGATAAAGACATCCAAATTTTAATTAATTTTATTTAAAACAATAGAATTGATACTGAGATTTTTCTCAAATTCACTTTGCTATTTGTTACCATAAAATCAAAAACGTTTTCTTCTACAGCATTTCTGTCATTTTTGTCCTGCTTCTTACAAAAGAAACTGAATCCAAATGCTGGCTTTTGTGTTCTATGATGTGGTCCATGCATTTTAGAACCCCAAATCTGGGAGTTTTCAGAATATGTTAATTTTATAAATTTATTTTCCCTCTGCAGCTTAATTCTCTGAAGCTTCCCAAGCAATCCAAATGTAATCTCCAAATGAATGACAGTGAATCTAAATTTTTCCAGAGTACTATTTTATGCTGGTAGATATTTCACACGAACCAAGGGTATATAGATAGATTTGCAGTTTAAAATTTAATAGATTTTTTTTTCAGGGTCTGTCTGTATGATTTAAAATGATCATTTTTTCCCAGCAGTTTTTCTACTCATCTTTCCCAGCTACTGCTGAGTCAGAGAGTTCAGACTGTTTAATTGAAAATGAAGTGACAAGTCTTTACAGCTGGATCAAAAACCAAAAGGAGTCAACAAAAAGACATCCTTTGACTTAGTTAAGAAAGCCTTCTTTGACTTGATTAAGAAAGCCATTCTAAAAGCTTTATGTATATTCAAAACATATTTATTAACATAATGTAAAACTCCCTCCCAAATCCTGCTATCACACAATCTAAGCTAAGCATAGACATGTAGAGATTTAGCCTTTTTTGCCTAATTATTCTTATTTTCCTTGGTTTTCTGACCAAATTTTTAGAAAAATAATTTTTTTATGCTAAGAAACATTCACTTTTACAAAAAATAAAATCTCTCTGACTTATTTAAAGTGGCGCCAGCACAGTAGTGCTGGAGGTCATGCAAGAATTGAAACGAGGTCCTTCCTCATTCAAGTGCTGTCTGTTTGCCCTTTTTCAAAGTCAACAGCCTGGGAGCAGCACTGCTCCTGCACTGCCAGCCCATTCAATGGTCCCCACTGAGCTGCAGAATGCCCTGTGTGCTCTCTGTGTGTACTGCCAAGCCCTCACTGCCATCTAGGCAAGACACCTGAGCGTGAGGCCCTTGAGAAGAGTCAAAATTAGGCAGCCTGAAAGTCCTACCACACTGGGCCAGTTAGCAGAGATGGTGTTCAGAATCCTTCTGATACTGTGATAAAGGATTCAAATGAGACCATGAAAAGGATGCAGAAAGACACTTAGGTTTGTAAGAAATAAAGAAAGAGAAAGGTTGCAGTTTGAGGAAAGTGGAGCAAGATTTCCCTTCATTTATAAGAAAAGCCTTCTCCACACAGATTATTTTGGCTTCACCATCTAAGAACTGACAGAAAGTGAAAGCATCATTTTCCTGTTTTCAAACAGTAGAGTTAGATGGCAATGTAACAAAATAAATAAAACTAATGTCATTAACAATATTAACTGCTATTTTTTTTAGGGTTGTGGAACTTTGTGTTGTAGAAATACAGCTGTGGCCATTCTAGACAACAGCACTGTAGATATGCTTTCCTGTGCATAAATTTTGCACTGTTTATCAAATTCTTATCTGACATCTGTTCCCTTATGAAATAATATAGAAAAAGAAGAAAGGTGAAGAGAAAAGAGGAGAAATTGCATTTTTGTGTACAGGCTATATACAGTAGAGCATTGCCTTGACTCTTCTATGGGTTCTTTTAAAGAAAGCCCTGAGGCATCTTAGCAGCTAGAATGAAAAAAAGCATGTTTTCCTGGGTTTATTTATGAGTACAACAGAACTTCACTAATTTGTACCCATGCAAGGGAAGACATAGGAAATGACAGAATAAATGAACACTTTGTAGATCAGAATTTCATTTCATTTTCTAATTGTCATTTTTTTCATTTATTTGCAGTAATACATCATTATACTGTTGCTGTTATTTACCTTGATACTGCTGCCACCTTAGAAAAAGTCAGTTTTTAATAAAACCTCAAACTTAAAGTATTATTCTCATTAAAGGCTTATATTGGTCTAGAAATATGTAAAGAATTATAAGTGAAGGAATCCTTTCTAGAGCATAGATCACTTTTGCAGAGTCATTAGGAAAATGAATGTCCAAAAATATGTTGTTCAGATACCAAGCACACTAATAAATGCTTTGGTAAAATGGTGTCACAATAATGATATTGTGTCTCAATAAATCTCTGTTTCTACATCTTTACTGGGATAAAAGCAAGTGATGGTTAATGTCTTAGGTTGGAAGTTTGCTTCTTCAACACATAATTTATTTTAAGCAGTATCTATTCATATATATACCCAATCAGTGAAATATTATAGTGGTTCCCACTTTGACCAACAGCTAGCACATTCAGTTGACAATGTCTGAAGTTTTGCAAAAGTGATTTATTTATTTTTTTCCATTTTTTATCATTTCACTGGTGGCCACCTGAAGGCATCCTTTAAGGTATACAAGTCCAGAAAAATTCTTTGAATATACCTTTTTCTAGCTCACCTAAAATAAATGTAAGTGGTCTTTATGCTTGATTATACATATTTTATACATTCTACTTAATCATGTCTGAAGGTTATTGAAAGATGAAAAATCTTTCAGTAAAGCATTTTATTCAATGCATGATACACTTTTTTCCCAAACTCCCATAAGCCAAAGACCCTGGACAACATAACTTCTGTAAAAGGATTTAGCAGGCCTTGAAAAATTTTTTTTCTTTTTTTTTTTTTTTTTTTTTTTAGTCACACAGCTCAAATTAAATTAAATTCTGTAAATACTGCATACTTTATGGGTTTAATAATGACAAATAGAAATATCATCTCAAGGAAAAAATAACAGTTTTAGTTTGAAATCAGTCCAAGTTAATATTTACAACTTCAGAGTGAACTTCAAAAGATTTGAAGTTCTAGAAATCAAATTGATTTTCAAAACTGTTACAGTCAGAAATCAAGAATTTGCTTGACAGAAGAAGGCATAAATTAAACCCACATTGCTGAAATGCTAGCAAGAACTCTAAATACTGTCTTGTATGGAGACTTTCTGTCTATATTTTATCATTCAGGCACTCCTATAGACACTACAGCACTTAAAAACCAAATGCCTAGTCCTTAACCATCCTTCATTCTCTAAATTTCTTTTTAAATTCAGCTATAAAATTTAAAGTCAAAAAGAAAATAAGATCATTTTGTCAACTACAGGGTATCAAAAGTCATTGGATGTACAGAATTTGTTCTGACATTGATTGGAATAATTTGCAATTGGCTAAAATCTAACTTCTGTCTAAAAGGTATCTTCTAATAAATGTACATTCAGTGAGAACTGAATGACATCTTGTCATGGTTTAATCCAAGGGCAGATCAGCCCCACACAGCCAATCCTTCACTCCTCAGTGGGATGGGGGAGACTATCACTAGCAAATGTGGGAAAACTCATGGGTTGAGATACAGAGTTTAATAGTAAAGCAACAGACACATGCACAAGCAAAGCAAAACAAGTTAATTTGCCACTCCCTATGGGCAGGCAGGTGTTCAGCCATCCCCAGGAGACAGGGGCACCTTTATGTGTAGAGATTAGCTGGGGAGACAAACACCAGCACTACATACATCCTCCTCTTCCTTCTTCCCTATAATTTACATGCTGAGCATGACCCATAGGGTATGGAATATCCCCTTGGTCTGTTGGGGCCAGGTGTCCTGATTGTGTCCCCGTCCAACGCCCTGTGCACCCCCAGACTCCTTGCAGGTGGGATGGATGGGGTGAGGAGCAGGAAAGGCTGCGGCTCTGTGCAATCCCTGCTCAGCAGTAACAAAAACACGGCTGGGTTATCAACGCTGCTTCCAGCACAAATCCAAAACACAGCCTTGTGCTAACTACTCTGGAGGAAATAAACCCCATCCCAGCCAAAACCAGCACACACCTACAGAAGGAGAATCTGCTTGGCAGTTTCCTGCCATGATTAATGCTCTGTGCTTTACTTCCTAGCATTTGCCTGGCACTAGCAGCTGCTGGTTCTTGTTACACATCTGCTTTCTGAATGTCATATTTTCTCCCTTGCAAGTGTCTTATCCACCATAGTACCTTTCCTGTGATAAGTTAATAAGAAAAACTCTAAAGTTCATATGAGGGGGACTTTCCCAGTTTTAAAATCAGTTTTATGGCTCTTTATAAGTTCCTGCTAATTTTTAAAGCTGTCTAGAAGCGTCCAGACTTAGCTTCCTCAGTGCATGTGAGCTATTACCCAGATGCTTTTGCATCTTGGAACCATATCTTTACTGTGGCAGTGCCCTTGGGAATTGGGAAATCATATTCTGCTCCAAGATCACCACTTCCCAAGACTCACCTAACTTCCTTGTCCTTCAAGGTGTAATTTTAAAAACAAACTTCCATGGTTTTTGAGTTTACTGGAATAACAATGTACCCATTTTACCAGTCACTGAATGACCTGCTCTTACCATTGTTTCTCTTCTCACTATACCCTCTACAATTAGCATTAATGCAGTAACACACCACTTCCAAAGAGATATTTCACACTGACACTTCTTGTTTGAAGACCTGTTAGTCATATAGTTTAAGCCTGTATCTTACTGACACCTTACATTGTGTCAGGTCCTTTAGTTAAATAAAAGGAGGTAGATGGTTGTACACCTTATCAGGATAAACATATATAGCATTTTCAAACATAATTAAAATGTTGTCACATAAAAAACTTTTTTATTACACCAACTATGTAAACCACAATGTTGACTTACCATTAATTATGTTCTTAGTTTTAAATACTTTTAAACTACTTCGTTTACTTCCTACTTCATCTTTTCCACTATTTTTCTGCACAGGGTAGCACATTAAAGTTTGCATTCACACTGTATCACAAATCTCAGAGATTCAAAATCTCACAAGGATTCCTATATTTAATAAATATTAATACTGTCAGTCCTCAGACATTCTTAGAAGGGCAGACATCTTTAAAATAGTCCTTTGCAATAAAAAAACAGAAAACAAGTCTACTATATTGTACTTTTTTGTTACAGAAACTCAAATTTATTTAACACCTGTGTCTTCTCTGTCTCTTTAATAGTTATCTTGCAATTTATTTTAATAATTAAATGTTTGTTTAAGAAACATGTTTGTTTCTTCCTCTTGCACAGCTTCTTTCTTTCCCTGCTGTTGCTGTGGATTCCTGTATTCATGATATATATTTTCAACCTTGACTGTGGTTATTTCACTTAGAAAAGCTATTTCTTCAGTGTCTTTATCTTCATTCATTAATTTTCTCCATAAATTTTCACACTTTCTGTTTAATATCACTTTTTTGGACTATAATCCCTTTCGATAATACACAGAGGTTATCTAGAAATTTATATCTGCCTCATTAGCCAGTGAGTGGCTCTCATATTAGCCACTTCTTTCATTACACCAGTGATGGTTAGTGTCATGAAAGGAAGTGACAAAGCCTTTGTAGGACTAGCTGTGTGTCCTCACAGCTGGGAGCAATTATCAGTGATGGAAGAAGAGGTGTAGATACAAGAAGGAACATTTCCCTTTTTTATACACTTCTTCACATGCATACTTTCCTCTGAGTCCAGGAGAGAGCTTCCCAAGGAACCAGATTCCTCTGGAGTTTTGAATTTTTCAGGTAGGTCCCTGTAGGCCTAGAGAAGCTTCTCATTCCTTCTTCATCAGAGGCTGGCATATTTTTCTTCCTGAATCTAATACACCTCTTACTTCAGTTCTCAAGCTGAAATTTTCTGAACTCCAAAACCAAACCAAGTGCTAAATTGTGGGTCATACCTTTTACATAAATATAAATAAAATAATATTCTACCTGAGTTCAGAAGTCCAACAGGACATTTCCACAAAAAAGGCTGCAGTTCAATCACATGGAAAAATTACCAATCTTTTTTTCATCTATGTGCAGCTGAAATCTAATCCAAGCCTCTTCCATTATGTCCTTTATATCAAGGAACTTTTGTTTTCTTTCTTAACTGGAAATCACACAGTAATAATAGTTAAATTTGGTGTAAGCATCTCCTCTTAGGAACAATCAGTGTTTTCAAAGCATTTTACTACTTGTAGGACTTTGAGAAAAGAATCCAAACATCTATAAATATCCTATTGGTTTTGATCTGCTGTCTTTTTTGGAAAAAAGAATTGATGTTTTCCTCATGCAACAGATGCTCAAGACAGTATTAATTTCAGGATTTCAGGATTTCTGCTTGTGAACATTGGTGTTTGTTCAAGATAAGGGTTCAAGAACAACCACATATTTCTGAATAAATATTCATTTTGTCTAGAGCTGGTATACACATCTCTTTTATGTCATTTGTCTAAATTGGTCAAATTTACTAAATTTGAAGGTTGCAGATCACTGGAGAAAGTCCTGATTAAAATGGAAAAGTATTAAAATACTTTAAAAGAATCATACCTTGATGTCTTCATGACATTACATAAAATTACATCTGGATAATATTTTATAGGAGCTGTATTACAATACTCTGACTCTGTGTGCATAAGTTAGTACTATAATATGACATACAACATGTAGGCATGCAACCATTCTAAATTATTCTTGACATTTACTACTGTTATTCAATCTCTCACTGCCACATCTATCCTGGCCTTGACAGGTTCTACTTTTATGTTACAAAAAAGTTAGAGATTGGTAGGACACAACAAATTCAGAACATCACCACATTGTCTAACCTAAGGACGTGTCAGTGTGGCACACAGGGTGAAATATGTGTAATATTGAGTGCAAAAACCTGCATATATCCTCCCTGAATTCAGAAAATGTAACACACTTTAAACAATACAGCCATAAGATCTTGCACGTCTGTGACTGTTCAAGGGCTTCTCAAGTGAATGTTCTGTACATGCTGCCCCAGTCTGATACTACAGGACGCAGGAATATTAAAGTGTGAGCATTTAAATTTAGTTATGCAGACATTTCAATTGCTCTGCATTGGGACTAGGAAACAATTACAGTTCCATTTAGTGAATTTCCTCCTTAGCTGGCATTACAATGGAGGATGGAAGCCTCGAGGTATTTTGACATAGAGGCTGCAGTTTCAAGTTTTTTGACAGCTAGTCTTATCATTTTAGTGACAATGACTGGAGATAGATATAAACTTCAGTGGGAATATCTGAGAGCTCCAGAGATGATTTGCCACTTGCCAAGAAAAGCCTTTTGTGCAACAAGAAAAACATTTTTTAAAATAATAAAAACAATTTTACAAAACCACTGTGCTGTATCAATCAATGGCCACATCAAGAGAGTTAATCAACATCTTTTTGAACACCCAACAACTGTTTAGGAGAGACTGTCAGGATGGAAAAGTCAGTAACATTTGAACCAAAAAGGCCTCCCCTTCTGAAACCCACTCAGCAGTCTTTCTGTAGAACTGTGTAGCTGAGGAAAGTTCTTGCTCTGCTCTAAACTGCAAACCCTGGGGACAATTCCTCCTAGTATTGTTTCCCCACTATCTCTATCAAGGCTTTTATTCATTGCCTTCTACACCAGCTAAGGTAATTTTGGAATTGGATTGTTGGAATTCAAGAGACAAATTTATCTCTACAACTATAATTTTTTTTTCAAGGAATGTTTATTTTACTGATGCAATGAACACAAAAAAAGGTTAAAAATTTGCTAATTACCAGAGTAAAAGAGCATCAATTCCCATTATTCAGTATGGGACAGTTTACAGAGGACTCAAGATGTCTTTCCACACATTTTTTATTAAAAATTTTTCAGCCACCCATAAAACACTAATTTCTCTAGTTTTGTCTCCAATTACCTAGGTCCCCACCTTTGATGCAATGTCTTGTACTTCTATGCCTTATAAAAGTTGTAAGCACCTTGGGGCACAAAAGTGGGTTTAATTTGTCTCATATAGCACCCTTCTTTCCTGAGGCATTCAATTAATAATATATGGTAATTTATAATGAAGGTATTTGCAAGTCAGAGGGCTTGACAGCAAGCCAGTGAATTGAAAAGCAAGCAAAGTTAAATAAACCTTGTAAACAGGATGGTCTTAGTGGCCAAGTTATATTTTTTGTCTATAAATATTTGGTATGAGAACTCTGTCCCTTGGCAAAGTACTTGTTCCAAAGATGGGAAAGCTGGCTGCACTGTCTGAGCAGACATGGAGCTTCCTGAAGGCACTGAAGAGCACAGCTAGGCTAACTAGAGCAGCAAGGGCATCCCTCAGAGCAATATCTAAAACTCTGTCACATTTAAGCTCCAGAACTGGAAAGAAACCAGAAACAACAAGTGAATGGTTGCAAATATTTTTATTTACTTCTGCTAGGACAAATTGCAGGATCAGAGAGTGGCCTGGGTTAGAAGGGACTTTAAAGGTTATCTTGTTCCAAGCCCTCTGTCATGGGCAGAAACAGTTTCCACTAGACCAGGTTGCTCAGAGATCCATCCAACCTGGTCTTGAACACTTTCTGGGATGGGATGTCCAGAATTTCCCTGCACAACCTCTTCCAGTGCCACCCCACCCTTGCATTAAAGAATTTTTTCCTAATATCTAATCTACATTTACTTTCAGTCTAAAAACATTCCCCCTTGTCCTGTTACTACATGTCCTTGTAAATTGTCTTTCTCCATCTTTCTCATAGGCTCCCTTCAGGTACTTGAAGGCCGTGATTAGGTCACCCTGAAAACTTCTCTTTTCCAGGCCAAACAATCCCAGCTCTCTCAGCCTTTCTTCACAAGAGATGTGTGTCCATGCCTCTGATCAGCTGGGTGGCCTGCTCTGGGCTCAGTCTGGCAGGTCCCTGTCCTCCCTGTGCCGGGAGCCCAGAGCTGATGCAGCCCTGGGGTGGGGACTCAGCAGAGCAGAGGGGCAGGATCCCTGCCCTGCCCTGCTGCCCTCAATGCTCTGGGTGCAGCCCAGGGCACATTTGGCTTTCTGGGCTGCAAGAGCACACTGCTGGGTCATGTCCAGCCTCTCCTCCACTGTCATCCCAAAGTCCTTCTTGGCAAGGATGGTCCCTATGTGTTCAACCCCTCAACCTGTAACGTTTCCACAGGTAATTTGATGCATATTAAACACTCCTTGAGCACTTATTTATCAAACCTATGTTGCAAACAATCTGCTAAAATACATTTACTCAGCAACGTATCAATATATTAACATGCCTCTTTCAGACTTTCTTCCTATTCTTCTGACTAAATTTCAGCAGAAAACTTCTGTTTTAAAGCATGACAAGACAAAGTTCTGGATTTTCCATTGAAAAAGCACTGAGATTTGTTGCAGAGGCCCTGTGTACAGTTCACGCTCAAAAACTCCCATGTATCCAGAAAGCATGTCCCATAGAACTGATGAGCCATGTGAAGGGGCCATTTGTCCTGGGTTTTCAGACACCAAATAGCCTAGTCAGACCCATAAATTTTTATTTTAAGTACTTTAGGGCAAAAATCTGTCATTTTAATTTGTTGAGAAACCACCATTCTTTCCCAAGGCAAGGTGTGAATAATACATGACAATTTAAAAAGGAGTTGTTTGCTACTGTTGCTGCTCCTGCAGAATCTCTAGATTCTCAGACAAATGACCAAAGTATTCTTAATGCACTCAGGTTATATTTTAGGTGCAGGAAGACGATATATATTTTAAAATTTGAACTTAGTACAAGCTACATATTCAGTGTTACCAACTGAAAATTCAGTCTCAGGTTATTTGCAACTTTATTTAAAGTTATGGTTTGTATGGGCAAAGAGTTGAATTTTCTCTCTAATTTCTTACTAAGTACTTAAATCCTATTGAAAGCAAGTTGTTGTATATTTAAGTGTTTCCATAATTAGTTTTCCTAGTTAAAAAGAAAATCCTGAAAAAACAATTAAAAAAACCAAAGAAACTAAAAAGAGTAAAAAAACAAAGACAACCCCCCCAAAAAAAAAACAACAAAAAAAAATCCCCAAGCATGAAAATAAGAATTATATTAAATTAATAAATTAAATACTAGAATAATATATTGGTTTCTTTGATTTCTTCAATTTTCATATTTATTCAGAAACTATCATTTTATTACATGAAGGTACATTGCCAAACCAAGGCAATAATGTTGTAGAAATTTTCATAATGAACCAATGATAAAGCTGTAACTTTTAGATATTGGTAAACACAGGTCACTAGAACAAAATGTGTCTATGGGTCTGTATACATGCATTTCTTCCAGAACACTGCTGTTTTTTAAAAATAAGCTATTAGTTATTATTATCATTATTGTTGTTGTTATTACGATGATAATGTTAACGATTAATCATTATTAATAATGTGGATGTAATGTGGAATTGCAGAATAAGGAGTACTGCATATTGTAATGTGTATAAAAATAAATATGAACAGACCCCAGAGACAGTAGAAAGAAATCATCACCATTAACATCATTCCTCTACTGGCAAAGAGGAGGAAGAACCCTCAGCAATTAACCTAGTTCTCCTGGTGAAGAGCTTTACATACTGATTTCTTTCTCATCATGAAACTTTCTTTCTCTTAAGGAGCATGGGAAGAATAGAAGAACTACCCCAGAGAAAGAGACAATTATTGGGAAGGTTTTGTACATACATTTTACTTGTATTACTACATTAATGACCCTAGAAATTAGATAATTCAGACTGTGTGTGCTACTACCATCGCACTTACATTAAGAATAAATCTTTGACTAACCACTAAAGCTGTAATTTAAATTATGATGCACCAAAACTCACAACACCTCTGTTTATGAATAGCACCTAATTTCATTATAACCACCATAAAGTCTTAGATATTTTGTGTAATGCCTGGGGTCTTAAACAGTATTCTGAAATCTGGAAGTATCAGTATTTCTATGAAACACATGGGTGCAAATAGGATCCGTTTCATGAAAAGATTTCTTTATTTATCTTTCTTTTAGAAGTGGACTGCCAGACATCCATTTTCTGCATGTTCTGATCCAACCCTTTGTAAACTTTCCACTGAACCTCTAAAAGATAATAAACCCATTGTTCAGACAAATCAAAAAAGTGGTACTTTATTTAGTTCTGATCTCCAGAAGCTCCAAAGCACACAACTTCTTGGGAAAAAGACATGTCCATCTCCATTGTTAAAAAGTATCTCCAGTTATACCTTCATGCAGTCTCTACCCATGTCCTGATTTCATTAGAGATAGAGTTCATTTTCTTTCTAATAACTAGTAAAGTGCTGTATTTTGCAGATTTTGTTGTTGTTAGGTCAAGGACTTTTCAGTTTTCCGTGCACTGCCCAAAGCAGGTGCACAAGAAGTTGAGAGGGAGCACTCCCTGTACAGGTGACCCAAACTGGCCATGGGGGAATTCCATACCAGAAAGCATCGTGTGTAGTACATTCACTGGGGGCAGCTGGCTCTGAGAGACTGACTGCTGCTGAGGAACAGACTGGGCATGGGTCACCAAGTGGTGAGGAGTTGCATTTTGCATCCATTGTCTTTCTTGGAATTATTTCTCTCCCTCTCTTTGTTGCCTTCCTTTTTATTATACTTATTTTTATTATTCTGTTTTATTTTATTTCAATTATTAAACTGTTCTTATCTCAGCCCACAGGTCTGGGGTTTTTTCATCCAATTCTCCTCCACATCTCACAGAGGTGGGCAATGAGTGACTGCATAATACTTAGTTGCCAGCTGGTGTTGAGTCACTACAACCAGGAACACTTGGAAGAGCCAGTGATCTGAAACAGGTTGGAAGAATATTGAAGAGGATTGAAAAGCCAGCCTACTTTTAGGCCAGATGTTACATTAGGAAAAGATATAGAAATTGTGGGTTATTATTATGCCTCTGTACTGTTTTATACAAGACACCACATATGAAAGGCTTTATTTGAAACTGCAGTTGACAGCAGTAGGAAAAAATAAGTAGCAAGATAGAATGCATCAGCCTGTTAAATGGAAATTCAAATCATCCTGGCTAGGTTAAACAATGGAGCCTCTGAACTGGATCAAAAAACTCTTGCAAGAGACGGCACACAGGCCTGCCCACCACAACAGCTCACTCTCACAGCCAGCAGAACAGGAAAGGGGAAAGCAATGTGGAACTAAACCTGCACAAGCTGGACAGCACCAGTAGGCTGAGAACCAGGTTAGCAGACTCCTGTTGAAGTCATTGACAAGAGAATGCTTTAACATGGTTCCTAGTGATAAATTTCTGAGATGTGCTACCAAACTCCTCTCCTTAATAATGATTTCCTTGCTTCTTGTGAAGAATAAGGCAAATATCTAAGGAAGATGTTCAGTATTTCTGGGCAGAGATTTGAGGATTGTTAGTTGTTCGCTGTTGTCAGTGTCTCCTCACATGAGGCACCAATTGACAGACACACAACTAACACTGAAAATGGTTTTAAGTATCAGCACTTTGTTATTCCCCAGTACAAACTTTTATACTCTTTTCCCTCACATGCATAACACCTGTGTGCCCTTTTACTCTTTTGCAGTTGGTGAATACACATCAGCATTCAGTGCTTCTTTTCCTTCAATGCTTTTCATCTGTCTTATACAGCTGCACCCTATTCCCTATGTCCCATAACCAGTTCTCCTACAGTTTGCCACCATAAACCTTGCTAATAGCAAATGGGTTACAGTTTGAGGGTATTCCATCATGCTGATAAAGGAGTTTATATTTCAGTTTCACAATTGGGCTGTAGCAGTATATTAACATTCTTATTAAAATTCTGTATTTTCACATATATATACATATGTACCTAGATGGGAAGTTCTGCTTTTTTACTCGTATTTTTACACCCAAAGGCTTTTTTTTTTAAGTGAGCAAAATCAGTTCATTTCCTATACTTATGTAAGGATTAAAAATGCTCAAAATAAAGGAGTTATATGCCCAGTGTATGCAGGAAGCATCTGAACTTTAAAAGCTGAAACTTAACAGGTAGATAACAGAGTATTAGTCTCCAGGTCAATATGCAAAAATCAAACAGTCACACAATAAAGTAAAAATGTACTAAAATCAATTATGCAACGTGTTACTTTGCTACTTCTAGCAAATTCATTTATTAATTCTGACTTTCCCAATTAGCTTATAATTGTGCTGCCCTTTATTTGCATTCAGAATCACATGTACCACACTGATCTTGCATAGCAGTGCAGGTCTCCTTGGTGCATCATTTCACTGAAGAGTTTTCTGCTTCATAGTTATGGTACATGTTCCTAAGTAAACTGTAAATTCCAGTGATAGAGTTTGTGTTCTAACTTTAATTATCTTTGCTCCTTGAGAAGAGCAAATCTGAGATTTGGAAGGCTTTGCATCCCTTAGAGCAGGTAGGCAGTTACTTCTGGGCACAACCGTGGCCTTTCATCCTAAGTAGAATTATTAGATTCCACCACACCACTGCAGGCTTGGGAAACTGTAAAAATTGAAAGAAATATTTCATAGTGCAAGGGGAAAATTAGCTTCTTACTCAAATGGGAAATAAGGATTTAAAAGAGATGATTCCTATCATCTTCCCTAAATACAGAATAAGACATAAAGCAGATCGGTCTCATCTGAAATACTGAGATTCTTTCATAGCTGCTGGATCACAGAAGTTTGACATATATAGTTAAAACAGATGAATAATTGACAGACAGAAAGCACCTTGTCCAACACCAACTTGTGCAAGGTTGTGGCCAATGATGCATGAGATGTTTATGGCCTGCAGAAATCTGAGTTCCTGCAGTTTAGCCTGAGGATTTTTACCTCCTACCCTAAGCACTGGCTTCTTCTCCAGCTCTATAAGATATCCGCATAGGCTGCCATTGCTTCCCCATAAGATTTATATCAACCACAATCTCAAGCAGGTGGACCTTTCCCTCACTATGAAAAGGGAATTCTCACCTTCTGTTCCCTTCCATTATACTTCCCTTTTCTTTGAAATAGATTGGCCCCTGAAGGTTTGCTGCAGGCACTGGTCTTCTATGCAGAGACCTTGTGCATACTGGGCTGTTCCTTATGTAATGTCTGGTGTGTATTCTATGGTGGCTGTCAGGATACCATTCTTAAAAATGCCATTTGTGACTATGTCTCCACATAGAAAATTTCTTGTCTGCAATGTATACTTTATTCCTAACAGGTAACTTCAGATCTGTCCTTTTACCTTTTACAGGAGAGGTATTTACAGGAGTGAATGAAGAAACTTACTTCTGAAAGAAGGCAAATGTTAGGAAATGAACTGAACTGTCCAGGAGATAAACAAGAAAGCAAGTCTATGCTTGTGTCAACATTGCAAAGCAAGTTTTAGATGCTTCGAAAATCATCCCACCATTTTTGTCCAAAACTGTCCTGGCTCACAATCATCTGTTAATTCAGTCTCGAGTGTCTTCATTTCATTTACATAACACAGGCCTTCTCACAGTGTGAAGTTCCCTGAAATAGTTATTGTGTCTTTGGGCCAAAAAGAAAGCCAGAGAGTAGCAGAAAGAAAAACTGTAAGCATTTAGTTCTCCTGCTGAGATAGAGATTATATGTCTGGTTTCCTAAATATCCAAAGTCAGACTAGACTAAAGTAATGGTGTTTTGAGACCTTCCTAATTTCACTTGTTGTCTTGCAACTTACTTGCCTGATGTCAATACCTGGTTTACCCCACTGGGTTTAATTTCATTCATTGTCATCTTTTTTGGTGGAAGTAGGTTGAAGCATTCACTTTCTTGACTATTTCTGACTTACTGCTCCTTCCAAGGGTTTGAAGCATTCACTTTCTTGACTATTTCTGACTTACTGCTCCTTCCAAGGGTATGCATTACAAGTGGTTTCAGAAGAGAATTTAAATTCTGCATGCCATGGTTTCATGTTGTTTGTACAACGGTCTGCACACAGATGAATGAGATTCAGCCCACATATGATTCTATAACTATATACTATACATACAAATAATAAAAAAATATAATAACACTTTAAATAAAGCTGGCTTTAGTCATTCCCTTTTCCCAGAAGAGATGTCTAATAAGTCTTGCCTTTTTAACAAAGGTATTTCAAGACTTAATTAACCGATGTTTGAAAAATCATGTGTGGGTTCCCTGTATTTTTATGTCCTGTTGGCTCACTTCTCATAGAGACCCAGTATTGCCATGAGCTGTATGTCCTGCCAATTGCCAACAGGCAGGCAGACAAAAGAGCTGCGGCAGACACAGAACCTGTACTGTGAAACCTGGAACAAAAAACTTACTGAAATAAATAGTCCAGAGAGAGAGTCAGGAAAGGAAGGAAGACTTCTCTGCAGATGTATGTTTTCTCTACCACCTTTCTCCTGGTTCTAGCCATTTTTCTCTGAGTTTTGTTGGAACATTTTAATCCTCTTTCTTCAACCTACTGCCTCAGAATGCCATCAGGGTCCCTTTTGGGGGGCTAACTAGGATGCTATTACTTAGTCTTACTGACATTTAAATCCCAACTTTGTCACTTGCTTGCTGGAAAGGCTGTTTTTCCTTCCTAGGTCATATTCATCTAGGCTGAACTCAAATTTCATTGAAGTCACGGACAATATATCCCTTGATTACAGAGGATTAGGTCTCTCTGCACTCCATGGTGTTGTTAAAATTAGTTCAGTAGTGCCTGTAGAACCATCTAGGAAAAAACAGAAATAAAATGCTATCCAAGGAAAAACCAGCATTACTATTTTCTGGATTGAAGATTTGGGGTTTTTGTCACCAATCTAGGCATGCAACTGCAATGCCAGTGCAGAACATTGTGCCAGTCCCAAGGCTGTGGAGGAAAAGCTTTGATCTCATTTCAACTAACAGAATTTACAATTTGTTTCATCAGAAGTACCTTGACAAACATGTCACTATTTATGGACCACTGATTGCATGTCCCAGAGTAGACAAGACAGGTAGTAAGACAGGGCTTATCCTCAGCACACGCTAATGAGGCTGTTCTGCCTGCAGCTCCCTCTGGCCAGATGTTGTACTCGAATGGAGTCCCACTGGGATTCTTTGTGGGTGCAGCCACAAATAGTCAGTTGCAAAAATCATAGTTTAACCATCATTGCTGGAGAAAACCAGGAGTGAATATCAAAATTAATTAAATTATTACATTACTTTGCTGATGAGGTAGGATTCCACATCCCCCTCTAGCTTTTGCCTAAAGGCTAAACATTTAACATTTTAGGTACAGGTACATGGTAAGATGTGTTCAACTACCCCAAAAAGCAGTTGCAAAAGGTTACTGGGACTGCAAAATTTCAGAGACCATGCCCACATTCTTGTGGCTACAGCAGGCATCACAGCAGGGCCTCAGATCTGTCTTAGCAAATAGACTTCATTCATATAGGATGAACATTCCTCTCTCTCAAAACAGACATGAGCATCGTATTGAACTTGTGCCACCCTTGAAACATTTTAAAGGCTGTCAGGAAGCAGACTGACAAGAGATGCTACCTGTCCATTTGCCCAGGAAAGTGAGCAGCATGGATTCCCCTGCAGGTTTGGACTTGTCCAGAGAAAGGACAAGTGATCGTCATCTCCTCAAATGCTTCAAAGATTATAGCATGGATTAGTCAGTCTCAGCAGACTTTGAAAAGCCTTTGTCATCCATCAGAAGTGGCTTCGTCCTTCCCTCCATGCCAAGCAGTGCCGTTGTTTTGTAATGAACAACTTCCATCAGAGCACACAATTTCTCATCCTGTCTGACTCTGCTGATCATTCTTGTAATTAAGTCTCTTTTGATTCTCTTTGGCAGCACACCATCTGCACAAGAAGGCACACCTGGAAAGCAGTTTTCCTCTGGTTTTTCTATCCTTGATTAAACTCTGTTTTAAAGCAGAGAACCTTAATCAAAAGAAATGCCTGAGTGGAAGTATCTGTGCCTGTCTCGCTTTTGTCACAGATTCCCTCTGAAGTCTGCAGGATTTGGATTTGCATAACAATTTCCAAAAAGGTGTCCACAGTAGAGGGGTAACATTTTCAGAGAAAAATCCAATGGTATGAATTGAAGAGGAAAATAACAGGGTACCATAGGAATTTAATTGGTATTAGTATTAATCACTACAAATTCCTATTGAATCTTTACTATTTGCAGGGTTATTTTATTATTCACAAGAATCTCATTCCTGAGTGAGTTCAAGAAAATGTAAAATAGCATATTAATCTTTTAATGAAAAACAAGTTTAAAATTATTCTACCCCCACTATTTTAGGAGCCAGAGGTCAGGTCAGTGCTGCATCTCATATGAGGCACAAAGTAGCTAGGCAGCATGAGAAAAAAAAGAGAAAGATACCTTTTGATCTGCTGTGTTTGACAGGTATGGGGGCCTGGAGGGGTGAAGATCAGCAAAACTTTTACATTGTTTATTCTATGTTGAATCAAATGTCAAAAGGAAGGTCCACATGGACTCAGATGTATGTATGAAAACACACATGTATATTCCAAACAGGTGCCAGTGCATTCTTCCTGTCTATTCCTGAACAAAACTGCACCTCATTGCCAGCCTAAAATCAAGCCCCATGCTGGTGCTCCTAGCTTATTACAGTTCTCTAATGGCTTCTGGTAGAGTGTAACAAAGCTCTGAGCCCCTGTACCTGCTAACAAAATGATAAGCTGCTTCCTGTCTTTGATCTCCCATCGTGACCTCTGCACCATGCAGAAAAGACGGGAAACTTTATCTTTTTCATGCGAAAACTTTTTCCCTGGTCATTTACTGCATTCAAAAGCAACTAGATGGAAAGGATGAGACAGGAGCCAACAGGTATAAAAATAAAAACTGAAAAAAAACCCACCCCAGTTTCTGAAGTGAGCAAATTGCATTAGAAAGGGTGTTTTCTAAGTCTGCACATATTTGGTGCCAACAAGTTTGAGCTGCCTAACAGCAGTGACACAGCTTTAAAGAGCAACAGTAAAAAGGCACTTAGTTTACTAAATAATACACTTTTTTATCCTCTATAAAAGGCTGCTTCTTATCACACACATATCAAGGCAAGCCACCTAATGGCACTAATTTCAAACCTGCTGCTGCAATGTTTAGTGCATCGGATACAAATTACAGTGGATTCAAAACAGTTAGTGGTACATACAATTGATGAATAATAATGAAATTTCATTTTATTAGCTTTTGAAATATGTGTGTGAGTTTTCATAAATTGTCTGCTAAGGACTAGCTCTAACACTTACAGTTGGGGCTGGGCAAAGCTTAGAAATAAAAGCAAGTGCCTGAAAGTCTTGTCACATTCTCAGTGGGTTATGCTATTTACATGGCTTGTAGTTCACATTTATAGCAGTGTGGGTTGCTCTTTATTTCTCTCACTTTACATCCTTTCACTGCAGTTATCTGCTCATTCAGCAAACATTCTTCAACTGAAGCTTCCTTGACCTGATTTTTATCTTAGAAAATGCACCTGTAACAAGCACAACTGAATGCCCAAGTCACACTGACACCATTATTTCCTTCACTCTTCTTGGCCAAGTCTCAATATATTCTTTCTCTTGCAAACTCACATAAGCAGATTGACATTCTCACTAATAAATGGCTTTTTGTAGTATCTTATCCCCATGAATGTAAGGAAGTAACTACAGATCAGAATTATATGCTTAGTAATAAATTTCCTTTTTTAATATCTTCCTTCTGTAGACAAAAATAAAATAAATACAGATCCACTGCTTTCACAATACTGACTCGCACAACTATTTGCTTTTGCTAGGACCAGCACAGGCTGACTAAGTTCTGCAATGTGTCAGTACTTCACTTCCACCAAAATCATCACATTGACAATTCTAGTATCACATCTTTTAAATCTGCTGTGAAACTGGGTGGTACTCAAAAGGCCACTTCCTTCTCCATGGTATCACATTTGTGCAAACAACTGTGCTATGGTGTCAGGAAAAAATGTGGCTGGCACCTTTATTTTACCTAAAGGTAATGGAAAAGGTTCCGTGCACCTACAGCTGTTGCAAATCTTTCATGAAAAATTTTTAAGGACTGAAGTAAGCTGTATTAAAATGGTCTCTTCATTTGGTTTACTTACTATAGCAGGAGTGCTTATAAGCAGCTGTCTAGAACTTTTTGTTGGCATACATTGCTAACTAGCAACTGTGAAAATCATCCTGTGTAAATCAGAGTTTACATAGGGTATATTAATGAAACATAAATAATAGAGCAAACAGAAATCTGTTTCTGGAAGGCCTTTCATTGAAAAAATATTCCTAAAAAGGCCATATACTGAGCATTGTGCTACCCAACAGAAAGCTTCAGCCAACATGGGACACACGGTTAGAAGTATGTTTATATCTATAACCCAGTAGTCTCAACTTCATAAAAGAGGAAAGAGATCTAGAAATTGTATTCACCAAGTTCTAGATAAAAGTCAGTTTATTCTCAGGTAGTCAGCAAGTTCACAGTTCAGTTGCTGAGTTCATTGTGCTGACATGTCCTAATATATAAGAGAGATCAAAGTGGGGAGAGCAGATGTAAGGAGATAGAAATGCCTCTGACACATTGGGGCCCACCTGAAGATCAGAGTGTGCTGAGCTCCCCCATACATGGTACTTGTTATACCTATACCATTACTTTGTGGGATAGATTCAGAGGACAGAAGGCACATAAGCACTCTGTTCACTTTGACAATAATGTATTTGAAACAAACAGGAGTAAAGAGTGGTAATTGATCCCTACAAAGGAAAGGCACATGTCAAAGGAAGTAGTTGTTTGAATTTTACCTGAAAATTCATTGAACATTATTTTCCTTTGTTCAACTTCTTTTATTTTCATAGCATATTAGCTCTCACCTTGACATTTGCTGCATGATCACTTGATTCAGAGTTAAGAAAACTGTTTAACAATGGGAAGAGACATACAAGATTAAAGGTTATTTATATCTTCACTGGCAAAGACACTTAGATGCTCAAAAGACTGTTAAAACATCTGAATCTCAAAACTTTCTAATGCTGCAATCAGAAATATGGTTAGTGTCTTGCTTCATTAAAGAAGCATGACTTACTTTAGGAATATAAGACCTGAAAAAACCAGCAGATAAAGGTGCTGTTGGCAGGGGGAAGAAGGAAGGGCAGAAAATAGTTAATTATTTCAGAAACTCCTGATCCTGGAGCACACTGGGGAACCCAATCACAGACACAGTGCAGAGGAAACCCATCCTATTAAGTCTCTTTGCTCTCTTACAGCAAATGACACTACAAGTGATTCTCTCCTTCCAACGTTTCTTGCTAATCATATTGGGATGAACAGAAGTTCATCAGCTGTGGAAGTACTAAGGTACCAGTTGGAACTCACCAGAGAGTTAACTTCTTCCTTCTGCATGAAATCAGATTATCAGGCAAGGATAATAAGAATTAAACAATATGGCACAGAGCACCATCTAGAGAAATACACACATAGGAATACTAACCCTGCCACTCTTTTTTGTCCAAATGAAGTGGCACATGACAAGGGCAGAAAATTAAAAACTAACATATTCCCAAAGCAGGACTATTAGTAAGATGAATTAAAGGAGAAAAGGTTTGGATATTCAGATACATATTTAAAATTGTGAAAATTTATCCCAAAGCTATGAACATTTAGGAGATTTATGTCAATATAAAGCAACATCAGACTTTTCAGATTAATATTATCATTAATAAGCTGGACTAGTGGCAATCAAATCAGGAGCTTTTTTAAATTTCTCCTGTTGATGTGACATAGATGGGTGACTGACCCACAAGATGATGGCTGTGCCCTTCAAAACACACTTGGCCTCACCTTTATCCAGAGGAAAAAAAGTGGAAAACTGGTGATTAAATTGCACTCTTCTTGCCCTGAGGTACTGATCCAGTAATGCTAGAACCAAATATGTTCTAATACATAATGCTCAGACTTCTAAAAAGGTTAATCTTAATGGTAGTGGCCACTAAATTGGCCTAGCTTGCCTGCTGAGTCCACTGTCATTCTAATAAAAGATACAAGAACTAATTATGCCCTGCAGTCAAATGGTCAGGCAAGATATAAAGCAATTTCCAGAAAACCACCATTTATACTGAAGAGAAAATGAGGAAAAGCTAGGAAGACAGACTGACAGCTCAAAGGCTCATAGAGAATGAACTTTTAGCATATGGCAAGAAGCTGAAGGAGGCCGTGAGGTAAAATAGTAAAGATGGCTATCAGTTCTGGGGCTGCTTTAACATATTTTGTTGTTGTTGCTGTTTTTTCCTACAGTAAATAGAAGCTGGTGTTTGCTTCTTGGCAGATTTCACCTTCATTGGTAATTCAATGTAAGTAACATCATAAAGCCATAATTCGAAACAAAGCCAATATGCATTAATGGTTTAAATATCAAAAAATATCATTTAAAACCTAAGTAATCCTTGAATTAATGAGCTGGAGTCAGCAGACACTTTTTGCTGTTTCTTGCCCTGTTCCTTAATGCTGAATTTTTGGACAAGAAAGATTTGTTTTCTAAGTGCAAATCACATGAAATGACTTTATCATGCTGCATCCTCCCTGGTGTACTTGAAGCTTATGTCTTCTTCCACATTCCATTTATATTTGATAGAAGAAAAATTGATAAGTGCTGAAAATACCATCTAAATATATACTTAATGTTAAAATTCTTTAGTTATAATATAAGTCTAATTGGAATTAAGTAAAGATAAAGAAATGGAGTTAAAAATATTTTTAAAAAAGATTTTTCAGTATGGTGTTGGGAAGGCTTTCAATATGATGGAGGGTAATTACAGCTAAATTTCAGTAATTATATAGTTTGTGTAGCAGCATCTTTAAAACCATCCTCTAACAATGGGGTAGCCAAAATAATTAATACATTACTTTAAACTTCAAGTTGCATCAGATGGTGATGTCATCAGAGCTATGAGAGTCATTCCATTTAAAGAATAATTATACTGCAGATAACATACACCTGTGAAAGAATTATAACTGAAAATGTCATAAACAATGATACCCCACTATTTTATTGGTAGGTTTCAGTTTTGTTATTTGTCTTTCAGATATAACATATGTGATTCAATTTCTCATGCAATGTGAAGGAAAAAAAGGAAGGGACATCTTTTTTCATTGAAGGATTATCAACAAGGCACAAATACAAGTAATGCAAAGGAATGTAAAAAGATGATTTTTTTATTGATCTGATGAAAAAGATGGTTTTCTCCCTTGTCTTCTAAGAAATTCAGAAGGAAGTATTTGCTGCAACTGTTCAGAAAGGAAAAACATTTTTCCTTCACTGCATCAGCTGCCACCTTTTCAGCCTAACAGTGAAACCAGAGCTGAAGCTGGAGGCTTGAGACTCCTGAATGGACAGAGTAAATTGACTCGATATGGTTTATTAGCAGCAGTGAAGCAGATAAACTTTTTATGTTTATTTGGTGGACACATTATTTAAATCTCTCACAGTGGCTATTCTGCAGTGATTCTAAATGCTTTTGTGGGAAATTCCAAATACTTGAACAAGGATGAAATACTGGCAGTGTGTATAAAGAATATAAGCATCAGGTCAGGAAGATTGCAACATATTTTCACTTGGGGTTCAGACTGAAGTAAGTAATCTGACATGCTAAAATTTTTCTTGTGGCTTTTTTTTTTCCGTGTGACAAGTATGCAGAAAAATAAGCAGGATAATGGCAATGTATCTCAGTATTCAGGGGAACAGCTAGTCCTTTCTATTCTCATTAAAATTTGACTTTGGTGGGGTTACACTTATTTATGCCAACTGATGATACAGTCCTTTTGACTTTAACAGTTGTAATAGATGTACATTTGCAAGGTAGAAACTGCCAGTGCTGCTTGGCTGGAAATGGATTGGTGGCATTTCTTAACACTTCATGGGTTTTTGACGACTCCTTTATTTTTTCCTTAAAGTAAAGGTACACTTTGATGTTTTTCTTAGGGCTTGTTTAATGCTGCTATACTGATTGCAGTTCAATAAACAAGACAGAAAAAGGACAAAGTGGGCACTGTGACACAGCATGGCAGAGGCAGTTGTTATGTTTCTTCAGACTGGAGATGACTGCAAAAGTGCTGTTCTGTCCTTTCATCTGCCTCACTGTCTCTTAAACAATGGAAGATTAATACTTTGTAGTTTCTTGAAAATTTTTGTATTTTCTTGTGTTACCATTATAAAATTCTGAAATTCCCAACCAGATTTTCAGTTTTCAGAATATGAAATCCAAGAACCTTTTGATAAATCTGAAAATTTTTACAGAGCTAAGTTTCTTTGTTCCTCAATTTGGATCAAGATATGAAGCCATTTTTTAAAATATGTATTATGTGAGTGTACTCTGGATCAGCGTTCATGTCTACTTGTATATATATGTATACACAGAAAACATCTGACTATTTGTGACACAAAAATGGTGGAAAATAAGATACCACAGTTGCAAGAAAACAGTAAGAAAAACCCTGCTAAATTACGTGTCTGGATTCAAAACCATAAATCCATGGAAAAAACATGGAATCATTCAGTTGGAATAAACCTCATAAGGTCCTCTGGTCCAGCTCTTCCTCTCCAAGCTTGAAAGTTAGATGGAACTTCAAATATTAGATGAGGTTTGTCTAAGTTAAAGTCTCTTAACACCATGCATTGGAATGTGAAAATAAACAGAGCAAAATTAAAGATGTCACCTACACCATGCCCTTATGCTGAAGGAGAATTAGCTCTACCACTTCAGATCCATATTTCTCACAGGTTTTTGGAGAATGCATATTAAAAATATTTCTATTTCTTGTCCACCTTTTTTTAATATTTTACTTTCCACATACTTAGAATGGAAAAATGTTGTTACTCAAAATTTGGATTTAGAACTTTAGTTTAGAGCTGTATAGTTTAGAGCTTTGTTGCCATATTCTTTCCCTTCCTTACTGTTCAAGCTTAAGAAATTAATGATGTCATTCTTAAACAGATCTTAGTTGTGCTGTTTTCAGTAGGGATCCAAAACCTGCCTCTGCAAGGCTATTTACAAGTGCAGCTGAATATAATAAAATAACAGTAATTGGAAAATCCGGCTGCAGAAACACCAGAAATAAAGCTGTTCTCTGAACTCAGGAATTGTTTTGCTGATTTAAATCATCTACATTTTCATTACAACTTGTAACAGTCACCAAAGCTGTCAGTTGGCCATTCAGCCAAGAGTTCCAAGAAGAGCAGCTGAAAGACTAGAAGAAAAGTTAAAATTGCGTCTATGATTCTTCCTGCTTATTTATAAAGGACTGAGATAATTTGAAAGAATAACCAGTTCACATCTTAGAGCATAAAAAGAGCTGAAATGGAGTCTGGTAAATGGTTTTCAGCTCTGAATCAAGCCCCTTTTTCTTTTAGATTCTCAATTAGAATAGTGGAGCCATTAGGAAAAAAAAAGAAAAAAAAACAAACAAAAAAGCAAACAAACAAAAAACCCCACTGTATATTCATTAAAATAAAATTAACATTTGGGAAATGCTTAAAATTTACAGGAAAAATAATATTTGGAAATAGAAGACTAAAAAGGGTATTAACGGCAAGAGGATTTTTATTGCATAACATTATGTTTAGCAGTCTGAAGAAAAATCTTGTGCTACAGGCTATTCAGCCAGTAAATAGAAGTGCTACAGCTGCATCTTATAGTGGCTTACAACAGAGCTACTCTGTTAGTTACGTGCAAGAACCTGTTTTCTACATGCAGAAACCAAATTATTAAGGCCCTATAAGTTTGCTGAGTCTTATAACATGAGTAGCAGAAGATGGATTTTAAAGTCCCATTTAAAAAAAAAGTTAACTCAGTATGGTAGAAAATATATCTGAAAAACTAGAAAATAATTTCTCCCTTCACCTACCCAAAGGTGTTTACTAAATTACTAATCCAAATGGGTTTTTTTTTCTGTATCAGTGAATTCTAAGCTTTAAAATAAAAAAATATTTAAAAAAAAAATCTAAAATTTATTTGTAGTTTTTATACAAAACCCTAGGTCTCTTATCAGACCCGTTTTAGGACTTCGCCAACATGTATTCTTCTTTATACCTTAAACTGATCTTAATCTTTCAACAATCCCTCAACAAATCTTTCCTTTTTTATTTATCAGTTGAATCCACAGATCTTAAGTGCTATGACACCCAAGCATCTTCACATTCCTAAGGCCAAAAAAGGAGTGGAGTCTTTCTGCTACACCACTGGCATCCTTTTCTTTGCTGCATTATGTCATAACACCCTGTTTTACAGCTCAGCTCTGTCTTAGAACTGTGACAATATATTTTATTCTAAGGGAAATTTCAGTAAAAGGCTAAGCAAGACAGCCCCCAAACTATGCTACATTCCCCAGCCTTTGCAGATTATGAACAAACTTCCTCCAGTTTTGTTTGAGAGTGAAAAGGGTGTGGAACGCTATCACAAATAAAGATTATGTGTTTCACAAATGATCTAAAGTAACCAGCAACACGAGGCCTTGCTTTCCCCCCACTACCTTTCAGCACCAGATGAGGATCTGCATCTTAATTCCTTGGCTTTCACATAGAGACTATTAATGCACTGGAGTTTGTAGGTGCCCCACCATCTACTCCCAGCACATATAAACACACACAACTTAGAGAAATCCCCAAGTCAGCCTTACACTGCATATCAAACAGGAAGACTTTTCACAGTGTCTGTATCTTCTCAACGATTTCAAGCTCCATAAGTTTGAGTTTGAAAGTCCTATTCCTTTCAGAGCTTTTCCAATGTTTTCTACTCTGTAGCTCGCCCACTGAAGCTTTGCGCTGTGCTGTTACTCCCTCACCTGCTCTTTCAGTTCATTGCAGGTTGAGCATTTCTTAACACCTGGTTAAACAGGGGTCTGTCTACCAGTGAAACTTGAATGCATTCACATTCTTGTAACACACAAAAAGAATCCTAACTGCTTCCAAATGATACATGGACTTTCTGTTTGGAATTTTAAAGGAAAAACAGGTTATTAATGAAGCTTTCAGAAGAATCACAAGAATGTTGAGCAGATGTCTGCTGCTTATATAAAGATTCACATGTAAAGCTGCTTGAAAATATTTGATTTGCCTTAAGTAGCTTTTAAAAATCCAGAAAGTATTTTTAAAATGTTCTTAGATTTCTAAGCAATAATGAAACATCAAAGAGAGTTTGGGTGCTTCATTGGGTTTCTTTGGAAACAAAAAAAGAGCTTAAAAAAAGGCAAGGAAAATTTCAAAGACTTTATTCCCCAGTTTTTGTCAACAAATTTAATGGAAATTAAAATAATTTCTGAAAGGTCTATTCATAAGAAACCAGGTGCTCACAGTTTTTTAATGTATATTTTTAATTATCATATGCATTACCATATTACATTTATTCATAAAATCACTGCACGATCTGAGGAATGAAAGCTGCTCAGCCCTTTGAAGAGTTTCAAGTAATAAGATATTTAATGAAAAAGCAAAGTATCCGCAGCCTGGCACTCAGTGCAAACACATAACAGACATATACTCTCCTCCAAGGCATACTTGGGTAAAAGAGACCCTAAAACATTACAGCAGTTCTTTGCCAGTTACATTAGTACAAAGTGAGGTAATATTTATTTTGGATATCCCACTCTAGAAACAAATGTTTTGTGATTTTCATGAAATGGTGATTTACCAGTAGCATGGTAATAACACACCACTGAAAGCAGGAGTGGCGTTAGTTCAGACTTGCAAGTGTTATTAAAAGCTGCACTTTTGTTCCTTAATCCTGTATTCAGGGAATACGGCAAGTTCTGATAATCAGTCTGCTATTTCCTCTGACTTTGTTGTTATAAATGTATTAACTTTTTCATAAAGCAATCTGTATTTGCAATTAATCAAGTGAGTTGTCTCTTTAAGATAGTAGCCTAGCAACTTCCCTGAAGCCAGGGGAAGTCCCAGTTGGTGCTGCAGACCGACAAAGTTATTATCACAAGGCTAATCTAACTCGTCAGAGTGTTTTAAAGCATCTCTGATTAAAAATGAGGAAAAAAAAAAAGATGAAAGCTCAAGAACAGTTACATGTAGGTGAGTATTCTTTATGTAAGTCTGAGCTACAGAATTTTTCAGGGGAACAGCTAACGTTTTTATTTGTCTAGAAATTAATACAAATTTGTTTCTCAAAATTTAATACCCATTTCCAAACAGGCTCAGTGATGAAAACGGTAGTTTTTTCTTTATGTTGTTTTGTTTCCTCTCCAAACTAATCAGTTATTCAAGAGGAGCAAGAGTAGGATTTTGGAAACATCAAAATAAACTTTCTAGGTCAGATGAACTGAGTGTGAACCCACCTAAGTGGATTATATTGAATTCATCTCAAGGTGTCTAGATTACCAATTCCATGTCAGACTAAAGACCTGATGATTTTGGTTTTGACCTAGCCCTTCACAAGTTCATGGCATAGAGTTTGGAAATACTGGGTTCCTATGACTGCAAGGTTACTCAATATTTTTCCTCAATCTGAGCTGAAAACTTTGATTTTGTCTAAAAATGGCCACAGGGCCTTCTATCAACCATAGATAGGTCTTTCAACAAGAGCAAAGAACTTTTGGGAAAGAACTTTTGGGAAAGAACTTTTTCACAATTTCACTTTTGCACACACATGGTGCACAGGTATATAATTTCTAATGTCTTCTGTCAAATCTAAACCAAAATTCTTCTTTCCCTTTTGTAGCCACAGGAAATGTTGCATGGTAAAATAAGCAACAGTAAATATGCTTCTCTCTTCTGGGTAAACAATTCCTGCTAGCAGGCAATGGGCAACAACTTACAAGACAGGCCTCTCTGCCTGTACCTCCTCTGAACATGAGTCTAAAGCCTTTTGGCACGTTCAACAAGATGGACACAATCTATGTCTATGCAGACAATTCAGAGGATCACAGTGCAAAAAAGTTTTTCTCATTGTTCTGTTTGCTTCTGTGAGCATCTTACAATGATCAAAAGCCTCAAGCTATGCAGGGCTAATTTCAAACTTTCAATTTAACTTCAGTTTACAGGGACTAACCTGAAGACGAGTTCATCCCTCATGTAACATCATTTTGTTGTTCCCCTGAATATGCAATCGAGCAGCAGCTGTAACTCCTTTTCCAAAATCTTCTTGTATTCATTACCAGAGAAGCAGAACAGTTCTGATTCAAATTGCTGAAAGAATTTCATTTAAATCAATATATATTGCTTTGGGGCATTCTGTATGGGATTGGGGATGAAGACTGTTGCAAGCAATAATAACTCTCTACCAAAGACAGACCCACTGAATGTTGAGAGGCCTAGACCACTTGTTTGTATAATCACCTAAATTTACATAGTTACTAAGGAGCTGAATATGTTTTTCTTCTTTCAGTTCAACCTGATTATGAAATTGTCCTCCAACTACACAACCCTTGAATTTAGTTTCAAAGGCAGTAAGTGACCAAGTGCTAACATCATTCCTGAAAGCTACAGCTATTTTTTTTTAAAAACAACTCCCTTTATTAACTTTTTGAAGGACTGCTTAAACTTTCAAATTTGTTTAATCCCAATTTGACCATTTGTGGATTAATATAATTGGTACATCTTTCTGCTTAACTCCTAGTATTTTCTCTCCACCTTCCAATGTGTTTTACTCCTAAAGACCAATGGACTGTTACCTGAGACAAAAAAAACCCAGATATTTTGTGTAATTTTTAAAGTGTTTTTCAGAAAATATGGGTAAGAGTCGTTCTTTGCGCAGCAATCAGAGACAGTTCTCTCAAATTGCAAATAGTAAACAACTGGTACAGATCCTAAAGCATAAAGTTTTATAAGGGGTAGGAATCAATAGGACGCAGTTGGAGTGGGAGTAATAAGAAGTGAGTTAAGAGACAGAGAGGGGGTGACAGAGGATATTTGCCTACCTGCTGTCTTCACTTGTGCAATTCTCTTCTCAGCCTAGACCTAAAGGTAAAAGTCTTTTAGGCTTGTGTTCACATGTACGGGAAGTCAGCAGACAAGTGCACAGAGATGAGCATACATGATGTAGAAGAATCCAGTATATCTTGGCATATTTACATTCTTATCTGTTTGTATGCTATAGGAAAAGATAAAATTTATATCATGGAATTGAACTAAATACTAAGAAAAACATGGTCTACTGAGCATAACAAAAGAAAGGCAGACATTGGGACTTTAATATTAAGTTCTATTAGTTCCTAAACATCACCCTAGTCTGGGAATCTCGATGATAACTACTAGAAGGCTACTGTGCTCCTGTGATTAGCCTAAGTTAAAGGCTAAGAACATGGGTATGAACAGGGAAGAATTTTGTTTCATCAGTTTTGGGCACTTGTCATCTAGCTGCCCTACATTAACTATTTGCAGTTTTGTTTTCTAAGACAGAATATAGAGGAGCTTTAAGAAAACAAAGAACTCATCCCTGTGCTATGAATAACACAGAACCTCTCACCTTTGCACTGAGTCATCAGGGATGTAAGACAGCTGCTTTCTTTGCAAGCTGAGATATTCCAACAATTTCTGCATAGTTGCTTTGTTTAATGGTAATTTTCTCCAGGAGACCAAGGGGCTGTGTCCCATCTTGGTATCATCTGCTGTAACATGGGACAAATTTTCTTATCTTTTTACATGAGGTGATAGGCTGTCAGTTTCCAGATATAAAGCAGGACCACTGCCATGAGTCTGGAAATCCCAAACAAGTAAATAAAGTGAGTGAATTCATCACTAGTCAGTATCACAAGAAGTTAACTGTCCTTACCAAAGCTTCTAAGGGATGTCATCTGAACAATGCTTCCATAAGAAGATACTGTCATTATAGAAAGATAATCTCCATGGCTTGGATATCTCCTTCCAGATGAGAATAGTAGAATATCACATACTGAAGAATAGCCCAAAATTGTAGGCTATGTGGCCATTTACCATTTGAAAAGAAATATCAGCCTCATTTACCTACTCTGTTTCCCAAATTAATTCGAGAAACCAATGTTTAAAAGAAGGTTAGGAATGCTTGGCTGGCTGCAGCTTGCAATGCTACTCTAAGAAGTCCGCCTATAGTCCACCTATAATATTTACAAATAAAATTTTGATGACTAAGAGTTCACAACTCTCGAGGACCAGCAGTGAGCCATAGCTCCTCACCTGTAATTCTAGTTGTGAAATCACACAGTTTGGAAACAGATAATCTGTGATGTAGAAATACTGCTTTTCAGATTAGGTTTAAAACTGATAGGTCAGCTACTGTATGCTTTCACCCCCTGTTCTAGAGACAATTAGAAGAGTTTCATCTAATGGAGGCTGACATTTCAGCACTTTGTGAGGACATCACGTTCTACAGCCGTAGTTCTAAAAAGCTGTCCTCCATTTTTAGTGCAGTGTTTAGAGCAAAACATGTTCTTTGGATTGTCAGGAGGGGAAATGTTCTAACCTAATGCATGACAGGGCTAAAAAAGAATTTTTAAAGTCTACAGTATCTGGACTTTTATTTTTTTTTTTCCTTTCTTTTTAATTTCAGAACTAGAGTATTGTTGAATCATAATGAAAATAAGCATACACTTGTGTTCTCACATCTACTGACTCAAGCAGGATAACGGTTGTTTAATGGAGTTGGTACTGGTATAGATTGCTCATTGCTTAAAAAGGAACTTGCAGGTTAATCAGATCTGCAAGTGTCTTTCTCATTACTTACATTGCTGAAGAGATTAAATATTAGGGGGAAAGACCAAGGTTTGCTTTGCCAGATAAATAAAAATCAATCTGTTGTTGTTAGCAAATGTGTTAAATGTAGCAAGGTAACAAATCCTGCAGCCCTCCAGAGGATTATTTTTCAAGACAGAATAGCCTTTAAAGGCAGTAAAGACATGGTAGTGAACATGGTTCTGTGCAGGAGGTATTGCTCACTCCCTCTTCTGGTTAATTCTTCTGTTAACCTCATTTCAAAATCTGATTTTTCATGTAATGTGTGATATTAATCTCCGCAGGGGATGGACAATTACACACAGCTGTTTCTTCTTTTAATCTTGTTTCCAATTCATAGCTTGAACATTTCTTATGCAAATTGTTTATGTTCATGACATTCAGGTTCTCCAACAGATCTGGAGACAGCTAATGAGGCTGGAAGTAGGTCTTGATGAGTTTCTATAATGCAGAACACCTTCACCACATATTGTTTTGCAGCTGTGCTTGCAAATTCCATATCCTTGAGCCCTTCCATCCCTCTGACTACTTGCAACACAAGGTGTATTGCAGACAGCCAAGGTTCTTGTCAAACTCTTTTGCTGAGTTCCAACAGATATGGTACCAAGTACTTTGTTCAGTAGTAATATCTACATATTTGCATAAGGCTACAAATTACATGGAGTCATAGATTAAGGAGAGTTGAACTTGATGTGATTTTTTACAAGCAAAATTATTTTCAAGTTTAAGTCTGCTTTCTCTAAAACTGTCCTACTAGTTGTGCTGGAAATATTTTTCCTCTGAAAGTGTGTGTTCCCAGACTGGCAGGTCGTGGATACACATGATTTGTATGAGGGTACATTGTTCTTCCTCACATAGTCGAGTCTGGTTCTGCAGTAAGTGGTATACTGTGTGTAACAGCTTCTTATCTCATTCAATTGCCTGACAGACAATGCAACTCAGAGAGCACAGCTTATCAGTGTTATGTTTGTTTACTTCTGTGTGTCCATATACTGTATAAATCTCTAAGCCATTTGAATGAGATTAGAATGGAAGAATTGACAAAGTGACATGGGTGAAATGCAGCTTACACTTTGATTTTGTGTGGAACAGGCTTCATTTTTAAGTATCTGAATAAACCAGATTGCAAACAGGAAAAAAAAGGTGCTTGTTCTGCAGTTTGTGAACTCAATTTATTTCCCAAACTGGAAGTAGGAAGAGGATTTACCTTTTTGTATTGGTAAAAATTAAGCAAAGACTGTAGGGCTACAGCACTTAGACTGAATTGATTTGTAACAAACAGCTTCATGCCATAGTGACAGAAGGACATTCAGTACCATACCTTGTCATCATCCTTGGCATTCAGCTCTCCTTTCCTTGGGGAGTAGCTGGTCCTGATGTTCCTGGATGCATACCTTTAAGGACAGAAGGTCTTGAACAATCATTTTTAAATACTCTAAAGCTAGGGCTGATTGAATGAACAGCTTTTGATTAAGTTTTTCTTAGGCATCTGTCCAATTATTCTCATTTCTGAATTTTAATCCTTTTATCTTAAAAAGTGACTAGTTAGCAATCTACCTATTATGCACACTATTGTGGGATAACTGTGCAGATGAGACTGCAAAGGCCCACCAAGAGCCGCTTTTAACATGTCAGACCAATTTCCTCTGTTAAAATGCGAGAGAAAAACAATTCATCAACAGTGCACATTTTGCTGAAATCTTGTGATTTATGAAAATATATTGCACCTGTCTAGAAGAAATTAAATATACTTTAATTTTATGAATTTAATTAAAAGGCTTCACGGTGTATCATTGGTTTTGCATGTAATCCTTTGTATAAAAATAGGATGCTAACACTGCAGTTCTTCCTGCAAGCTCTCTCTGATTCCTCACTTTCATTCTGGGCAGGACATCGGTACTATCTGATCTTTTCAAACAAGTGTTTACAGCCTCAGCCCTTTTAACAGTTTCTTGTTAAAATGGCTCCCATCACTTCCTTCTTCCTGCAAGTCCTTTAGCTCTGCCTGGAGCTTTCACAGGTCACAGCAAGGGCAGGAGATATCCTGTTGCTTCTAGGTACTTCTGAATGAGCTGGTTTTCAAATTTGTTGTCATTACTTAGGGCAAACACAATGTCTCATTCATTTCCCTTGTAGTGCAAGAGCAGCCAGTGGGAAACCCACCCGGTTCTAGTCATCCTCACAAAGTCACAAGTCACAGTGGCTGTTGTGACGCCAAAGGCTAACAGCATATTGACCTGCATTAATTAGTAAGAACACAATCACCAGGATTAAGGTATTATTTCTTTCAACAGAACCCTCAGAAGATCACATCTGGAGCCTTGTATCTGGATTTGGACCTTGGCAGTGGAAATGTAGTATCCACTGACAGAAGAGAGAAGAAAGTCAATGGAGAATCATACCTGTGATGGGAGCGCTGGAACTCACAGAAATACAGGGCCAAGGCAGACAAGTTCTGCACAGCCTCATGAGGGCACAGTAGAAGGTGAATTATTGCTGCTGTACAGAAAAAAGGAAGAAGCTCAAGGAAACTCTCATCCTGAATCATTCTTAGCCAGGGAGAAGTAATAATCATGTAGTCTCTGTTGGTTGCTTTATTTCATGAGTGGTCAAAAAACAGTTAAGGATTTAGCTTTGGTTTCCTGTTAGCAAAAACAATTGTTGCTGTAGTTTACCTTCATACATAAACACATTTTCTCACGCTTTATGTATGCTTCCAAGAAAAAGCACTGCAGAATGATGTTCTTACTTCAAATACTTAGTGGTAGAACTATTAGTGGTGGAACTGGTAGAAGATGTCAGCAAACAGTTGCAGGTTTTGAGGAAGTATGGAATTTACAAAAAATAAGGACTGCATAGAGCTTGTGTACACAGTGCAGTACAGCAGACAGAGAATGACAAATGGCTGCTACGTGCAGTGTCAGAAGCAGAGGAGTTACTTCAGCCTGGGCAGCACAGACTCATAGCACAGCAGAGCTCAGCCTGTGCAGATACATTTTCTCAAATTAAAAATAAGATTTCCTGGTAAAAGTTTTCTTGATCCAGTGAGTATATTATTCATCATCACATAATCTGCTACTGTATGTTTCCACAGATTGATTTGCCAAAAGTTGTGCAACAGAAATACAGAACTTTCATACGTCCCTATGGAAAGTTTTTAGAATGAAGATCAATACCATATTTTAAAAAGTAGCTAACAGTGTATTGACGTAAACCTTGAGTGATGCAACTGTTACTTTATTTTTCACCTGTTTGGAATTTGCATCCTCAAAATTATGAAGATTTTTTTTTTTTCTTTGACCCACCTGAAACCCGTAATCTTCATAGCAGCAGGTAAGACGTATTATACAATTGTGGCATAAGGGCATTTTCCTACAGAGTATCACTAGGCATGGCTTCTCCAAACAGAATTTGTAGGTACAGATTCAAGGCTGGCAGCAAAGAATCTGGACACAATACAATAATCAAGGCTTTTCCTCATCCCTTGGCAGCCTGTTGTGTTTCTCCTTCACGTCTCTTCCAACCTAGTCATTCTGGGAAATTCTGTGAAATACTCATTGCAGGTGACACATTTTCCTACTCTCCAGATCCTTCATGACACCTGCTACAGCAACTCCTTTAGCATTCCTCAGGACTTTCCATAACACTTGGAAACCAAACAGGTTACAGAAGGCATCCTGCTTGCTTCTGCACCTTAAGATTTTCTAACTAGAAAATAAAGATATTTCTGCCAGCCAGTTGTGTCATTTCTGAAATGGTGAGAAGAAGAGAAAACACAGAGGTTCTAATACTCCTTCTGTTCTGTTAAAAAACTTGGAGGTAAAAGGAGAGAATAAAAAACCACTTAATTTTGTAGATATACATGACATAAATTTTTTTTGTGAGTCATGTTCAGCATGGAGGGGAAGGAGCAGTGCATGTTCTGTCCTGGACATGGGTCAGTGATTAAATGACTGGCTGTAAACAGCAATTCCTGCTACTAAATTCCAGTCTTCCTGAGTAGGGCTTCTCTGCATTTTGGTTTATTTCCTTTTAATTCACAGCACATTTCTGTTCTGCCTCTGGTTCAAGGATACAATCACTGCAGGTATACTGTAGCACAGTAATTGTTGGGTAGACAAGCTGATTTATAGACCAGATTTCCTTTTCTTTTCTCTCTGCTTGTAAGGTAATATAAAAAGGAAATAAAAATGGAGTCATAAAATAATTGATTAACTGACAGATACTAGCAAATGAACTCACAGTTCAAAAAGGCAAGGGAGCAGAACAGATGATTGTCACATCTAACAGTGACAAATGCCACTTAACGGTTATGAAATGAGGTTACTACTTAGTGTTACTTTCACAGCAGACAAAGAATATGAGAATGCCAATGTGTTGCCTTCTTCCGAATGTGTTAATCCATTTCCTGCCTCTTCGCTGAGGCTTTGTTTTGAGCTAATGGGCAAAAACTGATACTAAAGTTCTTGTTTCATGGTGGTGGTGGTTTGGGTTTTTCTTAAACAAAGAAAGATCCCATTGATCATCTTCAGAGATTCAGCACTCCAGGTGCCTCTGTCATAATTTCAGTGCTTGCACAGCAGGAAGTAAATGGCTTTAGAATCTGCATGCTGCAAAGAGCATTGGATGGCTTTCATGTGGACTGGTTTACTCCACAGGATTATGTTTCATGGAATTGACTGAGATTGTGGGCGTAGAATGAGATTTAAACCACATGATGAATAATTAACAAATTCTGTAAGACCGCTGGATTTTTGGATCAACAACATCTTCGACTAGGTCCTTCATCATCTGAGTCAAATTGTCATCTTCATTCCAAGTCTGAATTTCAGAAATCCGAAGACAACAAACAAATGCTATATTTTTCTAACAGTCCTCCTTTAATGCCACCTGGAATAGCCTGGCTATTAACAACATCCACTTCCAGTGGCCTTCCTTGTCTGCTGTGCTGTCTTGAAGGGAACTTCAGCAATCATTTGTGTTTCATTCAACAAACACTACTCCACCTTACACAAAGGGTGCAATTCCCAGTTGCAGCTGCCTCTATATAGAAACAAAACTCATTTATAGGACTACATGCTTACTTTGAAAGCAAAAGTGGGAAACAGAACAAGCTACAAAGTAGCTTGGAAGAACTAAAATTATTTTTTCTGTCTTGCAAATAAATGCAACCATGATGATCTTAACTGATGGTACACAATCCCCAGGTAGCTCACTGCAAAATGCAAAATGCAAACCTATCACTTACTTCAAATGAAACTGCTCTTCATAGATGGGACAAACTGCCTTTCCTTAATACTTCAGAACTCTACTACTGCTTCTGACAGTTCTCTCATTTTTTAGTTATTTAATCAAACCACAACAGGGAGTTTCTTAATATCATCACCTTCCAAAAAGTTATATCATGCTTAGCTGCCCATTCTGGCCTAAACCCAAATTAGAGCTGCCTGCTCGAACTGGTAAGTATATCATATGTCTCACAAACTTAACCTGATACTGCAAGCTGTTCCATATGGACATAATATCTATCTGTACTGAACAGTCTCCAGGATCAGGACCCTTTCTGGGTTAAAAATCAGCTTCAAATATTTAATATATTCATCCATTGTATCAAAAACTTATTTTTGGCAAAAATTTCTGTTTTCAAATAGTGGTACCTAGATGCTCTTTGCCTAAATAATTGTAAATGGGCCAGTCAGTGTTCACTTCCCACTTTCCTGTCTTTGGAAGTTGTGCAGAAGGATAATAAATTACTGCTATTACAAAGAGATTATCCACTTATTTTTAAAAAGTGAATTAGTATAACTGTATAAGCAGCAATTTCTGAAGTTTATAAGGAAAAGCAAAGTTTGAGAGAATTCATTATATAGAAATATAACCCTATAAATATTTTTAAGTGACAAAACACATCATTCTGAGAATCAGTGAAGTAAAAAAATAATGTTATTTTTTAAGTACAGTAGGGGGTTTTGTGTGCTGCTTTTGACCAATTTGAAAAGCTTATAAGAAGTCCATTTCAATTTAAAATTGACATTTGTGCTCTGTTTGTATTCTCCATAACCATCAATGCACTTAGATTTCAGCATATACCAGGGTCATATCTCAGTAATTAAATAAACCCTTTTAATAAAATCTCTCTTTTTTTGGAAATTTATACACATTTAGAGAGTTACTACAAATTTCTGTATTAAATTGCAGTAGAATTTGAATATTTTATTTCTTATGCACTGTTCCTCTGGTCAAACTCCATTTCTGAAATTCTGACTTGAAAGCCTGACTTGATAATTCTGACTTCTGATCTAGACTTTTTTCTATTAAAAACTGGGCAGAATTTTTTCTCCTTTTATCCTAAGAATCTGTTGCTGCTGTGATGTGTACAATAGTTTCCAATCAAGGTCCAAAATAATTTCTACTGGTATGTTTTCATTAAGGTTGGTAGGTGCAAAGGTAGATGGAGGTAGATATAGATAGATAAATACAGATATAGAAGATAGATAGATAGATATAGATACTTGGGGAATATATTCTCTTATATCATTTTTTGCTATCACACCTTTCTTCCAGTTTCTAATTTTAGGAACTGCTACAGAGAATATTCACTAGGAGATCTTAATACTTTCAATACAGAACACAGACCAATTTCAAAACTCATCTAGATCCTTAAGATGTAAAATGTCAATAGCCAGAGATAAGAGTTGACTTCTGGCCAACCTGCTCTGCAAACAGCATAGATTAGATGCACATCAATGTAAAATAAATGTCTCCTTGTCCTAATACGTAGTCAGTGTTCACAAACCAAGGCTCTGTGTTAGTGTCCTGATCTCACTTGTTTCGCTTTGGTCCTAATGAGAAAGTGAAATGTGTATGATACTACTCAAATTTTCATCATTTTTTCTCCATGATATTTCAGGTCTAAGTGCATGGCAAGGAATTGTGAAACAGAATTTCAAGGTTTCTTAAAACAGTATCCTTCAAAGTCTGGCCATCAGTTAATGGCTGGCAGCTCGATCAATAGGAGATTGCATCAAGAACCTATTTCGTGCAGGAGGTCACTGGAAATGTCTGCTCTGAATGGCTAACTAAAAACTTCTCCTTATCTCGTTACGTGCAGAAACACACTAACTATGGTTTCATATCTTCTCTTGACTGGTGGAGTGATGATCAAAACACTAATTGTACAGGCTCAGAACTGCCAGCAGCACCTTATTTCTCCCTTACACATGCACACTTATTTTGTTTTTGCTTTCTGCCACAAAAGAGACAGCATAGTGGCTTTTAAAGTTAGCATTTCATCTTCAGGTGATCACTGTCAGTTCATACATATACTGGGCTAGTCAGGATCTAGCTAATGTAAAAGGGGCCTGATCCAGCTCTCCCAAAAAATCAATATGAGACTCACTGATCTCAGCTGAAGCAGAATCAAGCCTCATATACACTGGGGGAGATATTTTCTGAAGCATAAAAGGATAATGAGACATAAAAGTCCCAATTCCTATCCATTACCTAGAAAACCTCTTCTAATACTTCTTTTCCCAATGAGAAATAAAAATATAGACCAGGAAATGTAAAAAACCTATTACATCCCTGGACATAGAAAACTGCCAGCTTGTTTTTCGTCTTGACCTGAAGTTGCTAAAAAAGTACTTTGAAAACGTCTGCTGTCCCATTTAAGCTATCTGGAACTCAGACTTTCTTTTAATAGATTTGGCAGAAAAGACAAATTAGAGCTAAAGAAAAAAAATATGTGAGAGGCATTTTTTAAGACCTAACAAAACAATATACTTTACTTGCATTCCATCTTTTCCCAGCAAGATCTCTCCAAATGTGCAAAGGTTTTATTTATATATAGATTGAGTGGGTTGAGTTATTGAGCAAAAAAAAAAAGAGAAAAATATTTCTAATTATAATAAAATCACTTTTTCACCTTTTTTTGATGATTTCCACACCTCTAATTACTGTTTGGTATTATAGTAAAAGTGAAAATGTATCTTTGTCCTCAATGGATTGTGACCCTGTAGCTTAATAATAAAAGGAAAGCTTTTTTTCTTAACAGCTAAAGGTCTGGGTCTTTGTTTTGGAAGGTCAATTGTCTTCTCTACAGTAAAAAGAAAAGAGGATAAACTCAGTTTGTTTAATTATGTTTACTGCTTCATCTTGCCTCTGAGCAAATATTTGTTACAAAGGAGATATAGGCATTCATTGTGCCATCAAGGAGCACAATTTTGAACCATAGAATTATAAATCTGCAGAAAGCGAGCTTTCAAAGATATTTGTTCTTCAATTACATGTTTAGAGAAAAAATCCACCAGATCAAATATGCTTATTCTATGGCCCCATAATGATTTCCTAATGATTTTCTATTTCTTGGAGAAATCTGCATTTTTTAAAAATTCAGAAATTTAGTTGTTGCTGTACATTCATAACGACTTTCAAGAATGTTCAGTGTTCCAGTGGATTTAAATGGCAAGAAATGATCCAGCAATACTGTAATTCTTATGAAACAATGGAGATGTCCATTGACTATTGGGTCTGGAGATGATAAAGGCATAGCAATTTCACTCAAGACCATGTCTAGTAGGATTTAAGGGCTTAATCTTTAGTAGGGTTCATCTTGCTGAACTGTAAACATTTACCATTTAGATGTCTGCATCTGAATTACTTTAAGTCTTTACAGATAAATCATCAGTTCTCAGTATAATTAATATTGTACTCTTGTGGGCATCCAAAACAGGTCAAATGAACTCTGCTTTACAATGGGCTATTCCTCTTGGCTAACAGTAGTTTAGCTACTGCCATACACATAATGACTTATTAAAAATACCTAGGGACCTGGAAAAAGGATCTGATCTGTGACCCTCAGGATGTATTTTAAAAGGTAAATTTTTGGCCAGCTTCATATTTTAGACTCTTCCAAGTTCCTTCTCAGGAAGGGGGGAAACAGCAGGGAACTGTTTTAAACTCCTCACCACTACAGGAACAACTTTGAGAGCTGCTGTGCAGCAATAGGACCCCTGTTCCCTTAGAATGCTGTTTTGTTTGGAAGGGTTTCCTGCAGCTCAACAGCAGCAGTTTTTCTGTCTCAGAACTAAACCTTTTTCTGCCCTGTCTCCTTAGACGCTAAAGATTTGGAATAACTTTGGAATGGCTAAATCTTTTATACCTATGAACATGCTAACACAATACAAGTTGTCTTTTTAGAAAAACAGGCACGGAATAAACAGTTTCTCTACACAGCATTTACACTGATAGCATGCATTCATGTGTAGTATTCAAATGGAACATGTTCAAACCTTTTGATTTATTAAATATTTCTGTCACATAATTAAACATTTTTATGCCTAATCTTGAAGCAATATAACATAATCAAGACTATATATATATATGCACAAATATATAAGCACAAATTATTTATCAGAATGGATTGTATATATGGGAATATTCTTAAGGCTGCCCTAGATTATCCAGACACACATCTTGCTTGTAAAACCATAACTCCAAAGAAAACTCCAGTGAAAGTTTCTTTTTCTCTGCTGTTTTCATTCAATATTTACAAAAGACAGGAAAAATCTTGACTACCGGAGAGAAATTAGAGTTTTGCAATTGCTATCTATGGTAATAGCATTTTGCCTAGTATATCTGCATTTTAGTGGCATACCAAGCATATATACCTTTTGCTGGGATGGAAAGGAAGTGCCATTGTTCCTGGTCTTTTTCTTTCTCTTTCATATCTTTTACTCATATTCTTCCTACTTAAGAAAACACTTAAAAGTAAAGTAACTACTTATTTCCACTGTTTTTCTCTGACAATCTTTTATGTCACAATGCATGAGGAACATATACCTAAATATCGTTCCCTTATGAGCACTTAAGGAAAAACATCTGAGAATTAGTTTGTTGAACTAAAAATTTTTTGGAGGAATGAATAGTTTTGTACTTCATAAATATAAGTTAAAAAATATTCTTAGTCTATATAAAAAAATATTCTTAGTCTATTTATTTAATTGCTGAATATTTATTATTATAATATGTAGGTTCCTTCTTGTACTATCTTTCTGCATGTAAACAGTAAATATAGTAACAGTAAAGAGTAACAGTAGCTATATATGACAATACAGGTTGTAGGTAAACAGCTGAGGGAGATCGGAGTTTTTAAACTTGCCCAACACCTAGAATCAAAACACAAATCTCCCAAGTCCTAGTGTACTGCTTTAATTTCCTTCCTTAAAAAAAACAAACAAAACAGAACTCCCAAACAATCCAGGGAATGACCATCAAACAAAAGTCAACTAAAAGAAAACAAAAAATACCCAAAAGAATGTGCATTTATATGACACCTGATTGTCTGATAGATTAGGGCATAGACTTATAATTAACAAAAAGTTAAATATTGTTTTGACAACTGTCTGGTTTTTTAATTGTTTTTTTTTTACTAAATTTTAGTGATTAAATAATAATCAAATTATTAATTTAATAATTAATATGGCCTTGAGAGGATATTTCTGAGCTTGAGTCAGGTGTCAAGTGAAAAGGGGAGATTTCCTCCTTTAGTGTTTGACTAGTCTGCCTAGTGAAAAGCTGAGACCCTGGTGCCTCACCAGTTTCCTCCCTTTCATCCCAGTTAGCATTTGCTTACAATTGTAGATTATGTCCATGGGGAATCATTGTGGAATAGGTTTTTGGGCATGTTCATTGCAGTTTATCCAGGGAGTAGCATCTAGTCCTATAACTTCCATGCTGTTTTAACTTCCTCTTTCTTTATCCCCAACCATCTTTCCACTGTCAAGGTACGGGATATCTTCAGGTACAGCAATCTTTTGCTAGGCAGCTATGATCTAATTAGTTTCCCTTAGTAGCAGGGAGTCATAAAACAAAGAGCAAGACCATAGCTGAGGCCATGAAAGTAAAAGAACAGGACAATGCCCGGGAGTTAGTAGCATGGATGCAAAATTATAAAGTACACGTTACTGAGGAAATGTAGCTCTGAGACCTGAATAGGACTGGCTTAAGCTGACAACAAAGTGTAAATCTAACATGAAAATATCTCATATATGGTGGAAAGACAAAGGAGATAGGAGCAAGATAAGGAAACCCCTACAAGAATGAGAACGAAAAGAGGGGTTGTGCCATATTGTGCCCTGGACCTTCTGCAGACCTGCTGTCTGTTCAGCTTCACGACTCCCCCACAGTGAATCCCCCTTCCCCTTCGGTGGAGAAAGGGGACAGCTTTAATTTACTTGCTATACACTAAAGGTAGCCATGGCACGTTAGCCATGGTTGCAAGTAGCCATGCAAGTATTTGCTATACACTAAAGATAGCCACGGTTGCAAGTTAGCAGCTTGCAGCAATTCCTTCCTCAGATAAGCTGTAAATTAGTGGGATACAAGTAAACCCTTCACTCTATGGCAAAAAGTAATAAGGAAAAGATGTTCTAAGTCCAAGGGACTCTTCTGAAAAACTACCATGGATTCTAAGAACTCTTGTGTGTCCATTGACCTAACTTCTCCCTACATCAGTGTTAATATAATATATTCAACAAATTCAACATATCATTCTGCTTCACTAACGAAGCCATGACTGTGTGAACTCTGTTGTGTAGGACCAGCAGTAATTCTGAGTAACATTTTTCAGGCAGCTATTCCATTCGGAATTTAAATTAAAGGAGGAATTCAGTGATTATGGTGCAGATGTAACAAAATGCACTTCATTTTACTCTCAATCAACCCTTAATTAACAGAGGATGCAGAAGATAGGAAATAATTGAACTTATTACTTTGCTTCTCTATTTTTCATTAATGCCATCGTAATAATTCTATTAATGGGACAATTAAATTTTTTACTTTAAAAAATATCAAATATCTTGGTGAAATTCGAGCATAAAGTCTATTCATTGCTGTATTAAAGATATTGTGGAGCAGCAGAACTATAATATGTTTTTCTGAGTTAATTCAGAAAAGCCTTCAAAACCAGTTGAAAATTCAGCCAGCAGAGAGCTTGCATCCTGCATCTGTGAATGACACTCAGGAACTTTGCTCTGTGAAAAGTCTGCTACCTGCCTGGGCTCTGTGTCTTGTGAAAATAGAACTTTTCTTTTGTTAAAACAAGTCCTGGAAGTGAGAACGGATCAAATCACAGCTGAGGAAATACGGATTTTGTACTGTACTGTAACACATCAAAGCGTACAGTTCTGATCTGCCTTTCAGGACAGATATCTTCTGGATAACTAGCATGGAATCACAGCTTCTGAAAATGACACATTTTTCATACTGAATATGAACAGATGTAATCACACTGACTTCTGAACATTGGTTTTCCCCTTATATTTGTGGATGTTCTTTTTTAGGAACAGACAGTTTTTGACAATAGGAAGCTGCTGCTCTTGACTTTAGGATCACTGATTTACCACAATTAAATTAACATTTTACTCAATGTCTCAGTACAATGACAAGTTCCCAATGAAAATATCTTCCAACACATAGTGTAGACAAGAGCTCTGAGCACAGTTTTTCTTTTTCATAACAGCGGTTTATACAATTATCAGCTTAAGCTTTAATTGGATTTAACTAATTGGTAAACAGGATTTTTATTCATTAGTTTTATACATGTATCTGTTCCTCATTTAAGGTTTAATTTAAATTCAATATAAGCAACTGGATGGCTGAGATATGTAAAAAAGAAAAAAACCAGTGAAAAACCTTGAAGAGGCACAGCAATTTCTTCATTCTGCTGTTCTTAAAAATGCCTATTATTAAATCTGATCACTTTTTACATACATATATAATAAGATTATATAAAATACACATTTCTAAGAGGTCATCCTACGGATTTTGGCATCAACATGAAGAGAAATGCAAGAGCCCTTTAGTTTAATTTTTATAAAATTTGACATATATTCCATACAAATCTGAGAAAAGAAACACAAATTTTAAAATGTGTTTATATTTTAAAAATGAAAATTTAAAAACCTATATTGTTTATTGGTATAAACTGGTTCCATGGTGTTACAAAAGACTGTGGAAGAGTGTTTAAATTCTGTAGCAACTTAATAATTATTACTATGAATAAATGACCATTCACAAAGTGTCAGTTAATTTCTACAGAAGTGCTGCTATTAGAGATATGGGATATTGAACCGTGAACTGAGCCCACAAATTTCCATAAAACCCACAGATAATGCTGCAGTGCTTTGGTATTAATTTAGCAGGCTTTTCAGGTTTGTCTTTATTGTATTTGTAAAGAGGGGTAGTGGAAAATAAAGGATGAAAGCATAGGTGACACACTCTCTTTTATATATTCTAAGACCTTCCTATGTATTTTAGCAAGATTCTGGCTGTAATCACAGATGTTCTGATTGTACCCCTCTCTGTGCCTTTTGTTAAAGCACACATGCTTTAGCAGAAAAGATCTTTTGCTGTCATGGATTAACAGCAACATAAATTGTCCAGCCTTTCCCACTTGTCATTTTCCTGCAGTAAAACCGTACAAAGAAATATTCCCCTTACAATAAATCTGTCTATAAGTGAACATGTTAAGAGTAGATACTGATTCCATCCTATCACATGCACCTGTGTATGATGACAAGAAATTTCATGGGTACAACATAAGGCTGGCAATAACAAAATATAGAGATACACACAAAAATTATGGAAGGACAAGGAAAAAAAAAAGAAAAATGCACACATGAACATAGGATAAAAGGTTGGCCTAAAGTGTCTAAATTAAAGACAGGAGAGGTACAACACATGTAAAGAAGAAAAGTTAATACAAACTGATAGAGACATTGAAGAAAAACACAGAAAAACAGAAGCATTCAAAATATTGAATACTATATTTTTTTAAACCTACTCAATCATTTTAGGAAACATATAGAAAATTTTCATTGGTGTCCTATAAAAAGGAACACATTTTTCATTTGAAAGATCTCAAAGTTTTGTATTCAATTCATATGTTTTCCATTACAGGTGTCTCCTGCAAGTGAAGTGCTGGGAAGGGAAAAAGGAGATTGCCTACTGTAAGTTGTACTTTCCCTTAATTGTTGTCTTTGTGAAATGATATTGGCTATATGTTAACCATAACTCAAAAGGTTTCTAAATGTTTTTCATATTAATGAGAAATATTTTAGACATCTACCCAGTCAACTTTACTGGGATATCAAGGGTGTGAGAAAAAGGCTAGCAAATGAACCTCAGATTTTCCGTCTCCATTTTTTTAGGGTTCCCTAGCTAACTTGTCTTTCAGTCAATTGTTCCTAATCCTGAAGTACATAGAAATTCATTCTTAGTGTTTTCTGATGGACTTCCTTGTTAAACACCACTTAATCCCTGTAAAATTCTTATGAATAATTAGGCTTCTATTCACAAGGTTTTTGCTGATGATGCCTTAGATTCAGCTCAAACCCAGATGTCTTCATCTTCACGTAGTTATTTTAAAAATATATTTCCAATTGCATATATTTTTAGCACTTCTTTGGCTTTCCCTGTTTTGACATGACAGTCTCCTCTGCAGAGCAGACCTTTCAGGCAAGAAAGATTCTTTAATATGGTCAACACAGTGATAGTGTTCATCTTTATCACTTGAAGGTTAAGTACATGACAATTCTGTGAGCTCATGTCATGTTCCCTTCTTGTGCAAGTCCATTGACAGTCATTTCACTACCCAGGAATCCCTGCTGTAAGTAGCTGTTAGAGCTATGGTTTAAGTAGGAAGGGACACATTCTGCTTAAGTGTTACACTAGTTTAAATCCCAAGTAATTCCACTGAAGTCACTGGATTTGCTCTATATTTAATCCATCCTAACCGAAAGTAGAATTTGGCCCTTTGGTTCCTGCTGCAACTCAATTTTTGGGAGATTTACTATATGGGGTGTGCTCTGTCCAACTAACATGCTGCAGCATGGTTGTTGATCTACTTACCAGCAGAGTAACAGCTTTATAGCTTAAACTTCTAACTGAAAATAAATTGCAGAAAATTCCCAGCTCAGCTCTAATATCAATTTTCAGGAAGCAAAAATACAGCATTTCACCAAGCTAGACTAGTTGAAATGGAAGTAGTCTAGTTCATGATGCTTTCTAATATACTGAATATTCTGTCTGCAATGCTCTAAATGGATAGCATGGTGATTTGATACCAAACCTAAAAGGTACTTTTCTTAATGGGAAAATGGGTAAAATCTGAACACTGTTGGGTGCTGCACAGCAGCAATTCACCAGCAGAACTGACATCCAGCAGCCATTCTCATTGATTTCCACAGGTTTTCATGGAACAAGAATTGGAAGGGGGATGAGAGGAGAAAATACTAACCTAATTTTCTATTTTTAAAATGTATTAAAAGTTGACAAATTACTTCACAGGCTTTATGAGTGAGTAAATAGTGAGACAAATGGGGATCTTTTAAGAAAAATGGAGCAGGACAGTATAAAATATTATAATAGCAAAAAAGCCTGATAATCACAACAACAACAAAAAGATTGGTGAAAATCCATAAAGAAAAGGAATTAACATAGTCTGGGATTAAATTTTCTCCAGTCTAAACTGTTTTCATCAAGTTAGCATACGTATGCCAGCCTTCAAACATAGAAAATGAGGATTTATTTCAATTATACAATTTTCTTTGTACAATATTAAAATATTCTAATCAGCAGAAAGGAAAATTCCATGAAAAATATTAAATATACTCATGCCTTTTCTCAATAAAAACCACAGGAATTCACACAGGCCTCAGGAGACAACTGGGAAATGTCTAGTATTACGTTCAAAAAGAAACAAGCATATATCACATCTACTTTTTCCTAACTTATAGTTTGGATGTGGATCCCAACAGAAAAAAAAAAAGACAAGACAGAAATTCTGTAGTGAATTGTAAAATTTTGGAGTCTAAATGTATGTGTGTATGTGTATACCTATGCACACATATATATTTGTATGTATACTCAATCTCCAGCCACTATTTTGTATTTACTGTTATTCAAAATCTCCACTTTGCTCCCTCAGCAATATTTATGCTCTTTAAAACCCTAACTCTGTTCTGAAGCTGTTTCATGTTTGTTTTCAAAGACTTCTTGTAAGATATTGGTGGGTTGTGGGGATATTTTTGACAGTAAAAATAAGAAACTACCTTTCCATTTGGGTTAGAACTGAGATGAAATGAGGAATGGCTGCTACCAAGCAGAAAATTTTCTCACTTTATGTGTGCCAGTTAATTACGACACTTCAGAGGCGCTTCTGAAAGGATAAGGCAAGCTGCATAAATTTAGCTGTAATCCAGGCAGGCAAAACTAATTTGCAGGGGATGGCCTTATCTAGCTGCTGCAGCTTTCTCAGAAAATTAACCTTGGATATTTGGGCCCAATTCAGAAAGTGTTTGATTTTTTTCCCTTTCCTGCTCTGCATAAGAGAATTTTAAATTCAATACAATACCTGACTTTTAAGAGGCACTGTGAATGCTGTAGGCAGTTCAGAGTTATTACTGACAAGCAAAAAAATATATTTATACATGTACATATATATGATTGTCCTTCAGGCCCATTATCCTGCCTTCTTGCCTGTGCATCAGAGGGTTTATCACCATACATATGGGTGGGGGGGTCTTTGGATTAACAGAAGATGCAGCTCATTTTAATGTACTTAGAAAAATTCATCAAAGTTCATTGCAGAATAAGTCATGCATACTGACTTGTTCATTCCAGTGGAAATGAAGAAATCCCCATAAAAATAGAAGTTTAATGAAGTGTTTGAGCAGAGTCTTGCTTGTCATTCCAATTACCAATGATTTAGAATTTTTTCTTGATACACCACAATTAATTGCTCTTAGCACAATCAAAGGTTTACCTTAGATTTCACAAGCTTCACCAATTCATGGATGAAAGATTTAGTTAATAAATTTTACCAAATCCACCTTAAAATCTTCAAACATAATACAAAGTGTTAATAATAAGTGTTGCTGATTCCTTAGCATTTTGCAACTTACTTCATTAAGGCTGCTTTTTATCTTACCTAACAGAACTGAGTTCAGAGCCTGACCCCCACTCTGCCCAGGCAATATTCACTGTAGGAAAGCATGAAAGAATAACCCACATAATATTTTGTCCTGTAATTTAACTGATTTAAAGCCACTGGATATTTTGTGGACAAAAAAGTTATAGTATTTGTTTGATCAAATCTGATCATCCAAAAATATGCCTGAGTTTATTTGGAAAAAATGATTTCAGTATTTTCAGGTGGTTGAATCTTGCTTTCTCTATTTTCAGAGATGTAGATACCTCCTTTACAGAGACTCATTCCCATCTCTGCTTGATGACTAAAAATAAGACCACAGAAGGATAATAAATACCTTTTAGGTCACTTCACTGCCTTCTGTCTTCACTGACAAGTCTTGCAAATTCAAGACAGCCAAATTCATACTGAGCTAACCAGCTAGTTAAAGCCCATTAACTCTTTTGATGTTCAGCAGCACATTAATCATGACAATATCTTTTAGGTACATGCTCACTTGTCACTCTGCTTTGATTAGGCCCTTGAAAATACAGCTAGCTGACAAAAGGATCTACAGATGTTATGCATAGAATTCTGAATATTTCTATCCAATGTAGAAAATTGCATGGCAATGCGATCTTCATACTTGCTCTGAATTTTGCCAGGTCTTAACAACCAAGGGGTATTTATGATCAGTGAAACACAGGCTAATTTAGCCCTGTCCTCCTCACCCAGCTCCAGTATGCCCCAAGATACCTTTGATTCTTGCATCATGTCAGTACAATTTTATGCTAATGTCAAGATAATGAGTAGCTGTTAAGTGATCCTGATTTTGGCCTTCAAATCAATAGTAAGACTTCATGCAAATATAAAAGACAACATAACCAGTCTGTAAGACAAGATTTTTCCTTTCATTATTGTAATAATTGCCATCATTATTATTTTTATTACTATCTGATTATTACCGCTACAAAAATTTGCAATGTGCTAGCTACTACTCACTCAATAGAAAAGTCCAATACAATTTCTGTTGAAAGAGATATACACTACATGAAAGACAGAATGGGGACAGTTAAAGGTACAGGTAAATACAGATCTTTTCTTAGGGAGTAGAAAGATGTTCATATCTAAATGTTTACTCTTCATGAACTAGTAAAAATGAAAAGTGATAAAACCGAGGTATGAAAAAATGCTACAAAAAAACTATCAACAACAAGCATAAAATGAAAATTGACCAAGGTATCTGACAATCAAAGCACAGCCAACTTCCTCCTTCAAAGAGACTTTTTACAATTGTATTCTTAAAGCAGATCTTAAATTGCTTCAATTTCTGAAAGTATCCCTCCTATCTGAAGTTTTATATTATGTTAGTCAATACATCTCTTGAATGTACAGATATTTCACTCAGGGAAAATAAAAATCAAAGATAGAAAAATATTGATCTTCAGAATTTTGTTGCTTCAGTCTTTACCAGATGCTCAGCCAGACACCTTAATTTGCCAAGGTTTTTTTTTTTTTTTGTATTGGACACACAAAAATTGGAGCCAGGTATTCAGTTGAAGTAAATATTTAATAGTAAATATTACTATTAACATACAAAGAAATGACATAGCTGGTTCATCAGACATGCCTCAAAGTGTCAAGAGCATTGTCAGTGATTTCTCATATTTTAACCCTTTCCAGTGTAATGAGTAGTCAGGGTTTGTAAAGGTGTTTTTAATATATAGTCTGGTGACTATTATGTAAAAGTAGGTATTTCCAGATTTCTAGACTTTGGTAGAACTTAAAATCAGAAGCTACACAAATGTCTGTATTCAGCACTAATTTACATGAACTTTCTTTATGTGGAAATTCCTATTCTGCATAACCTTGAAAAATTGTCTCATGTTGCTAAAAATGACACTTAAAATTCAGTTAAATACTGCCAGGCACCTCCTAAGTTACATATACAGTCTTACAAAACAGTCAAAGAAAAGAAAGAAGTATCTCCACTGATGTGTACTCACTGAGATAGAGATCTGATATCAGACTTATTGCATGATTCATCTTTTCTTTCACCACTAAGAAAAAAATCTAAATTATAAATTTATCATGTAAATAACTGAAATCGATATTTTATCCATTATATTGTGTTATGCTGAATCGTAGCCTTAATACTCTTTGAATTTTGTTATGTGCCAGTACCTGAAGTGTTATTTATTTTCCTGTTAGTTGAGGAAAGATTGGGGATAGAATCACTAGAAACCCTTGTAATGATCAATACTCATGAAACACTGAACCCCAGATGAAAGAATTCTAGCGTGTATTTTAAACATTTGCCTAATCTAGCATGATCACAACTGATTATGGCCTTCATGAGAGTCTTCAAGACAGGACACAATAATACCATGGAGATCCAGTGTAACTGGACTAGCATTAACATTAGTCACTCCCACAAAAGGGTCCAGCTGTGCTGATGAAAAATGCATGGGTGAGTCTGGAATCACCAACATAGCATTTATCATTCTCCGGGTGAGGAGAGGAACTATGAAACCACACGTTTATGCATCTAAACACCTATTGGCACGTCATTTGGAAAATAAAAAATATTGTTAAAAACGCTGCAAAGTGTACTTAATACGAGGAAAATTTGTCTTAATGGTCACTGTACAGAGAACCTTAGACTTGGATATTTCCTTTTTTTTTTATTTTCACACTCTTGAGGTTGTAGACAGAAGATTTTTATTCCAATATTCCTTGCATTGTTTGTACTCAGAAACCTAGATGAAATGAGAACCTTTATAAAGGGCTCCTATTTAATACATTCAGGGCCTTTCCAATGATCTAAAATGCAGACCTGGGATTAAATTAAAAAAAAAAATAAACCTACTCAGGATCAAAGAGGAACTTCAGCAACATAGGAGTGGAAATGAGTTCATGGTTGATGGACAAGTCCATACAAAGACTCCTCAGGGAGAAGAGAAACCCTACAATGTAGGTCTGGGAACCTGCTTCTTGCTCATTCCGGTCAGGGCAGAGATAGAGAACATAAAAATCATTCAAATGGTCAGAGTTAAAACATCAGAGTCAAAAAGGAAAATCAGCTGTGATCAGCCATGATCAGCTGTGTTAGAATAAAATGAGTAGTAGCTGAAGGTACAGGTGGACCTCAGTCTGTCAGACTTGGCAACATAGGTAAATTAAATTTGATGTAAGACATCATAACAAATAACTCAAGATGCTTTTCCAGGAAGAAGCCAGACCATAGAGACAAACATTACTAAACAATTTGGAAATTTAGGACTGATTCTCAGAAAAATCAAGAGTCAACAACTACAGCTTGTGCAAATTATTTTTACTGTACTGTTTGCATGTACTTTTTTTTTTTAATTCAGTTATGCAAATTTCCTGTCTGTGCATCATGGTCATGTGGATTTGTCACAAGTTAAGAGGATGTGAATTTGTGTCTTGCATATATTGAACCAATAAACCAGCAAATAAAAATAGATTTTATTCTTCATCTATAAATTTTTTGTCTAATGCAAAAAAGAAAAATACGGAATATATTTTCTTCACTCAAACTTTCTTTCTTTCATTTCTTTTTCCACATTGCATTATTGAGAGCTGCCAATAGCATATTAATTTCCTGAATAAATAATCCATCAGTGTTTCTCAGAAAGAATATGAAAAACCTTATTATTTTTCACTCCAATAATTACAAATCTACCATCTTTTCCAATTATTTTCCTTTCAGATTAGGTTTATTCTATCTTTCAGTAAATCCTCTACACTCACAGTTAGAATTCATTCTTTTCTATAATTCAGAATAGTCTGTGGTAAAGGCAGTTTTGCTAATGAAATGTCAAAACACCAAAAGGTTACTTTTTAATTTAGCCCAAGGTAGAACGTTGTAGTTTAGAGCCAGTGACCCATTGCTAAATTCAATTTCCCAACTGTTTAATTAATTTATGTATACAATTTAATGATATTTAATTTGATATGCATATTCAAGATATAGTGTGGACTTCTAAATCTTTAATTACTAAAAATTACTAAAACCATCTTTTTATTCTATGAAGTTATTCCATATTTTTTTTTAATTCTATAATTTATTATGTAAAAGTTTATTTCCAGATTTCTAGACTTTGGTAGAACTTAAAATCAGAAGCTACACAAATGTCTGTATTCAGCACTAATTTACATGAACTTTCTTTATGTGGAAATTCCTATTCTGCATAACCCTGAAAAATTGTCTCATGTTGCTAAAAATGACACTTAAAATTCAGTTAAATACTGCCAGGCACCTCCTAAGTTACATATACAGTCTTACAAAACAGTCAGAGGAAAGAATGAAGTATCTCCACTGATGTGTACTCACTGAGATAGAGATCTGATATCAGACTTATTGCATGATTCATCTTTTCTTTCACCACTAAGAAAAAATCTCAATTATAAATTTATCATGTGAATAACTGAAATCGATATTTTATCCATTATATTGTGTTATGCTGAATCGTAGCCTTAATACTCTTTGAATTTTGTTATGTGCCAGTACCTGAAGTGTTATTTATTTTCCTGTTAGTTGAGGAAAGATTGGGGATAGAATCACTAGAAACCCTTGTAATGATCAATACTCATGAAACACTGCACCCCAGATGAAAGAATTCTAGCGTGTATTTTAAACATTTACCTAATCTAGCATGATCACAACTGATTATGGGCCTTCATGAGAGTCTTCAAGACAGGACACAATAATACCATGGAGATCCAGTGTAACTGGACTAGCATTAACATTAGTCACTCCCACAAAAGGGTCCAGCTGTGCTGATGAAAAATGCATGGGTGAGTCTGGAATCACCAACATAGCATTTATCATTCTCCGAGTGAGGAGAGGAACTATGAAACCACACGTTTATGCATCTAAACACCTATTGGCACGTCATTTGGAAAATAAAAAATATTGTTAAAAACGCTGCAAAGTGTACTTAATATGAGGAAAATTTGTCTTAATGGTCACTGTACAGAGAACCTTAGACTTGGATATTTCCCTTTTTTTTATTTTCACACTCTTGAGGTTGTAGACAGAAGATTTTTATTCCAATATTCCTTGCATTGTTTGTACTCAGAGACCTAGGTGAAATGAGAACCTTTATAAAGGGCTCCTATTTAATACATTCAGGGCCTTTCCAATGATCTAAAATGCAGACCTGGGATTAAATTAAAAAAAAAAAAAAAACCTACTCAGGATCAAAGAGGAACTTCAGCAACATAGGAGTGGAAATGAGTTCATGGTTGACAGACAAGTTCATACAAAAGCTCCTCAGGGAGAAGAGAAACCCTACAATGTAGGTCTGAGAACCTGCTTCTTGCTCATTGCGGTCAGGGCAGAGATAGAGAACATAAAAATCTGTTCAAATGGTCAGAGTTAAAACATCAGAGTCAAAAAGGAAAATCAGCTGTGATCAGCCGTGATCAGCTGTGTTAGAATAAAATGAGTAGTAGCTGAAGGTACAGGTGGACCTCAGTCTGTCAGACTTGGCAACATAGGTAAATTAAATTTGATGTAAGACATCATAACAAATAACTCAAGATGCTTTTCCAGGAAGAAGCCAGACCATAGAGACAAACATTACTAAACAATTTGGAAATTTAGGACTGATTCTCAGAAAAATCAAGAGTCAACAACTACAGCTTGTGCAAATTATTTTTACTGTACTGTTTGCATGTACTTTTTTTTTATTTAATTCAGTTATGCAAATTTCCTGTCTGTGCATCATGGTCATGTGGATTTGTCACAAGTTAAGAGGATGTGAATTTGTGTCTTGCATATATTGAACCAATAAACCAGCAAATAAAAATAGATTTTATTCTTCATCTATAAATTTTTTGTCTAATGCAAAAAAGAAAAAATACGGAATATATTTTCTTCACTCAAACTTTCTTTCTTTCATTTCTTTTCCACATTGCATTATTGAGAGCTGCCAATAGCATATTAATTTCCTGAATAAATAATCCATCAGTGTTTCTCAGAAAGAATATGAAAAACCTTATTATTTTTCACTCCAATAATTACAAATCTACCATCTTTTCCAATTATTTTCCTTTCAGATTAGGTTTATTCTATCTTTCAGTAAATCCTCTACACTCACAGTTAGAATTCATTCTTTTCTATAATTCAGAATAGTCTGTGGTAAAGGCAGTTTTGCTAATGAAATGTCAAAACACCAAAAGGTTACTTTTTAATTTAGCCCAAGGTAGAACGTTGTAGTTTAGAGCCAGTGACCCATTGTTAAATTCAATTTCCCAACTGTTTAATTAATTTATGTATACAATTTAATGATATTTAATTTGATATGCATATTCAAGATATAGTGTGCACTTCTAAATCTTTAATTACTAAAAATTACTAAAACCATCTTTTTATTCTATGAAGTTATTCCATATTTTTTTTAATTCTATAATTTCATCCATTGTATTGTGTTTCCCAGAAGACTTAAATAAATACACCATAGTTTCTAAGAAAACCTAGGAAAGATAATAGCCTTTTAAACTTTTTTTTTCTTTTTTTACAGAGAAATGGGAGGAGGAGAATGGGGTTTTCCTTTGGGTTGACATATTGCATGTGGTGGTCATGAAAAAGAATCATCAGGATGTTGGGAAAACAGCAGAAAAAATCTGTGTGCTCATTGCATTAGGTAGAAAAGCATTCCAAGGATAAATGTTTTATCTATTATGTCTCATGAAGAGCTTTGTTCTCTGCTCTAGGACCATGAAGGAAGAGGCATGTTTTTCTATGGGATTAATCACAAGTAAAATAGTAAATAATTTGCCTAATCTGTATGTTAGAAAATAAAATTACATGAGGTTATAAAAGTGACAAAAGGAACCAGAGAAAGTCTGGTTTTATGGGTAAAATGTTTGTAACATCCTAGGAGTTCCATGAAGTATACTTTGTTGTAATAAAGGCTCTTTCCAAACTCATGACTCCCGTGTTGTGCAGGCACAGTAGACAGTCTGTACCACAGAATTTACTTTTTTAGTAGATACAGAGACCAGTGGAAGGAACAAACAAATCATGTTCCACCCTCTGACTACAGTGAGAGGGAAGATTAAGCCTCAGCGAGGTTGCAGTCACACTTTACTAGATACTGCTTTCCCTTTCCCAGAAAAGGAAGTTAGCATTCCAAGGGAGCAACCTGGAATTATGATTTTTACAGTCTCTCTGAGTATATGATCAAGAATTAGAAACATCCAAAGGGGGAAATCCTGAATGACTTTGGCTGGTTCAGCTAGGGACAAAACGTTGCAGGCAGCAGGAAAGACAAATTCCAAACACAGAGCACAGGCTATTTAGTGCTAACCCAGCACCTCACAACTCTTCAATAGTCATCAAGAGCACATGTCAACCAGAAGCCCTCTTGTGAGGGGAATGCAAGAGGCTCTACAAGCCACAGAGTCTTGGCCAAGTTCTACACTAAAAACATTGCCTGAAAACTTTAATTGCAGAGTCAATCTATCACATTATTCTTCATTTCTTGGTCAGCACTGGGTCTCTGCATTGCAACATTCCTTAAGGATTTCTGGTTACTAATGGCCACTCCACTGTTGAATGCAGGAGCCATGTAAGATCTGAAGTGGAATTCATCTCACCCACCTTTAGACATTTAAAAGGTAGACATCTGAGTCTGAACTGGAGAGAAGCAGCCACCTCTAGAGGGCAATTCATTTGACCTATCTCAGATGCCTATTTTAGTCAGAGATGAATCACCCTCTAGAGATGCCTAGATTTCTCTACTGACTGTAAAGGAAGCCTAGGGCAAGCAGTTCAGTGCTAGACTTCTGACTTTCAGACACGTAATTTAGAAGAGATATATCCCGCTCACTGTACTGATAAGGTTCAGTTTCCACACTTAATCATTCATGCTGTTTCCAGTTTCATAAAATACCCAAGAACTCATCTGTAAGTATTCCTCCTCTGCTCTTTTTGATTTCTATTTTGGGTTGCTTGTTTCTTCCTAAGCACTTACTGGTTTTAATTTTCACTCATTTTCTCATTGAAAATATTCATTTATAGCAAGTTCATTGTAACCTCCCTATATTTCACCTCCCAAAACAGATGTCTCAGTGATAACAGACAGAGTGCATAATGAAATTGCTATGTTTCATCCAGCTGTTATTCTTTCTTAAGATTTACTTTTTGCTTCTGAGGTTTCTGAAGCCTCACTTTTCAGGTCTCTATAGTGGAAATAAATTATTGTCTTTCTCTATTTAGTCACTGATTTAATAAGATTATTTGTTCAGCACTGTATATGATATGAATTAAATCCTTGTAACTGATGCCAAGCATTTAGAAAGCAGAACTAGCGCTTGAATTGGATTTAAATTTCTTCTGATCTAGAGGCCTGACATGCCCAAACCAATTTTCTATTAGCGTAACTCCATTGACTTCAGTAAAATCTTTACAAATGTAGCAAAAATGAGAGAAAAAGTAACCAACCACAGGTTTTGCTAGACAGTAAATCATTGCAATTATTTCTATTAATTATTTAACTTTATATTCCCCATTAAAAATATTTACTTAATTTAAAATCATTAACATTTGGCTCAAAAGATATAGATAGTTGCACAGATTTGTAGTGGGCTTTTTATTTGACCATTGGAAAAATTCTTTGTTAGTCAACAGTTTCACAGAGCTGTTAATTAATATAAACAGTAGCTTATGTTTCCTCAGGATTTAAATTCAAGTATTTTAAAGAATTATCCAACATGTGTTTTCTTTCACTCAAATCAGGAGTTCTTTTATTAAAATATATAACCATATATTTTAACAACCTTTCAATTACTTCAAACATTTAAACAGAGGATTCTTAATGTAAAAGTTTTATAACACAGACTAAGTGCAATCAGCATAAAAATAATTTGACAGCCTTCCACATTGCTGAGTAAATGAGGCATAACCTTAAATATGAAACTTAGAGGCTGGTGATTTCTTTAGACTGTATTAGAGAATTTATGACACTTCCTTTGGGAGAGGAATATTTTTCAGGAAAGTTTATTCCATCTCCCATAGGCACAGCAATTTCTTCTTAAGTATTAGATTATCAGCATGAGCGGGTGTTTTTCATTCTCTGTAGGTGCCAGAACTGGAACAACAGAAGTAAATTTTGTGTGAGAGAGTAAGTTCTGGAAATGTTTTGCTGTTGTTTTTCACATCCGCCACATGAACTTGACTGTGTCAGCTAGTGTCTACTTTTTTATGTCCTAATGGTTTTGTTGCAGACTTAGTCCTAGAAATGTTGAACAGTGTCCAAGTACAAGTGAATTTTCCCAGATTTTTAAGACATGCAAAAAAACTTTATTATCATTAATCACGGGAAATGGCTTCACAACTTTTTTCAAGTGGAGTGCTTGAAATAAACAGCAGCTGGGAGAACAGAGTTCATATGATTCTGCAGGTGGATCTTAGGGCAGGGTCTGGCCCTTTAGTTTTGTCAAAGTACACTGGATTTGGAACAGGATGTATAAATGTGTTCTAAATAATGCATATTTACTCATAGTACTACAGTTTATAAATAATTATTAAAATTTATAAATAGTGCATATATTAACACGATTGTGATAAGTGTACATTTAATAAAGCTTTCCAGATTTAAGCCAAGGTAAGGCTTATCTGACAGAAACTCCAGTCTTGTCAAGGTATGGCAGATCAAGAAAAAATGCCACCAGGAGCTGAATCTTTAGTGGCCCATTTTAAAAGCACTCTCAGGACCACTGGTCAGTTGCTTGGCAAAAAGTGAAATTCAAACCAGAACTTAGGTGAAAGAATGTTGTGTCTTTAAATAAAACAGACTAATGCATTGTTTTCTTTTTCTTGTTATTTAAGGCATTCCAGTAACAGTCATTAGATAACACCGATGAAAATTCCTGCAACCAGAAATCAAGGTGTTTCTTCTCAAATAAGTCTCCAGAGTACAGAATCGAAAATCTCTTTCTCCCTAACATTATTGGTGTGCTACTGCTCATTGGTATAATTTCAGCAAACAGGATGAAGATTAATGTCTTGCTCCGGAGATACCCTGACTATATCCTATATATAGGTATTTTAATGGAGTAGATTCTGGATTCTGCTTCCTAGTTTTGAATGAGTTCTTTAAGGACTAATAATCTTTTTTAGGGGTGGAAAAAGGGAAGCCTGTCCACTCTGGCCTCAGGCATGTTTTTAGAAGCCTAAAAACCCATTTTACATGCATGCTGATCTTTTCATGTATGTTAAACATTCTCGTGAGGCATATTTTTACCTAGATTTTTGCCTTTTAAAAAAAATTCCTTAATACAGTTCTCAATTAAGTGTAAGTATGAAAGAAACAGCAGGAGTTTAGGATAGAATAAAAATCAAAAAGCCTTCACCTAGCTCTGTTAGGTTTTAGACATCCTCACCCCAGGAAGTTGTAGAACCTGAAAGTTTTAAATTCATGTTTTTTAGGTATTTCTTTTGTCCAGCTGTACATAGATTCTGGGCATTGGCAGCAGTGTAGCTATTTTATATATTAAAATGCAACATGATTCAACTCTAGGCCCAGTCTAAGAGATTGTAATTGTAAGGACACCACATACTTATAGTGACTACAGTAAGAACTTTAAAATTATATGTTTAACAACAAATTAAACATTGCTAATCTTTCTGAACCTGTCTGCAGAAGGACTTAATCTGGTTGCAATAGCTCAGATCAGTTCTCTTAAGCGTGACTATGCAGACAAAGGCCAAATATGAAACAGCTACAAATTTTCAGTTCAGGGGCAAAAGCATGAGGAAGCTATTCAAAAACATCAAAGAGAGCAGATGTAAAAATAATGTTGTGACAGAGACAAAATGAAGCAGTATTTTTGAACTACTGCATGTACACTTAGTAGAAATGGAAAGAAAAATCTAAAAGAACTTGTCATTGCTTCAGCTTGTCATTTTAAACATGATAATTACACAGTAATTTATCACTGTCTCACATTTGAAAGTAAATCAAAGTGAATTTATACTCTGAACACAAATGTGTCATAACTTTACATCAAGCAATACTTTTTTCATTACATGGAAGCAGATGTTGGCAGCAATCTCAGTAACAGAAAGCTACCTAAGACAAAAGCACTAAAAAGACACAAAAATGTGAGATTACTATCACCAAATATATTATTTCTTTCAATTTATCATTTTATGGCACTTCTTCTTTCTATTGTATCACAAAATTTTGAGTTTGATAAGTCAAGGGCCAAAATGCCTGGTTACACCTCTGTAATACCACTTTTTTGAGGTTTCCATATAGATCTCAGCCTGGTGTTTATTACTTTATTCTTAATTTGAATGTTTTGCTAACTATGTTACCTTATCCCTTTGAATCCTAGAGGCCAATACCAAAGGGAAAAAGTATGCCCAAACAAAGTAGAAAACTTTAGAAAGGAAGGGAAACTTGCGCGTGTTTCTGTCCATCTGTGGTTGCACACAAGTAGATTGCTCTTATTCTTTTTTGTGATTCTACACAAATCTGGTGAAGTTTGTAACACAATATTTATGTAAATACGTATACATATATTTTTTACTAATTTTACCTATGCATATGTATTTTTTAAGTTGATTCAGATTTTTCTAGTCTTGCCCTTTTTTTAACATTACCTCAGCAAAGGAATGTCTTTAGTTTCTGTATTTAACAAGTTTATGGTTGTTATAGGCAGACTAAATGTCTAAAATAAAAACTTCAGCTGATATTTATATTTAGTCTCTTACTAGAAGAAAAGGACTTTAACAGATTAGGAAACTCAAACAGTTAAATCATGTAATATTTTAAGGCAATAAAAAAGATTCAGAATTTCCTTCCTGCAATTTCGCTCAGACCTCTCTTCCGTATTAAGCACCTGTAACGTCTAATGTAGAAGACAAACAATGGTCATTCAGTTGCCTCCAGTTCTCATACTTACTGAAGGATGCAGAGGATCTATTTGGGGTGGATGAAAGGGGAAAAAAAATAAAGGCTGGGATAGAAACTGGGTGGAGAGAACTAGGGAGCTATGGAGGAGCATGGTGGAGGGAGATAGGGCTGGGGTCAGCAGAGATATTATATATACAGTGTCAGAGAATAAATAGCACAGAGTAGGGGGGTGTAATGTGGGATTCAGCATCTTGCTGTATGCACAAACAGTTCAATGTAATTCTGAAAGCTACTGCTGCAGTGTCTCAGCCAAACTGACCCTGGAGTTTCTTTTCAAGGTATAGAAGAGGTTTGGTTGATTTTTGATGACATAGCATGGACTTAGGAGTGGTTCTGAGCCAAGGTATATGCAGGCTGTACACAATGTTTTAGTTAGAAGGGATTATAAAGAGTCATACCAGTCCCTTCTTGTGGATGTGAATTAGCCTCTGTACTGAATAAACTCAGGGAACTTGGGGGAAATAAATGTGCAAAATCAGAACTAAAATACATATGAAAATTCTGGACCTGTTAAGTTTTACTTTAATTCAGTCATTTCTAAGCTCTTGCATGCCTAAACTGCCATTCTTTGTTACTTTCTCTACATAGCATTCATAAAAATTCACTGTGCTATTACCTATAACAAAACAAACATAGTAATACATTTTAGTTTTCTTTTAATTGTATAAAGATACATTGCAAAATGTCTATCTGTGGGATAGATAAAATGCGAATTTTGAACTCCAATGCTTTTTCATGCTTTTGTGAAAATATATGGTGGGAGAGCAGAGTATAAAGTGAAAAAGAGAATGTTTTTTTTGGGTTCTGCATTGAAAGAAAAGAAGAAACATTTTCCAAACACAAGGTAACACAAATACTCCTTAAATCCCTAAAAATGGAAAGTAAGCATACTGAAATCTAAAAACAAAAAAAAAAAACAAAAAAAAAAACACAAACATCTATAAATGAGAAAGGGAAAAGAGTGAAATGAGATGTGACTACTTCTGAGCACAGGGATTTTTAGGCAATATATTCATTTTCAATAGTTGTCAGAGAAGCAAATGTTCCAGAAATACAGGAGCTGAAAAATTATCCATCATCTCTCTTGGTGAAACAAGACCTAGCTAGAGGATGAAATACAATGAAGCCATAAGTTGACAGTGTGGGCAAGGTCATAGTGCTGTGCAGTTTCAATTGCCAAGATGAGCAGCTTGTCTTTTCTTTTTCCCAGCATCTTAAGGACTAATCATTCAAGTTTTCTTAAACTTCTCACTATGACTGCCTGGTACAGTCATAATACAGAGATTACACTTAGAAGCAGGAAATTTCTGCAAATGAAGTGCGTTAATTTACATCATGCTTTCTTTTTTTCCCCAGGAAAATGTATAATCATATATATCCAAAACAAAACTAGCTAGAGCCTTCTCACAGGTTTTTTGATTTGTTTTTTTTTTTTTTTGTGGGAGATATTAATGGAAAAAAAAAGGGAGAAGTTGCGCTTCTAAAAATGTTCTATGGTTACAATGGTTGGAATAAGGCCTTTTTGACATGGTTGAAACTTTTAAATTAAAATACCTTGCTCTTTCTGAAAGTATTTTTTCAACAGAATTTTTTTGCTTAAATATATTTATTTGAAGTTAAACATAAAATTTCAATTTCAAAGCAAAAATTATAATCATCATTAGTGTCTGAAGGGAAATATTTCTTTAAATTCCGTTTAAAGAAAAAAAATAAAATATCTCCACCTTATAAGATTTTGTATTTTTTCTCAACAGTTTTTATGTTGCATCAGGTTGGAGCTCCAACTTCCAGACGGCTTTCAAGAATTTTATGCTACTTTATAACCTTTTCCATCAAACACAACCTGTATAGATAGAATTTTACCAATGAGCAAATAATAAATGTTAAAATGAGAAAATTATTAGTCAATTTTCAGACTATGAAAATAGATTATTTGCTTTCCAAACAACAAATTCCTGTACCAGGTTTAGAGTGTGTTAGGGAAGAGCTACACGCTCAGTGTCCCTTTTTGTGGCAGCCCTCTGGAAGCACTCTGTTTCTCCTGCTGGCGATTGCTCCTGCAGGGATCGGAGCTCTGCTGGCTCCTTGGCATAGTTTCCATGGAGAAGAGGTGAGATCAGAGGCACAGCGTTCACAGGCACTTGCTGCATTTATTAGTTCTTCAAGGGAAGATCAGGACATGCAGCACCGTGGTACAAGAGAGATGTGGAGCTCCTGGAGTGGGTTCAGCTGAGGGCTTTGAAGTTGGTCAAGAGACTGGAGCCTCTCTCTTACGAGGAAAGGCTGCAGGAGCTGGGCCTCTCCACCCTGACAAGAGGTGACTGTGAGGGAACCTCATCAATGTCTGGAAGTACCTGAAGGATACCAAGAGAATGGACCAAGCTCCACTTGATGCCAAACAATAGACAAGAGGGATTGCACAGGAACTAATCGATGCACAGGAGGTTCCACCTGAACATGAGGAAGAAATTCTTCACTGTGCAGGTGGCCATGCTCTGGAACAGGCTGCCCAGAGGGCTGTGGAGTCTCCATCACTGCCAATATTTAATAACCCTCTGGACACAATTCTGTGCTTTGTGCTCTGGGATGGCCCTGCTTGAGCAAAGAGGCTGAACAAGAGGATCCACTGTGATCCCTTCCAACCCTCATGTCTAACTTGGCATTTTTAATTACTGTTTCCTTTATGGCATTCATTAAAAATCACTGTGCTATTAGCTATAACAAAACAAACATAGTAATGCATTTTAGTTTTCCTTTAGTCATATAAAGATACATTGCAAAATGTCTGTCTATGGGATATGGAGATTCAGTGATTCTGTGACAGATCCTCTTGCAATGGGTGCTTTTACAAATACACTTAAACTCAATCAGTAGGTTTCTAAATTGTGACCTTTTTTCAGTGTCTGAATATTCCAGAGCTGAACAAAATATACTTCAAACTTTACAGTCATTATTGCTTGAATGAGTTTCAGTTTATTTATTCGTTTATTGAAGTACTGAATCTCCTAATTTAACTCAGGTAATTGTACTTAGAATTAAGCTATTGAAGCATTTGAGTATGGACTTCTCCCAAGAGCAAGGATTACAACATTCAACCTCTACAAATTAGCATATTTTTGGGCTTTGGTCTTTTCACTGTTGAAATATAAATATAAATTCTTCTCAGAAATATGAAAATATACTTGCATGAACAGAGCTATATTGTTTTAACATGCATTTCATAGCTGTGAATAATATTAATTCTTGCTGGCAAAGCTAGACAGTGTATAAGGCCTGCTGTGGTATCAAAAGGGATTTAAATAGGATCACCCAGAAGCTGATAACCTCATGGGTGAGATCAGCTGCTGTTAAACCCACAACTAATACCCAAACTGCACTTTCTTTTTATGCCCTTGGAATAATAATGCTTCATTTGATTTTTTTCTGAATCAGAAATGACAAAGGAAATACATGGTCATATTCTATTTCTTACAGATTACTTTTTCACAAGGTACAAGAATGTTTATGCAAATACAAATAAAGATGCAATTATTCTAGCATTCACCCAGAAAACAGTTTATGGCATTTAACTAGAGAATTCCATAGGCTGATGCTAATGCATATACTAAACCAGGGAGAGTAAATATTATGCCTTAGAAAAATTTTCCCTGATAATAAAATAGAAACTTTATTTAGGTCAGGAAAACACAACAATGTAGGTAAGATATATTCAATCTGTGAGATCAAGTCCAGTATTCAGAAAGAAATTTCAAACAAACATCATGCATTAAAGAGTTGTTAATACAACAAACAAGTTTCATGTTTCAAAGCAGCATTTCCTGGAAGGATAAATATTTATTATTCTCAAGATGCTATTTCTCAATAGCCACTTCCCTAGCTGGTCTTTATTGTGTCACATGAAATATATATATTTTCCTGAATACAAATGTATATATTCCTCATCTCAGTTACTGGGAATACCCTCTAAATAAACGGCAATAGAGCCCTGTTCCTTGGCCTGCATCCTGCCTCTTTCAAACTCGTCAATCTACATCTCACTACTGTATGGAGATTAGAGAAAATCTAATCTAATCTAATCTAATCTAATGTTGAATTTGAGCAATAATATGTTGTGGCTTCACCCCAGACAGTAACTACGTACGACACAGCCATTCGCTCGCGCCCCCACCATGCCCGTGGTGGGATGGGGAGGAGGATCAGAGAAACCCTGTGGGTTGAGATAAAAACAGTTGGATAATTGAAACAAGGTAAAATAATACTATAATAACAATAATAGTAATTGCCATGAAAAAGGGAGGCTACACAGAGACAAGGAAGACAAGTGATTAAAAATACAGCTGTTCACCACCAGCTGACCAATGCCCATCCTGTCCAACCCCCAGCAACAATTGGTCCCTCCTGTCAACCTCCTCCCAGTTTATATACTCTTTACAATATTCTGTGACAGGGAATTTCCCTTTGGATGTTTTGTCAGCTGTCCTGGCTATGCTGCCTCACAGCTCCTTGTGCACCTCCTCATTGGCAGGGCAGGGGAAACTGAAATTCCCTGACTGAGGGTAAGCACTACTTAGCAACACTTAAAACATCAGTATATAATCTACATTTCTCTCATACTAAATCCAAGAAACACAACAAGTGGAAGAAAATGATGGCAGATTTTGCCAGGTACTGGAAGGGAATTAACTCTATCCTAGCTGAAACCATGACATAATGAAGGATTTCTTTATCTGACTTTGCCTTTGGAATCTTTTGGACATTTAATGAAAAAGGGATAGTAATTTGGAAAAGAGAAGGATTGGTCATTAAAACCTACCACTACTGTCAGTTGTAGATTAATATGTTTATACTCAAACAGAAATAAATTAGGGCCACATTTTTAGCTTTGCTTAGAAGACTGCTGCAATTTCATTTCAGTTTGTTATTCCAGGTTTTAAAATTCTCAACCAACTGTGACAACATTTCCCTATGCCTTTAAATTACACTGGGAACACAAAATAGTTTCCCATCCAGTTTATTATCAAACCTTCTTGAATAATCACAAGAGGTTTTTCTCAGTATAAACTGATATTGAGCCAGACTAACAGCTCCCATGCCAATTCTCATCTTTCTGTCTGCACAGATGGAGTGAAAGGACTTCCCTGTAGGTTTTTGGCAGCTAACATAATCAGATCACCTAACAATTGTTCCAATTTTTTATACGAGGATGTTATCTCCTCCTAAATATAATTATCTATTCAGAATTCCTCTGATTATTTCTTAAAAATGCCTATCATTTCCACTTTTTCAATGAAATATATCAAATATTGTAGCAGCAAAGTGGGTAGTACCAGGTCTAGTTGTGATTTAACTTCTGTTAAAAGATCTTATTTTAATTTCTTTGGAGACAAAGAAACAGACATATAAACAGGCCAGCAAAATCTGCCATTTTTTCACTTAAATTAAGAGCTGGAAAAAAAAAAAAAAGTGTGCAGAAACCCACAGATCTCACAAGTCCAGATCTGCAGCTGTGAAATTCAGAACTGCACTGTGTTTCTGAGGGTCTAAGCTGATTTATGCCAGCTGAAAACTTGCTTTGGCTGAAAAAGCTGGATAACTAAAGATGTCAGTCTGCTCTGAAAACTTTCCTTAAATAGCAGATCATGTAATCTAGAGGGACTTAGAAGAGCTTTCATTCAACTCCCTCACCTGTATAGTCTCTTACTACCTGAGAAATACAGATAGCAGATACACTTTTCACTTCATTTTCAACACATCTCAAAAGAAAGGGATACATCCTTTCTTGCAAAGTGCCAAAGGAACAGAAAATGCTCTTAGTCTGAAAAGGCAGCCAAAACAAGCTGAATAAATGTTTAAATGTAGAAATTCTGTTTAATTTCTGCGTGGAAAACTCTAAATCGCAATGACCAGTAATGCTTTGTCTTAATTCCCTGCTGCACTGCTTCAGCTGTATTTCAGTATACTTCCCTGAAGCTGCAAGAAAGCTACATCACTATGAACTAAACTAAACCATTCTTTATTCAAATCCTCTAATATCTACCATCTCTAATCTTCACATGCCTACTGAATTTTGATATATATTAGGAACTTTTGTTTTATTCTGTACATATTGAAGCAGTCATATGCTGTGCCCTTCTCTGGGTCTGTGCACATGCTCAATTATACAGACCCTATCTGTGTACACATACTGCAATAAGCTCACTGTGCCTGCTTCTTATCAGATAATTGCTCAAGTGTAAACTGCTTCCCATGTCATATTTTAGCAGGTTGCTAAGGATTTTTAACATGCTCTGAAGCTGCCTATTTTTGGCTCCACATTGAGAATCTATATTTTTTTTAATATACTTAATGCTTTGTATGGTGTGCTGAAAATAAGTATTTAATTTGCACTTCAGTTAACAGGCATTTATTGTACAGTAAGAATCAATTGACTGCTACAAGGACCCTTTTTATGATTTAATCCACTCAGAAAATTTAGTTGCTCCCATAATATCCTCAAAATTGCATTAATAATAAATATAAAAGTAATGTATTTTTAGCAATGGGTATCTAAATGACATGAAACAACATGCAAAGAGATAGTTAGCCATCAATTAGCCTACATTCCTAGTGTCACAATTTATTCAAATTAATTTAGTTTTTCACTAATTAAATCAGATTTACTTTCTTGGCTTATGAAACAACCAAATTTCTAAAGCTTTTAGCTTTACTGTGTGAATAATGGAAGCACAGCTATACTCACAATATACATGCATCTCAATTCAGCAGCACTGGATGGTGATTTATAGTGCCATCTCCTAAAACACACATACAAATAGCATACCAGGTTTGCCTTCAAAAAGCTGCAGGATTCCCATAAACCTGCTGAAAAATACCTACTGGACTATTTACCTATTTTCAGTAGGTAAAAAATGCCCGCTGAAGTAGGTCAAAATTTAAAGCATTGAAACATTTTAATCTTTTCAGTCACGAATGTTCATCCAGTTGGATATTTAGTTGCACTGATGCTGCACTGACAGGGTAAGAGTGACAGAGCTACATACAGCTGTAAGATGAAGGTGAGGGATGCTGAAAGTATTCTAAGGTCACCCCTCTAGCCTCCCCCAGTTACATGGCTTCAATAAGTGTGATGCAAATTAAGATGAAAAGTCGTGATAATCTGTGGTTGGTGAAGTAGAAACTTGAAGTCATGAAAACTCTTGAGAGAATACTGAAGAATTCAGAATTAACAAAATGGCTTTATTTTTTAATTTATGTCAGCCTACCAAACATTAAGACAAAAGTCCTAGGGTCTAGTTACCTTTGACAAAGTAATTAGACTAAAGCCTAACAGAAGCACAAAAAGCAAATGAATGGACATTTTCAAAAACACATTTTCCACTTTCCCATCCACAAAGCTTATTTTGCTGGAGTGAAAATCCATTCCTGTGCCATGTCTTCACCTTAGCTTTTCTCTAACATCAGCTCAAATGCAGAGGCTTCACATGCTGTCACAAAGGTCAGGATACATATGCTATTTCCTTTGCCAATCTTGAGAACAAAATCCAAAATCCATTTTTCAAATCAGCACGTCCTATTTTATGGCCTGAGAAATGTGAGGATGTTGCAGATGAAAACCGAATTCCTCAATCTACTGTCAGAAACCACCAGGCAAAACCTGCAGAGTTAAAAGAACATACATCTCTCTTTGTAGCTCAGAAAGTAGCTCAGACATCATTTCTATACCAGTAGGAACATCCAGATAATTTAAGAGGCAGACTTAAAAACAGAGTACTGCAGCTGCTGAACCCTTAAGTCAAGGACTGAATGACAGTTTTAAAGACTGCGCCAAAAATGTACAGTTAACCAGAGACCTACAGGAAGGTTCTGCTGGTAATTGTTTAACATAAATGTTTTAGACAATTGATCATAAAATCATAGAATATCCTAAGCTGGTAGGGGCCCACAAGGATCACTGTCCAATCCCAGCCCACAAGAGACACCATGGAACCTAGAATATTGTCCACATGTGGACTCTGTCAGGCGTGGAGCTGTGACCACTTCCCTGTGCAGCCTGTTCCAAAGCCCAGCCACACTCTGGGTGAAGAAACTTTTCCTGGTATCCAACCTAAACCACCCCTGACACAAGTTCAGGCCAGTCCTTTGGGTCCTCTTATTGGTCACCACTGGGAAGAGATCAACACCTGCCCCTCCACTGCCTTTTGTGAGGAAATTGTAGAGTGCAATGAAGTCACCCCTCAGTCTCCTCTTGTCTAGGCTGAACAGACCAAGTGACCTCAGCCACTCCTCACAAGGCTTCCCCTCCAGATCCTTGTGGCCCTTCTTTGGTAACTCTTTAATAGTTTCCTATTTTTTATGTTGTGGCACCCAAAACTGTTCCCAGCACTTGAGGTGAGGCCGTCCCAGCTCAGAGCAGAGGGGACAATCCCCTCCCTTGCCCAGCTGGCCATGCTGTGCCTGATGCTCCCAGGACACCCTTGGCCCTCCTGGCTGCCAGGGCACTGCTGAGTCGTGTTCAACCTGGCAATGACCAGGACCCCCAGGTCCCTTTCCTAGCGCTGCTCTCCAGTCTCTCATTCCAGTCTGTCTGTGCATCCAGGGTTGCTCCACCCCAGGAGCAGAATCTGACATTTCTCTGTGTTAAAGTTGATACTGTTGGTGATGGCTAAGCCTTTAATTTTTCAAGGTCTCTCTGCAAGGCCTCTCTGCCCTTGAGGGAGTCAACAGGTCCTCCTCTGAGGTATCCCTTCCAGTTCTGCATCCAAGTGGTTTATGAAGATGTTGAAGAGCACAAGCCCTAAAATTGTGTTAGCTTTAGCCATAACCAGAACTGGTGGGACACAAACCAGCTCATGCTCATGTTAAATACATTGGTGAGAACTGTACCTGCTCTAGCACCTGCCACTCAGCCTCAAAGGTAGCCCATTGATCAACTGAGTGAAAAGTGGCAATCCATGCCCGCAACCTCTCACTTTGTTCTTTACCTGTTTTCCCAGGTTACATTAATCACACTACTCAGCTTTGCAGACAGCTAATTCTCTATAACATCTCCTGTTTTAGTTAGTGTTAGACACAAAGAAATACCTTCCTTGGTGCCCTCTTTGTTAACCAAAAAGGAAGAATTAAGAGTTAAGAGTTCCTTAAAGGGAATAAAGTACTTTATATATTGGAATTACATCTGAGGCACTAGAGACTTTTGTACCAGCCTCAGACTTTTGGACAGCTTAGGGTAGTTTGCCCACCCAACATCTCATAGCAGACATGGACCGGAGGCTTTCCCAGATACAGTTTCCAGTAACTAACAACTGTTCCAGATTTCAGCACTGGTTTCCCCTTATCTGCAAATTCTTCCAACATAAAGGTAAAATCTTTAGTAAGTATAGCCATGAAGTTTCATCTCTAAGGCATTTTTTGAGCTGTTACAGTCTGTTGTGCTGACTCTTCATATGTCCAAAAAAGCAAGATGGAGGAGAACAAAGTTAACCTATGTTCATATTTCATCAAACTATGAACTTAAAATGCAGCAATGGCCATGCCATGAACCTGAAACCAAAATGAAAGTTCTCCAAAAACTAGGAAAACTCTTCATTAAAACTTTCAGGCCTTTTATCTAGCTTGATAACAAAGCTAGTTTGTGACTTATAAATTTCTCTGACACAACCAGGGGAGATTGTTACCTCACATTTTAAAGCTATTGAAAATAGGATTTATGTAGTTCTTTAGTCAGAGTCTTACCAAAAGCCTTGTTCAAGTCCTTCAAAGTCAGCTAAACCTTGCAATAAGAGCTAAGCAAAAAGTTCTTTTAGGGCTGCAGGTGGCAAAATTTTCTAATTCACCCAGTCTTCACTTTAATAGGAGGCTTTAAAGCAGCTTTTGTTATTTCCCAAGGTTTCTTAAAAAGTGTTTGAATAAACACTTTTCTGTTGTGAATCTTTTCATCTACCTTATATCTTTAGAAATTATCAACCTTAACTTCTCTCAAAAATCTTCATTAAGTCTCACGATTATTTCTAGCTTGGACCTCTCTTTCCCATTTAGTGTTTTTAATCTTTGATTCCATAGAGACTAGCTTTGAGGATTTCTTTTTTCTCCATTTTGGGTCACACCAGGACTACTTCTGTGAAATTCAATTAGAACCTTATAACAAGTCCCTATAAATTTCATCACTTCAAAAAACAAACAGTAAGATCTTGAAAGAAGCACTCTGTGACTGCCAGAAGGCGTTTATTAGCACTTTGTCAGAAAAGCATATTTGTTTTGGGTAGATCAATCAATTCTACTTCAAATGACAAGTCCTTGAGCTCTGAATAGTGTGGACCTAATATTCAGGTTTTATTAAGAAAAAAAAAATACCACACTTCATCTTAGCATGAAAGACTAGAGAATGAGCTGACTATTAAGTGCAAAATTATTGCTTCAGAACATTTACTTTTACCTTCAACTTTAGGTAAAGTCTTGTACTCAGAACATTTACTTTGTCACCTTGATCTGGGCCACCAGAATAGCCAATAAGGCTTAGCAAATGACTGCTTTTCCTTTCTCAAGTCATCATTTCCCAAGCATGTCTTTTCAAGCTACAAAAATCAGTGACTGCTTTGAAACATTTAAGGCATGCCTGCATTAGGAGAATCTACAATACAATAATTAAGATTGCCAGGATCTGAAGTCTCACATTACAACTGCACAGAGCATCTACTCTGGAAAATTTCAGTGATGTCATTAATTACACTGGTGAAAATCTCACCTCAACATGCTATCAAGTAGGTCATCTTGAGATTTTTTTCTTGATGTCCAAACTGCCCAAAGGTGACAAAGAGGCAATCAGAAAGAAGGACTTTTAAACAGGATCAACAATCTAAATTAGTTGTAAGAAAAAAACCAGCAAAGTTGCAGTGAAAAAAGGAATCTATTTACCAGCAAGTTTCAAAAATAATAAGAAGCAAATATAATATTTTACCATTTGGGCTAGTCATTTCCCTTAGCTTCAGATGTCTTTTGGGTAATTGTATTTTTTTTTCACACAAATTGTAAAGCATGAACAGTTTCAGGAAACAAGACCATATTGTCTTGATAGTTGTTAAGGCATTTATTCGAATTATGGCAAAATTTTCCTGCAAATTAGAACAGAGTTGAATCCAAATTGCCTGAAACCCAACCACTCTGCAGAATGCCTTACATCTTGTCCCTTGTGTACTTTATATGACTATTAAACACTCAAGAGAAAAAGAATTTTAGTGCTATTTACTACTGCATTGGGTTACCATGGTTTTGGTAGTGGCGGGGGCTACAGGGGTGGCCTCTGTGAGAAGCTGAGAGAAGCTTCTTCCATGTCCAAGAGAGCCAGCTTCTGTCAGCTGCAAAGATGGATTGTGCTGCTGGTCAAGGCTGGTCAAGACTGGTAATGCCTCTGTGATTATGTATTTAAAGAGGAAAAAAAGTATTGTCCATCATTGTGGCCAGAGTGGAGTAAGAGCAGGTGAGAGGAAGAGCCCTGCAAACACCAAGGTCACTGGAGAAGGAGGGGCAGGAGATGCTTCAGGCACTGGAGCTGGGATTCCTCTGCAGCCCGTGGTGCATTCCATGGTGAAGAAGCTGCATTCCACAGCCCATGGGGATGCAAAGATCCACCCACAGCCCCTAGAGGAACCCAAGGAGAGAAGATGGATGCTTGAGAGGGGGCCGTGAACCCAAGGGAGGCCTGTGCTGGAATAGGCTCCTGGCAGGGATATGCAGAGTTTTGCAGAAAGGAGCCCATGCTGAAGCAGGTCTCCTGGCAGGACTTGTGATCCCATGGGAGACCCATCCTGGATCAGCCTGTGCCTGAAGGAAAGAAGCCTGTGGAAGAGGGACCCATGAACTTAGGTTTTCAACATCTAATAATAGCTTTTAAATATTTATCACCAGCATATGTGGGAATTAGTAAAGGTAAGAAGATTTTTAGAAAGGTGGGAAAGCAGGCCTTAGAAACAGAACGAACATAAAATATAGAGCTAGCTGCAGCTGCAAAGTCTGAAAAGAAAAAATTACAATGGTGTAGCAACCAAGGACATTAAACAATAGCTTGAGTCTTAGGCTTGGCTAAGACAGACCTTAAGACTGCAGGAAAAAATGCTTAGCTAGATAGGAGGAGGTTTTAAGCTTAATAATAGAATATTGTGTATTGTTAATAGAAAAAAGACAAGCAAGCACTGTGTGAAGCAGGTGTACGTGTACTTTTAGTAATTGGCTAAAACAATTGTCTGTAAGCTTTAGCAATATGCTATTAGCTAAAAAGTTTTTAAGATGCTCTGTAACAAAAAAAATCTTTGGCTGCTGCTGGCTGTACATGAGCTTTGCAATCTTCCTATTGTCTCAACCATGTAATGAGGCTGATGCAAATAGAGCTCAAGAAATGTACCCCAGCAGTCCCGTCCCGTTTGTGAAAGAGAAAAATAACCATGCCAACACAAGCATATATGTGGTTTTGACCAGAAAATACATTTTTACCAGAATAGACAGTTTGGTCTGAACACCTCTCGAAATGAAAATTGTTTTGAAACTTTTAGGATAGTATACCAAAAACCCTCAAAAAACAAAAAGCAACCTCCAAAATCTACAAACAGTCAGTTTCAATAAAATTCCATTTGAGATAAGGGGAACCTGTCCAAAAATTCCCAAGGAATTTTATCTTCTGGATTGTTTTATGCCAACATTATTCTCTGTTCTCATTTTTACTTTTAGGCTCTAAGTCAGCTGAAATCACTGCATTCTAGTAACTGAGGACATGAGATAGTTTGAGTATTGTAATCATCATTTGAGTTCTGACTACATGTAAGTGTTTTAAAGTTGGGTGGATAGAGGTAGAGGGAGCATAATTATCCAACCCTGCCATCCAATGCATGTTTAACATTTTAAGTAACATTGAAAGAGCCCATGGTTTCTAATCAAGTGTCTTTTACTAAATATCTTCAGGCTCACACATATAAGGACCCAATGTTTACTGAAATTAATAGGAGTTTATAACTTGCCTAAAAACTCAATAATTGGTACTCTGGATTATATTCCATAATGATATGCCTAAGAGAAGAGCAAACTAGTAGGACAGAAAGTTTAAACTCAAAAAAAACCAGTCTTGAGGGCCACTCTTCTAATCATTCATCTACAAGCTTTCACCTTAAAATTCTCAAATTCCCTGTTGTGTGGAAATCTGCAGAGAAATTTGTCAAAAGTTACTTCATGAAATATCTAGAGTTATTCTAGAGAGCTCTGTTGAAGGAAAATAAAGTTAATCTTTACTGAAAGGACACAAGAGTATTAGAGTTCACATATCTGCTTCAGCATTCATTTCCTTTTTCTATTGAGGTACATTTGACTTTTTAATTATTTGCATTTGTTTTCATTTTTATTACTGATAATATTACGTTTGTATTGGTTTCCTAAGTACAGCAAGAAATACAAATTGCTTACACAGTCACTGTTCAGATTGTCATTACTTTCCTTCTCACCCTAATGTCATCACAGACATCTCACCTTCCTTGCTAACCTGATGTTGATTTAATTACTTGACTTGCTCACGACAATAACGCCTCTTATCTTTCAAGCTGCTTAATTTAATTGTGCTAAGAATAACTAAAGTGACTGTGCAAGCAAATTAAAATCACCACAAGAAGTTTTGTGGTAAAAAATTATTACAGGAGTTTGAATGCTAAATTAATGAAGAATTTAAATATTTCATGATGCCCCAAAATCACAAGTAGTTTTGCTAAATAGAGCAGCTAAGTATTAACTTTCTTTGACTGTGGTTTTCATAGGGCTTCAGCTGAAAATTCACAAAATAATTCCAAACCTCTGATGCAAATGCCAGAATACACCCTGCAAACTTGTCAATTCAATTAGAGAACTTTCTGAGGACAATGACCTGGCAGGAGAAAAGATTCTGACATTTTAACGAAAATAACCAAACTCACTGTCCTCCTGGCTAATGGTAACAGAAAATGTCTCAAACCCAGACCGAGTTTCCCAAGGACATCTATCATAACTTCCTTCTGTTCAGCCCGGACACCCTCATCTCCATTTTTACCAACTAACTAATAACTAATTCCTTGACACCCCCCATACCCCAGCAAGAACTCAGATCTCTCCAACAAACATAACTTTATGGTACAATAGAAGCATTAACTAGTCAAGAAACTAAAATGGAGATTTACAGGCAGTATCCATCTGTCCATTCCTAAGGTGTATATATTTATGACACAGTCAGAGATGTAAATGTTTTGCTTCCCAAATTAACCTGTTAAGATTCAGCCACCTCATGTCGCTGCTTAAGTGAACATCTACATACTAAAGTATACATGCTTAATGAGTCCAGGAGCAATTCTACAGGTGATGAAGTTACTCCCATGTTTAAAATCAAGTAAATGTATAACACTAGGTGTTATAGTCAAATATGAGAAAAATATAAACCCATAGTAAATAACATTTAATCCTCTATGTGTACATACCTGGAATTTCATTGTAAACAGACATTTCTAACTTCTCTGTGTTTCACAATAAGAGAACTCTTCTTTGAGTTATTCTTTTCCTGGCATTGTATATTTTAAAAGGACAAAAAAAATTCTCTCAAATAGATTTGTATACTGCTAAAATACCATTATTTTATTGTAACTGATTATGTCTGGTTTCCCATGCAATGCTTACTACCCAAAAGTTTACTTCTCTCACTTGAAGAAGTAAATTTATTTTGCCGTTGACCTACCACAAAAACATCTTTATGACTGCTGTAAAAAACATTTGAAAACCTGAGATACCAGGTCAAGTACAGCATAAAACTGATGTTGTTTCCATACCAGTTTGCACCATCTTGGCTAGTGGTAGATACCAACTTAAGTGAAGCCTGTTTCCAGTTACCATATACCTATGCCAAAATTTAAAGAACTGATAGCCTGAAAGGTAGGAAAAAGGATGAACAAAAAGGATATAAAATTTAATGTGTAGCAATTAATGTGTATATACTGTTAACAGTCATTTTTTCTTGGGCAGTATTTTCTGACTTGCTTTCCAATTCACTGATCATTATTTCAACAATGCTACATTGTGATAAGGGAGTGCTTGAATAGTGAGAACATGAGGAAAAGGACAATATAAAAATAGAAATAATAGAGACATTTGAAGAAGTTAAATTCAAAGAAAAACTTTTCTATGATCTTATGTCATTATTTGTTTAGAATTCTTATGAGGAAGTCTGAGACATCTGTATTCAGATAATCCACATTGCAAGTGAAGTCAGGAAAACAAAGATGACTAAAACATTTAAATGCAGAGCTACTTCCTAGAAGACATGCAAATCACATTCTGATTCCATAAAAATTTCCTCTCCCTCAGCCTTCATTGTGCCATTATTAAAAATAATGCTCACACACACAAAAGCACAGTGTTTCTTAAAGTTCCCCACAGATTTGGATAAAAGGGCAAAGCTCTTTAGTTTACAGAGAAAAATATTAAAATATAAATTGCCACAGGCTACATTCAGTCCCTTTGTGAGGCAGCATGCACCTCAGGAGGGTAGGGTGAGGGTGTAGGGGTTTCCCTCAGCCTCTCTGTTTCTCACCCTTTTCTTCCATTGCTACTCACAAGTGATTTCCTTTGCTCTGGCATGGGTCGCCCAGGAGCCACAGTTCCTTCTGGGATGTACCTCTTCCAGCGTGGAGCACTTCCTGCTGCTCTGCCCTGTCACTTCTGTTTTCCCACTCTGGCCTGACTGGGGAAGGGAGGGGGAAGTAATGATACTCTTTTTTACCATTCATAATCTGTTGTAAATACAAACTGAGAAACTTATTACAAGCTACAGATTCATTATTCCCTTATTTGAGCAGAAATATGACCCTGACTCTCTACAGATGTGCTGTATGTACTTAATTTAGAATGCTGCCAGGGACAATGACTCCCTTTGCAGACTATTCCAATGCTTGACAACCCTCTCAGTGAAGAAATTTTTCCTAATATCTATGTAACTCTCCATTGGTGCAACTTGAAGCCATTTCCCTCATCTTGTCATTTGTTATGTGGGAGAAGAGACTGACTCCCACCTGGCTACAGCCTCCCTTCAGGTAGTTGTAGAGGGTGATAAGGTTTCTCCTGAGCCATCTTTTCTCCAGGCTGAACAACTCCAGATCCCTCAGATATGTGCTCTAGGTTCTTTACATATCTCAAGAGTGTTCTCTTAACAATGTTCTAATGATGACACACCAACTCAAGTATCTATTTGTTTTGTTTGGGCTTTTTCAGAAAACTAGCAAAAGATATTGTCGTAGCTCTGAATTTCAGGGTTGACCAAATTCGAGTTGAAAGAAAAATGAAAACAAAATGGGATGAATACTAAAGAAATAAATACAGCAAGACCATAAATCTTTATGGAATGTTTTGTTACTTGTTAAATTTTGCTCCTCATTAAATACATTAACAAACTTTCATATATATATATATATATATATATATATATATATGTATATGTAAAACGTATATATATTAAAACATATATATATGTAAAAAAATTTTTGGACATACAGCTGAATACAATCTTATATTGGATTAGAAAACAGTAATAAATTAGAATGTGATTTTTTGTATTGCAATGAACATAGGTCATAGACCTGACTGGGGAGCATGACAGAAAGTGGCAATTGCAGAGGGAAGAAGTATTGGGAAGAATTCTGACTAAATCTCCAATCCTTGCATCTTTGAACAATATAGACTGCAAGTAGCATTTCCTTACCCATTTTATTTATTTTTTCCCATGTCTTTAATATTTCTTTGGGTTAGATGGTACCATTATTTGCATCAGACCGGAACTCAGTCTGCAGGCACTGCACCCAAGTCCTGTTTGAGTTCTGTATAACATGGAAAGGTTCTCCCTTTTGTGCATGTATGCTGGTTAATCTTTACCTGTTTCAAAATACACTCAGCAGACTGAATGGTTTGATTCCACACACAGCTACAATTTATGCAAAATGTCTAATTAAATACAGCTGTAAATATAGTTTAAACATATCTTTTGTTTATTCAAAATCTAAAATTTATATTGGGAAACATGCATTTTTTACCCAAAATACTACTACAAAAGACTTCCAGTATCTTCACTTAGTCACAGAATTATGTATTTCTAGGTGGTGCATCCCAGTGCTACATGAACATTGACTGTCCATTTAGGACCTTAGTCCCTCTCACAGAGATTTAGAACAACAGAAATGGTCACAAGCTTGAGAAACATTAAACAGTCACCACCAAAACTTGCAGCAGTTCACAGAACAGGAGAAGATGGCCTCTGAATTTTTAGCAGGCTTTCTTGGTCTTTTTATGTAGCACCATAAACTCTGCTAGTTGTCCATTGATTCCAATCAGGTGTTGAATAGAAATTGCAGAAGCCTTCCACAATATTTAACACTTCAAGTCATAAAACATGCTTTCAGGTTTAGATCCACTTCTTTTTAGAATGACAAAATATCAAAACCAGTCAATTTTAGACTAAGCAGATGAACACAAATGCTTTTACATCACAGCATCAAATATTTTAACCAATAAAACCAAAACTAATGATTCTTCAGATGGACCTCCTATGATTGCTAAACTGCATAAATGGAAAACAAGCTTCTGATGTAACTATTGCAATACTAATTATTTATCTTCTCCTAGCTTAAATCACTATGAAGAAATGACATCCACATCTGGAGCGAAGTCAATCTTGGAGTAGAATACAGTGGTCATCATAGGTTCAGTAGCATACAGTAGCCTTTTAAGGGTTTTTAAGAGGAGATTACCTTGCTGAAAATGCATTATTAAATAGATAACAGTGCAGTTTACAAGCTGGAATCTGTCCAAGCCACAACTTTTGTTGTTCTTGGTTCACTGGGATCTTTAATGACCCAAACTAGGTTTCTCCTTGGTTGTTTCTCAAAAGCACTTCAACTATTCTGTTAGAACCCTGAACCCTAGATATCCCACAAGAGAAGAGCTAAAGGAAAATGAAAAGGGCAAAGTGTCAGTAGCATGTATTGTCTTAGTATAAAGAATCCCCAGAAGCCTGGGAAACATGTCTTTTTAACAAGAAACTACAGTCTGTGCCCAGCTGTTCCTCATCATTATGAAAATGTTAGCTCTAGCAAGATGTACAATAGGGACTATAAACACAGTATATTGTAAATAAAGCCTGTGTGGATAACTCTACCTATTAATATAAAAGGCTCTGAGAAGAGGGAGACTGAGCTCATATACTGACTGACAATTTAGGGAAAACATACTGTTTTTCTTCACCATCTCAATAAGAAATCAGACGTAACCTGGGTCCAACAACAACTGAGCCTCCTTACTGTGTTTATTAAAATGCGAATTGAAATGCTGAGTGGAGCCATGGTGCTGCATATGAATCTGATGGACACTCTTTTGAGCTCTTTTGCACTACTAGACTTTTGTATGCAGTAGGATCATGCATTAGGCTTCTTTTCAAAATACAGTATAAGTGCGGATTTATGGAGCTTTTCTTAAAGATGTTATGAAAAACATAAAAGTACAGACAAAGAGCTAAGTTTATCACAAACCTCAGAAAAATTTCTGCCTTAATAATAAGAGGGGGTTAGCCAGAAATGATAGAGTTGCAGTTGGTATTTCAACATTTTCGGTCCTGTAATTAAAAACTGTCTGCTTCTGTCTAACATTAAATGTTTAGAATTTATCTGACAGCAAAACAACTGAAAACATCAAGAGTCTTTTCCATGAGTTTTCCATAGCAATTTGCTCTGCAGGATTTCCTTTCATTTTAAATATTTCAATAATAAACCAGGGGAACAAAACAAAAAAAATCAAATCCACCGTATAGGCTGTTTTTTCCATACAGCTAGTTCATGCAAATTAGACAGAATGATTTCCCCAGTTATAACTGGGCTGAAATGAGGTGGAAGGAAGAGAAAGACAACTAAGTTGGGACGGGGGCATCCTTCCACCTTTCCTTTCCTTTCCTTTCCTTTCCTTTCCTTTCCTTTCCTTTCCTTTCCTTTCCTTTCCTTTCCTTTCCTTTCCTTTCCTTTCCTTTCCTTTCCTTTCCTTTCCTTTCCTTTCCTTTCCTTTCCTTTCCTTTCCTTTCCTTTCCTTTCCTTTCCTTTCCTTTCCTTTCCTTTCCTTTCCTTTCCTTTCCTTTCCTCTCCAGCAATTTGCAGTAGATTTAGTGCCCAATGATAGCAGACTGTCACTGCTACCAGGAAAAATTCCTCTGAGACCTTCAAGGGGTTTTGTTTATCACATTTTTCAATTAAGCTCTGCATTTTAACTTCATCATAACACCTGTGCCAATTCACACCCAAAAAATAATTCCTTGTTTCCTGTCATTATTTCACAACTTCATAAAATCAATGAGCTTGGGTATTTTTCCCTTTTCTCCCCTTTAACACAGGGAGAAAAAGGACACAAATTTCTGATTGCAAAAGACTACAAGAAGAGGCAAAGGGCTTGATATAAATTGTTTTTCTACATTAACCTTTCTTTCTTTCTTTTTCTGTTTTGGAAGTGAGAAATGTGATTTTCATAGAGAAAGTATGTTTATAAGTTTTAGAATTTACCTGGAGGAACTTGAAGCAGATACGCAAGGTTCAATATGAAACTAAACTCAAGTTTTAGGAATGCAGTCACAAAGAAAAAATAATTTTATAGCTCTAAACCTCTTTGCATGTCAAGAGAGGCACTACATGTCTAAGAATTCAGGCACTGCATTCAGAGCAGCCATAATTTTAAGCAACATTAGCTAAACAAGTCTAGTTGTAAAGTATTACTGAAATCTCATAACTACAATTCCAAACATATTTAACTACATGGAATAATACTAATTTTTTCTGCTTTGTCCCCTCTTTACCTCTTCCCAAATTGGTGCTGACCATCCACATGTAGAACAAAAAGGAATGTAACTTTGTGCCCAAACTCAAGCGTTTTGCATTGCATGTGTAATACTTTCTGTCCAAATTGGTCAGTCAGCCTTTGAACAGAATAGGCCTGTTTGTAACAAAATCTCAGGTATTTTTCCACGTCTGTTAAACAATGCTATTTGTGTGGGATGGGGCTCAAATCATTTAATGCTTGCTATCTGTCTGCTAACATGGTAGCTTGGAAGCTAGTCCCCCTTGGCTCCCTCTCAGCTCAGTGGAGAGTAATGAGCACTTTCAAGGTTTGATTCATTTCACTTCTCTTAGACAGCTGCTTTAAGATGAAACAAATTGCACTTCAGACTCTACTCACTATATTGACTACATCTCCACTGACTATGAATGGACCCCAGGGCACAAATATTACCCTTGATGAATCCAATCCCTTCTGTTTTTTCCATCATCTGGTCCAGGTACATCAACTAACAGATCACTGACTATGTTCAGGAAGTTGGTGATTATTAAACATGTGATAAAATGGGTAGACAATAAGCAAATTTTAAAGAAAGAGGACTGAGGTCAGAATTTGGAACAGGATTTGGGGGACTGCACTGAACTTCAGCACACTGATTTTTATTTTTTCCCACTGGCTAGCACCTCCCTATGATGAGTTCTGAGAGCCAAACAAATTGCTGATTCTAAAGAGCTTTTTTTTCTTTCCAAGCCACAGGTATATGAATTCTCAGCTACTCACTAATAACAAATCACTTTAAAATCTTTGAGTTTTTCACTGCATGGTCAGGCATATGACAACTTGTAAAGTAGGAGCTAAGCATGACTGATACTGAGGGACACTGCTGTCTAGTGTTTAATCTGGGGAGCAGCTGCATGAAAAACTGAATAAATTTGAAATAAGCCTATATCAAACTGAGAATGTGAGGAGGGGTTGGACTAGTGTTAGACTCATCAATTCAAGTATATTTACATGGTCTCCAAAGCCAGGGCAGAACTTGCCTTGCTTTTGTCTTTAAAGGATACAGCAAATACTAGGATCTGGACAACTGGAAACTTAAGTCCAGACTCAGAATTTAAATTATGAAGAAGACTAGGACAAGGTATTAGTATGTAGTGTTTTATGTGCATCACTTGGCCAGGAGAGCTGGCTGACAGTCAAGACTTATTAGTTTGGTTGCAGTTCTTTATTAAAATAAATATCTCACCTAAAACATACAATTATCTCTGAGCCACTCTGTACACCAGCTGTGCTTACCTCCTCTATTTACCATACTTAGAAACTCTTCTGTTTATCAACTCAGCACCTGTATAAAGCTAGATGTCCATCCTTTTCCAAGAACCACAACTATGAACCATCTCCTGAGATTATTAGATGAAATTAGGTCAGACCTTTCAAAAAAGGAGAAAAAAGTAAACAGCATCACTGCCTTATTTTCTTGCCTCTTTTTTTACTCAATAAACACCCTAAGTTAGTACAATCTTTGAGGATTTGAGAGACCCAGGCTTAAATCACTTTTTGTCTCCATTGACTGGAAATCAGATCCCTTGCCTACCATCCCAAGTGTGCCCTAAGCATAGAAGTAGAGATTATTTTGAGGTGACTACTCTGTTTCTCTCCTGTGGGTAGATTAAACACCAATATATGTCTTGGCATAGAATAGGCTGCAAGTGTTTTTATAACCTGCTCATTAGAGTGTTGTCTTTCTCTCAAGGCAGATGGGGAATCTGCTCCACATATTGGATAAGAGCACAGGTTCCACCAAACAACAATTAAGGTCTGAAGGGAATGCTGACATAAAGCATATTGCAAGTCATTATATTCCTTGTAGTAAAAATAGGAGTATGGCTCTATTAAATACTTCAGGCCTCAGAAATAAATTAATAACAAAGGTAAAATTAGAAATATTTATGTAAAGTAGTATTCCATCAACACAGGAGGTAGGAAGGCAGTTTCTTCAACTTCACAGGCAAATGCAAATGTTTCTCTCCTAAAAACCTGCAAGTTCAGATTGCATGAGAACTTAAATGCTTTAGTAAAGTGTTATCTTCACAGCATATATATTAAGTAAATGGTTCTGACAAGAATTGACTGAAAGATTTCTCCTGGCATCATCTCTGTTCATATTTTCCTTGAATGTAGCAAATCCAAAGTACTTGAAAATTCTGGTAGGACAGTTTTCAGCTAGTAGTAAAAGATCTATAATCTCTAATTTTTAGATTGTATCAACCTGATTAGAAGAAAAAAAACCATAGCTAGCAGATCTAAAAACAAAGCTACTACCAATGGACTGGTAATCAAACAGGAGGGGAAAAAAAACCACATAAAGGACAATGGAAAATTCTCATATGCAACAAGAAATTTACATCAAAGTTTAGAAACTTGAATGAGTGGATTCATTCATTCAGAATTACCATCACAAAGGAAAGTCTGAAGCAGATATCAAAAGTAGAATTGCTTTTGTAATATCAGTATTTGCAAAGTTCAACATAACCTGACAAGACAAGGATATCTCAAGTGCATCAAAGATGAAACTCAGAATAATAGAGAATGCCAAAGGTTTAAAAACACATGAAAACTGGACTCCAGCAGTATGGATCAAATGACACGTTTAGACATTTACATTCAAATGCTTCCAAATAAATATACCCTGTATAGGAATAATAAGTCTATTAAAATGAACATTTCTGAAATAATTGCATCCCATGAGTCTGTGGAAGCAACTAGAAAAGAGACAGCTGCTGGGCTGTGAGGAAAGCAGCAGCCTTGCAAACACCACACACCAGACAGAAGTCAAAAATTAAAGAAAACAAAGGCTCCCAATGGCCAAGTAAAAAGATGCCAGCATGAAAAATATCCAGTTGGACAAGGAAATTAGAGACAATCAGATAGTTTCTCCACTAATAACAATTACCTCAAAGGCCATTAAGTATTTTCAAATAATAAATCTATAATAATATAAGTCATGAAAAAGGGCTGCATGTTTTTTCCACTGGACTGAAAGGAGCAACTTCATGTGTAAATTCCTCAGATTTTACATTTGTTTTAACTCTGAAACTGATATAGAGATCCAACATATAAGGAGTGTGCACTCTGGGTGGCTTTGTTAGTACTTTGTCGCATGGCAGTGTTAGATTCTGCCCAGAAATGAGCTTAACATTTCATCAGTAATGGTTCTTAAGGTCATATTTTTAGATTGACCAGGATCAATTATTACTTAAACACATTTGTTACACAAGTGTACACTTATGTATTAGTTTAAACATACATTGTAGCTTAACTGTTGCTACACCTAAATACATATTTCTTTTTTAAGTATTAAGGACTGGGGGTCAATTCAGTTTAAGCAGAATAGTAACTTGTGCATTACCTCAGTTTCCCAAGTCATGGAATTTTGCTTTTCCCTTAAGTTTTTGTAGCAGGGAGGTGGGACCAGATGACCCTACCTTTTTCCTTTCCAACCTTACCCACTGCTGAGCAATCATCTGTCCTGAAAAAGGTGGAACACTCTTTTGAAAAATTGCAGCTGTTAAAAATATGGTTTGTTTATTTTCTGCCAAAGGTGTTAATAGAAAAGCTTGGTGCAAAAACTTTAAGCACAAAGATAACAGATAGAAAAAAGATGCTTTGCAAAAGCCAAACTTCACAGGTCCTGTTCACAGTGTTCCTATTCATTTCCCTCAGAAGTTTACAGAGAGCTGTTGAGTATTTTAAGCACAGACCCATCTAGTGTTGAATCATATGTGTTTCTCAAGACAGAGTGGGCCATAAATTACCCATTAGAAACCAGTGGAGGAATGTTTTTTCTGAACTAAATTTGCAATCCACATAATCAATCACAGAAGAAGGTATAGGCATGTTGCACATCTGTCCAATTGGACACATTTGGGGTAAGATTTTCCCATGACTTAAGAAGTTTGCATAAATATGAGCAGAAACATTGAATGCAAAGCATATGCATGGTGTCAGGGTAAAACCCAAAAATTGCAAATAGACAGAAAAAGATCTATACTATAGTTGAATAAATTCATTTGGAAGTTGTGAGAATAAAGGAACATATTTCTTTTTAATTCTTTATTTTGGCACTCTTCTTTCCTTCAAAGGAAAAAGAACTGAAACCTTAATAAATGGTAGGAAATATGTTTAATTTAAAAAAAAAAAAAACTTTAAAAACTTTTTTAACTTTTTGATTGCATATTTAAGGTATTTATTGAGTATAAATATTAATGGTAGAAATGTTATAAATTTAATTTATCAATGTAATTCAAATTATGTTTTTTGGGTATAAACATAAATTCTTATTGCATCTTTTATGATTTTTTATACTTTTTAAGGTCTTGATAAAGATAAGATACTAGCATTTCAGCAGTCTGTTGAAAAACCACTGTAAATAAGATGATAACCAGATTTTCATGACACAGATCTACCTTTCATAGTCAATTTATGGGCTAAATTCTGCGCTGCTGATGCAAATGATGTCAAAGAAAATCTCTCTGCCTTCCCTCTGCACAGGCTTTTGGGTGGTTACAGCAATAGGCTGAACATAACTATGATAATTTCTTTGTGTTTTGATTTTAGCACAAAAATTAAATCCTAGTGAATTATTCACTCAGTTCATAATGGGATCATTCCACTCAAATCAAAGGAACTAAACAATATAACCCAACTGGGAATCTATCCAATGGTATTCCTAGAGTAATTTTAACTTGTTTTACTTAAATAGCATGCAACCTCATTTTCCTTTTTTTCTATTAGCTCAATATAATCATTCTGTTGTATATAATATAAATTCAAAATGTTAGTTTTATGAAATCTTCTTTCCATTGGGGTACAGTGCCAGATTTTTTCTTTTAAGTTAGTGCATTTTATATGAGTACAAATTAGTGTGTGTGTGTTTTCCATGTCTGTGAATCTGTCTGGTAATCTACCACGTCATAGCAAGTGAAGCTCCACAGGCTTCTCATGAAAGACACTGCACAGCAGCAAGCTACAGCCACCACAACAATTTATCTAGGGTGGCCCTTCTCCCCTCAGCTTCAGAGGAGAGTCTGGAAGGTTCTGTGCATTGATTTGGTTGCATGAGACAGCCAATGCCTCCTTTGCCAAGGCATCCCACTGGCCTTCAGGCAGAACCCGGGACTGGAATGTGCTTTGTGTGTGTGTACATCTACAGTGAAGTATGTCATCTGGGCAGGTACAGCAAATGCAACACTGACAGCTAGCAATGGACTTGACACATGTGTGCAAATGAGCTGAAACTTATATCTGTTGTGATGAGATGGAGATATAGCATTGTTTTGGGGTTGTACTGCAGGGCAAACCCCATTCAGACTCTAGGCAATGCACTATGGTATTTTGAAACCATGCATGAGATGCCTGGTCTGTTCTCACTGGCTCCCTTTGGTTTTTACAATGCTACTGAGAGCAGCATTTGATAAAGGAAGAAAGATTTCTTTCAACAGTGAAAATCATTTTCCAGACTGTCCTTGCTCTGTCTGAATTTCTGATGCTCTGTAAGGAGCAGTATGAATCTACATAAAGCATTGAAAGAACAACTCTGTCCACCAACATTTCCCACATAAATATCCTGGGTAAGTTATTTATGGCCTCACGGGCTCCTGTCATGGATAATGTCAGTGATTAGCTAAGATGATCCCTTGGTACTCTAGCAGCAGGTCTGACTGCCTAATAGGAAAGCATTCAAATCTGTGTCATGGACATTGATTCTGTCACTTCAGAACAAGCTTTCACAGCTTCAAAGTATTCCCCATTGCCGGAGCACTGCCACTTTGTCCTGAAAATTAACTATCTCATGATTTACTCTTCTCAACAATGATCAGCTCCTTTGGGGCCGACCTGCAGTGCCATACATATCTGAAGAATATTAAAGATCATGGTGAGGAGAAATAAGGACACAGACATACAAGCTACAATGTTCTTTTTAGCCTTCAGCAGGCATTCCACGCTGGGCAGCTGAAAATCTCTGCAACATGGGTTCCGAAGATTTGAGACTCAGCATTAAGATCTTGCACCATATCTCTCATAACATCTCACATACTATCTATGTGTAAGTCACAAGGGTAGAAGCTTATAGGACTGTAGCCATCAGTGCCTAGGAAATCTGAAGAGGAAAACATAGCTTTAAATAAACGAGAAATAAATCATGGAAAACAAAGACGACATTCCCCATTTTTGCCACTGTCACCTGGACACACGTATAAAGGCAAGGGACTTTCATGAAAAATGCTAATGAATTTCCTAGGAACCTAGTTTCAGCAAAGATGAAAAGCATCTGTTCAGTTTCAGTGAGGCTTGAATACACTGGGTAACCTCTTGAGAATTCCTGATACATCTTTGATATGGCTAAAAGAGAAGAAAAGCAAACCTGAAGGAGTCAGCTAGACTACAAAATATTTTTATGCATCTGTTTTAAAATCCCAAATCCTTGCTGAGTTGTGAAAAAGACAATCTGTTAGTCTGACCTGAGCTGAATTGATAATTTTAGAGCTCAATGTTATAAACATTCTCAAGAGTTAATTGGCATCCACATTGGGCCTATTCGGTAACCAGGGAATGCTGCATCATAGGACAATTCCCCATCATGTCTAATTTTATACAAGTCACACCACAACTAAAATAAAATATAAAAAAAATCACACAGCTACATTGGATAGAAGAACTTACTTGTCTCCATTCCCAGAGAGAAAAAAGTAACAGTTTCTTTAGGGACAGACTACAGAAAGAAAAACACTGCCAGAAAGTCATAAAATAGAGCAGTGTATGCTCTCAAAGGACCTTGAGCTACCAAGGTTTTTGACAATATAAGAGCAGTCAGGTGCCAAGGCTCAGCAGGACTAGTCATATCTTGGATAAGTTCCATCTGGCTCCAAGCAAGAAGGCACTAAGTCTCAAACATCTGTATGCATGAAAAACGAAACAAAGCATTTGACAATACTGAGACCATATCCAGTATAAAAATTGATTTAATTAATTTCTAAACAAGACAGTGAAAGTGTATGCATAAGTCAGAAGACCAAAGATATTTCTGTACCTTCCTGTTAATAATTCATGGCAAGGTACAACCACCTGACCCACGGAAAAACCTTTTGTAGATACACTTGTTCCATCGAAGGGCAGACTGAGACATCATCTTCTCTGCATTATGGGATTAGTTACTTTTCAAAGGAAGTCCAAAGCAGCTAAACTATGTCCTGTAGATTTCTCTAGGAGAATTTTCATATGTGTAGAGCATTGTGGCAACTATTCAAATAATGGGAGTCTGTGCCAGTTATTGTGACACAGACAACAATTCCTTAGGGAAATGCTGGACTCTTTTTTTTTTTTTTTTTTTGACAGGGGAAGACAGACAGTAAAAAAAAGTTACTCTGTGTGACATCTCCTTCACCCAACTTGTTACAAATGTGAGGGCATAAGGGACCCATTACTTGTTTAATTTAGTTAGAATTGTACTATACAGAAAATAGGAGGAAGAATAGTATTGGTTTTAGTCACAGATTAAGGTGTCACCCTTCATTTTAGATAATCACAAGAAGCCATTTTCTGACATAAAGCATAATATAGCAAACAAAATGTCTGTTTATGTGACATGAACTTGCAGCAAAAGATGGGAAAGGCAGATTTCCTCTTCATATCCTTAACAAATTACACACCTAACATTAACTAAGCCATTCAGTTAAATTCAATTATATGACTGGTGCCAATATTTTTCCAGAGAGTCTGAGACTCAGAATATATCAAAATATCAAGTGACCACTAAGTATAAACAAAATCTTTTTGTTTTGTGATCTGTTTGCCCAGTAGGCCTGAGACAAACACCAAAACCAGAACATGGCTTCCCAAGGAACAATGAAAGGTAATTGCATTTGTATCCCAAAACCCATATCCAAAGGAGTCTCCCTAAGAAATACCAGGAAAGATTATTCAGAGCAGAGGGCAGTGGTAAGAAGATATTTTGAGAAATGGTGGTTCAAAGGATGAAAGTATGGGGTTTTAGACAAGAGGTTAAATAACTGAAAAGTTACCCAGCTACCAAGTATTAAGTTTTTGTTTCTAAATTTATTTTTGAGTTTTTACACATAGTATATGGTATTCGTACATAAACTTTTATTTTGTTTCACTGCTAAAACTAGATGGTGCTAAAGCAAAATGAGCATGATGCAGTAATTTAATCTCAAAATACTCTAACTCCACAGAGTTAGCACATATAAAATTATGTATTTTGAGCCCAGTAGTACAGAATCAAGCAGCGTTATCCAAAAATCAGAAACTGGAATCTCCTTCCTATCAAGCTGAAAGAAGGAAAATATGGTATCAGGACCCATTTTTTTTAGAAAGGGGATCTTTATAACAATATTAAATAGTGTCTCTCCTGTAAAAAAAAGTTAGTAAAGAGATATCCTCAGGATTCAGGCAGTCTCCCAAGCATCACAGATAAGGGATATGTTTGCACAAGTTTCTGTAAGAGAAACACTAGGAAGGCAGGGAAAAAAAAAGAGCCCAAGAAAGACCAAAAAAGCACATAAAAAATCCCTAAAACAAATCTTTAGGGGAAAAATGCAATAGTTTCCTGTTTAAACTTTCCAAATCAGAGAAACAAAAGACTGGCTAAAAAGCTCCTCTACCAGTTTCTCTGCCTAACTGAGCTATCAAGAGGCCAGATTAGCCAACTACCACAGGACAGAATGGGCAGGTAAACAACACTATTACTGCTAGCAATACTGCTGATGCTGCCCAGTCATGATTCTGATTCATACCTGCTGTGAAAGACACAGTTTCCGCTCCCAAGAAATCAACATCCAAGTTATCTCCAACCTACTGCTGGATGGCTGCATGGGTTTGTAGAAATATTTTCCAAACGTTCATTTCCAATCTGTTTCCTCATCAATAATGACCCCAACAACCAATGTTTCCACAACATCTGAGCCAGTTTTCATCTACTACTGGAAGATGTTTCAGCCTAAAATGTGATGGAATAAATACAAATAAATATTTCATATATATCTTCATTGAGATTACAATTAATTTCTGAAAGGAAAGATACATTTAATAGTGTACTCCCACAGGCTTATAGCCACACAAATTATTAAATTAAGGAAGAACAATACTGAGATGCATAATTTCTCTCTTTCCCATAGATGCTCAACACAAATACTTACAGTTGTTTTCCACGAGTTCTGCTCTCTCAGAAAATCTTCTACCATCACACAAAGCACTTCTAAACATTAGCAGGGACTACATCCTAGTACCTGCCAGGACCTTCCTCACTCCATGGACACACATGAGAACACCTCAGCTACCCCCATTATTGCACTTTTATCCACCGACCATTCATTCTCTGATTATAAATGGGCAATAGAATACTTGAAAATAATCTGCAGCAAGTGCTCCTCTCCAAGTGTAGAAGAACCAACTGCAGCATCTCTAATACCTGCATCTGTGGGTGTAAGACCATGCAGAAGACTAGAGGATTAAACACAGTAGCACCTCTTTCAGGAAGCACTAAATGGAGATGGCGTTTTTGGTAGCCAGGCATTAAAATTTCTATTTGTTCCAGAAACAGAAATTGGTTCCTGATTTCCATGCTGCAGAGGAATGGGTAACACATGATCTCTGCAGCAGTTCAACCAGTTTAAATGAAAAAAGCTATCAACCTGCTATGACCCCTGTAAGATGCAGTATATCCTTCTGAAGTATGGCTTAGACCAATATGTCCACAGCATTCATCATTAAAATATCCTTTATACCTCATTTAAAAATGTTTTCCACACCCATGCACACTAAATAATAATAATTAACTAAATATCTATATTGAATTTAAACATAGTAAGAATCACTATGTCTGCAAATAATCACTAGCAGTAATTTTCAAACAAAAAAAGAAAAAGAAAAAACCATAAAATAATGGAAATGAAGACCTAAAGGGACTGCATGATCTTAAGATGTCATCCTCACTTTGATATCCTTTGTATATAAAATTTTGTTGTATCTCATCTGTTACAGAAACAAAGTAAACATGACTGGAAAACATTCTGGTTATTGCTGCTATTACACTTACAATAACACCAAGGATGAAAGGATGAGCTCTAACTGAAGCTAGTTGCACATTTGGTGTGTATGACTTCTGTAAGGAATTCAAGTCAAAGTCATTCTGCAAACTGGTAAAAATCAAAACACACTAAGTGCTGATGTTATTTTGCAACATAGTATTTTACTGCTATCCTTAACATCTCTTAATACATCCACTGACATCTAAAGAAAAAAAAAAACCAAAACTTTTTTCTGTATTTGGTATTTATTAGCACTGAGACATATGCAGCATACAGCACTGAAGTCCCTACAGTGTTAATACTTGTTTCTTGAAGCAATGGAGTTTCTATCAGGGAAAAAAAAAATCAACCAGCCCACACTACATTTGATTAGAACAGTTTAATCCTAATCCCTTTTCTCTGATCTTGGCAGAGGATTTTAAGCAAGTAACTATATTTAAATAACTACCCAGAATTAATCCTTTTGGTTGCTCAAGGCATGAAGGGAAAGCAGTCAGAAACAAAGAATTCAGAAACATGTTGCAGCTGTTTCTTAGAATTCACTATCTATAATTGAAAACATTCTTTTTTTTTTCTCTTCTTTTCTTCTTTTCTTTTCTTTTTGTGTGAGTTTGTCTGTGTGTGTGCGGGTGGTGTCAGGATAACTTTTAACTGCCTTACTTGTCCTTCCCTTTTCACAATAGCAAACATCAAGAGAGGGACAGAATAGGTATAAAACATTTCAGCATGAAGTTAAGTGTTTCTGACAGTTTGCAGCATTCTGCACAAGGCTGTATGTAAAAAGAAGGCTCTTTATTCTATATAGCTTGTGTGGATTTAATAAAACTGGGGAAAAAAATCCCATTTTTAGTCTCAGCAATAATTGGTTGAAAGCATCAAGCTTATTCCTCATTTTCAAAACAAGGAATTGTATGTACTGAAAAGGAATTTGATGTGTAGCTGCAGTACCTCTGGTCCTACCTTTCTCTCTCAATATTTGTTGCTTCCCAGATGCAATGGACCAATTTAACACAAGAACCCCATCTAAAGTGTAAGTCAATATTTTTAGACCTATTTTAAATGGCAAAAATTCAGCCAAAAAGTAATAATGCACATGAATCTGAGTAACTGAGTAACACTTTTCAGCACATGAGTATTTATGCTTTGTTCAAGGAGTGGGTTCTTATAGAATGTTTGGTCTTACAGTAGACAGAGAGCTAGGAAGTGAGTCTCTCTCAATCTGCAGCACATGTTTTAAAATATACAAAAGTGCAGTTCAAAATATAAAAAATTGAGTGAGGACTGTTGGAAGGATGGAATATTTGGGCACTCCAACAATACTCCAACACTGGCTTCTGCGAATGACAATCTGCCAATTTGTAGGTAGAAGAAAGAAGCTGGTTTTGTTTGGAACTTTTTCAGAGGGGTTACCTTTTCAAGACTTCATTAACAAAGATGGTTAAAGAGTGGGAAGAACTAAAACACTGCAGAAATTAACTTTCATTGTTAACAATGTTAAATATTTTAACAATACTTAAATAGTATTTATTCATCCAACATGTGAGCTGTATTGGCACGTGTAATCCATTATGTTAGCACTTCAACAAATCACCAGCAATCTTTACCTTACCACTAAGGATGTGTCCCTTAGACTTAGGAATCAGAATCTTAAATTCAGAAAAAATGTAATTGTTCAAGGTCACACAAGTAGCTGGGGGCAACAGTAGACTTTTTTCCTACCTTTAGGTCTGAAACTCTGCTTCTTGAACCAATATAAAAATTTTTAGCTTAGTTAAGTATTGATGAAATAGGAAAGGTTTTAAAAAATATCCTAAAATAGTTAAGTTTCCTTGTTTAAAAGAAATACAGGTTTTGACAGCAAAAGAAATACAGATTTTGACAGTTCCTACATCTTGGTGATTCATTAGATTTTAATAATTTTTTTTCTACTGTGTTTTCTCATTTTTCCTGAAATGGATCTTTTTTACATGAACTAGTCCTCATTTTCCTTTCTTTGAACACTTATGTAAATGTCTAAGATGTCAATAACACAAACCCTTTTATAAGAGATTCCATTATAATTCTTTCATCTGATCACTTTCATAGTCCTTGGGCCATAATTCTTACATTTGCATTGCACATTCATATTTCTCTAAATGACAGATTTTCTATTTTGTACAGTTTTATATCCTTTATCCTGATTATGTTAGAAAAACTCCACATCCAATTATAAAGCATTTCTTTAATTTAGAAACAGGTCATTTTCTCAAATTTCTAAAGCACCTTCTATAAATGCTTGGACAGAGAAGAAGATCAGAATTCTTTAATTCTTCTCTGTTTCGAAGCAGGATATAAAGTGAACTTGAGAATATGATAACATCAGCTAGGAGACCAGTCTCAATTTTACCCTGTGGGTTAACAGTCCAGATGCAAAATGTCATTAAAAGGAATAGCACTGTTGTTCAGGGGAAAAAAAATTCATTTTGTGATATGCACAAAATGAAAATATTTCAAATATTTTCATTGTTATCAGTGTACTTCCACTTCTCTGACTACTATTTAGATGTAGAACCTGAAAGATCCTCCCTAGTACTTAATTTATATGACTTTTATATCATTAGTAAGACTGACTTCCAGTAGGTGGCTAAAAGAAGTCAAAAAGGCACAGCTTCAGGAAACACATGAAGAGTATCCACGGAAAAATCATGCTCTTCCCGAACCAAGCAATTACCTGTATCTTGTACTGTTAAACATAAATATTTTGCCAGCTCAATCGTCACAGCAGAGAAGTCACACAACTTGTTTCACACATCATATAGTCTGTGGGTCCCACAAACAAGGCACAGAGAGACCAGTGTTGCCATTAGCACACAAGTAAACTTATACTTAAGGGAAGGGATTATGAAAAATTATTTTTAAAACCCCAACTAGTAATTGTGGATGCGAAGCTCTAACTGCTTTGTCTGCCTGCATTATTTCTGCAGAATGTGCCATGAGTTTAATCCATTATAGTTATAATAAAACATTGTCTCTATATAGTTAAAAATGACACTCAGAAATAGAACTCTTTTATTTTTTTTGCCTTCTGCAACCATGTGACATTGTTAAGGCAGAGGACAAATAAAATCCAGATACCAAAGTCATGCTTTGTCGTCTATTTAAGCCCAGCTGTTGGCCAGAGTTAAGAAAATGATTGTGCTGTTTGTGCCATTTCTAATTAATTATAACTAAGGATTAATAAAGCAATTTAGAAAAAGAATGTACCAGGTAAGGATTTACAGGTAGATGAAAGTAATTTTATTGTAAATAATCATGGATAAAATTAAATATGAGCTAAGACATTTTATGGGGAAGGAAAAAATGTTTCACATAGTTCTCAAGCTCTGCTTCTTTTAAAAGCATATTAATGGAAATGGAGGTAATGCAAAGTCACAATTCCATCCCTGACAAATAGTTCAGAGACATCTGCAGTGTTTAACACTTCTCTGCATTGTTGCTAAAAGCATGAAAACTGATCATAAAGGGGGACTTCTCTCTGTTTATTGTGTATTAAGGGTCTTAGAGGCTTCAGCACTTGATGGGTGACTCTGACCACAGTGCTGAAGGAGAAAATTTTAGGCTTTACAAGAGCCAGCCCCAGGAGCTGCACTCAGGAGCTAACCCTGCTACAGAAGGTTTATTAGGTTTTCTAGAAGAAAAAAATTAGTAAAGTCCAGTTGCATTGGTCATGACTTTTCCTGCCCATAAATTAAGGAAAGAGCAATTGACCATCCATCCAAGGCAGCTCAGCATGCACGAGTATGAAAATATTTGGTTCTAACAGTGTGTGCCACTATCTCCTGAAGCCCATCCCACTGAAGCGATACGCGGAATAAATAGACTCCACAACCTGGTGTAGTTATGAAGTGGGTATGTATTGTTAGTGCCCTGGCACAAGCGAAATCGTTCTCGGAAAAAGCTTGTGCCCCGAACTACATTTTCACCCACATTTTTATTCACAAAGGTGTTCCATATGCAGTACATTACACAACTTTCTCATGCATATTCAATCCCTGGCCCTGCCTGTCCTCGCTTTGTATGCTAAATAGGTCCACGCCCTTCTGGGCATGCGTGGTTCACTGTGGTGGTCACACAGGGGTCTTGTGGGGGTCTCTGAGGCTGAAGATTTTTGGTCTTCCTCATGATTGAACTTTTGAACTTTTCTCCCTTGCGTGTGCGTTTTAGGTCTTTTGGTGCTTATCGGAGTCTGTCTGTCAGTGCTAATAGCTATGGAGTCTGAGGAGCTCCCTTATCTAGGCTGTTTGTGTCCTCCAGCATTGTTCTTTATGCAACGAGCTTCAGAAATTTACATTTCCTATGCCCTTTGTGCTATGACAGAGGTTTCTTTAAGTAGAAGGTTAACTTATTTTGTTAATTTCTAAAATTTCTGTTTCACCACTCCACAGACCTTCTGCTGGCTTTCTAGTATCCATACTCTAATATCCATGGTCTTAGCCCACCTTTGACCCAGAGGCCTGGGTGACACATCCTTATGGCTGACACACAGCACCAGCTCAGCCTGGGGCACACGTCGCACTTGTCACCTGTGGATCCTGCAGCTCCTTTCCAGGAGGGGATCATCAGCTGCTCCCAAACCCCCCGAGAATGGAGACAGTCCTCCCACAGCTCTGGCACCCTGGCAGGCCATGGTGGGGGGCTGGGGGAGAGGAGGGGAGGACATGAACTGCCCTGGCTGCTGGGAGGGAGCAGCAGTGGAGCTGGGAGCCCCCACCCTGGTGTGGGGACCTGACCACCCCAATGCAGAGACTGAGGGCTTTGGGGCTGTGGGACAGCAACACCTCAGGTACATCAGGAGCCTACATTGATGATGGGTGCAATACTTGGAGCCTAACTATGGGCACAGTCTGGGCTAGGAACAAAGAGCACTAGGTAACATCCTTAGACCTTGCTCTTAAATTCTCTTCAATCTCAGACCAGACAGAGCCCAAGTCTGCAGCCCCTGTCACACCCCAGTTTCTTCTCTTGATCTGCCAGATGGTCTCTGGCTCTCCAATATAGGTATGAAACAGTGAAGGAGTCAGAACTTTCTTTGTAGTCACTGAAAAACCTGCAAATTTTGATGGCAATAATATGTACTGATCAGGGCTAATGTAGCCTAATAGTGCCCTCAGGAGCCTGACAGGTATATTGTGGTGGGAGTTCAGGCTGCAAGAACCTTCCTATTACAGCTTTTACTTGGAGTAATGTATTAGATGTTGTCTTCTTTCATGGTATATACTGTTTTGATTATCTATTGCCCTAGTAGAAAAAAATCAGGCATGTATTTGATGAAGAAAATGCAAAACGAATACAGCTCATAGAACAGAGTGCATGACAATATGGAGCTACTTCAACTCAAAACCTTGTTAGTGTGTCTGCACTAGGGCCTTAATTTCCTTCTGGATGTACAGTTCTATACTTTTCACTGGTACATAGACAATTTACAACAGCATCTGAGTGCCTAAAAATAGGTTTCACAAACATCTATGCATTTCTCTGCCCCACCTTGGGAATCGGATCATATTCTCCAGACAATTAAAATGTTTGGTTTTAAACAACTCATTTCTTTAAAAAAAAAAACCAAAAAAATTTTAAAGTACACACATCTGGTCTGCTGACTGCCAAGGAGTTTTGGAACATTTAGTCTTTGGAAGCATGAGCCCTAGTTTCTTCTGTGGTTTATTTATTTATTTACATCCATACACAAACATAAGCATATGCAGAGAATAATAGACCCTTTTGCCTAGGAGACTGCACAGTTCCAGTTTGAATAATAAAAATATAATGCCTCAGGAAGGATTAAGAGAAGAGTTCAGATTGACTCTATCAGTATCTATTCATATGTCCACTGTGCATAAGTATTTGTTGCTACGACTGCCAGGTTTCTGAGATTATTTTCACTGTGATGGGAAGTTTTATGTAATTTAAAGGTGAATTTTTACATATGAGAAATCTTAGCCAAGAACAAATTATAAAGAGCATTAATAACTCTGCTAAGATGTAGGGGTTTTGTTGTTGTTTTTAAACCCTGAAACCTGAGGAAACACATTGCTGTTTAGGCTACTCCATTTTTCAGGGACAGCTGTAATTGTGCTGTGATTTTTGTTTTTCTTGATTTCCGCATTTACAAAGTAAATGCTCAGAGTATCAGCCACTTGCATTAATTCTTTACAGTACAGCAGGATAAGAATCAAAGCAAACAGTTTCTTTCTTTGATTAGCCATATACCAAACACAGCTGTAGTTCTACCTTCTGATTATCTCCCTGCTTCAATTTCATTTGGAGGATAACTTGTGTTAAAAACAGAATAGATCACTTTGTCTAGATGCTGCAGATTATCAATATATTTTTGTCTTTTAAAAGGAGCTACTATTTCTCAGCATAAAACCACCCAAATATCAAGCACAGGATTAAAGGGTAGTTTGGAAGGGAACAGCTAACAGTTCCAGTAAGATTGATATTTGTCTTATTAAATTTATTATCCTGCATGCAATCTTAGGTATATTTCAAATGTTACATCAAGTAAATTGTTCTAATCTTTATGTATCAGTTCACAGAATCTCAGAATTGTAGAATTAAAGAATGGCTCAGGTTGGAAGGGACCTCTGGAGGCCATTTTATCTAATACCACTGTTTAAGCAGGACACATAGACTGTGTCTAGACTCCTTTTGAATATCTTCAACAATGGAGATATTCATTTTCTCAGAGCAACTTGTTGCAATGCCCAATTACCATGACAGGACTTGCAGGTTAGCTTTGAGTATGAACCAACTTTCTTGGGCCCCTCCTTCCTCCACAGCATTATGCCATGGGACTGACCCAAGCAGATCCTTAAAGAGGCCAAGGGTTTGGCCTCTGCTCTCTGGACTCTAGACTCTGGACTCTTTCTTCTCTCTTCCCTTTCTCTGGATCCCAAACTCCAACATCTCATGGCCACTGCACCCAAGGCTGCCTCCTACATCTGCAACTCCAATGAGCCCTTCTTTCTGAGCATGAGATCCAGCAGAACATCTCAACTCATTGGCTTCTTTATCACCTGGGTCAGGAAGCTGTCATGGCCCCTTGGTTGTTTACACCCTGCTGTGCTGTTCCTTCAGCACATACCAGGGTAACTGAAGTCACCCATGAGGTCCAGTAGTCTTGGCCCTTATTCTGCCTTATCAGGTGGCTTTAGCAGACACTACACCCATATTTAATCCTTACCCATAAGCTTTCAGTTGGCAGAAGTCCATGCATCCCAGCTGTTCTCTTACATAAAGGCCTGTTGCTCCTGAAAACTGTGTATCCCTCCACTGCAACCCTCCAGCCATAGAAGACATCCCACTAAGCTTCTGTGATGCAAGCAGGATTGTAGCCCTCCAGCAGCACACACACAGAGATCTCCTCAGATTTGTTCCCCATGCTGCAGCATAGTGTGCAGCACTTGGAGAGGCACCCCAGCATGCTGGGCTGTCAGGCAGGGTTGGGGTGGTGGTGCTGTTTGCCCCAGAACAGGCATCTCCTTGCTCACTTGAGAGTGCAGGAGGTGGCCTCCTGGAGTTCTGTCTTGGTGATTTTGTGTTCACCTCACTCCAAGTCTTCTGCTTGCCAGCCCAGTCCCTCACCCCCTTACAGGTCTGCTGTTAACTCACTCTTGATTATCTTACCCTGTATATTTACAGAAACAAATTTGAAAAATTACATACACAGAGCAGTTGGAAATACCTGGATTTTGAATTCATTTACTAACTTTAAAAATTTTTGTTTAATTTTTATTTGTTAGTTTTTTTATTTAATTCAAGTATAAATAGTACTAATCTGTACAGCGTGACTTTTAAAAGCAGTTTCTACTTTCAGCCTCATGTTTTTTCATAAAACACCAAGGAAACACAAATGATAATGAGAAAAACACCATTAGTCTGTCACTTTTACAAAGCAAAATCTTGGACCAGATGTTCAGTTAGGCAAAGCAGAAGAACTATTCCATTTATTTTGTCTGGGGAATTGTAACCATGGACAGCAGTAGAGTTCCACAAATTTAAACTAGCAAAAAAGGAATCTGATTTTCATACCCCTTTCACCCTAAGATTCTCATTGTTTTTCTCTCACAATTTATACCAAAATTTTCCAACCCTATAAAGAGTGAACAAAGCCCAATTGAAACAGGACAATTTCCAGTTTTTGGATGATTCTTCAAGCAGCTGTGACAGGCAAAATGGAAAGGATTCAGTAGGACTTAGTGGTAATTTTAGCACAGGACACAGGCTAACAAAATTCAGATTCAAAAGAGAAAATATATAACAGTATGATCATTTTGCCACTCCTCTGTTACTGTGAATGTACATTTCCATTTACCAGTAGATTTATTCTCCTACCTAAAGGGTGTACAAGAAAGCTACAGAGGGGCATTTTACAAGGGCTTGTAGTGATAGAACAAAGGAGAATGGCTTTAAACTGAAAGAGGGCAGATTTAGATTAGATATTAGGTGGGAATTCTTTACTGTGGAGGTGATCAGATGCTGGAACAGGTTGCCAGAGAAGTTGTGGATGCATCACCCCTGGAAACTTCAAGGTGTGGTTGGATGGGGCTTTGAGAAACCTGGTCTAGAGGAAAGCTCATGACTGCAGGGTTGGCACTTGATGATCTTTAACCTTTAATGTCTCCACCCATGGAAACCATAGCATAATTTTTATTCTGTAAATTCCATATGTGCAATGAAGAAACATTTCACTCGGAATAAGAAAGTAAACAAAAAATATAAAACCAGGATATTGGTGTCTTATAATTTTCATTCTAAACTTGTCAGAACTTCTGTATGATCAATATGTTAAACAGATATACTAGTCACTGTAGAAAAGCAACATTTCTGCAAGATTTCACCTGAATTGCAAATGATACTACAACAAGCTAATTTTTTAGCAGTAGAGAAGACGGTTTTTGATGAAGAGCAAAGGAGGAAGCCAAATAAAAAGCACATTTTTCTGTAAGGGATCCGATTTCTATTCATACACAGGTAAATAAGGAGCTAATAATAACTCTCTTCATTAGGGATTTTTAAAATGCTATTGTAGCTGTTAATTGCTACATTGCTAAATTGAACATGCACTTTAGTGTGAAGAAAGTAGAGTAGTGTTTACTACAAGACGCAAGGGAAGAGGGAGCCGAAATTAGGAATTTGAACCTTAAGAATCTGTACTTGAAGAAAACTGTAAAATTAAGCCTTTATTTATATACATGCTCCAGATGTTCTGAATGTTCCAATCTTGCCTACATTCAAGTATCCAGCTCATCTGAATAATAACTATGGTTGAATAACAACTCTGGTATTTGTTGAAATGGTTTTTTGTATAAGATCTACTTCATTTGACCAAAGGAAGTAAAATCATCTTCATAATTTGCCAAGTACTGGGTAATTTTCTTCATTACTAAATATAATATAACTCTACAAAGACTGAAATTCAAAATGTTAAAAATAATTATTTTTAAACATAAATAAATTTCCCTAGAGCATCCTTTCACATCATACTGTTAGACTAGAAGTGCTTTACCAGAAAAATTAATCCTTCCAGGTATTTCATGGCTTGTCTGGGGCCTGCAGTATGCTTTCAAGATAAGCATTTTTCTGATAAAGCATTAGCAGTAAGGTCTGTGCTAAATTTATGCTGTTGGCCCAATTTCCACAAAGGTTTATTTTACAAAAACTAGAACTCAGGTGCTGCTGCTCTACAACGCTTCTGTAACATTAATGTGGGTCACTGACATGATGACAGAAACTATGATTTCATGTCAGTAGGGTTAAAATTTCAGACTCTAATAAAATGTTTCAGTCAGAAGGGACAATACTGTCAATGAACAAAAAGACATTTCCATTTATCTTATCTGATGGTAGAAAATATACAGAATAAGTACCACAGGAGCACTTGCTAGCACCATTACAGCTAAAGAGGACTTTCACACCAGGGAATGCTTTAAGTATTTTACTTCTTACATGGATTCATTTCTCTTGCAATTACCTTTAGGTGTTCTATTATTTGGGCTGCTTCCAGTAGCTACTTCTACTAATGCATTCCCTCTGCTACTCTTAGTCTACCTTGCAATTAAATTAAAATATGTGTTTTAATGGCATCAGAGGTGTTTCTTGATGTACTCTGGTGTTGTATTTAAGCCTTTGTTCTAATAAAAAAAGGAGCATATAAATAAAAACTACTTGAATAGCTTTTCCATTCTGAAATATTTTTTAAAGTAGCTAATAATATGGCATATCTTTGCTGGAGATCCAAAACAGAAACAAATGAGATCCATAGGTATGATAGCTATACCTGCCAAAATGCACAGTATTTTTAACCTTTGCTCAGTGAAATTGTTCCCAACTAAATCTTTGTATATTCACTCTTAGCAACAAAAATGACAATTTTTATTTTACTGTATTACTTCTGCCCCAGCCTGATGGACATTTTTATAGACTACTCAATTGCTTCCAGTTAAGATTTGATCTAAAGCTCAACTTTCTACTTTGTTACTCCTTATTTGCAGTCATAGATTCACAATCAGAAAAAGAAAAAATTCATAAAATTTTGCAGAGGAGAATTACATAGGAAAAAGTTCTGGTAAAATCTAGGAATACAAACCTTAAAACACTTTCAGTTTTCCAATGTAAAATATGTATGAAAAAGTTTCCTGGAGTGTCTAGAAGTTGTATTTTTTCTCTCATGTATCTATTGTAAACTGCTATTTCACCTAAACCAATTTATTTAGACGCATGTCTACCCTTAATTAGGATGTTAGCAGGAGCCACTGAAAATACTAATAGCATTGCAAATCAAAACCTTTACATATCATATACAATTTGGCCTAAAAAATGCTAGGCTTAAAAAGTATCCTGCATGAACTGATTTATTTTTCATTCATTGTTGGGTTTTGAGAATTAGTATAACTTTCCAAATATTATTTTTATTTTCTCAGTTTATCTTTACTGTGCTTACCATGCCCTCTCCCACCAGAAAAAGTGTTCTTGGCTTATATGCAGACTGTAAATCTACAAAAGGGAGGGACACCTTGCTAAGACTAGATATTCTGTATTCCCAGGTTTTGCAGGACACAACAGTGCAATTTGCTTTCCTGCCTTAGGAAAAACCTTAGATTTGAACCTGACCTTCTGAAAAGTTGCAGTGATTATACTATTTAAACTGGTGTTGGTGATGCTGATGACAATGGAAGGCAGAAGTCACTTTTGTCTCTTTTAACAGAGAGAAGACCATGGCAGGTGTGTAAGTTGTCTTGGCCAGAGTGGAATCTGGCATATGCTACCTTCTGTGGCAGTCCTTTTTGGTAGTGGTAAACCACTCATGAGAAGGAATGTTCTTGCAGGTGGGAGAAGAAAAGCTGCAAAAATCGGCAAAGACAAGTTTTCAGCAGGACAGACTTTTTGCTGGAAAATTCTCGATCCTGCTGTCACCTACACTCAGAGATGTGTCTGTGGAGCTATCAGAGTATGACTGAAGGAGAGTCACAATTCAGAACAAGTTCATTTTTGATACCTATGGTAGGTTACAAGAAATGCTGGGAGTGCCTTATTAACAGATCTGTCTGATAGTTGACAGTGACACCATTAAAATTCTCTAGTAAAAATGAAAAATTTGCTCTTAATTGCAGCAAGCTCAGGTATGAGTGACAGTGAAGCCATTCGAGCTTGGCTTTAAGCCATGGCAGTTTGGGATTCAGCTGCTGGGTAAGTACAAGCAACATTGTGCCAACTCCACTGCAAATTCACTGATGAAAGGAAAAATGTTGTTGAACAATACCAAAATAACTCCTGAAAAATTAGAATATTTCCTTTTGAAATGTTCTCAATCCAGCTCTCCTCAATTTTCTATTAAACAGAAGGTTTCTAAATTTAAAATAACTAAGTTCAAGGCAGAGTTCTGGCTACTTTCAGATTACTAGTCTTTTCTAAAGGCCTTCAGAACTAGATATATCATTAAAGACTTAAAAAATTCTTTAAAATACCACCTCCAAGGTCAGTTCTGTATGGTGATTTTTATTACATTGGAGTAACAGTTCAACAAAGTCTCACTTTGTGAAAAAAGTCTTTGGCACATCCCACAGAGCAGGTAGGAGACATGCTCCAGCTGTTCTGACAAGGTTATGTATTCATGAATTGCTGAGTCACATTCAAAGATAAACCACCATTCCCTTAAATCTGTAATTGAAAAGCTAACATGAGATCCATAGAAAGTGAGAAAAGACCAGTCTGAACAACAAAGAAATAGGCTGCAAACCCAATGCCACTAAATGCAGCATAAATACACAGATAATTTAAGACAGGTAAACCATCCTTTGTATCTATTATAAAGTATATACCTGGAAAAGTTAAAGGGAAACAGGGCTATCAGTGCTAAACAACTATATAAATTCTGGAGAGCTCACACAGGCTCTCCATGGCCATTACATCTGTAGCATATTTATTTTTATGACTTACCTCAATTTACATTATCACATTTTAGCTTCATATGGCAATCTATTAACCATTTATATACCTGATGATGTTGAACACTTTAAGTCAAGTTATTTGTCAAATGTGAATGAAGTCATTTGTTCCTTTGCTCTGAAAGGAAATTGAAGGAAATAGTAATTCCATGTTTGTTCTGGTAGAAATACTACTGGCCAAAATTAAGATCCTGTTGAGTCCTCTATTTCACACTGGAAGTATAAACAATTTTTATCTTTGCAGTTGAGGGTTTTTCAGCAAAAATTGAGGCAGATTGCAAAATTTCAATGATCTGTATTACTTTAAAATATCAAGATTCTGGAAAAGGCATGCTTTTCCACCATTTTTCCCAGCATGAAAATGTCCTATGCTTTGGATCACCAGTGACAGCTATAAGATCTTGGGGCCTTGGCCCCAGACTCTGTTTTCTGATTGCTTTGAACATACTCTGCATGGCACCACAGCCTCCGTCACCCTGCAGCTGCTTGTGCCAGACTCAGCTGTGGCTGGCAGCATTTAGCAGATGGCGAAAGTGAGATGGAAGCTGTGGGAGTGCAAAGTTGTAATCCTGTCTAATGATTCTTCCAGTGTAAGATTTCTGCGCCACTTGGGCAAGACTGGTTTTTTTCACACAAAATTCAAATGTTCTCAGATGGTATCACTGACCATAGACTATGCAATGGTAGTCCAAATAAAGTTTCAGCAATCTGAACAATTAATGGATGGGCTAATTAGAGACTTCTTACTTGTGACATGGCTAATAAGTGGTTCATAGCTAGCTAGTAGATATAAATGCATTTCTGAAGGGCTAATATTGTGTTTAGCAGAAGAGCAAACAACAAGAGAAGGAACTCAAGAGCCTGTAATTACAAGTGTCATAAAGACAAAATGCAAGAATAAACAAAAATTGAGATCAGATAGGTTTGCAATGTGTTGATCTAATCACAGCACAAAGTAAAGGTACAAGAGGTTCAGAGCTGTTTAGTCAATAAAATTTCTTCTGATATACTTAAAAGCATAAACACACAGATTAGTTGTAATGTACCTCAGTGCCTCTGTGCAGAACCACTTTCACTTTGCCACAGCCCCAGTATACTGATACATCAGCAAGTCATATTGAACCCCCAAATTCTACTGTATAGGTGAGTCTGAAGAGTGACTCATCAGAATTTTTAAAATCTTTTTTCTGATGAAAAAAGATTTAAATGATGAAAATTCCCTCTTCTAAACACTTGCACTTATATTTCTCCCTTTCACCTTTCCCCTCAGAACTATATTCTTGCATGGTTTTTTCTACACATTTTCATGTTTATTCTGCTCCACTTAATTTCTTTCCAACATTGTCTGGTACTGCAGCCACTTGTCATTCTAAAGAGACAGTTTTCCTCTCACACCTTGCCTCATAAAGCTTCCAAACGATCTTGACAAGGTGGTTTCTTTAAAGGTTTTATCAAATAGCCTCCAATTTAGTAAGTCCAGCAGAACCTTTGTACTCAACAATCTGCTTGGGCATGTTTTTTAAGATGCTACGATTTTTCTTACCAATAATTTTGTATCAGTCTTTGCATTAGTCTTGCAATTAATAATACTTGCCTACAAAAAAAGATTAAGCAACTGTGTTTCCTCATGGCAGTCGAACAAGCAAGGTGGCAACCTTGGTCTGATAGAATGGCATGAGTGTTTTCTTTCAACACTTGAGTTCACAAGGGTCAGATATCTTGAGTTCTGAATGGGCACAGCATATTTATTCTTTCTACCACTGCATGCAAGGTAGAGAATTTGTATCCCTAATCTTCCAGTCTTATAAAAATACTTTTATTCTTCCTTTGCCTCTCAAGTTTTTCCATAGTTCTACTTACATCCATTTTGAAATTACAATAAGAGAACATATAGTGTGAGTTTCAGCTCTCATTTTTTTCAGTGGGTTTAACTTAAAATGCAGTTTAGTGACTAAATCTTCACTTTTGAGAGGACAGAAGCATAAGCACTAAAAACATACAGAAGAGGTTGCTTCTTTCTACAGGGGCAAAACTCAGCAGCTTCAGGCAAATGAAGGAAAAAGTTTGGTCCATTTCATTCATTTTATACACACTGATTGAAATAATTTGTTAGGCCTATACATGGTGGAAGATTTTCTATCTTCAGGACAATACATGCAGTGAGCGTGCTCGTCATTTAGCAAAATGGATCATTAACAATTGATGCAGAATGGCATAATAGATATTGCTGTTTTTCTTTTGCATCTAGTGTTGGGTTCAACTGGGGATGAAATTGCCTCATATCCCAGACATTAATAATTCCGAAGGCTGACATTTATGAGCTTAGAATGAAGGATATTTGAGGCTTTCAGATTAATGTAATTTCAGGGATTCTGGATTAGATGTTTACATGCTAATGTAGCTGCTAATAATTAACCTGAACTTCAGTTATTGGCTGTACAGACATCAAACCTTTCTAGATAAACATAAATAAAGAACATATAATACCTATGTCATGTGTATCTAGTATGTCCATAATATCTTTTAGGCTAGGTTTTAACAATAAAGATAAATGTTTCTATACTCTCAAGTATAAATTCACATTAGACAAAAATATTGTCTGCTACTTATTTTTAAGTTTTTTAAAACCACAATGAATCCCAGTTTCTTCCTGCAGCAGAGATACAGTTTTTCTCCTTTAATAAGGGAATGAAAAGTAATGATGCATTCCAACAAAGGCATAATTCTTTCTTTTGGTTATTATGATCAACTTCCCTAAACAGAGCAATGCACTAAGATCAGAGTATGCTACATGAATCCTCAAGCAGCTGAGATGGACACAATTATGTCTAAAGACATATTAGCAAGAGGAAAGGAATTGCCTGTAAAACTCTTTCTTCAGGCCATAAAGCTTTGTGTCACACTGATCAGCTGCACAGTTTCTGCTGACATCCACAATGCTATGTATGTACATTGTAGACTTTGGGTGAAATATTGCTCTTTCTGCCACCACCTCATCAGACCACAGTTTTAAATTCAGTTTGGTTTAGGTTCATTTTCCACTTTCTTTGCCAGCTAGCATTGGCCTGTTCCTTGTATCCATCAAGCAACTCCATGGCCTGGTACATGTACTTTTCCTTCCAGCATCTCTGGCTTAGCTATTCAGCCAAAGTTTTGATTCCAAGGCAGATCAATGTAAGTGATGTAGGTATAATCTTGCCTGTGGGTATGCTGGGATCAAGACTGAAACTCTTCAGTACTCAGAATCCCAGCTATGCATCGCAAAATTTTCATGGAAGCTGAGTTTTTATGTATTTATTTTCTGTGCCTAAACAAACTAGATTAGAGCTGCCTCTGATGTAGCATTTCTGCTGGTATTTCTTACAGACCTGTTTGATGGCAGTTGGGCAAGAAGCTCTCTTTAAATAGGAATTCTCCAGCTTACTGTAAATGATATAATATTGTTTTCATCACTGTGTATTTTCCTTTTCCTTGTGATTATTTATCTCTGGACTCACAACATTGAAGCTGTCTGAGGATACTCAATATGAAGAGTTGCACTGCATTGCTGCAGATATTTGATCTGGAAAAAATCTTGTCATTTCACTATATTCATGTAAAGGAGAATCAGGGGGAAAAAATCCTAAATGCAGTCAGTATATTATGTGTATATAGTAAAAACAATATCAATCACGTCTCATGAAAGAAAAGAGGACACTTGGGATTTTAAGAGGCTGTTTATAAAAGAACAGCCCAACTAAAATAGTAGTTTCTTAACACCTTCCAAGTGACAAATTGACAGATGCTGTGCAAAAGAAGGACAAGCAGGAACTGAAAAATGCCAGAACAAAATATGCTTTCAATTACAGGCTTGCAACACCTAAGGTATGCTCTTCTTGCTCTAACTTTAAGAGGTAACATCAAAATTCCTATGAAGATGACTGTAATTATGGAGGAGGGAAGCCTCTAATGAACCTCATTTGAACAATTTTTTTAAGCTTTTTTTAGAAACTATCAGTGCCATCTTGAAATTATTCTACTATTATGGACAACAAATTTAGACAATGCTGGCAGTGGATTGTGGTACCAGAATTTCTCAGACAAAGAAACAAAAGTGTTTCTGCATTCCGAGGAGCTGCAGGGAACAGAAAAGCCTGCATAATCTATTAGAGATTTACAGTAAATGCACCTTTGCTAGGCAAATATTGTTGTTGCAAGGTTAACCACCACAGAAATAAAGTCAAGGTATTTGGTGGGGCTTTTATTAAGTTGGGTGGAAATGTTGCTTTGTTCTACTAGAAGTGCTATATTGTTATCCATGAGAGGAGTTCGTTTCTAAACAATGAGGAGGGTTTTGGTGGTTTGAAGAGTTTTTTCCTTGTCAAAAAATTAAAAATAAAATTTTAAAATATTTCTGTTTCTGTTAACTAAATTAAAAGAAAGAAATTACAAATTTCAGGACTTGCTCAGTGGCTCTATAGCCAGTTTGATACAGAGCACTTCAACACATTTTTTCTGAGATAGCTGTTGTCACAGGTGCTGAGGATGATATGGTCAGACTATATGTGAGAAATTATGACCAGGTAACACTGACATCAACAATAAAATTTCATTATAAATATAATCACAGTCAGTGGTTTTTTACAGCCCTGGTGTCTGAAGTTATGTGAAGGTTCCAGATTTTTGGTTTTTTGAGAAAGAAATAACCTAAAATTAGTTTTCCATGTCTTTAGGCTACAGAGAAAAACTTCAAAATTGAAAGATTCAAAAAGCAGAGAATAACTGCTAAGGAGAGAAAAAAAAAGTGTGGTTTTTATCCTTATCTTTGCCTATAGTTATTTTTTTTTAATCTTGGGTTTTGGTTATACTGTATCAACACAGAAAAACTTGCAATTACTGTCCAAAAGGTACAAACAGGAAAAAGAAGTCCAGACAGTTCAATGGACTGGCTCAGATTTTCACAGAAAGCTGTAGTCCGACTCTAAATCTCAATCCCCCAGACCATACACCAACCACCAATTCATGAGACTATCTTTACAATTCAAGTACTGCTTACATAAAAAGAAAACCAATGAAAAACACTGTGTGTGGAAATGTAGGTTTCTGGGAATATTTATTTTACATTTAAAAAACCGTACAGTTATATATGCAGTAAAGCAAAGGGTCAAAAATAATCTATTAATCCCCAGTTTTAGCAAGGGAAATTTAGAAAAGCTTGCAGATGAAAGCTCAGTAACATTTCCAAAGATGTTATTAAACTTTAAAACCTGAAGTATCTATCTTCATTCATTCCCAACTATAACAAAGTGCTTTCCATTTTTTAAGCTTTTCTATTCAGAAGGCAGATAGAAAAGAGATCCCATTAGCAGAAAGTTTGATTTTTTTTAATTTCAGTGAGCTTTGCACTGCTAGCATCTACATTTGAAACACATGAGGGCAGTTAGGGGAAAATCAATGTACATAGCATGGTGTGCAAGTGTATTTTGTAATATTACCTAAAAAAATCCAGAATAAAGTGTTGCAGGAGGCAGACAAACTTGCAGACATTACGTAAAGGTACTCAAAATCCTTATGTTAATGAATTCTTGCTAAACCCTCTTTTTAATATCTCCCATCTGAATATCTTCACAAGGAATTGTCTTTTCTGATTACTACTGCCACAGCTACTACAGTGGGTAAATTGGTGAAAGGTGTATTACAGACAGAGAGTATGGAAAGGGCTGAGTTCAGGAACAAAAGTAGGTTTACATAGCATGTACTCAGGATTTATAGCACAATTGTCTTTTCAAGAGAGGGTCACTTTGCAATACAATAATTGTTTCATTTATCTTGTGCTGAGTTACAATAGTGAGCAGAGTCAAAGTTGATTAAAAATTAAAATGCACTTCATTCAATGTAATAGTAAAGTGATGCTGTGTAAATGGAATGGACTTTTCCATTTCTGCCATCATAGTCTGCTCTCTGCTTTCTTTTCACATGCTGATATTCTTAAATGCCAGATATTTTGTGCAAATTTAAATGTTAAGGATTAAAAGAGATAATTGCTCCCCGGGCTAATGGCCACTATTACATGGAGCATGACTGGAACATTCTGCTGCTTCATTTGGTTCACTGATATTCCCTTCAGGAGGTCACCTGCTGTACTCTTATGGTAAAGAAATACAATAAAATTATTTCTTATTCCATGGATTTCATAGAAATATATAATAGATATATATTAGTATTACATAGAAAAGTGTAGGATCCCAGCACACAAAAAATTTCCAGAGCAGGATTTCACAGGACTTCATACTTAATGATAGTAATAATTTTATTTATTACTAAAGAAGACTCCATTTTTTTTGTCCTCAGATTAATTCTTGACATTTCATAGTGTAACCACAGTTACACAAGGTAGTGCAATTCATAGACTATTAATGACTATTAAGACCATTTTCTCACAGGATTATGTGATCAGCATAATTTCTCACATGCAAATGTCTCAAAAGTTCAGCTAAGTTTTAGTCCTATACTTCCATTCAGGTTCTTTGATAATCCTGTTCATTCTAGGTCAGGTAAGCAAAGCGCTTAACTGGTGTTTTCAGCCAGGACACATGTAAATATCTATCTCTTGAGGTGTCTTGTTCTTTTACATACCATGATTGCATTACCTTGATGTCCAGGTTCCAGCCAGGACAGGGCTGGTTTTAGCAATAGCCAAGGGTATGGCTAGGAATAGGAATTCTTTACCACATCATTTTCCAGGTGCAGGGTAAGGGTTCCCTTCCAGGTCAGGGTAGTGTGGCAGCAGGTGGGTATTGTCAGGTACAGTGGTGAGCACTTGTGCACTTTTTTGTTAATGTTGTTGCTTTTACTGGTCATTTTCCTACCTCATTGCTGTTTCTAGTAAATTGTTCATATCTCCATCCACAATCTTTACCTTTTGTGTCTCCAGTTTTCCTCTCCAGCCAACCACAGGGGATGGCAGGGAGGGAGTGGGGAGTAAGTCAGCAGAGCCTGGTTTCACAGAATCACAGTTTCACAAAGTATTCTGAATTGGACAAGCCCTATTCTTAAATATTATTATCAAATCTACTGCCTGTAGCATCTTGTGACAAAAAGCAGACTCCTGTCAGTGAAAAATTTCATATGCTTTGGATTTTTTGATCAGTACTGTTTTTCATAATGTGAATATCTACTTTCTACTTTCAGAATATTCTTAGTAAACATAATTAAAATCTCACCATTTTGATTTTTCTTCTACTCTATTTTGTTTCATTTTTTTTTTGTTTTTTAATTGTATGGAAAATGAAACTGTAAATTGATATTGAATAGTTGCTGATATTTATTTCTATATCAAAAGGAAAGATGCTGTCAGGTGCTTTTATTGTTTTCCCATGAGACTCTTTATCACTTGAAAACATGTAATGAAACACAATTTCCAAGTAGCAAAGGAACTACTTGAAATATATTACATTAACATGCACTAAGGTCACAGAATATCCATGATTAACCCTCTTTCTACTTCCCCTTTACCAAAGCCTGGGATTTCAGGTCAGCCATGCAACAATGTTTAAGGTCACAAAACTTGTTGGCTCATTAAATGAAACCAACTTCAGCATGGGAAGGCCTGTAAATCCCATTTTTTCAGCAAAGCCTCTGTTAAAAGTCAGAATTTTATGACAGAGTGGAGGAGAACCTTCACTTAATGAGTGTGGTAACAGTTCTGAAAATCAACAATATGCACAAATATTGATAATAAGCCTAAGTATCATAAAACAATAAAATTAGTCTTGAGTCTAATTAGACTTAGTGGAAAATGTAGATGACAAAACAAGAAAAAAAAAACCAAAACAAAACAAATAATGTGACCCCTTACACATTCTGGAGTCTCTAACACTAACATTATTTTGTGTGATTCTCTTTCATATGCTATAGAGCTGACAACTCAGTTGTTCATACTCTTTGCACTGAAGATCATTTTCCATACTTGTTTTATTACTCCATGCCATTATCCATATGTACAATGAACTATGTATTGGAGTGGCCAATCTTTGTTTTGCCTCTGGGATTGTCTTGGATGGGCTTATTCTGCACCGTGCTTTGGCTTCTCAGTTGCTTTTACCTGTTCATTTCACAGCTTAGCAGCCTATACCATTTGGGAGAACTCTTGTTTATTTGGACGTATCTGTGTGGGAATAAAGTAGACCACAACCATTTATTATTAAATTTTTTGTATATTTTGCATGTGGGCTCTCACATCCATCTGCCTAATGGTTCCATTCTGTCAAAGGCTTCATATAAGGACATATTTCATTGTTTTATCTTTTTATTTAGGATCACATTACTCATTAAGTCTTTGGCACTTTCTAGGGTGACTGTGCAGAATCTGTGCTGTTCATTTATTAGAAATTCCAATTTTTTTGCTCCTTTTGTATAGTAAAGTCTTGCTTTCTTTTTTTACATTCTTTTTTACCCCTTGATTCATTCAGTAAACCAGTTCAGTTCTTAATTTCATCTTTAAAACCATATTAAAATCCAGCTTATTGACCATTGTACATGCCACCTTGATTTAATCCCAAAAAGCAAGGAGTGTGCTCTGAAGGTGCCAACCTCCTCATTCATGTTTTTGTATTACACAGTCAAGGCCACACAGACATTAACCACCTACCCCCATCAACCTCTGGTAGCACTGGGAAAGAGGTGCTTTGTTTTTTGTTGGGTCTCACAGAGGAACATGAACTGGGACAAGGGTGGGTACAGCAGTGTGCAGCCTTCAGATAACACAGAGCCACGGGATGAGCAGTGATATCCAAGAGAGGAGGTGCTTACACCACAGAGCTCATACTGGGCACAAAGGCTGAGATCTGCCCAATGGGACACCACAGAACAGTAAAGAATGAGACAGGACAAGGAGGAGAAGGAGAAGAGCAAAAAGACGACATGGAAAAAAAGAAGGAAAAGATATTCTGAAAATAGTTGGGAGACCTAGATGAGACAAACTACCTTAAGTCCCCCAAAAATGAGAATAAGTTTTCCTAAACCAGACTTCAGCTTGGAGCTTCTCAGACCCCTTTATGTAATACCGATGGCTGACTAGTCTGGAACTATACTGAAGAAAATAAAAGACTGATTTTTAATCTTTCCAAATTAATAAGCATGTGTTCTCTTTTGAAAGCTTTCTAAATAGTTCTCTGCCTAGGATGACTTAAACTACAGCACAATAAAATGGAATTTGCAAAGAAATCAGTGAATATAAATAAGAGTGGAAGGCAGTGTATGTTGCATGGAGTGCTGCCATCTTTTGGTAATAACAAATTAGGATTATTTCAAGTGAGCTCTGAATATGTCTAAGAAAGATGAATACAGTCTGAAAGCATAATTCATAAACCAATTATTATTAAATAAAACTACTATTGTTACTAAAAAGACTACATTTTTTAGTACAGACTCAGTCTGAATTGTGAGGTTGCTACTTAAAAAATGTGTCCTTTTATTTAGACTACCACTTTAATTTTTTGCTCTTTTAGAGGTCTAGATAAGCAGAGAAATTAAATATTTCTTCTTCTCTGGTTCCAGAAGTTGAAGCATATAACATATCAAGAATACAAAAAGTACTAATTAAAGACCTGCATATTTTTGAAGCAGATTTCCATCTGATCAATTTTGTCTTTTTCTTTCCATATAAGGATGATTCTTTTTCTTTCTGAGTGTAATTCAAGTTAATGATATGCTCAAATTCCACCTTCATCAAAAACACATCTGTGTGACTATTATATTGCTCTTTTTCTTTTATATCATCTTCATAGTTTAAAAAGCTGTATGCATAGAGCATTTGTTTAGCTTTAGAAGAGCCTAGAATTTGATGAGGGGTTGGGTTTTTTGTTTTGAAGAAAGACAGCCACTGACCCTTGAGCACAGTATTCTAATTTTGACTTTTCTTTCAAACTTTCAGTGTTTTCTTACAGTCATGTTAAATTTCTGGATTCATGGCTAATACTAAAGCTTGAAAATGTGATTTAAAAGTCAGGAAAGACAATAGCCAAAATAAGAGTTAAGTACAGATTATTTTCTCTGGAGCCTTTTGAACACTCAGATTTGCAAATTTGCCATTTTAATGACCTTAAAATGTGTATACTTGCCTTCAGATTTATTTGCTTCCTCAGTTACAATGGCAAAACAACAGAAAAATTAAAAAAAAAAATTAAAACCCAAACCTGCTACCTGCTTTTGTGGCTTTCTGTCATTTTCTGTGCAAAAAAAAAAAGGTACTTACTGAGCTAATAATGATATTCCTCATTTGTTCTGAGTGTTTTGTTTACCTAGTAAAAGAACCAGTGGAACACCTTGGCTAAGATTGTTTCTTCCGTTCTCTTTACAAGATTCCAGCTGATTTAGGTTTCTTTTGCTTACATGAGTGTGTTTGCTTGGTGGAAAGACACTGACATTCGCTATTCCACATTGTGTCTGTTTTGTCGTTTTCTGGTTCTGCTGATGCAGTAATATGTTTTCTGTCAAAAGCGTTTTATAGGCACATTACCCTGCTTGACAGAAACAGCGAGCTACAAGGATTTCCTGAGGAGAAACTTCCAGATGCAGTGTGTGAGATTTCTCATCTCCCAACTACATTAATTACATTATCACCCTGAAACAACATTCTAAATGAAATCATTCACTGAAAGTCTTACACACAGTCCAGCTGTCTGGACTTCTCTAATGTTTCTGTCATCTATAAATAATTCACAGAAAGCCAACTGGGAGGCTGCATACTCATTTTCTGCTCTCTCAGTATCTGCCAGTCATGGGTAAGGAAAGAATTTCAACCTGGCAGCTGTGGGGAGATAGAAGTCCACCAATTTCTAGTCTTCAAAAAAATCTCAAGTGTGGTTTTAATAAGAAATGAAATTGGTTTTTGAAAATAAAAGTATTTTAAAATAGATTTTTAAAATATTTTATCTCTTCTTATTTATTTTGAAGTTCACTGAGGTCCTATTTTCACACACTTTATTATAACCCAGAGGGCAAGAATTTTAGTTTGAAAGAAAAAAAAAGTGATTTCTACATAGCCTCTCATCTTTGGAAGCTGGAGCTTCCAAAAAAAAAAAAAAATAAGGAAAACCATGAGAGCTGGAATAAAATCATGAGTATTAACAACACTACTACAGAAAGGTTCTTAACTTGAAAAGATGGTGCAGTCTATTCGACCAGAAGAATGCAACTGCTTCCATAGCCAAAAAAATCATATATATTTCTGCACTCAGGAGTTAAATAACCTGGATGAAGTGTGATATATACAAACCCTGAGACTGTAGCTAAGAGGACTGGTTATTTTGTTTTATATTTGCTTTCTTTGCAGATTAATGTTGAGGGGGAAGATAATTAATTACGTCATCACCAATTATTCCAGTCAAAAGATGAGGAGGCTAAACCCAGATATGGTGTAATTGAATTTGTACTTACTTTCACCAGTTACAGATTTGGTTCATTATTTGTATTTTGATGTTGTGTCAAGTGGCAAAAATACTTTCTGACCTTGTGATCAAAGGGAAAAATGCTCACAATTTGCCTTTGAAAGACAAATGGGACATGCAGCTTTCTGAGTCATCTTTTTTTTATAGTTACATCCTACAAACTTTGATTATAGTAATAGAAATTTTGCCTGATGATTATAGTATTGGGCCAAGCATAGGTTTCATTTAGCTCAAAATTTATACAGCGCCATTGAAAATAATTGGTTGAATCTGTTTACACCCAAACTGATTTTGCATCAGTTCCTTTGAGAGACTGTGTTTCCCTTCAGCTATTAAAAGCTTGTATCCCAAAGGTAGAAACATTATCATATCATTTGCACAAAGGAACAACATCAAATGCTGCATACATAAGAACAGAAAATTAAGTTTTAAAAGAGCTGCATGCTTCTTTCTTTAAGGACTTTGAGGAAGAAAGTATACAAGTGTGACCTTATACTCCAGTACCTATGGGATGCTCCATGGAAGGAGCGGATTCCAGTTTTTCACATTTTTGCTCTCCTTACTTTAGTTAGCTAACATCTCTCCACAAATCCTCAGCAGATCAAAAGTTGGTAGCACTTGCAGTGATAGTAGTACTTCAACTTGTTCTTGAAATTGCTGTAGAAAAAAGGATCTTAGTGCTTTTATCAAAAAAAATTGCAATATTTAATCTGTCATGTCATGGTAGACATTTTTCTGCATCCTGAAATTATGTGTTGGAATTTTTTTTCTCTCTTCTTCATTGTCTTGTTGCAGGTACTGTTTTTCTGTTTCCTGTAGAGCTGAAATGAGTAAAATGTACAAAAGAGATAGTGGATGAGAGTGAGAGTGAGAATACAGCAATAATAGGAATAATAAAAGTTGAATTTTGGTTCAGAGAAAACAATTGTCTCTCTTTGTAGTGTTCTTGAGAATAGAACTGAAGAAACAAGATTCATTTAGGGTCTTGAGAGGATTAACCTGCTAACAAATGTCACCTTTGAGAATCTCAGTTCTTATGGAATAGTCTGAGAACCAGCAATTTGGTGCTTGAATCAGTGATCAGTTTCTGCATATACAGAATTATTATTATTATTGCTGTTTAGTCTCACATGGTAAAGTCTCACAATCCATTCAAAGATAAGATTTTTATTTTTTTAATTTCCATCAGACTTTCAGTTAGCCACAACAAGTTATAAACAAGCTCCCAAATATGCCCTAATGGAACTTCATAATTTGTGGTGCACCCCTTTTAGAGTATGAGGTCAAATTTGTATAATTTATATCCCCTGAAAGCAGGGTAATATGTGTATTCATCAGACCTTGGAAGAATGAAGGCCTGATATTATTTGTCAAATATTTTTAAAGAGCATTTTCAAATGCATTACTAAGGTTTACAAAGGTGAGTTTTTTCTCAAGGAAGAAGGGGAAAAGTAGACTCTTAGTATGATTATCTATAACTTTAACACATACTTTAGGTATTATTGCATTTCATAGTATAAAGGACATTTCAAATAGAGATTATTTATCTACTCTTTCAAACATTTTTTCCCTCTTCTTTTCTAAAAGGTGACCATAGGGAAAAGCAAATTTTCTTGGGATACATGTCTCAGGATTTGGATACTAGGCTGGTCATTCAGCGGGAGAAAATTACATGTTCTTAGAAAGAGCCATGCCTTTTATTCTCTCTTAGCCTCTTGTTTTATAAAGTATGGTTGCATTCACTGTAGGAGGGTTTAACAGCCCAAATGTTGGTTTTTCTATTTATAAGACTCCTAAAGTAGCTATCTAAAATAAATATTGAAAATCTGTCATTATTATCTTTCCATAACTAAGCCAGAAGTTGGAAGAGCTGGATAAAAGGAATAACAATGACCTCAGAAAATTCTAACCTGCATAGGTGCCATAGATATGCATCCATCATTTTCATTTAAAGCTGTTACAAAGATTTCAATGAGTGGTGCTCCTCAGTGGCCAGCATTGGGACTGGCACATTTTTACATTTTTGTTGGTGATATGGACAGTGGAAGGGACAACATGAAGCTGCATGGTACTGATGACAAACTGGAAGGAAGGGATGCCGTCTAAACAGACCTTGACAGGCTTGAGTGGTGAGCCTGTGGGAACCTCACAAAGTTCAACAAGGCCAAGTGCAAGGTCCTGAACCTGACTGGGCACAAGTACAGGCTGGGCAGAGAGTGGGTTGAGGCCATTCCTGGGGAGAAGGCCTTGCAGGTGTCCATGGACAAAAAGCTCAACATGACTCATCAACATGCTGCGACTGCCCAGAAATCCAGCTAGGCTGCACCAAAAGCAGCAGGTGAGGGAAGATGATTCCTCTCCCTCTGCTCTTCTCTTGTGAGACTGCTCCTGGAGTATTGCATCCACCTCAGGGGCCCACAACAAAGAAACACATGGACCACTTGGATAGAGTGCAGAGTCACTGCACTGATCACAGGTCTGAACACCTCTCCCATAAGGGGAAGGCTTCGAGTTTTGGAGTTGTTTTCATCCTGGAGTAGAGAAGCATTTGGGGACACCTTAGAGAAGCCTTACAGAACTTTAAGGGGACTTACAAGAAGGCTGGAGAGGGACTTTTCACAAGGGCACATAGTGACAAGACAAGAGGGGATGGCTTCAAACAGAGAGCATGCTTAGATTAAATATTTGGAAGAAATTATTTGCTATGAGAATGGTGAGACATCAAAACAGGTTGTCCAGAGACAACCCACAGGTTGTCCTTTGAGCACCCCTGGAAGTGCTCAAGACAAGGCTGGATGGAGGTCTGAGCAACCTGGCTGGGTGGAAGGCTCCCTGCCTATGGCAAGGGGCTTGGAACTATATGATCTTTAAAGTCCCTTCCAATTCAAACCACTTATGATTCTTTAATTTTGGCTGGAAAATATTTTTTTTTTCCTTCAATTACTCTCAGTGGATAAACAAAATATGGTTTTAGTAAAAAAATCCACAAAGTAACACCAATTAAAAACCTCAAGATTATAAGCAGTATTATGACACTTGATTGACAGAATTGTTCTTAAACAAAAAATTCTTATCATAAAATCTCTCCAAAAACAAGTTTTTAGAACAAGCTGTTGAGCACTTGTCAAAGTATCAGAGATTGTACGTACAGCATTGTCTTTAAAGAATGTAAGTGTTGGGCTTCAGAAGGAAATAAAGATTTCTCTCCCAGTACTGGCAAAGTTAGCATTTATGTCATACAAGATGAATTGTGGCATTCTTTCCTTTCTCTGTCAGCATTTATGGATCTCTTCTTTCTTCTTTTGTCCCTGTTACAGTTAAAATCCTCAAAATCTATAACCAGTTCCTGAGAGGAGGATTTTCCATTATTTTTTATATATGCTGCTAGTTAGGTATTTAGGTCAACTAGAACTTGATGCACAACGATCTCACATACAGAAAGAAATAGCAATCTTTAAAATTTCCATAAAATTTAAAACAAACTAGTATAGCTGTCAAATATAAAATCTTTTCCCTTTTGCTGTCTCATCCTTCATTTCCTTATCATTAAGAAAAATTTCTTCAAAAAAAGGCTTGTCAGGCATTGGAACAGGATGCCTGGGGAAAGGCTGAGGCACTGTCCATCTAGAATTTTTTAAAATGTAGCTGTAGCACTTAGAGACATGGTTTAGTGGTGGATATGCCAGTGGTCAGTAAATGATTAGAGATCATTTCAAAACTAAATGATCCTATGATTCTATGATTCTGTTCTATCATGCTTAAATATCTAAAGCTGGACAATCAGGTCTATCAGATGCAATGTAACAAGAGACACTGGATGAATTTGTTTATAATTACTGAAACAAGAGATCTAAAAAGAAAACTTTGACACCAAAAATAGTCATAACATGCACTTCTTGTGCCACGTGCCAAAGCTATGTTTCTGAAACCTTTGTTTAATACCTTTGCATCTCATGTCATCCCCAAATCTCACTAAGCAACTGGTTAGATCAGAAAGCTCTCTGGGCAGTGGAATTCTGCTTTTCCACTTGCATTAAATTATTCTAGTGTGGGCATCAAGATCCTTTCTAAAAGCTAAAGCTGGAAGCTTCACCAAAGGGCAACAAAACACTTAGAGCTTTCAAGCCCATGAAAATATTCAAGGGAAACACAGCATGTGGTGAATAACACCTGTGCTAAAATATAATAGTAGTAATACTTTTGGTTAAAATTTTTCTTTTAAAAAGAGAGTAAAAAAATGCGCAATTTTTTATTAACAGACAAATTTATTTAAACTTAACCCTCATAAATTGCATCAGGCCCAAATTTTTCCATCAAGATTTTGAAGTCTCAATGAAGCTAAATACTACTGTCTTGTGTATTGCAGTATTCAACACTTTAATGAATATTATTAAAAAATCAAACGTCAGACCAAGGGCTAATTCTAGGACAACAGATACTTACTCTCTCATTTTGCTAAAAATGATCATTGAGCCTTATTCTTCTTTCCTGCCTGCTGAAAAAATCAGAATAATTTCTCCTTTTATCTCATATCATCAAACACAATGAATGTCTACATGTCTTCAGTTCTATTTTCTCTTTTCTCTCCAATTTGTAAATTAACCTGAATAATTTAATTTACCCCACTCACTAATTTTCTATGTTTCATTTGCTACTGGTTTCTGTATTTCCTCCTCTTTACAAGAGATTAATATTTTCCATTTTGAAAGCATCAGCCAAAGTCTCTGTATCAGATTAGCAGCAACAGACTACATAGTTAACATGCAGGTAAAATAACACGGTGCCCCAACTACATCCAAAAGTGAAAATTCATCTCTTTGCATCAAATATATTCAATTCTGTTCATCCTTTGTGATGCATTATGTAAAGACAAATGTGGCCGATGGATTATCTGGAAATTATCTAATGCTAAACTTTCTGTTGCCACATTAATATTCCAACTTAAAATACCTGCTACATATATCAATATGTAGACATATTATTCTTTTTTTATGTTATGTGACATAAAAGCCTTACTATGCTGTATTTCTTCCTTTGAAAGACAAAATTAATAAAATTGCCTTATATAAAGTCTTAGCTAAATAGAGGTTAAATATATACAAGTGCAATCTAGATTTTTCTCCTTTACTTCATCATCACTGACCTATTATATAGATCCTTGCCTTTTCTTCCAGTGCCCTCTTTTCCTTTGTTTCTGGCTTTGGATCTTGTGAATGGCTGTGCAATTTCCTTTGCTATATTAAAACTTGCCTCTTTTTCCCCCCCTAGTGCAGCACAACCAAACAAAGGACAGTACAAGGACATAGAAACCATCACAAAATGCCTTTTATTTCACAGCTCTTTTCATCTGCTTAACAAATAACAGAAACCACGGTTAATCATTGCATGCTTCTGGTTCCCTGGGCACTCATGGAGCTCTCCATATGGTCTGTTCAAAATGGAGGCACTTGCATATATCAGATCTAAATTATGCAAAAAATGTGATCATATAGTGGAACAGAGTAATAATAGAAAAGATACCTACTCAAGAAAAACAGAAACCTAGCTAATAATCACTCTACATTTCCAACTCCCAGGGTAGGAGAACATTGTACTAAATACATAAATCTATATTCTGACATTAATTTCATAGTATTTAAAACATATTCACTCTTGAGGTTTATATATTGTTCCTTCATGCAAGAAGCCCAATAGCACCAATGAATTGTTTTGTTTTTTCATTCCCCTCCTATTTTGCCCTTTTCTTCACCTTGCTCTTGATATGACCATGCTCTTCTAGGTCCTTTTCTTTTTATCTACCTTTTCTTTTGCTTTCCATTCTTATTATTCTTTTCATCCTCTACTATTTTACCACCTTTTTTTTAATGATCATGGCCTAACATAAACAAGGAGTCTAAGCAAAGATAATATGTGATTACTGTCTAGAGAGAAAAGTTGAAAAAAAATTTACTTGTGTGCTATAGGCCTTGCATTGAACAGTCTATGGAGCAGGTTACAAGAGCACGTTTCTGGTGAGCCAAAGTGGTTGTGATTAAACATTTTTGCTTCAGGTTTTGATATGGTACATTGGTATTTTGAAACAGGGATGCTATTAAGCAAAGGGGGCAGGCCAGGACAAATACATGACTCCATTCCTGGTGGGCAGAAGGAGACCAGGATCATAGCTGGTGTAAAGAAGCATCCAGTCATTCCCAATGCAGCTGCACAGCTGGACACCAGGCATCGTTATCAAGGGCAACTGACAGATGCAATCACTGCTAGAGATTAAAAGGAGATTACTATTTAAAAAAGGAACATGGAAGAATTGCCTGACTGAAAATTCAGAAATCCAGAAATGGCAATAGTTTTGTTAATTCATCCTGCATGTGCTATAGACTTGAGGCTTAGTGAGGTTAGTGCCAGCACCTACCTCATCAGGAGAATACTTTGTAAGCTGAAAAGGTGTGTAGAAATACTATATGTACCTTAATTAGGAAAGCAGCATAGACTGAATTTTCCTATAGAGATAACAGAGAACATGCGTTATTACAGTCTTAAACTGGGTAACCACGTACTGTTTTCCCAGGAACCTAAACCTTATTCAAGACATGAGATGGACAGTTGCCTGTACATGAACGAGAGCTGGGCAGTGGTAAGAAGAAAAACTAAGTGAATACATCTAAACCTTGTGCCAAATCCAGCAGATAAGCTGGTGCTTTGAGATTGAAAGGTCTAGAAATAGCAAGGTAAAAACAGCAGTTCCTCAAATACAAACTTACTGTTGAATAGTTACTGTACACTGACAAAGGGAATGCCAGAGCTGGCTGCTGACAGGACTCATTCTGGTACATTTTGAAGATATTATATATGTGTTTTAACAGGGCAGAATCTCCTATTGTGTTAGAACCAGCAAGGTTAGCTTGTCACTTTTGTCAGTGGGTTGGAGAACATTGTACTAAATGAGACAAGGCAAATTCCCTGTTTTTTATTCCTGTGGCCTTGTAGGGAAATGCCAATCACCTGATGAGTGGAATTAATTAAGTTTCTGCAGCCCAACCCACTTTCAAGAACCAGGAAGGAAGCTTCTGAAACATCTCTCAAATTGGTTTTGATGTTGATTTATTAGAAAAGATATATTAAATTTTGTATACTTTTTTTGCAATATTTATAGAATTTCTTTTGTTTTAAAACTCCATATTAGAAAAGTAAACTTCAGTTTAAATAAGTTTATATTGGACTTGAAGGTCTAAATCATAATGTAATTTTTTTCCTAACCCAAGTTTCTTGATAATGAAAGACATGAACTTAGGGTTATGTACTATTAAATTGTAGGTTTATTAAATAAATTTACATAGTAGATCTGAGCCCTTATATAGACTAGCACCTATATTCAGGAAATACCCAGGTAATTTTCTTTCCCTTAACAGCTTTTAATGTGAAACTTTTCTTGGAACTGCCTGATAAAAATTTACCTAATTATATGTATGCGTGCATTGGTCTGTGTTTTGATGGGAACTTATGATTTCAGGAAGCTAGAACCAGTTTTGATACTTACCTCTCACAGTATCCCCTCATCCAGTAGAGGATGGAAGAAAGACTTGTCCTCCTTTTACATTGGATGCATCCTGCAGTTCAGCCTCTTAATGGACAACTCTACAGCCTTGAAATGCAGATTCACTGCACTGGAATGTACTTTCATCAGCTGTATCTGTTGTACCTGTTTACCATGTCCAAATAATTTTACACTTGGTTCTGTTTAACACATCCAAATAATTTTGCACATGTTTAATTTTAAGCTTAACTATCATTGGCACTAAACACAGATAAGACAATTCAGTTAAGACTTTAATAAAGTAGGTCTAAACATGCAAGGGACATAAATTGGGAGTTTTTTGTTTGGATTTGGTTCTTCAGCATTCAAAAGAAGGTTTGAATTTCATATCCTCTGCTTGGTACAATGCATTTTTCCATCTCAGGGAAGTTTGGATTAACTTAATTAGACAAAAAATCCTGTATTCTCATGAACATCAAAGTAATGTTGGCACATAGTTCCAGTCCAAGAGTAACATGTAAAGAAAAATCTGCCTACTAATATTGCAGGCTTTACCAGGTATAGTGTTAGTACAGTCTGCTAAATGCAGTGATGTCTCTAGAACATGGGATTATCATATAGCTTAACCAGATGCCAGCCCTTTTGCCTCAAAATATGACTCAAAGAACTGTAACCAGTCCTGTATGAGTTGCTTCACTTCCATTTTCCCTATGTAGGATTATCACCCTTTGTGTGTGAGCAGAAGTGCCATGTTCCATGAGTGTCTGCACACCAGACACACAGACAGGCACAAGCACACCCCCCTCACATCAACAAGAATGTGGAAGCAGAGAGACACCATGGGACTCCACAGTCATTCCCCAGCTCCTCTCCCTGGCTGGAGCTGAAGCCCTCTTGCAGCACTCTCTGTCCTCTCATCTTCCTTCTTTCTCACTTACAAGTTTATCTATCTGTTTATCTCTTTGAGGTTGATTTCTTGCAAGCCATTTTAGGAAATTAATTTTTATTTCCTTTTTCAAAATCTTTCTATGGGATGTTCCTCTGCTCCAACATGGTAAAAAAAAAAAGTGAATATTGTTTCCCACCTGGTTTTAACCCTGTGACTCTCTTTTAGGGGCCCAGATGTTTCTCTGCATGAAAATAGTCTCGGAAAGGCATTGATTTCCTAATTACTCTGTGCATTTAGTTTCAAACTTCTGAACTGGACATGACAATACTAAAGAATCAGCATTGAGCTGAATTCATTAGAGATATGCAGATATATACTGACTAGGACTGCAAATTGCTACATTGGAACTGAGCAGATATTTTAGCCAAAAATCTACTGAGAAGGTGTTTTAAAGACCTTTTTTAAAATATTTTCTTTATTAACAGAAGGAAATGTGCTTTATTAGCAAAAGGAAGATAAGTCTAAGGTTCTCAGATATGAGTTTTAAGAAAGGCTATGGTTAGGAGGGGAGAAAACACAAAGAACTAATTCAAGGTGAAAACCCAGGCATATGGAGCCATATGGAGGATGGCCTAGATAAGAACAAGAGAAAAAATTCAAAGCAATTAGTTGTGAAGCTCTGGGAGAACAGCATGGATATGAATTTCTGAATGTTGCTTGTCTCAATCTCAATTTGAATTCAATTTATCCTTTATCCCCTTCTCTTCCTACTTGCTTCAGTAGCACAGAATAATAAAAAGAAATAAATCTTCCTACTCTTTTTCTATTTTGAATAGGAATTAATCAAATCGACCGGTTGTTCTGCATAATACATTTTGTTGTGACTATTTTCGCCAACACATGCAGATTTGATGCATTGTGTGATTACTGTTTCTGCAAATCTCAGACACCTAATCATTTCTTTCCTTATATGTAGTGAGAAGAGATAAGATTCAACTAGAGTCCCCAGAAAAGTATGTGAACTTGAGCATGTTTGGTGCAGTGCTTCAATATTATACATAGACATCCTATACCTATGTGACATGCTTCACTGGTAAAGGGGCCTGAATTCTTCTTCTACTGTTAAATTGATGTCAGGGGAAACTTTTGTTGAGCTCAATTTGAAAAAAGTTCCAAAACTTGCCGATGGGTTATCAAAATATTGTCATGGAATTATATGTATCCTAAGATTGAAATTTTCATATTGGCTTAGCAAACAATTTTGATTGAAAAAAACCCGAGAAAGTCTATACAGAATTGCATTAAAACAATTAAATCTGTTTAAATTCATGATCTTTGCAATGTCCATCATGAGTTTGACAGGCTCTAAATCTAAATGCAACAAAAGCCAGGATAAAGGAAGTGGAATACTGCCAGGAAGGGTACAAGTTCAATTTCCAGTTATCTAAAAAACTAACTGTGTGGTCTCAGAAATATGCATAACTATATGTTACTCTCTCAGTCAGTCCCTGTTACCCCAGGCAATTGTGTCATTTGGTGCCTATAACAGACTAGGTGATCAATTTTGCCTCTAATTTTATCTACATATAAACCTAAATAATGTCTACAAACATGTCAAAAGGTTTAAAGAATATCTGAAAATGTTTTGAGCTCTAAGATTACGGTTACTAAGGAAGTCCAGAACATTTCAGAGTTGTAATAGTGTTGTATTTATCAGTGTTTTTCTCTTGTACTTTGATCTTCAGAATCACTCTCCATTTCAAAGCAAAAAAAAAAAAATTGAACAATTCCCTCAGAGAGAAGTTTCTGCATAAGAATTCTTAGTTCTTTCTGAGACACCCTGCACTGACATGCCAGCCAGCACTGGGATAAGAAATGGCAGATGGCTGAATTGTGAACAATCAGAATTCTATAAATGAAATTAAAAATATGACAACTGATTTCCATACATGCTCTGTATAAAGTCACAGCTAAGAAAATAGCTTGCATTTCTCTTTACCCAAAATGGGATTTGACCAGGGGTATAAAGCTAAAGAGCTGCTTAATTGCTTGGCTAAGCAAGACATTAGGTATGTAGCACAATAAAAGACAATAAAGCAGTACAACAACATGCCTACATTTCCCTTTGTATTTACCAGCCTCCATATAAACTTACAGTTTACCAAAGACCTCTTGTTTTTGATTCCCAGACAATGGTTGTGAGGAATTCACTAAAAGAACAAATGTCACTCATTGTTATTACCTGCGTGGCTCCATTAATTTAAATAGACGCACTTACATATGTAAGGTAAGAAGCATTTGGCCCATAAACTGCTTACATTCAGTACTATAAATCTTTAATTTTCCAGGAGTAGCTCTACTAACACACAGAAAAAAAAGAGAGTTGTATTGAGATCTAATATTTGCATACTATGTAATATATTTGCGTATGTTCATTTTTAGCTGCACAGATAGCAAAAATGAAGATGCATGTTGCCATAACAGTGGCAATATTGGAATATTTCTCCAGCTAACTCCAATGTCTGTATTAAAATGCAGAGGAGAAATATCATAAATACACTTCTTGAAATAGAATGGCACATCAGTAACAATGTTTAAAGAGCCTCTGTTCCATAAATGAAATGTTCATTTCATTTACACTAAACCTGAGGTGTTTTTTTGGTTTTGTTTTGTTAGGAGGGAGGGGGAAAGAAGAGGGAATGTTGCCAAGTGAGGGAAGATGGGGATGGTTGCAAAGAAACATTTAGTCAGTAAAACACCATGCTTTCTCATAATGTCATGCATCTCACCCACAATAATTCTTTCTTATTAACTGCTTGGGAACAATTTATTTTCCTCTTAGGCTATGAAGGCAAGTGCAAGTGTAGCAGACTCTGGTTGGAGCTGATAAGCCATCCTATAGAAGCAACACTGCTGGCATGATGAGATTTGTTAAGAGGACAATATCCCATTGGCTCAGACAAACCATGCTGTATATCAAACCTATCAACAATAATATCTGCAGAATAATGCCTTTATGTATCTGCCAACTGCCACAGAAAGCTCTCCAGCATTCCTTTGGAAATGTGGTTTGATTTTTTAATTTTTGTTCTATTTGTGCCACTGACGTGTACAACAGCTGAAGGCTCACCTAGTCTCACTTAAATTTTACAGTATTTTAAAACCCATCCTCTAAAGACACTAAGCAGAACACTGCACTAAAGAAACCAGAAATTGATCAGTCACTGATGTAAAAAATCAGTCTTTATGATAAAATCATAAACAAAAAATAAATTGTTAAAATATTGCTGTCACTGTTTAGAATGTTTTAACTGAACTGCATGATCTTAAATGAGCATAAATACTACAAATAACTTTTAATTTCTTTATTAAAACTTTATCTCCTTTATCATCATCATTGGTTTTGAAATATTATTTTTCTCTTTTCAAGTGATTCTGTTTGCTCTTCATAAAACTCTTTCAGATGTCATATGTTCAAACACTGTCCTTCTTAGATTTTTTTTATATTAAAAGAACATCCTCAACCATTTCTAATGAAAATCTGTGTTGGTCAAGGTCAGTAGGGAAATATAGTTTTATTTTGGGAAAACTACTATCAAAGACAGTAGAAGTTTGATCATAGGAAGTAAATTTGCATCTCAAAGAATTATAAAAGACAAAAAAATAAAACTTAAAGTTATCTAAAACTACAGGCAGAAGATTACTTTTATGTACTCAATATTCACATTCTGGCAGGAAGAATAAAGATCTCATAAAAATTTCTGGGAGATTTTTTCCTGTTAAATCTGTTGGTAAGTCTCAAGCGGAACAGTTCAATAATTGTTTGAGTGGCAATGTCATGAACAATGCAGACAAAAATTCTATTTCTCTCTCTGCTCATTTCATTACAAATATTTCTAGGAGATCAGTACTTAGCTGAGTGGACTGCTCAGCTTAGATCATAAATGCTGGACTCCCTGTAGAGATTAAATTGTGCAAAAAGAAAATCCTTACTGCAAATTTTGCTTTCCAGTGTGAAGGGCAGCTTTCATAGCTATAAAAGGGGAATAGGAGTATTTTTGCACTGGAGAATAGAGAGGGTGGCTGTGAGAATTCAAATATTGGATATACAAAGAATTAGTCTCACTGTTCACCAGGACAGTGGAAGAACCACCTGCAGATAGATGGACAAGCAGACAAGGTCCTCCTCTTGCAATGAAAATTAAATAGTATTTCATTCTTCTTCAGACACAATTTTCCTGAGGTGGCCTGAAGGTGCCTCTCATGACAATACCTGAATTCTTATTACAGTATTGCAGCTTCTCTCCAATTGCCAGATGTCCCCTGACAAAACTCATCAATCAGATGAAGCTGCAACTACTTGGGTCTAAGTAAACAGGAGATGAGGAGTCAGGGATTACTGAAGAAGTAGGACTAAACCCACTCCTCAGCTGAAATCCTATATCATGTCACCATTCACATACAGAACTATCTGTGCTCTTGTTCTTCAGTGATCACAGTGGAAGTCAGCCACACTGACAAGGGCTCAACTAAACAAGGGGTCAGAGGCTGTGTATGCAAGCTGCTCTTGCACCACATATGGAGAATACAGGAATGCACACATGCACAGGAGAGGAAGATGGATTAGTTCCAATAGACAGTCACTGCAGCAAATTTCCTAAAAGAGAAAATACTTTTTTTCTTTTTGTTTTAAATTTAAAAACTGGTAGGCATCTCCATGGTTACAGTTCACTGTCAGTCATCTACGTTGAACCTTTTTATGCAAATCCATTCAAACACTGGAACCACCTCTAGCACTTTCTTATTGTTCCTCCAGTTCTAGCTCCAACAGGATGCAGGGCTGTTTTATGCAGGGAGGAGCATGCAAGTCATAGTCTCAGCCTTGCAGAACATGCTGATAGCTGCTTCCATGGAGCTTGCATGCCCACAGACCAAAGCAAAATAAAGTCTGCTCTTTCCAGTGGTCCCAGACAACAGGTTTTCACCATGGGCTCAAATGGATATGATCTTTTAATCATGATGCACAAGGACTGAGGCACTCAGCTCATAGCGTTTCACACAGCCCCATAGTGTGAAAAAGAAAAAAAAATGAAAAAACAGTGCTCCATGAAGTTCAACATTTATGCTGCTGGTTCAAAAGCTGTTTTGTCCTGCTTCTCCACAGATATCCAACACTCAACACATAATGGAGCATTAGGCAGCTCCACCTCCTCCTAGTGGGATCTACTTGTTGGAAACTGTTATTGAGAAGCTTTTTGCTCCCCTCAGTATTTGGGCTGTGATCTGCAACCCTCTTTACATGGGCCACTCAGAGGGAAGAGGTTTTTTATTTAACTTAATAAATAAATGCAGTCTTTTCCAAAGATGAAGCTTAGCTACTAATTAGCACTTTTTGATTAATGCAAGCAATTTATGAAGATTATACTCACAGCACTCAGTTCAACAAAACACTTAAACTCATGCCAAACTTCAAATTCATCTCTAGTAAAATATCTTAGGAATGTAATTTCCTTCCTGTAGCAGAGCTGATACCAAGAAGTAAAAGCAAAACTCCCTCTTTTAAAGGACACTCCATGCTACAGGAATACTATTGATAGCAAGCAGTTTATGAGCAGATTGAAATGTATCTGTATAAAGAGATTAAAAAAGTTAACCAGCAAAATATTTTTTTAACAATCACAGCTTGATATGACTCAGTGCACTGCAGCCAAATTCTCAGCACAAAATAGCATTGGGAGATGGTGTGGAATATGTATAGCTGAAATCATGTATTGAATTCCTTTCATAAAAGTACAGCCTATGCATTTAGCTTCGGAAGAAAATATTATGAATATTCCCAGACCCCAAAGCTTGCGTTTTGCATTTCTTGTAAAATGTTTCACACTGTCCACAAAATACGAACTGTCCTTCCTACTGCTCCTAAAATCTTTCTTAGTTTTGACTACTTGTCTATATCATCTTTGGCATTTATGTCAGTAAGTAAAAATCCCAAGAGGCAGACATTGACATCTTCATGACATCATCCAAGCAACAACCCGTGCAAAAGAGACTGTATTTTAGTGTCATGCTCAACCTGCCCACCCACATGTACCTCCAGTTTATCCCAAGACCCAAAGAATTGGCATACAGCTCTACTAACAGGCATACTGCCATACTGACAGATGTGTATGAGCTTAAGCAGCCAAAAGATGGGGTATGATCTCTAATGTTCATTTCAATTGCTGCTTTCCCAGCCAGAAATATCATATCTGCAGCTTGTTCACAGGGTTTATGCCTATGGCTAAGGGCATAAACCAGCACTAGCTCAGCTCTGAGGTATATTCATTCAGAAAACTAATGTCTGTTGTCCCTGGCAGGAGACACGGTTTCAGAGATCTAGTGTTGGCTTTGTCTTTGAGTCTCTATCAATGGGTTCCATTGAATTGTCTGATAAAACCTATAGTACATCAACCGAGAATGTGAAGAAAGGCATCCAGAAATATTAACATAAAATTGAGTTTTGAAGCAAATGTTGTTATTGATCCAAAGCTCTGAATGAATTGTGTGATGCAAAATCCTTAATACGCCATCAAATCACAAGGAATCACAGAGACCCTGTTAGGATTGGATGGACCTCTGGAGATCATTTTGTTCAACCCCCCTGCTTAAGCAGAGTTAAGTAAAGAAGGTAGGCCAGAACCATGTCCAGACAGCTTCTGACTGTCTCCACATTGTGTCTGGACAAACAGCTCCTGTGTTTGACCAGATTCACTCATTTCTTGTGTTCAGATGGAATTTCATGTTTCTTAATTTTGTCCATTGATTCTTGTCCTGTTACTGAGAAGAGCCTGGCTTTCTCTTTACATTGTCTTAGATCAGTTATTTTGCACATTGATAATATCCTTGAGCCCTCCCTTCTCTGGGCTAAACAGTTCCAGCTTCCTCAGCTTTTCCTGACAGTAGAGATGCTCCAGTCCTGTCATCATCTCTGTGGCGCTTCGCTGGATTCTCTCCAGCGTATCCATGTCTCTCTTGTACCAAGGAGACCAGAACAGGAATCAGAGCTTGGCAGGTTTCCTCACCAGGGCTGAGTAGAAGGGAAGGATCCCCTCCATTGACCAGCTGACAACATTCCTACTGATGCAGCCCAGGATGCTGCTGGTTTTCTTTGCCATGACCATGCAGGGCTGGCTCACAGCTTGTCATCCACCATGATCCCAAATTCCTTCTCCGCAGAGCTGCTCTGGAGCTGGTGGCCCCAACACATAATGGCACACATTCTTGCAGGGATGCAGAAGTTAGCAGTTCTCTCTGTTGAATTTCAAAAGGTTCCTGTCAGCCCCAAGCTCCAGCCTGTTGAGGTTCCTCCAGATCACAGCACAACTCTCTGCTGTATCTTCCACCTGTGGCAGCAGCTCTCTGGCCACAGAGAGCAATACACAACTTTCCAGGCATCATCCTGGGGAAGGCTGTGAGAAGATCAGAGAAAAGAATGATAAACAAGTCTTATCTTCACTTGCTGTGCCTGTTGTGAACATGTGGAATGTGTTACGAAAATTTGTTTACCAAAGGGTGGTTTCTTGATTGGAAAATGGTGATGGTGTTTAGATTGAAGGACCAATTGGGTCCACCTGTGTTGTGACTGTCTGCAAGGGCAATGGGTTTCTTAATTAGTATAGTATAATAGGGGGATTGATCAGCCTCCTGAGAATCATGGAGTCAATACTAAACAATACCAGGCTGGGGGCCTGAGGTGACATCCACCCATTCCAGATTTGTTTTATATAGTAACTTGCTGAGGGCTCATGCTGTCCCATCCTCCACAGCACTGCTGAAGATGTCACACATCACTGGTCCCAGTCCCAACCCCTGTGGTACACCGCTAGTGCCTGGCCTCCCTGGGCCTGACCTCATTCAGCCAGGTTTTATATCTAACATCTGCATGTTTCCAGCGGAGGTTTTTAGAAGCAGGGTCCTACACTCTACATAGAAATTTGTATAGTTGGGGTTTTTCTGGCTGCAGTATATGCATCTTCAGAATTTAAACCTTACCACTGAGTCCAGGAGATGCATAATAACATGATTGTGCCAAGATGTATCTTTATAGAAATAATTCATTTAATTCCTAGTTTGTGGTTATTTTAATTCTGTTTTTTTCTTCATATACAATTGTGCCAAAGTAGGTGGTAACTGGGTGTGATTCAACTTTCCATCCATACATGAGAGTAAACTAGAGCAAACAGTTTCATCCCAGAAAATTTGGATTCAGCTGCCAAACACAAGTGGAAAATTGTGAAATGTGATTTGCTAAAACAATTTCAGTAGAAAAAGATTAATTATATGCAAAATGAAATTTCTGATGGCTCCCACTGATTAAGTCTCAACCAAAGGGTTGTTGTAGCTCCAAAGAACTTACCTTTCTCTTTCAAATTTAAACTGGAGCAGATAATTTAGGTGAAATTTAAGAAAATAAGATTTTTTTCACCAGATGAATAACAGTAGAATTATAAGGATACTATGTACTCAGTAATGCTGCCGTACATATCACCAATTTTGAAGTTACCCATCAAAATGTAAAATTTATAACTGCTATTCTACGCTTTGGCCATTGGTTGGTTTTTGGGTATTTTTTTCCTGAAGTTGAATTCATGAATGCTTTCTGAAACAGCACTGTTGTTTGTTTTCGACTCTCTGCAGCTCTGGATCACTAGTTTAATACTCTGCACTGCTTTAATAGGAATCCACATCAAAGTGGTAAGCTTCCTTCTGCTGCACCAGACAATGGAGTTGCTAAACGTTAACAATGCCCCCTGGGAAGGAAGGGAAAACACATTCCTAAACTCTTGTAAGTCAGACCAAAATTGTAACATTCTCAGTATTTGAAGGCAGAATAACATCAAGAAAAACTGTTGGAAAGGGACTTGTCAGATACCAAACACAAAATTCAAGGTATCAGGATAAGAAAAAGTTTTATTTCTATTTGTTACAATTCCAAAGCAAATAGCTCCCCAGGGTTAGGAAAATCAACAACTTTTAAATGGGAGAAGAAAACCCCATATCTGGTGAGTGAGTGTATTTTTTTTACATTATACTTGGTAACCCATTTGAATACACAGTGTTATAAACATATCGATTTATCAAATTGTATATATCAAAGCAGTCAAAATAGTCCTCCACATAGGTCTTTAAAATGATAGCACATTGTATAGTATTTTTAAATGTAGCAAAAGAGACTTTCCAATATTTTTTCTGCTATACTGAATCAACAGCTCTTAACTCTTGATGAAAACCTTACAAAAGACAAAGCTGCAAGAGAAGACATAGATTCCCATAACCCTTTGTCCATCTTTAAGCTTTCAACCTTCTACTTATTTTCTTTTTTCTCAGATGAAGTGAAATGTATCAAATCCAGTTCAGTTTCTGCCTTTTAAAATACCAAAGGTGAAAAACAGGGAATCTGTGGATAACGTGGTAAGTAAAAAAAATAAAATAATCTCCCTGAGAAGGGAATCTTTGTTCTGCATCAGCCATTGCCAGACTAGAGAAGAAGCTGTTCCAAATGAGAAATGAGAGGTTACATTTTCCTTTTAAATATAAGGGACAATAAGGTCTACAAAGGTGTATGTGTGATATGTACATCTGCAGTGAAAAAGGTATTGTAACAGTCAGGGAACAGGGATGAGGATGGCTATGGTGATAGAACAAAGGCAGAAGATTGCTCACAGATACACACATCAGTGTCAGTTGATTAGACAGCACCAAAAAAATACTTAGAAATTACATCTGAAGATAAAACATCATGGAAATTTTGCTAACCATTTAGCAATAATTAAGGCACTTAGTGGCTAATTTTTTGCTAAGATCAACACTTCTGTGTTTGGCCGCTATACTCACATTCATTTCCAGTCTCAAGGAAGGTCCCTTACTAGAGAAGACTCCCCACAGAACCTGAGCATTTCCTGCAGCCCTCTCCCTCATCAGCCTGATCTTTCTTATTGTTAGTAATCTACATTTATTGCTTTTAGATATGGTCCTCTTCTCCGTCCTGCTCTTCAATGAACAATCAGTTCAATTAGTTTAATTACCATCAGAAAACCCTATCTAAACTCTCTGATTTTTTTGCTGTGTGTGGATTTGCACAGGTTTCCTATCACTTCTTATAAGAACTGTGTCTTCCCATATTGACTAAGCAGACAAAAAAATCAAGTCCCTTTTATTTTCATGTACTTGCCTGTATCTCTTTTCCTTAGTGAAATGACCAAGTCATGTTCATATGAAATACCTGGCCCAGCATAATTGAAATACTGCCTTGTTTAGTATTTAAATAGGGCTATAATTCTCCACTAGCAGAGAATTAGAAGAATTCTATGTCTTTATCCATGCTTAAACTTCCTTCCTTACCAATTTTTATAAGTAATTAATAGTAATTGATAGCAAACTATCTCAGTATTGAAAATGGGTGGTATGATTGCATATTAAGGCTTGTCCATAATTTGACAACCAGCCATCAAACAAAAGAGAAATGTTTTTCTTTGCTTTTGAAGCCTTTTTTGTAGCCAAAAATGCACAATCCTGGAAATTTAATCACTTTAATACATGCTTCTAAATTCTTTTTTTACATGTCACAAATTTCTGCACGGAACCTTACTACCTGGTTTTGAAAATGATATAATAATATGTGCATATTCGGGTTATACTTACTGTTCTCAGGTAGCTACTGAATTTGAGCATCTTCTGCGGGAATTCAGATTAATTTTACAGTGATATTTTACAGTGATATTGGCTTTCTAGGATGAGCCACTCATTATAAAAAGACCTCAGAGAATGGCTGTTATTGAGCATAAACAGGAATGGAATACCTTCCCACTTCTTCCCTTTTATCTTCCCTTTTTCAAAACTAAGTATATAGCCACTTCTTTTTGAAGGGTACTCATGTTTATTTTCGAACATCCAAAAGGCATAAAATCAATGTATAGAGATTTTGTTTGAATTCTCCCTTTGTGTGTTTAATACTTTAGTGGAATTCAGTGGATTGATACCAGAAGCTTTTTTGTTTGAACATTCCTGATGCCTTTTGGAATTTGTCAAAATTCGGTTTCTCAACACAAAGTTCACCCAATGGTTGTTCACCCTTACTGAGCTCTTCATTACAGCACTTGTCAAAATGCCACACCACAGCGTTTTTTGTAAACATGTATTCTATTCATGTGATAATTATTTTCTTGTCCTTTATCAAGCTTTTTTATTTTAGATTGTCTTGCCTCTATTCAGCGACTTCCCTGTAAAATGGCCTTACCTTATTGGGGTTCCTGCTCCACCTGCTTTACCGAGCTAGATTTGCATTGTTCTATCAGTCTCCTGGCATTTGTTTTATCTTGATCATATTCCTCAGCAGGAGTCTGACTCCTGTCCTGAACACATGCTGTTCTTACACCGTTGGCAGACTGTGTACATAATTAACCTTTTGCCATCTAGTTTTGCCCACAAAAGCGGTTTCAGAAAGCATTTACTCTCCTTCCTTTTACACTTGCCCAGAGCACAGAAATCACAGCCTGGATCTCTCTGCTAACCTTCTCACAACATGATACTAGTCACTCTGGAATAAACCAAAGTTTCATCCATCAGCCTGATCACAGAGCAAAGGTTATATGGGCTTCATGAGGCACCCAGAATCCAGGCAATGCCGAGTGTGAGTTTTATCCCTCTTTCTTTTTCAAATTTTAAGCAGAGAATCAGCTGAGTAATTTTTGGCCAACTGCACCTTCCACAGGTATCTTTCTGTTTAACTACAGCGCAGTTTAGAGCAGACAATAACCCTTCATCTGCTCAGACACAAACCTATTAAGTAACATGCTTTTCTGCTCTTCCCCCATATTTCTACCTAAATAGATTCTGGAACTAAGGATGCAACGTGGCATTCCCTAAATAGAGTGTGATCTTCACATGGGATATTAAAGCAACACAGTTCTGCTGATACCTTTTATGTCAGCTGAGAATCTGGCCTTTGATTCTTTATTGAGACATGAGCGTAATCAGTGCCATTAATATCTTGCCAGAAGGCATTAAACCTTCTTTTACAGTTTATTGTTTTTGTAATTTTTTTCAATTGTCTTTGCTGCTGATTGAAAGAGGATGTTTGCATTACTGATTTCAATAAGGCTTAAAGGAATAAGGATGAAACAAAACAAGTTCACATGTGGACATGCTTCTGAATTTATAGTATATTTGTTAGTTCATCTCAACTACATTTGGGAGGGTGGATTGGTCTGTAATTTGGGGTAATTCTGTGAGCCATTTGTGCCATGCATAATTTTACCATCAGATAGAATTGTTCTTTACAAAGTTAGAAAGCCTCATACTCTTCTCCACTCATTTAACAGGCAAAAGTAAGCAAATGGAGAAAAAAGCCTAGTGATTTTTTTTAACAGGTTATTATTCAACAAACAGATGGACATTATCTAAGCACAAGTATTGTAGAGCAACAGAAAGATGCTACTGGGTAAAAAATAGTTGGTTTATGGATAGGGTTGTATTCTGTGTGGTTCTGCAGCACCCTGACCTTAATTCTGTCTTTTTTCCTTTTTGCCTCTAATCTGACTTTCCCTCTGTAAAGGGTGGATAAACCCCATGTTGCTTCTTTTGGTTTTTCCCTACTTTTCCTTTTCTTCCCTCAAAACTGAGTATATATTTTGATTTATCTTTATTACATGACCAGTTTTCAAGCAAGCTTTTTTAATGCCTACTTTCTATCTCTATAGTGGCATTTTCCTCTCGAACAAATGAGGTTGCACTTGCACTACCTGGTTATAGTCAGAAGAAGGAAACTGAAGATGACAAGTCCTAAGAGGAAGACAGGAAATCCTGCAGGTTTTCACAGGATCTGTTGCCCTCAGAAGAGGTGAAATAGCTGAATTTATTCAGTTGGTATGAAAACAAGGTCCTGAGCATGTATATTTCCCTCCCCACAACCTACAGAACCCATGTTTAGAAAATGTGGGACACATTTCTCATGGAGAAATGCATAATGTTCCAACTAAAAAGGTCACCAGTTTCAATCAGTTTGAGCTCTGGATCTTCCATTTCATCCATGACATGAAGACTGCTAACCAGAATCAGAAAACATTTTTTTGCTACTGTGGACTTTACCTTGTAATATCCAGCACAAATATGCAGTACCTTGTTATAGTACTAGCAAAAGCAACATGTTACCTGGTCCACATTCTTGAGGAATGTTGTGAATTCCTCTGGAAGCCCATGAGGATTTTCACTGGTATTTCATTAATTTCTCAGTTTGGTGAAATGGGGCAAAAGTTCAACAACTCAGCTGTTGTTGAACTTTTCAGCTGTTTAAAATAAAAAATTGTGAAGGATTTTTCTAAAAATCACATACACAAATATATACAACACAGTAAATGACACCTGGCTAATTCATCTTCTATGATCTCTGCTAGGAACACTGTGCCTTTCCCCTTTGATTTAATGGAAATTTGTTTCAGTGACGTACAGTGAAGTGGAGACACCAGGTTCTTTCTTAAATTGGGGGAAATATGAGCCCTGTTACCTTTACATTTTATGAGCTGGTTGCTCTTTAGTGTTTGGCAAGACAAATAGAGTTACATACTGTGAGTGACTCGGAACAGAACTTCACTATCAATCACCTGCCTGACTCTGCACAAATTCTGTAGGGCATTCAGGACATTTTGCTGCCTATGAATATTTCAGACAAGATGAATCCCTAACAGATTCCTGATGGATTAATACTGGAAAGCAGGACTTTTTATAGTTTTATAGTAGTTTGTCAAAATACTATTGCCGCTTAGCCCCTGCAGCAGCATGTCTCTTTAAACGAAGAAACTAATCCAGAGGAGGGAGTATCACTGACCGCCTTTATCACAAGTCATTTGAAGAAATTATATTTAATATATTAATACTGTATGAACTGCAACAGCATAAAATGAAGAGTTATGGAGTTTGTTTTAGCTTCTAAGTCTTTAATTTGGCACTAATGAAAGTGAATTACAGTAGATGCTTTAATAAAGCCAGCTCCTAGGCAGAGTCATCCAAAGGTGCAGGCTATGGGCCAGGATCTCTTGTAAACCTCCAAAGATTCCCCAGTGCTGTTGGAAAAGGGTCTCTAACACTGAGAAAACTGTGGTTCTTCAGTCTTTTCATAATGACAAGCCATCTTTCAATGCTAGAAACTCTGGAAAGGTACTATTCTGTATAGAGAGTTGATTCTGTTAACTCCTACACACATGCTCATCATTCCAAATTGCATATTATGGAGAAGTGCTCTGTGAATACATTTACCTGCCCAAAGACCTCCAGTCACTAATGCAGACTAGGCCTCCAAAATGTTTAAGATACCCCTTCCAACAGTGATCTTATCATAGGAAATTATCTTCTTTTTATTGACATCTTATTATTTGAGCACTAAGATGACAGCTTTATTTTAAGTGCATATTGATTCTGCTCCTCCACACATCCTTAAGAGACTTTTGCAATACTAGTGGAATAGATTTATTCTGATTTGTGATTCTTTTCTCACATTAGGGAAATCAGAAGTGCCTGTTAAGTGTACGATTTTTATAAAAATAAAATTTTATTTGCATTTGATTAATTTAATTAATTATATGTCCATCTGAGTAGATAGAAGGCATCTATTAGTTGTCTGTTTTTCTAATCAATCTACAACAAAATACAGTTATCATAAGTCACACACATGAAATCATAACACAGTCAACAGAGGATTCAACCTAATGTCCACCTTCAACTAACCTTCAATTCTATACTTTTATTACAGAAATTTCCTCTTGATTTTAGCTCATCTTCAGCCTTAATCCGTGCTTCCACCTTCTGTTAAACAGCTGCTACATGCCAGGCCAAGGACAGCTGCATTTCAATTCATGTGAAAAAATCCTTTTATCTCCCATGACTACTTCTCCAGGTTGTTGTATTAATTAAATTTTGCAGAGGACTTTGAGGTATTTGGATGCCTGCAAAGTGTCATTAATTACAACCTCATGCTATAGGCAAGTATCTTCAGACTTACACAAGTCCCGGTAAGGCCATATGTGCCTGAGCATTCTGGAACTTTGCAGTATTCACAAAAATATATGAAATTTGGAGGTCAGGCTTACCTTCAGTCAGAATCACAACCTTTACAGAACAGAAAGAAAATATACCAATTTTCTCATTTCAGACTTTGTCAAATGACAGAATATTTTTCTTTATTAGCACAAATATTAAACATGATCTGACTAATATCACTGCAGTACATCTGTTGTTGTAATGGATATGAGTTTGCCAAGCTATTCTCTCATTTTGTTGTAGCAAGAATAAAAAGCCCAGCCCATTAACAAGAATGGGGTAAATGATCTCACTTCATCATTTTCAGAGGGACTGATGGAATATGAAATGAGTTTCATGGTAGTAAAGCATCCCAGTATTACAGGATTGTTTGAAATTACATAGATAAATGGACAGATAGCTGCAAAGCAGTCTCTTGAATATTTGTATGTACACATATTTATATACGTCTGCATGTCTATACAGGTGCACATTTATATTTACATTTTAATACAGAAATAGAAGAGTATTGTTTAACTTTTATTATTTATACTCATGACCCTGTGTATGTCCTTACCAGACACATACTCATACTGTGACAAATCAGGTTGGTACAAATGTTTTCAGCTGCCAAGGATCTGGCACTTCATGTGGGCATATATGAATATCCATATATAAATATAGATGATATAGATATAGGTGCATCTACAGCTACATGTACGGAAACATATAAGGAAACTTGGAATGAGAGCACCTCAGGTTATCTTTTTCCATTATAAAATATTCTATGGCCTTTCTATATCTTCTACCTCCTTTGATGCAACATGAAAATACCAAGAAAGCAAAGAGAAAATCCTTAGGGGAAAAAGAAAAAAAATAAGGAGATTGCTTTGAAATAACAATCTTAGCTGGATTTATTTCTTTATTTATTGAACATGGTTAAAATCAGGGTTTGTCTTGCAATGGCTGGATTCCTCATAAAACTTTAGGCTATCTTCCCAATAAATGTTCCAGAACTGGTCCCCTCATGCTATGCCATACCAGGGATGCCATGAACTGCTGGAAGTTCTACAGCATTTCTGGACACAAACCCAGGCTTGTTATCCCCTCAGAAAAAAAAAAAATCAGGTTTCTTAGATTTAAAGTGATAAAAGGTGCCAGTTGAGGTTCTCGGCATCCTAACATATTTCTTGCAAAATGCAGTGAAATATTAGCTTTCCCTTGGCACATGGTTGAAATGCTGAAACTCAGCCCAAATGGGTCACAGCTTTCAAGCTCACAGCCAAATGAGGAAAAATAGGATTGTGCAGTGGTTTGAAGTTTTTCCTTTTAAAGAAACTAAAAAACTAATGCTTTAAGTTCTGCTGTAAACAATGGAGGGTTAGTTTTCAAAACCTCTGTTTCATGTTTTAAAAGTGCTGAATGTGCATTTTCTGCTTCTTTATGTAAAAATCTAATGATGGCTTAATCAATTTTGCATTCTTTTTACATAGCACTTTGTCTTTCTGCCACGCCCAACATGTTCAGTCAGGGAAGGGGAATGAGGCTGACAGAGGCAGCTGAAGTACCTTAGTGCACCCCAATTTCCATGAATGTGATTTTGCAGCCTAACTAATTGTAAATAGTTTTCCCCACAGTCTCATATGTTCCACAGCACAAAAGCCTCTCACATCATGCCTTGCTGCTGGCTCCCTGTGGCTCGGGGAGCAGCAGGCCTTCGCTGTGCCCTGGCAAAAGGGTATTGATAGCTGTGAAACTGGGATGGATGCCTCTGGCAAAAAACCGTGCTGAGCTTTAAAGGTCACCAAAGAAAAATTACATTCAGATTCTCTCTTTTGAGAATCAAGCACAATTACTTGTATTTGAGTAATAAAAGTAGTTTTCAGTTAAATCTGTTACCTTTGTTCAATTCAGATTCCCATGGAACTCAATGAAAAATATGGAGATTTTCAGGAAATATGGCCAAAGAAAAGAAAGGAAAAAACTGCTATTAATAACAAATTATAAGCAACACATAAATGTTAATATAAGAAAGTAAACACCTTCACACTAATAGAAAATAGTATCAATATTTTTGACAGGTATGCATCAATTTTCAAGATGCGGACTATAATCTACCAGGTGTAAATGTGAAATGATCCCCTATTTCCTAAAAATTATAGCTATTCATTGCAACATACTTCATGTCACATAATTTATTTTCTAATATTTTGCAGAGTAAATGTATGAATACATATCCTTAGTTGTAGTATTGAAGGTGTGAAATTATTCCTCTATTTGCACGTGGCTTTGATTGCTGGGGATTTAGAATATCCTGAAGCTTAGCTGGGAAAAATTTGCTACCTTTGAATATATATCTGTTGAAGTAATTATTCAACTGAAGTTGAAGTAATCCATATGAGACAAGAATAAAATTAAATAGATTTTTTTTAAAATTTACATTGCAAAAATAAACAGTGATTTTTTAAAATACTGTTTTGGGAATTCAATGGATTTTTAAGAAACCTTTGTTTCAGACACTAAACATGGTAGTGTGTTTCAGTTCTCATAGCATCTGAGCCTCCTTCACATTGCAAATTCTCCATAATAACAAGATTATTTTGTTTACAAAACCACAGTATTGCAAAACATTTGCATCACTAATGTAATTAAGTACTTGTGCACATGCTAATGTGTTCTACCTAATCTTAGGTTTTTGCAAATTTTCAATTCTGTGTAAGGAATAGAATTATAATTTTTTCCTTTCAGTAAAAGCTTCGGGGTTTAATGACAAAAATTAACTGGATAGCATTAGTATATTCCAAGAGATAAAGAAAACTATGCTGCAGGAAATTATCCTGCCACAAACAAACAAAAATTTTTCCCATGTAAATTTTGTGACTAATGTTAAGCATGCATTGAGCTTTTAAGTAATTAAAATATTGTGCTATGTTCAACCATCATTTTATGCCCTGAACACAGATAAAGACAATAGCTGATCCAATAGTCCTAATCCAAAGCTGATTGATGTCACTGGAAACGCTGTAGTTATTTGGCATCCTATGAAAATGTAAGGAGCTCTCTAAATGCATAGGCTAAAATGTAATTCCATTTGAAATGTTTTTATTGAGACTAGGTGCTGTCTGTTAAAGCAAATTAATTTTAGTCATCTGTGCTACACCCTAAGGTGGAATACCTACCCATTGTTATATTAAAAGCTCATGAGTCCTAAATAGATCTTTCATTAATTACTGCCCAAGAAAACAATTGGCCTGAGCCAGAGAAAATGCAGATTAATTATCACTGCTCAGTCACTCGTAGGACTGGATCCTCAATCTCAGTGTGGCTATATAATACACTGCTAATGAGGCTTCATTAGAAAATACCCTGTCCCAGTCTAAATAATTTCTTTTATCACATTTATTATAAAATAAACCCTGTTTCTTTGCTTTTCAGACAAGTCCTTTCCATATTTTTACTTATGAAGATCCTAAGCCTCCCACTTATTTCTGCACATTTATTTACATGTAACACTTAAAATAGCTGTCATTTATCACACAGGGTCATTAAGAAGAAATTGATTATTTGTCCATATCTTCTTTGTCTTATAAGAAAGAATTTCCAGAGTAGGGATAGCAGTCATATAACTAAATCATGATAAACATATTAGCAGAAAGTAGCAGAAAGGAGAAGTCTCAACTCTTCCATTATTGCCAAGATCTAATCCATGCAAGGAGTGAAGGAACAGGATTTAAAGAACAATAAGCACAACTACGGGCCAGCTCTAGCATTTCTTGTTTAACAGCCTAAAACCAAATATTTCCCATGTAGACTACTTCCCCAGTGCTTAGCCTGCCTGGGCTGGAGATCAAATGACTGGATTTACATCTCTTCAAGATGTCACAGTACCGAGTAGCCAGAAGATAACTTGGAAATCCTATTTTCTCATGGACTTATGGTCTTTTATTCATGAACTTACAGTGACAATTATTGCCACACTGACTGTTTCTGAAGAATTTTAATACCAGGTTCTGGCAAAGGAGCCCCTAAAGATTTAGTACTTCTGAAGATGAAAAGGTTATCTAATGGTTAAATTTGGAAACTAAATATTTAAAATCCATATTCATAAGAATTTTTGAACACTTTCAATGTCCTGAACATAACATTGATCTTTCATTAGTTGCTAGAAGTAAACACTTTGTGAACAGGTTTTTTCCTGGTGTGTTTGCTTGTTCTTGGTACAAAACCTCAAATCCACATTCAGATGTCATCCATGAACCAGGATAGTCTCCTGATTACTGAGTACTCCTTAATTCAATCTATTTTCTTTCTTGTTGTTAAAATGGTACCTAATTCAGGTGCAAAACCACTATCACTTTAGTTGCGCAATTGATTAAATTTCTAGAATTAATATTACCAGTGTACATGACTGAACTAATTATTTTAATTTCCAGAGACTGCTAAAGCAATACATCATACCATCACTAATGACTGTTAGAAAAGGTGATTACTCAATTGCTTAATAAATGACTAACAGCTGAAAGGGGCATAAATCCCACTGCACACTGGAGTGTCTTTACTTGCAAACACTTGGCTTTATAATCTCAGCATTGTTGTCTTAACATCTTATTTTTTTCTGTAGAGTTTTATAATGAAGATTCTTATTGAATATTTAGAGCTTGTCATATCCACTTAGAGCATACTTAGGTATAATTCAGGCCACAGCTATATTCATCACACTCTAGAAGTGGAAGACAAATACTTAAGGTTCAGTAAAGGCAAAGCATTTATAAAACTGCCACTTTTAAGAAGCCCATATGAAAAGAAAAAAAGTACCTCTTCTTATGAGCTTAATTTAAATAAAAATAAATTTTATATAAAATTTATTTATTACTGAAGTAGAAAAATTACCTCCAATAAGACACCAAAAATATACTACTACATCAACATCAGCATTTCACTGTTCTACTTCCCTCTGCAGTGATGTTAATAAAGAGTAGACTTGTGTTCATAAAATGGAGTTCAATATTTCTTTAGTTTCTCTGATGCATGCAGTTAAAAACCAGTGCCAAATTAAGATAAGCTTGCTTTTTCCATTGATTCCTGGAAGAAAAGTCCAACTGTTATCATTCATTGCTTTGTACTATTCACCACAGCAGCAATTTTCCTATTTGTATCTTCACAAAAGCTATATTAAAAAAAGTCATGAAAATTTATAGTGTTTTCAAAATGAAACTCCAGTGCCCAGTTCATATCTGCTGTCCTCCCTCCTGTTATTCTTGCTTACACTCTTCTCCATCACCCATGATTTTGGCAACCTGGTGAATGGGATCACCCCTCTTCAGGTTTCTGCCACAGCCCTGGGAAAAGCTTTCATGCCCCTGCAGAAAGGAAAAGACCTGTATCTACAGCAGCCTGAGAAAACCAGCAGGTTCAAACTGGATCTTGGGCAGGGAGAGAGGAAAACAGAGAAAATGAAAGGCAACGTGGGAAGGCACTTGCACAGGCTCAGAGCAGGAGACGTGCGCGTACAGCAAGCACAGCAGCTGTGGGCCACCCCTACACCGAGCTGGGTGTCTACATGAGCACCAACACCAACACCATGGTGTTAGAAAGGAAAATCTCCCAAATTCATGTTGTTTGCTTTATATTTTTTGAGAACAGAAAAATGTTAAAGGAAACTTACAGCACTTGCTTTATGCCTCATCTGTTATATATGGTTTCCATTATTCACTGCAGCTTGAAATTCCTGTGTCAGACTCTTCAAGATTGTCTCTGCCTTTTAGAGCAAAGAAAAAGCAATGCTAGTTGTAAAAAAACTTTGGTTATTCAGACATCCATGCAGAAGTTGATTTATTTTTAATAGAACTGCTGTACTTTAGGTTTAAATCATATTAATGTAAAAGCATGTTTCCTAGCCCATTAAAGCTTAAATTGTGCAGATTAATATACTACCTCTACTGCTGCTCTATTTTGGAAAGCAACTAAATTGAAAATGCAGTTCAGTCTGAAGCAAACATATTTTTATTATTATCTTTGATATAACTGGCCTTGCTACAAACAGTATATATTGCCAGTGTAATTTGAGGCAATTGAAACAAATGAGGGTATAGTAATGCCAGATAAAATACAAGACCATTTCATTTCCTCTGTGAAATGTCAAAGTTTATGATTCCGATGTCTAAAATAGAATAGAGTTGAGATAACCACAACCCACACACCAGTTTCATTTGTGGATTGCAGACACTTCTTGATCTGTGCCAACAGATTACAGTAGTATGTTTTTAAAGAGCTCATCATTTATATAAGAAGACAAGAGTTGAAATGAAAATGTGTAGATGAAAACAGCCTTCATAAAGAGAAAGAAGCCCAAGATAGCTGTAAGGTGACATAACATCTATCAGTGAAATGGAACAGCTGTCTCAGGCAAGACAGATAAAAGCAAATGACTTCAAAGCAGAGGAGGAAAGTCAGGACCAACCCTGGATTCCTCAATCCAAAGAGACATCCATAATGGAGAAAAAACTTTGAGTGTTAAACATAGGATTTTAAAACCACTCCACGTCTGGAGCTGCAGGAGAATTATTGGGATAGATTGTGCATTACAGGGATTCAATATGGTGATTTTTGTCATTCTTTGTGGGTTTGATATGTATATGACAAATCAGATTTATTAGAGAGAACTTTGACGTTTTTTAAAGTGTCACTCAGTCACAACAAATGATTGAAATGTTTCAAACACTTGAAACATTTCTGAAAGTATGTTTTCACCTAAAAATCCTCTCTGTTAGACACAGAACAATATGAAAAAAATATTCAATATATGTCTTAAACAACATACGTCATTATGAAAATTTAAAAATTACTGCTGAAATTTGAAATATTTCCATAGTACAGAGTTGTAAATATTGGCATTCCAATTAAATGAAAAATTAGTGCCCGTTTCCTTAGAGTTTCCATCAAAATTAAGCAAGTGAATTAGAACTAATGCAGTCTATCCTAGCAGGAAACATAATTTTTAATACCTTGCAGCTGATCAAGCAAAATATTTCTATTTCAAACATAATGTCATTAGAGTAGATTGGGATAATTATTTTTGATAGGGTAAAAAATTGCCTAACACCAAAGTTAATTATCTGTTCAGAAGGAATAAAGGAACAAGGTTTAAAATTGTTGTAGGGTGTTGGGTACTATTTTTATGTAAAGTGAAAACTGTGCACTTACAGCCATGTTTTACGTTTCTCATTATGTGAAGTCCTGATTTCCTACATTTGCATGTGAGCTTAAATTTCTGACAAAGTTCTGAACACCCACTGATGAACAAGTTCATCATAGCTTGTTTAAATAAAAATGAAGGTGCTTGAACTCTCCATAACAGTCAGAGAGATGCAATTAGACCTGCAGTGTAATGCCCCAGGAGGAGTCTGATTGATAGTGAGTTACAACACAAGTATTTTTCCTGTAAACAGGCCACCAGATGACTGGAAACAGTAGTTAAAGGTGAAAGACTTTGTTTGCTTTATTCTACTCTTGCATTTGTGCTGGAGGTGCATTTTGCCAATTAAATTTGCTCATCAGCTATTCATCAATACAAATGTAATTTGCAACGTTCATGCAGTGTCATATATTCATAAAAAGGAAATTTAATAAAATAACTCCAAGAAAAATACTCTAAAGGCAAGCTGCTGTAGTGGCATAGCCCATTTTTCTAAATACTGTCTTGCATATGAAGAAATTATTATTTAAGACAAGACAACTGACATAGCAGTAGAAAATTTTGTCTACAAACCAAAGGCCTGGTGCTTATGGACTAGCAGATGCTAGTGCTGTGACATTGCCAGTGAGGTTCAAGGGCCTTCATCTGTGACACTGGCACATTGCTGCTTTTTTTTCTAATCTCCACCCTTGACTGACTTGATTGGGCCTTCACTTGTCTGAGGAAAATAGCGATGATGATGATGATCATTAAAACACAACTGTTCAAAAAAAGGACAGCAAGAGAGCTCACTGTGAAAGGTTTACTTCAGGCAGCGTGTTTCATAGACCAAGCAGCTGCTCTGCCTCTGTGCAGCCAGATTCTAAAAACCCTGCTGATGCTCCTCCAGCCTCAGCATCTTCTGTGAGGAATACTGTCACCATCAGATAAAAGACTGAATATTTGCCATCATGTTGTTTGCTAATGTCTTTGATATCCTGAAGGACAATTCATTGTTTTAATGCATGATGTAGTGCAATTCATCATGCAGCAAGAACAATGCTAATCTCCTTTCCTGTTTGCATCAGCCATCACTCTCCAGCCCCTATTGTATCTGAATCAATCTGAGCTCATTTATATTAATCATGAGTTGTTTCTACAGAAAAAGCCAGTTGCAAATTGTATGCATAGGTACCATACAGATGAGAAATAGAGGGAGGGTATTACAGAAGACAAAAAGAGGAAATGAAAAGTGTGTTGTTGGGGGTTTTTTTTGTTTATAAAGCAAATAAAAAGGTTAAGCAAAGAGCATATAAACAGATATTACAGAAAAATAATATTCAGGAAATAGAGTGTGAAAATGCAGATAAGCTCATTTAAAGGAGATTGAAGAAGAACTTTCAAACTGCCAGAACACTTAAAATTCCCTTACAATTTGCACTCTTGAAGAACAGCAACACCAACACTGTGATGTTGCAGATACTTTCTCAAAGGTATAGGCTCTCTGGTACAGTTCCAAGTTGAATGCTTTTGCACTGAGATTTACCAATCTCCCCTCCTAAGTATGCAAGCTGATATTTACTGTCATTTGCATTATTAAGGGTTTCTTAGGTTGTACATCAGCTGCTAGAATGAATGCAGCATGCTATTACTTGTAAAAAAAGATTGTCTTTGACTCTTTAGTTTAAAGTTATGCCTAAATAGAAATGATTCTTGTATCTATTTGTTACAAAATGCATTAATTTGTTACAAAATTGTGCCTTTTTAAAAATAATTTTTATAAAATAATTTTACATCCAAAATAGTAACAATCAAGCTAGGTGTACCATCAGAATCAAACTATATTCTTAAGTAATTCTCTGATTCATAGCTATCATACTTTTCCATGGACATAATATGTAACAAACCAGTATATTTTAAAATTTGACGGTACAAAACTACCTACATAATATGTCATGTCATATTAATATTTCTCAAGGTACAGTGCAAAACCCAGGTGTAAGGATGCTATGCCATTTAGAATTTATTAAATCAGAATTCTTATTCTTTTCTTTAGCTGTAATATTTATTAATCTATCAACTTGGATGCAAGCCAAAGTTGATTTCCATATTTCTACTAAAGACTAAGGAATTTTCTTTCCTAGTCTTAAATCTTAGAATTGAATAGCTCATACAAAGCAGTTTCAGACAAATATAGGAGTAATCCAAAAGTACAGTTAAGCTACAACCATACTTTTTACATCACCAGTCCTGCTCCAAAGGATCAATTCCCCCAGAGTATTCATAAAATTCCATGTAAGGTTAATGTCCACTATCTAATAGGTAACTAAAGGGGGTATACAAGCAATCTTGATATCCAGGCAATATTTATCAAAAATCTAGTCTAATGTATAGCAGGATATTAGTGTTAAAATAATTTCAAGAAATGAAAGAAGGAAAACGCTCTATTTAAGTACTGACATTTGGCTAACCAGATGTGGTCATGGTGTCACTTTGAGTGCTGTGAAGATATCTTAATTGTTTTGGGTGATTTTTTATTTACTAAATGGTCACAAGATACAGCTACTTCAAAGATACTCAGATCTGAAATTTTTACCTACGAGTTCTCAAATACGTGATGCAAGTAAGATAAGGACTCAGACTAGGTAAACAACCAGAACCCATCCTTACTGAAAAAATTCTGGTACTGGATGGATTGTATTTTTGTGTAAACTACTTCATGAATTTTTCATTATTTGTTTGTTTGCTTTTGGTGGTTTTTAATGCAGAAAGAAAATAAGAGGCTGTTTCTTTACTGTGGTATGTGTGAAGCTGAAGAAATAACATTGGCAACTGCCTTCAAAATGAAGTAAATAAGAGTGCTATCTCCAACAGTGTGGTTACACTGGACATCATCTTAGTCTGAAAATGTCAAGAAAACAGTAATAAAGGCATTTAAGATGCAGCTATAGTCTCATCTACAGGTTTCCTGGCATGACTTATGGTAGGTAGCAGAGACTTAAGTCATGCCCTGGACTTTTTCGTAAAAGCAAAATATCATAAATGTTCAAGCAAAAAAAACCTGGTCTGAGAGGTATGAGTATTGATAGGAATTATTGAGCAAACAGGAAAACCATTAGATTATTACAAGATATAAGAAAGTCTTTAAAGGATTCATCCATCTGAAACAGGATCAGAAAAATATTGCTGAAGACATACTTTTTGAGCTGGATATATGTTCTGCAATATGATTTATGGAATAGGAATTCCATCATCCTCTTTATTGTTCTGCTAGCTAAAAAAAAATACTTTGAAATGGCAGTTTTCTTCTAAAATTAAGATTTATTGAAGAGATAATCAGAAAGATTAGACTTGTCAATGTCTGCTGGATATATGGGCTAAGCAACTCATTTTTCATTTTGCTAAACAACGTTTTAATCTTATAGCAAGTTTTCTAAAAAACACCCTTCTTAGTGTGAAGCCTTATTTCAGTAACTTTTTCTTAAGAGAATAATGAGGCAACCACCAGGTTTCTAAGCCATCAGAAGCAATCCAAGACTCCTAAGCATTCTTATGATGCTTCCAGAATTATAACATGAAAATTTAGCCGTTATTCAGTATTACTTCTAGTAATTTCTATATTCAATGGCTTTATGTAAATATATATATAAGAAACGTTGATAAAATTACATGTTGTATTTCTCAAGTAGGACAAAATTCTAGTAGTATCCCCACTGTTTGATGCATTGTATTAATTAATAAGTCTTGTCACATAGTAGCAGCCCTAAAACATGACAGGAAAGTAAATTTCTCATTTTAATTAGTGACAGGGTATTTATATATTTATCCAATTTTTTTCCTCTCGTCTATAAATATATTCTTGCTTTACATGAATTTTTTTTTTTATAACTTGCACATAGTGTTTCTGCCTGAATATCAGATAAAAGCTTAAAGGAAGGCTTGGTCTTTTAAAGAAAATCTCTTTTCTCACTTAGCAACCATTCATCATCTAAGCCCAGGGTCTCCTGAAAGCTGCTGCAAAGAAAAAGGTGGATGTTCTGTTTTTTCACTTGCTCTCTGGCTGTCATTTTTTTATTAGCAACACTACAGGGGACCAATTATACCAAGAATAAACAAGATATCTACTTGGGTTTTTCATTATTTGACTGCTGAAGTTCCTTTTCCTCCATTAGAGATTTTCAGCAGAGAACACCCCATGGTTTTGCCTATAAACAGGATTTTGGGACCATACTTAGAGTAATAGTATTCACTGGAGCAGAATAAACACAATCATAATGTTAGAATTATTGAAATTTCTGGGTTTGTATCTGCACAACTGCAAGCTTCAGTGTGAATTTCAGTCTGGCTGCACCTTGCACTACCCTTAAAAGAATAATAGCGATTCTGCCTTGTTTCAAAAACTTTGCCAGAAGAGAACAGCTTTAGCCAGTGGTCCCCTGCGGAGCATTCAGGAGATGTACTTGAGTTAAATAATAGCTGTGCCCATTTGTGTAGGTCAATGTTGTCAAATTTACAGCCTCTGACAAAGGCAAGGCCAAGTCTTGGCTTTGTTGGCCCATATGACTTACGGCTTACCTTGTACATCCTTATGGCTTTACAGTATTTGTCCTGCTATAACAACCTTGGCAAAGAGGAAGATCACACAATGCACTCAGACAAAGAAAGCAGTTTTTACCACGTTAAGCCACAGGCTAGTGAGTGGACATGAATGTTTGGAGAATGGACCACAAAAATGAATTAAGTTATTTGTTCCTTTGACACTCAAAACACATGCTGGATGCAGTTCCAAGGTTTGCTCTTGTCAGGTATATTTTTGATGATTGTGATTTCAAACACAATTTTCTGTTAAAGCTCAAATATGTTATACCATATGGACAAGAACTGAAAATAAGGGCAACTACTCACACATCTATTCACACTAATTAACACTTAGAAGATATGTGAGAGCCTTTGAGTAGAACTCTTCATTTTTACTTTCATCTTTATTTTTCTTTTTCTATTAAGTTTTCCTGATTTTAATGCTTATAGGCTTGCTGAGTTAGTTTGTCTCAGAGCTGCCCTATGTTTCTGTCTGTGAAATACCTTCCTTGCCTGTATATGTAGAATTATTTCTTCTAGAAGACCAAAAAACACCACCCTACTTATCATCTGAGTATTAAAAATCAATGACAACATTCATATTAAATGTCAATAATAATGTGAGCAGTAGGATAAATTACTGTCCTTGTTAAATGTAATTTCTTATCCCTCACATGTATTTTATATAGGTTATAAATCTTCTAGGCATGAACCCTTCCTCTGTCTGAAAAAAGTGAAGAGTTGTAGCTGCATATTTGGATAAATGTAGGGCAAGGATAACAGTGAGAATGGTGCTGTGGATGTGGTCTGCACATCACATTTTTTGAGTATAACTTGAGAACTGATGGTTTTGTTATGGTGTGTGTGTCAGACTGGACATGCACACACAGTACAGGATGCCTGAATCTGAGCTAAAAATTGTGCAGGGAATGATGATGGCCTTGAGGAATTTCAGCATATTTAACTGTTATTGAGCCTCTGCACATGCTTGAAAATACTTGTTTCTTTGCAACTTATTGTAGACTATTAAAATAATATTTTTCCATAGAAGCTTCAATACAAAAAGGCATTTCTATATTATTTATGTTTTGTCAAGTAGACTTCACATTTTTATTGCACAGTCTCCACAACCTCTATACTTGATGAAAAGCATGAAGAAGTACAATCATTCTGTTTCAAATCCATTTGAAATTCAATCCAGCATTGAATTTCACCCAATAGCACTTACTAAGTTTATGAGGGGGCTTAGGGAGTTAAAAAACTACCTGAATGTGGTTTTACCACATATGTTTGTTAAGTCAAGTCCTCTCTCTGACTACTCGAAAGGAGGTTGTACCAAGGTAGGTGTCTAATTCCAGATCTAAATTGCACTTTTCCTTGATGTTTCTCACCATTTCTGTAGAGAAGAAGGAGTTTAGAAGGATCAAAAGCTCTGAGCTGCTTTGAGAATGACATTCTGGACATTCTTCATTCTGAAAGATGGGTGTTTTATATCATACTTAGAGAGAAGACTTTGGTGCAAAAAATTAATCAGTAAATTCCCTGAACAATCACAACAAAAAATGTCTGTTTGTAGTTTGGGCACAGACTAAACATTGATATTTTGGTAAAGGAATCAAAATAATCAAAAGATCAGTTATTTCAGTGCTATTTTGACATGGAATAGAACACTTGGTAGCAATGATCCATCAGAATACAATAAAGAATATTTTGCTGATGAAGGAACTCTTTTTCTCTGACAAAATCCTCCAAAATATATTGGTCTGATGCCTCATGGATGGCATCATGATTCAATTAGAACCAGGGGTCTTCAGGATAACAGATAATAGATTATGAGCTGTATGATGCTGCACCAGTTCCCGAAAGCTGAATGAATGACAAACGACTCCAGGTAAAGGTCCATTGGGACAGAAACTCCGTGAAGTATCAAGCATTCCTCCAGTACAGCAAATTTCACACTGCAATATGTTCTTATTAGTCTTCCTACTTTAAAATCAAAATCTATTAGACTCTCCCCACTGCTGAGAAGCATTTTGTTATTCTTCCAGTGCTTAAGAAGTACTATCCTGCTTGATTCAACTTAAACAGTGCCTAAATAAATAAAATCTGTCTGGTAATCAACTGTACTTTTTTTTCTAATCAACTTCTGAAATAAAATTAAGGTTTCTCATACAAAACAAATTAAGGTTTTGTTTCTATATCTGCCCATCTCCTTCTCTACTAACATGTAGATCTGTCAATCCACTTTTACAAGACTGAAGACTGGTTTAAGTTTCTACAATAATTATATTACTACAAACTTCATGAAACGTGTCTGCTGGAAGGAGGAGACCCAACCAACATCTCTGACGTAAGGGAGACAGGGATTCAGGCAGGAGGAGACAGTTATTGACTGTGGCTGGAATCTGGCAGATGGCTACACAAGCACACATCTAGGACCCTGGCTAGCCACAGCACGTGCTCCTGGTTCATGTCATGAGATGATGGAAAACTTAGGCTCAATTTCTTGGTAGAGTTAGGGGACAACATTAAAATCCATAGGAAATGAGTTATTAATAATTCTATGACCCACAAAATAATTTGCTTTTATTGTGTTTATTCATGAACTTGAAAGTTCAAAATGTTAGGGAGTTTTTTATTTAAATGTGAATATTTGTTACAAGTGTATAGCAAACAAATAAAATGTTTCTGGAATAAGTGGATTTCAATGGGGTACTTTCAGATTCACAGAAAAAAAGTAATTTCTAACAGTAAGTAGAGGATTCTGTTAGAGAAAAGATGTTATTTTCCCAAAAAAGAGTTCTCCGTCTCCTTTCCTCACTGCAGACCTTCTGACTGTAACCTTTCCCACACCTCCTTCTCCCTAGTTCATTACAGCAATCTTAACAGAGTCAGGCTGATCCTTTTGTTTGACATGAAAATCTTTTGAGATAAACACTGAATTAAAGAAAAAAAGGAGAAAACTTTTGAGTGGCAAGTTTGCTTGACTATTACTAATACTACTATTGCAACTATTACTACTCTTATAGCTGCTTCATGCTTTCTAAGAGCTAAATAGATAGAGAAGCAATTTCTGGGAAGAAAGCCCTATTAAACACGATTTTTTTTCAAATCATTACACCATTTTTTAATGTGTAATATAAGAAAGGCTTTAATATCACTATATATGGAACATCTATCTACTCATATAGGACTAGGAAATTAGTCTATATGTTTCAGCTCTGACTTATTTCCTTTCCTCCTTCCAAAATGCTGAGATTGGTGATGAAGGTACCACGGTCTCCCTAATGTGTTCCAGTATGATCATTCTCATGATGAGGCCTTCTGAAATAATTACTAAACTTCCAAGGAGTTGCTTGGGATTTAGAAACACTGCTCTCATTGCTTTTAACAATATTACTGAGACTACCGCACTAAAAGCTTTGAAAATTTAATGAATGACATTAATGACTACAATGGTTAGACTAAAATATATTAAAACTATTAAAATAATATTACCATAGTGCATCACCAGAATTATATGGCAGTTTTTTTCAAAAAATAAAGAATAATTTCTCAAGGACTTTTACTTTGTCTTTCCTTCAAATATTCTTTTTTCTTGTCACCTATCAGTCATGACAAATATTTCCCACAGTAGTACTGTTTACTCCATTGGTGCTATAGAAATGGGTGTTATTTTGTTTCATGTTCTTTACAGAGAATTGAAAGTGTTTTAGAGCTCTAATAAGCTATTACTTAAGTGTTTGTTACTGTGGTATTACAGTTAGTGGTCAGTTCTAAAATATATACACATATATATATATATACACATATACAAATATCTTGAACTTTGAGGAAATAGAAAAATAATGAAGAAAAATGAAAATTGGTGAATTAGTTCCAAGTTACAATGGATTATAAGGATGGGACTGGGAAAATTGGTGGGAAAAGGGTACTAATTTTTTTGATGAAAGGAAATAATGATAGAAAGAACAAATTGGGGGGAAAGCCACAGTGTAAAAATCTTTAAAAATAAATGCCAGCCTTTACTCTGATAACTGAGAGGAGACAGAACCATGGCCACCAGGAAGTCTGGAATCAGAGATTTTGTATGTGGGCAATGGGAATTCTACAATGAGATGCACACATCTGACTGCAACAGGGAATGAAGTGATGTTGATCCCAGTACAGAGCTAGCAAGGGAAGCATAAAAACAACCGAAGTGTCCATCTTCTGTTCTGCTCATCTCTGCCTGCTCTTGTCCCTAACACCTCTCTCTAATAGCCCACCTGTGGATACTTCCTGAGAAATCTGTAGCTATCAGCTGGAAGTCTTCAGAAGCAGAGAGCAGGAAACCTGTTGTGATTCCTCAGTGGGTGAGGGGTACGGATGGCACTGAGGACAATGCAAATACAGAAGACCATGACTGCTATGCTCTTGTTTGCTCAGATGTTCTGCTCTCTGATGAAAGCGTCATGAGCTCCAATGCTCCTACAACAACTTGCACAGATGAAGATTGACTTTTCTGGGATAACAAAGCAATCCATGCCAGCAGAGTTTCCTGTGCCACTAAGTGGCTGCACTGCAAATTTCACATGTAAAATAGTCAGAAGAGATTGCAAACTAAATTCTCTTGGTTGACGGTCAGACATGAGGAAGCAGAAAAAACCCTGAACATTACATTATTACCCAAATATATCCTTCATCCTTCATTTTCTGAGCTTTCCTAGGAATACATTTTATTAACACCAGTTTTTAAAATTGCTGTAGCATGTGGCACAGGTAAAGCATTAAAAGTCTCTTGTGGTGGGTGCAATGATAGGCAGTTAGAGAAGACAGTTTTGGGTGAACAGCACAAAGGAGTTTCAACCATTTCAATGTTTCCATACTCAACAACCCTGTTCCCTAACCTGTAATTCACCACAAACTTCCACAAATACTTGGGGCACTGTTGATCTGCTGCTGGAATTTATGCACTGAATGATGACATTGTGCTTCATGGCAAAAGACATTCTTTGTCAAACAATTACATGAAATTTGTAGTCGGAACTAGCTGCACAGTAGCTACATGTCAAGGGTTTGATCCTGTGGAAACATACCCAAGAAAAGAATTTGTCTATTGATTTAAGGGTGCATGTGTTGGTTACAGAGAGGCCAGTCACATAAGCAAAGCTGTGCATGTTGTTTTGCACATATTGGATCTCATGTCTCAGTTATTTCTCTCTTCATGCAATGTACTTAATATCCTTGAACAGTGTTACTGGTTATACAAAACAAAGAAAAAGCCACTTTACAAAATAAAGTTCCCCACATATATTTCTATAACCCAGCTAAATTTCAAGTAGCTGGCTTCCCTTTCCCACTTCTGTATTTGTCATTTAAATAAGTAAACAAACTAACAAACAGAAAGCACTGCTTCTGGACTTCATTTTTCTGCAATTTTTCATCTTCTAACAAGGGTGCTTATGTAGTTTGGTAAAAAGATGCTCTAATTGGTGCAGATGGATAGCCAAAAAACTATCAGTTTATGTCCACGGCTGTCACTAAACAAAGGAGTTTATCTATAGACTGTAGTGTTTCCTTCAGTTAGTTTCATTCTGACATTTATTTCCATTTGTATTCATTCTGCTTCTCACTGACTAAATTATTTCCCAAATCACCTTATTTTTTCCTCATCATTCCTTATAGTTAAGGACTACTACAAAATTGGTTTGGCTCAATTTACATACTAAATGCAGTAAAATGTGTTACCCCAGAAGTACATGCCTCAGTATGTGACAACCTGAAAACATGTAATTTTCTATGTTAAAGTGGGTTCAAAAACTGTGAAGTGTTTGTTTTTTTCCTTTTTGCTAGGCAGATAAATTTGCTCTATTTCTAGTCCACCATAGTCAGTTCTTAAAGTAATTTTTAAGCATTTATCTCACAGCAAGAGAGATGTTTTATTTTAAATAAGTTAGGCTTTTAAGTTAAAAGTTGTCCATCTTGGCCTAATTATGTGGTTATTCAAAACATTCTCAGAACAAGTCAAACTGGTGAAATTGCACTGAAAAAGAAACAACACGCTTTAACTTGGTCAGAAAACCAAGTGAAAACTGTAACTTTGCAGTTGAATTCATTACAAGCTTCTAAGTAAAATTCCCAATGTTTCAGTGCAAGTCAACTAAATTGAGTTAAGCAAATCCACTTAGAATATATCATTGTTAAATTTCTTTTTATAGTGTAAGTACATCTAAGATGCTGGAGATCATTGGGCTCATCACCCCATTTTTAGGCTACTCATTCTCAGTCTACTTCACAGCAGAAGGGTGTGCCTGCTCCTATTTTGTTTAAAACTACAAGACAGGAGCCATTTAGGGCTTTAAAGTACCTCCAAACCTTTAATGCTGACCCTTCAGAGAACTCGTATTCCTCTAGATCTGTGTTAGACTTATCAAAAGAAAGGTCTGAGTGTACCTGGGCAGTGTGGGCATTTGGCGTGGTTGGCACAGAAAGGAAATTGCACTGAGAAAAAAACAAGAGGCAGAAGAATGGAAAGTTGTGTTATCCCAAGTATGAAAGATAAAAAAGAAAAAAAAGATATTTCTTATTAAGGAGTTAGCTTGTCTTATTTAATGTCAACCTGTTCCTTCAGACAAAATTCTACTTGCTCTATCCATTTCTAGAAGCAAGGCTCATCTGAACCTCAGCTAACTGCACATATCCAGGGCCCTAAATGTTGTATACACAGTGTATTCACTGATGGCAATATGTGTGTATATATTTTTACATAGCATTCTAAAGAGAACATTAACAAAATCCATTTGCCATTTTCACAAATGTAATTCCTAATACCAGACATGAAATTAATAAAGTGAATTCCTTTCACTGATTTGGACTGACCTTGTAGGTATTTAGTAGATCCACAAATTACAAAATTTTAATGTTTCATTTAATGTTGTGTAATGTTTTATTAAGCCACACTAAACTGTGTAAACATACAGCAAACTCAATGGTGCTAAGGCATACACACAAAAATGACCCAGACAGATACAGTTCACAGGATACTCATACAGTCAAGTAACAAATATCAATAATTTATGGAAACAAAAACCCCCAAAATTATCAAATTTCTTAATAAATTGACTTCCATTAATTGGTTACATTTTAGTGCAACTACTATTAAAAAAGAACAGTTATTTTTAGTATCTAAGTATTTTGGTTTGAATCACATCTAAAACAACACATTTCTAACAATTTTGTAAGTTTGTGTACTAATACTACCCTATTTTCTGTTTTGCCTTATGCATGGTATAAAGTGGAGTGCTTTAAAATACTGCAATAAATTATCAGAAGATGAAGGTTTATATTGCCTTAAGTTTACCAGGAAGCAGTATACCTAAAATCACTGCCTAATTCGAATTCAATATACAATTCCTTGGGATTTCTCTTAAAGGAGTAAAAACTCACCATGAAGCTTTCAGATTTTCCATTTCTCTCACAAAGAGAAAGAGTCATTGAACAGAAATTTATCGCACTTTTCCCCACCTTGACAGCCCCTGGAAATGGAAAGCAAGCCCTTGAGCCTGGCCAGGTATCCAACAGATCTGCTTATCGTGCAGTTTTCTCCTCAGCTCCCCCTTCCAACAGTGGATAAGGGCAAAGAGTATCTGCATGCAATTACCATTTTTGGGATGTCTTACAGTGACTTTGGTTTTTATGTACCTTGTTTAAAGTGCATAAGGCTAGTGAAAAAATAGTCAACTTGTATGTCTGTTGGACCCTTGACAAATAATTCTTAGCTTTACCCACAATTTATTAGGTACTCCACTTTATACTTTGTAAATGGTGCAGACACTAGAAGAAATGTTTTGAACATTTTTTAACCAGCAGACTTTTTTTACAACTTCATATTCAAGGTCTAGGAGTTTTTCTGTTTCTGCAATAGTAACTGGGTTTCTCTGTAACATAACAATACAGTTCTGGTTTTTGCCTGAACATTTTGTACTCAATTAGATATAATACTTTAGTTTTTCCTCACAGAATTAGTTGCTTGAGATAAGAAATGATGCAGCACTAGAAAAGGAAATCTATATGAGCTTTGTAGAGGACTTAACACTGTGTAGGGGTGGTGTTGAGCATAACCTTCATGCAAAAGGGCTCTTCACAGTCCCAGTTTCTTAAATAGAACCTCATTTTATTCCTCTGCAGGTCTAGAAACCCTTTTCAACATCTATGCTATCAGCTGGATTTTTGCTGTCTGGTAATTACGAAATTGCTTTTAATCAAGTACAAAATAATAAAATACTAATTTCTTCCTTTGCCCCCCTCCCTTCCCCTCACTACATTTGCCCCTGTATATATTCTATTTAATTTACTTTTCTTATTCTTTTTATTCACACTATGTCCACAATGCTGAGTTTAGGGTTGAGGTAATTTTACAATGTTTATCACTTCTGATGTTAAAATGAATTGGACCAACTTGTTGTATTCAGCTGTCAGAGTTCAAAAGTGAGAATTATAACCATCCATGCTGGGAACCAGAGATTTGGTGAACTCTAAGCTTTTCTTCAGGCAGAGGAAGCTACACTCGTGCTTGTCAAGGAGATTAAGGAGAAATCTGATTGAGTCTGGAAGACTATTGCTGCAGTGGATTACAAGTTTGATCTTCTCTTTTTTCAGGGATAAACAACCTCAAGGGCTAGGACACTGGCACAGAAAAGCAGATAATATCACTGGCTGTGAAGAAAAAGTGTGGCCATATGGCAGGCCCAATAAATGAAAGCAAATGAAAGTGAAGCAATCAATTCAATAAAAGAATGGTTGCGTGCTGTTGTACAAAACTGACACTTTTATTTTTGTATTTGTAGATTAACGTGCACTCTTTCTCCAGCTCCTTTCTATCTTATTTATTCAGACTGTATACTCTTTTGGAAAGGTCAGTCTAGTATTAGGACTGTGCATTGGATCCTGGAGCTGCCATAGTGCAAATGTTTAACATTGAGTCTTTGAATAATAGATTGAATAAACACAGGGATAAAGATTTATAGCCACTGGTGGAGTGTAGAATTTCTAAAACTGCATAGTGCAATACACAAAAAGGAGGGAAATTAAGAGAATTTAGCAGCTGATAAAAAAACATGCCCTCTAACTCTTTGATCTCAAGGACCACAAGTGTATTCAAAGAAAAATTAACAACTAAAAAAAATCATACAAAAATTGAGATTGAGATTGTCAGAATTGGAAATTTCCCTCTAGACTGCATGTGTTATTTTTTCTTAAACAGCTCTTATTTGTGAATATAAAAACAAACAAAACCGCCACCAACCAAGCAACAACACCAAAAAATTTTGACAAAAAAGCATGATTTCAAAGTTCTCCTTTGTAATATTTATTATATTCAAAAGCTGTTGCAAGAAAAAAACATCACACATACAGGTATATATACTATATATACTATATAGGTACTTATTTGCAAAAATAGGGCTATCCTACAGCAACCAGAAGGTAAACCACAGTAACACCCAACAGCATTCATTTCAGTGATAGCACATCTGCACTAAAAGCAGCTTTCTCCTTTCTCAGTGAATGCTTTCTGAGTAAGATCAAGAAAGGATTCTGATGGTTTTAACTCTATCCTAAAGCAAGATGATCATTAAATCAGATAAACTTTTAATCTGTTTAAAGCTTGTTACTCCTGTTTTGCCAAGGCTGAGATGCTTTGCAGAAAAAAAAGCAGCCAGGACTCTTCCTGCCAAGAATCAGACATCTCATGCATGTTTCATAAATGTTTCTCCACTGAAAACTCAATGATAAAGCAAACACTAGTTCAGTTTGCAAAAGCTTCCACTAATGATTTTTAAATAACTCAGAAAGAAATCTTGGTCTCATTTAAAGCAACAGTAAATTTTACCTCTATCCTTTAGCCACAATACAAACCCTTTCAAATTTATGTCATTCCAGTGCACTGAATATGCTGATAACTATTTTTGCTACAACTGCTAAACTCCTAAATACCTAGATATATGGCTTTTTACTATTAAGTAAAATCTCCTTGAAATTTGTATAGATTAATCCATGCTTAGGCCAGTATTGACTGTTCATAGAAAATATTCACCTCAAGAAACTAAGATTTCATAATAAAGCTTTGCCATTTATAACATAACATCACCACACCCTAAAATTTTGTGTAAAATAGATCAGCTCTCACGTAGGCACCTTTTATAGCAAGATGAAAAACGTTTCCACAGAATAGCAAAATTGTGTCTAAAAGAATGTTAATAAAGAGTCTCCTTTACTTAGAAAATCACAAACTTCATACAAGAGTGGAGAGAGATCAATAAACACCATCAAGATTTACTTTTCAAGTATGCTGGAATACCAACATGGAATATTAAAACACGCTAAGAAATAGGCTTACTGCCTGTAATGCATCATGAGCATAATCACTGTCATTGCACCTCACACACCTCACACAACTGGGAGCTCAGTGGAGAGAAGATAAAGAGAAATTTTCCTTTCCAGGCAATAAAATGGCAAGAGAGCTGCCCACAAACAGCCACTGGGTGAGTGCAGTAGCCTCTGCTGCTGTAATGATGCACAGATGTAGGTGCAGCTGGAAGGGCTTGAAGGGCTGGCGCGGCACAGTGCAGCGCTCGGTGGACCACTTCCAGTCCCAGCAACACAGAGCTCAGCTGAGAAATCCTGCCTTCTGCTTCCCCAACATGAGGGACTCTCCTTTAAGGACAGATGACCCTGTAGGGATTCAGCTGCAAAAGGACGCACCATGCTTATGAAGTAGAGAAGACCATATGCCATTTAATTATCACAGGGTATGTAAGCTCTGTAGTGGCTGCGTTAATTAATTAATGTGGAACCTATCACCTGAAGGGCAAATGTTAAAAAATATTTCATGTGTGTACTATATCTCTATATAAAACATGCACTGTGTGCATATATGTGCACACTTTGGTAAAAAGTATCTATACTCACAGCTGTACAAAAAAATCATTTGTTATGAATGGTCTTTATCCTGTTTGCATTTTGTAGCTTTTATGCAAGCATAAAACCACAGAACTCCCATGGTTCTTTTTTCATGAAAGGATCTAAATCCCTCAGTCTTGCCCTTTAAAATCATAAAGTGTATTCCAGACCACATAAATTCACAAGACAGAGGGCAGTGCTGCACTGCAGTAATTGAGATGGCTCTCAGAAAGCCTGGACACAGCAGCCGTGGCCCTACAGCAGTGTGAGGTATCTCTGCTGGCTTGAACAGACGCCCTGCGCTGTGGTCATGGCTGGACTGCTACTAGTATGAAAAACAGGCTTGTTTGCCCAAAGTCACACTGCTGTGGGGCACAGGACTTTGCTGAACAAGTTTCCTTAAGGCTTAGGGTGTACTTGAAGCCAAGCTGTGTGGTCCTTTAATTGACAGCATTAGACAGAACATCCAAGTACACCTCTCACTAGAAATCCCAAGTTAATTTTTCTTCTCTGTTGGAAGTTGCATGCATTAATTAGTCCTAAGAAAATTAATATAGTCAGGATTGCTTTAAAAATGCAAGGTTTATTTGGCTTGGGAAACAGAGATAAAATGCAAAATAGTATGCATTCTACAGAATTAAAATCACTGAATCAAAAAATTGCTAACTTTAAATGTATTTGTATGCATGTACGAAATAGTAAATATATGAAGTAGCTCTAAGAGTCCTCTCTGACACCTTGGATTTGTAAAGCAGCTTTATGAATAATCTCTACCTTTCATGGGTTTAACCTCAGCAGGCAACCAAGTCCCACACATCTCTCTCATTTTCCCTTGGTGGGATGGAAGAGAGAATCAGAAGAGTAAAACCAAAAAATCTTATAGGTTAAGATACAGACAGCTTAATAGGTAGAACAGAAGTCACAAAGAAGGAATTCATTCCTGCCTCCTTGGCCAGGTAGGTATTCAATCATGCCATGAGAGCAGGGCTCCAGCACACCTAACCATTACTTGGGAAGATAAGCACTATCACTACCAACATCCCACTCTTTCTGCTTCTTCCCAAGCTTTACATACTGGGTACGATGCCATAAGGTGTCGAATCCCCCTTTGGTCAGTTCAGATCAGCTGTCCCAGCTCTGTCCCCTACCAATTCCTTGTGCATCCCTAGCTCACCGGTGGGATCAGGAGCAGAAAAAGCCTTGACAGTGCAAGCCCTGCTCAGCCGCAACTAAAACATCCTTATCAACATTGGTTCCAGCACAGATCCAACATACAGCTTCATACTAGCTACTATGAAGAAAATTGACTGTGTCACCACCAAACCTTACTGAAAATCCAGTCCTAAAGGGAAATGCTGATCTCATTGTACTACAGTGACATATGAAAATGTCATCATGGACATTCCTTCCTTCCTCACAGAACCTAAAATAGTCAACAAGCTCTTAATACAAAGCCTGCTGCAGCTGATGGGGAGCTGTCTTTTAATTTCAACACGTACCTAATACAATAATACAAAATCTGGTTTGAGACAAGTAACACCGTATGTGTCCCTTCTGGATCTACAAAGATTTCTACTTGGTATTAGCAGTCTTTCAGTAGAAAACAAAACAATACAGACTACAGATACCTTTGTGTCTTTTACCCTTGCATTTTTAAGTAGAATATTTACTATATTCTTTCTGTATATGGCACTAAATTTATTTGGTTTTATGCTACCAAATAGCACACTCATACAATCTTGAAAGAGGTGACAATGCTTTATCTGTTTAATGTACAGTGATACTGCTCTGCCCAGGATATGAGATCTCTTCTTTTTCAGAGAAATCAGGCTTCCATCAGATCATCCACTTGTTGGTAAATATTTTTGTGAGGTTTCTATTGCAAATTCTAAAAAGTTTTACTTGGATTGCTTAACTTTTCTGCTTACTCAGAAATCCGTGACACAGCAGTAATGAGATGTTGATAGGGGAAAGGGGCTATTTCTTTTTAACACAAAAGTAGCCAGTGATTCCAGCATGTCAGGAAATAGCATAGCCTCACAGAAGGAAAGCTCCTGACAAGAGGAAGATATATGAGTGAAGTGGATTTCTCAGGGTAGTAAGCAGAAACCCTAGCTATCTAGCAGAGGAGAAGATGAGAGAATAAAGACTGAAGACAAGAAAAATGGAGACCTTAAGCAATATACCTATACACATTCATATACTGCTGTCACCGAGCTTTTCTCATTTTCAATAAATGCAACATACAAACAAAAAAATCCATCCAATTTTCTATGTCAGAACTCATGTACAAAAACATTTCCCTGTGACAATAATTTGTAATGGAGAAATTCATTATGCTTCCACTGCACATTTTACATCCTCTGCTTTCCTATGCCTGAGTGAGTAGGCTGCTTGTTTCTGTCTCTCCATTCTTCTTGCTTTGGATGTAACAAATCTCTCTTTCTAGGGTCTCCAAAAGCTCATTCTTCTTTCACATAAAAGCTCTCTGTAATGACTGAGAAACAGTAAAACACATCCAAATAGAATTTCAGATACACTAGCGGGCTGTTTATTTTGCATTTGATGTGCACACAGGTAGATAATGGAATATTAAGCTTAATTCAGAAGAGCTCCACTGTTCCTGAAGCAGACTGTTGAAGCTCCATGAGGCAGTAAATGCAGCTATGTGACTCATTTGACTGCTGGGGCAAGCACCTACACTTCAGGATTAGGAGGTCTACTGCTAGGTACAATATAAATCAAGTCTACTGCCTGACCACTGCATACTGTGCTCTGTGGTCAAAACAGTTATTTGGCAAAATGTCCTAAATTTGAGGATCTCATTTAAACTTTGCCCATGGTTCTCTATGCATTATCAGCCCAACGCAGGTTAATAAATTGTAGAATTTGTAAAAACTCAACTCTGCTCCATCTACCAGGCCAGCTGTGAAAGATTTTCTTTGATATGGGAAACAGAAAAGGTTTGAGTCACCTTTTTTGTCCTCACTCTGTAAACACTGCTTGGCAGTCTAGATCACTTTTAAGTACCCAGCTGTTGTAGTCTGGGCCATTAGTCAACTCCTGACCTTGTTCCCCTGTGCCAGGGATTGACAAAAGCAAACAATTGCCAGGGACCTGGATAAAAAGGAAGTCAGGCAGTCGTTCTTCTGAATCCATCCATCCATCCATGAAAAAGAGTACTTTCATATTTAGGCATTTCACCACCAGCATAAAACAGCTCTGGGAAATTTCATCTCTCCTTATTTTGGGGAGAGTCATACCCAACTGCCTCATTTGCTACACTTCATTACAGAAAAAGTGAGAAGGTACCTGCTCCAATGCTTTGAATAACAATCTGCTGAAAAACTCTTTCTGGTGATGCAGGATTTAATTTTCATACATAAAAATAAAATTTGATTTAAGATGAAAGATCTTCTGAAACCCTTTTCCATTTGAAAGTGTGAGACAACTTTTGTTCAGAAACAATAACATAGGTTGAGATATAAAATACTATGAGCTTAAACTAGTATAAATGGTTACTGAGAATTAAGTCATTACAAGAAAGCATAAACTAAATACACACAGTTCAGACACAGTTCACATGTTTATTTTACATTGTTGGAACATTTTAGAAACTGTGCTCCTATGAGGCAATGCAGAAAGAAAGAATGCTATTTCCAAAATGACCCATAAAATTGTTTTTTATGTTTATTTCACACTATGGCACTAATACAAACTTGTCATTAGTAATCTAAATTCAGAAGACAGAGCACCAGACCTTCTTCTGCAGTTATTCTGCTACTGCTTTATTATTTTGTGCAGTAATTTAAACCCATTGGAATATCATGCTTTTGTCTTTACTCTCAGCCTAATTCTCACTGCATCCTAATAGGCCAAGCAGTCATGGCTGGTGTAATAAACAACTTCTGCATTGCCAAATGTATGCAGAAATTGAAGGACATAAACTAAGAAAGCTCCTGCACTAAATCCAAAAACTTACTGTAATTGATGTAAAACCTGATGTAGCTCCATCTGTCTATTCCATCACATGTCTGTTGCTCTTTTTTTTTTCCTTCTGGAATACTTCCTGAACTTACCTGGGCTTTTATAAAGGGGTAGGAGAGAGATGACTTTCACATGAAAAAAAAAAAAAAAAAGGCTTCAATGATCCTTGGTCATTTTAAGCACATTATCTTTATTGCTGGGCTGAAATTTTCTCCCCTAATCTTCAAAAAAAGCTAGGGAGTTAAATTTGTTTTACCTAACATGAAGAACATCTGAAATAAATCATCATGGAACTAGACCAGCAAGTTTGAAACTGGGATGAAATTCCACTTTCTTCATGTTAATAATGAGTTCTATCTTCCTGCTCTCAGTATAGGGAGAAAAAAAAGCTATCAGTACTGAGGAAATCTTATTAGATTCAACCCTATTTTTAAACAGCTGGATCAAAATCTTCATTCAGACACACTGGTGCCACTCCATTAAATTCCAGCAGTGGCACCACTGTTAGGAAAAGAATGGCACTCAAATTTTTCACCATTAAGTAATCTGTTTTCATTACCTTCTCAGCAGTTTGTTTCATTTGCCTGCAGTAGAGAAACTAAAATTAGAAAACATTTCATGTTCATAGTTAGTTTCCTTCCAATGTGAAAAAACAAGTCTATAAATTTGTCTATTGGACTATGGCTTGTGCAGTTCTCTTGTAAAGTTGTCTTTACATTACAGTGATGAACTGTAAATGGTGTAGTGCATTATTTTGTCCAAAGTAATTCAAATTAATGACCCTAGAAATATTATTCTAGGTGACTGTTATCAGGCATTGACAATACCCATGAATATTACCAGCAAATTTCTTTTCTTTTTTGTAATGTATGCATTGCCATGTGTTAATAAACTATTTTGGATCATCTTCAGAACTTGCTGTCTCTTGCAGGAGTTCCACTTGCCAGTCATGTGTCAATTCTAGTAGGAAATGAATGTCAGGTAAATGCTGATAGTAAACCATCAAAAGTTTGAATACATTTTTCTTGCCTTTATTTGCATACTCATGTTCACATTTCACATTACCTAAAGCATCACTGAATCTAACTAAAAATAGAAAATTGAAGTGTGGTTTCTCCTAGCCTCCTCACCTTGTTTCTGTGAGAATTATGCTAGCTTAGAAAGGCTAAACATTACTTTATATTTTTATTTAAATGAAACTTTCGAAAAGGAGATAAACAAAAAAAAAGCAAATTATTTTTCTGGTTCAGATAAACATTATTCTGGATTCTAAAAATGAATTTGCTTCTCAAGAATGGAAGAGGTTTGTATCTCCTTGCACTGTACTGCTTCATGCCAACCTTAGAAAGTGTTAAGTCTTACCAACCACAGATAGTAGCACTTATAAAATATTGAAAAAAAATCCCAAAACCCCACAAATTTCTTCCAAACTGCACAACACCAGAATCAGCACACATTTGGGAAATATGCCATTATAGCAGTGTCCAAAGAGAGTCTTAAGAAGCCTAAAGATCAGATGAGGATATGAAATGATTTGAGCTTCGCAGAAACTTCTCATGGCTAAATACTGATGTCAAGACCACTTCTAAGGAAAAGTGAAGGGATCACAAGAGCATCAAGTCAACCAACTTCTGGCTTTCAAAAGAGAGGACTGAAGAGTAATTTTTCTATTAAGTAATATTTAAAAACCCTCCTTTGGCAATGATGCTAATGAACACCTCTTTTCTGTAATTGTCACAGACCTGTTGGGCTTCACTTTGTACTGAAGGAATGGTTCTACAGCTCATGCAGCTGCATCCATAGTAAGGCTGGCCAGTCAGTAGAAACAATACTTTGTCTGCACTTGCACATCTCTAATTTTTTTCAATTAGCTCACTCAAAATACATTTCTAAAATTCCTGAAATAACTTCTCAATCTTTCTTCCTGACAAGTTTTACAAACAAATCAGCATTAAACATAATTTCTTTATTTTAAAGGTCATTCAATAGTCACGCTCCAAACTAACTTTAAAGGTAAAGCAGAGGTTGAAAACAGATCTGAAATGTATTCCTCAGATGACATTTGCCTATAAAACCCACAAAAAATTAAATTATTTTTTTAATATCAGGCCCACCCTTCTAATTTCTTAGAGGCAGCTAGATATTTTATACTTACAAGGAGCTTTCCTTACTGCAGGCAAATAAAAAGTTTTTGAAGATGTTGTATAAAATATGTGTTCATGTGCCAGAACAGAAACCTATAAATTTTTCTATCCTAGATGGGCAGAATTAATTTGATTTAATCACCCTGCTGCATAATCAGGATCATTGATAAGGAGACACAGAATAACTCTGTTAACAGGAATCTGATGCAAGCACAATGCTGTAGCATTCACAACGCTTTAATGCCAAAATAAGACTCTTCTGTATGTCATGGCTTATGAAAAGGACGATGAAGACCAGGTCTACACTCACCATTCCAAAAAAATGTGCCACAAATGAAACCAAGTGGCTGTATCCATCTCAGTTGAAATCTAAGACAGCAGATCAGCCTCTTTCAGATAACACAACATCTGCTCAACGAAATTACAAGCTATGACATTAATGAAGGATTTCACTTTTCCTACTAATGATGGGATTTTATTGTTTCATAAAATAGCCAAAGGTAAATATAAGATGTAATCCTAAGAATCCAAACTGCAGTCACTTCTTCATGCTGTCTCCAGGGAATTCCATCTTTGGCTTCATGAAAAAAGAGGTAGGTGATGGTTTTAAAGAAGCAGCTCTAAAGATCCTTGAATATTTTAATACAGATAAAATATTGCCAAGCTGGCTCTCTTTCAACAGTACCCTACAAAAGAAAGGGAGGGAGAGAAGGAAGGAAGGAAAGGTTCTTATGATATTTATTACTTTTAAGTTTGGCAGATAATGGCAACTATTGTCCACTACATTTAACGTAGGACAGAAGTATATCCCTACAAGAAAAAGGAGGAAGTGTCCCCTCAGGATAGTAACTTCTAGAACAATTAAACTTAGAAGACTTTAAGTTTTGTGTATTTTTAGGAGCAAGTTTTCTGTAATAGGCAAAGACAAGTAACATTGAATTAATTGCCTTTTGTTTTCTAGTCTATCTGTATTTAAAGATTTAAATATCTTAAGCACTTGTTAAAATATATTTTAAATAAGCATTGAAGTGCCTTTATTAAGAAAGACATGAGCCTCTGCTTCCATCAGCTGTGCACAAAAGGAATAACCTTGTCTCACCTAAGAATCAGGTTTACTTCCTGAATATTGGTCTTTTTTAAAGTTCAGAGAATCTGTATTTGAAGAGATAAAGTTCAAATGAACTGCCAGCTATCAAGTTATAAAACACACTTTCAGTTTTTACAACATACTTTTAAAACTGAACAAGTGTTGCAACAGCTCTATTTGGATCCAGTGAGGAACCATTCCCCAAAGACACCTACAGGCTTTGCCCACCACTGTAATCATGCCTCATGTCTGAACACACATTTTCTTATTCAGACTTCATGAGAGCCTTTCAAGCAAATGAAAACTGGGAGTGAATCCAGTGGTTCAGTTCATAATAAAAGGATAATCTGACCTGCTACCAAATAAACTACATCATTTTACCTACAAGGTTGTTCCATATAAAATATAAAGTCCTTGCAAATATCTGTTATTTTGCAGTTACCACAGCACAGTCTTGCTTCTTCAAGTTCTTGCTGCTTGACTTGACTTTATTACTTGCAATAGTTGCTATAGCTATCTACATTCTTGGAGTCAACTTTAAGCAGAGAGTATCAAGAACAGCTGTACTGTCAGATAGTCCAGAATTAATATCCCTTATCCAAGAAAGTGCCAGATGTTCACAGTTAAGCACAAAGAACCTCCCATAAGTTACAGACTTGCAAAGATATTTTCTTTTAGTCTTCGCATAGCAAGACTCAGCCAAGTACTAAACTATAAGATTCTACCCTTTCTAAAAGGTATTTTTTGTTCTTACATAAATAGCTAAGTATTTCCCAAAACCTGTACCCTCTTCTGCTACATGCTTCCCTTCCTTAAATCTGTGATCCACAGGAAATCATGACAATGTTTGTAGAAATATTTTTTTTAAATATTGAAAGTTGTGTTTCTGTTTATTAAAAAAAGCTGCTTAACTTGAAGAGGAAAAAAAAAAAGAAACAAAACCTTTTGGAGAGCTCAGTCTGTTTTTTTTTCCCTTCCTCCAGCAACATATGGCAACATCTGTTCCCCCCTTGATGGATAATGACTTGTTGGCATTGACTTTTCTGCAATCAAAACTTCTTAAAGGGGCAAGTAGATAAATTCAGGTATATTGAAAAAATATATTTGCATACATATAAATACATGCTTTCAAGATCTTGAAGTTTGGTTAACTGCATGAGCATGCAGTTATTTTTCTGAGATCAACACACTGAGCATAAGGCCCATCCCAACAACTTTGCTTTCTTGTTGAGGAAACATGAATTGGCTTTTGCTTATTGACAAACTATACAGCAGGAACTGTTAATAGGAGGATATTGCCATTTTGCAAAATGAAAGAGCAGACACTTCAAGTTTTAAACATTTATTAAGCCTCATCAAAACAGTTTCAAACACATGACCTAGTGCTTTGTGAGGCAAATTTACTTATTTCCTGGATGATTAAGCATGACACTTGTGCGAACAGCTTCCGGAAGACCTTTCTGTGCAGCTTATGGACATTGTTGTGTTTTTAGAAGTCAGGACGGTCCTTTTTGAGTCTACTGTAGTCCATATTAACCGAGACAAACTAGAAAAGAGAAGGAAAGAATAAAGAATATTAATTAAGAAGCTTGACTACACATTTTCCCTGGTATTTACTAAAAATATGCATCATTGAACTTACGCCAGGAAACTGAAATCATATTTTGAGTAAGTTATCTGGGCACTAATAAATAAACAAAAACCTTTGATAAAGAGTAACTTTTAAATATTAATTCTATACCCGGTATTAGAAGCTCTGCATTTAAAATGAGTGGTCATGTCTTCCACTAGAAAAAAACAACAGTGCCTCCTCTTAGCCCCCAGAATTAGAAGTCCATTCTGAGGAATTTTTTACAGTACTGATAAGTTAATCAGTTTTGCTCAAAATCTATGGCTCCTGTATACTGAAGGCAAAAGCCAGCTTGCCATGTGGTGCAAAGCACAGTGTCTGTGAACAGACATATCACAAAGAACATTCAGAGCAGTGCTACAAAAGCCAAGTTTGGTTTAGGTAGCTGCATCTAGAACTGCAAAGGATGACAAGGAGGAATTAAAGTCAGAACAGATCCTCTCACATGCTCAGTTTATAATAGTATAATTGGATCCTGTTACAAGCAATCCAGAACAACCCAAAAAGTGATGGAGGACAATGAGTTTACTAACTCATATGCATGAGAGACTAACTGCAGACTAACTGCATACATTGGCATCACAGCCTGACTTGATAGTAAGCATGTGATAGTACAGTTTTTCTTAAAAAAGCAAAAAGATGAAAAGCACATAACTATCAGTTTGATTATTTTTAGTTACACCCAATTTTTAAGTTTCTAAAATTTTCTTGAAGAAAACACAACAGCCTACAGCACATTCAAATTACAGCTTTCTCTGCAACTCCTACAGTAATGCTCAGGTCATCAACTCTTTTCTTTGGAAAAACAGTGAGGAAGTTAATATGACAAACAGAAGTTTACAATAGAAAAGAAATCCCATCAAAAGCTAAGACTTGTATAACAAGAACTTTTTACTAAAGAGTCATTCTCAAATTAGAATATATGTCCTTTTCACTTCCCACAAGGCAGATTTGGAAAAAATGTCCCCAATGATTCTCACACCCAAATATGGCAAACACTGAGGCTGTGTTTGCATGTTAAGGCAGAAGGGGAATGCTACACAAGTCATGCACTCTTTAAAAGAATTTCTGCTGTGCACTATGCAGGATTTGCCAAGTTTAGATATTTACAAACCAGCAACATTCCAGAATTGGTAATGAAAACAAAGAATGAAATTTTCTCTTTGGACTTTTAAGGGAACTGCAACCTGTTTCATTTTGAAAGTGTGGGATTTTTCTACTTATTTCAATGATTGGCATAGTACTATATGGTACTAAACAAGACAGTAGCTTAAAAACACAGTAGGTTTGCTTTTTCTGAAGCTTGAAAATCATCTTAAAATATTCTTAACAGCAATCTACTAACACAGTGCTTCTGTAAAGCATGATTCAAACATGATTCATGTCCAGAGAAGGACAATGAAGCTGGTGAAGGGTATAGAGAGTAAATCATATGAGGAGTTTCTGAGAGCTGTAGTTGTTCATCCTGGAGAACAGGAAGCTCAGGGGAGGCTGTCACGCTACAGCTCCCTGAAAAGAGGATGTAGCCAGGTAGGGGTTGGCCTCTTCTCCCAGGCAACCAGCAACAGGACAAGAGGACACAACCTCAAACTGCATCAGAGGAGGTTTACGTTGGACCTCAGGAAGAATTTCTTCACTGGAAGGACTGTCATACATTTAAACAGATTGCCCTGGGTGGGGGTAGAGTAACCATCTCTGGAAGTGTGGAAGAAATGACTGGACATGGCACTTAGTGCTATGGCCTAGTTGACAACATGGTGCTCAGTCAAAATAATCTTGGAGGTGTTTTCCAACATAAATGAGTCTAGGATTTTAGGATGCCTGTAAACTACCAAATGTTTCAGACATCTTTGCACGCTTCCTCATTAGTTCAATGAAATTAGTTGAATATCAGCTAAGGAACATTTCTATTGCATCCAATTACTTACTGGATATTAATTTTGTTAATATTGTTTTGTTTTCAAAAAATCAAGACCTGCAAACCTGAACTCATGGTTATGTTAAACACTGACATTTTCCTGCAGTGCTTCTCACGAGTAAAGGCCAACAGCTTAGAAAACTCTAGCTCAGTTTTTCTGGGATTTTGTCCATCTCCCCATAGTTTGTTTCTGATTATAATGAGCCAGTAAATTCTTACTCTCACTTATAGTTGCTCTTTTCCTTACAGTGCAACAAATATGACTGCTTTCGTACAGACTCCTTTCATCCCATTATCAACCACCACCAGGAGAGTTTTAAACCTCAAACTCAGCCATCTCTGCTCAGAGTTCTAGAGACAAATAAATGCCACACAAAAGGAATACATCACTCATCCAACTACTTTCCCATATAATCAAACATCCTATAGCAGTAGACTACACCTCTAATATGATGCTTCCTGAAAATCTGTATTTGTCATTTTACCTTGTACTGGTCATTGGGAGCCATTTTGTTCCAAGGTTCTGGGTTATTTTTCCTGTCCCAGCTATTGAGAGAAATGCAAGATGTGAGAGAATATTAACACTATCTTCAAAATTGAAAAAAAAGAAAAAAGAAACATGTACTGTGGTCATTAGGTCATCAAATCATTCACCCAAACAAGTTTCCACAGAAAAAGGCACTGTCCTTTGTAAGCAGTCTCTAAGTATCATGGTAAACAAAGAGATCTCCAAATCAAGGAAAGCTCTACATGCCTAATGTCAGGTGATACTGGACCAAGACATTAAGGCATCCAGAAACATAAAAACCAAGGCAGTGGAGCGTAACATGTGCAGCAAGAGGACTGGCACTGCGAATTACTGAATACATACCTAACGTCAGGATTGAACATTGCCAGACGCATGAGATACAGGCTTGCACCAACACCTCCACATCCAATGATCACAAACAGAGGGATCAGCTGGAATAACAACACAAAAAAATTAAGTATCATCCTGCAATATAGCAAAATAGTATTGATACATAGGACTCCTGACATCAGCTACAGTAGGCCAAAAAACAATCTTACGGATTTTACAAACACGTGGCCCTCTAAACCCCTGGCAAAAGTTCCCTGTTCGCAGAGTATCCCTGGGGTCATTAGGGAACTAGCAGCTATGAAAAGACAGGTATGAGAAAAACAGTCCTACACCATAAAGACCAAAACCAAACCAAAAATTCTGTTACATCACGTTTCTGCGACAGACAACCGCCAAAATGGCCCCTAACGTCTGTGCTCGGATAACAAAGCCAGAAACACGAGAGGGCTAGAGTGGGGGCAAATGGTGGGCAAGAAGAATGGAAGAGCCACCTCGAGCCTTAAAGCACGAGCAAGGCCGCAGAAACCGGTGGAAAAAAGGAACCTGGCCGTGTCTGCTCGGCCAGCTCCCGGCGGTCCAGGGGTTCGGCACGCACAGGAATGCCAAGAGACGGATGGGCGGGAGAAGGCCACCCGCGCGGCCGGGGACACCGAGGGACAGCAGAGAAGGGCGGGCGCGGGGCCGGGTACTCAGGCTCAGGTACTCACGGCCGGGTGCTTCTTCGCGTGGGTGAGGATGGTGCTCAGCACCATGGCGGCGGTGTCGGGGTGGTGGTAGTTTGGTGGGTGCGGGCGAAGATCTCGCTCTCTGCGGGCTCCGCAGCGCTGCCTCCCCCTTCAGCCGCCGAGCCCCAATGTCACCGAGGCCCCCGCCGCGGCAGGTGCCGCCGCCGCAGCCCGGATGTAGCAGCTCCGGCGTTCGCCTGCGCGCCCTCCGCCGACTCGCGCCGGCAGCCGCCCGTAATGGCGCCCCGCGCCGGCCCCGGCACGCTCCCCGGCCTGCGTGAGCCCCGCGTTAGCGCGGCCCCGTCTCGCCGGCAGCGCGGGCACCGCGGGCGGCGGCAGGCACCGGCCCGGGCACCCCGGGGCAGCCGGGCAGCGCCGCCCCACGCCGGCCCCTGCCGCACGGGCAGCGCCTGCGCCCGGGCAGCGCCTGCGCCCGGGCTGCCCGCGGCGGGCAGGGCCTGGGAGCCGCGGCCGCTCGGCGCGGAGGGTCGCCCGCCTGGCGCCCCCTGACAGAACGGGCCAGGTTGGAAGGGACCTCAGTGGGTCATCTGGTCCTCCCTGCCCAGGCAGGGTCATCCTAGAGCACATGGCACAAGCTTGCGTCTCGACGGTTCTGGAATGTCTCTCGTGAAAGAGATTCCACAACTGCTCTGGACAGCCTGTTCCAGTGTGTGGTCAACTGCACAGTAAAGTTTTTCCTCGTATTCAGGTGGAACTTCCTGTGCATCAATTTCTCCCGTTGCTTTACCAAGGAGAGCCTGGCTCCGTCCTCTTGATATCCCCCATAGATATCAATTAAGTTCCCTTTCACTCATTCCGTTTCGAGGCTGAACAGGCCAGCTCTCCCAACCTTTCCTCTTAAGAGAGATGCTCCCCTAATTGTCCTCAACAACCCTCCACAGGACAAAATCCAGGAGCGACCTGTCTTCTGCTGAGGAGCCCAGAAATGGACACAGCATTCCAGGTGCAGCCCTCACCAGGGCTGAATAGAGGGGCAGGATCATCTTCCTCAGCCTGCTGGCAATGCTCTTCCTAACGCCCGCCAGGATACCGCGGGTCTCCTTGGCCGCATGGGCACGCTGCTGCCTCATGGACAGCTCGTTGTCCACCAGGGACTTTCTTGGCGCTGCCCTCACACCGCCCAAGCGCTGCTGCCTCAGAGACATGGGGCAGAGCCTACCACAGCCTTGTGAGGTGCCTGCCTGCTCCCTTCTCTGCTGGGAAGGTGTGTGGCAGCTGTGGCTACCTGCACGCCTGTGTCTGCCCTCAGCTGGGCTCCCTTCACAGGGCAGGCCTGAGCACTCACCAGCCTGGGTTAAAACTCGAAGGGGTGGTTTAAAGGTGAGGCAAAAAGGATACAGGGAATGAAATTCATCACAGAACTGCCAACTTAATTATTTTGTTACAGTCAGGTTGGCAAAAGGTGGGTATGTACAGGGCATTGAGACAGCCCTTTCATTTTCAAAAGCAGTTTATAATGATATATTACATGTAAGTGATTCTCCCTGTCTCCTCTGGGCTTGCTCCAGCAGGTCTATGTCTGTCCTCTAATGGAGTACTCCATTAGAGGACAGACATAGACCTGCTGGAGCAAGCCCAGAGGAGGCCACAAAGGTGAACAGGGGGATGGAGGAAAGGCTGAGAGTTGGGGTTGTTCAGCCTGGAAAAGAGTTATGAGGTGACCCATTTGCGCCCTTCCAGTACATAAAAGGAACCTCCAAGAAAGCAGGAGAGGAACTTTTTACAAGGACATGTAGGGATAGGACCTGGGGGAATGACTCTAAACTTACACAGGGTAGGAAGAAATTCTTTACTTAGAGGGTAGTGAGGCACTGGAACAGGTTGTCCAGAGAAGTTGTAGATGCCCCATCCCTGCAAGTGTTCAAGGCCAGGTTGGGTGGGGCTTTCAGCAACCTGATCTAGTGGAAGGTACTACCATGGCAGGGGCTTGGATCTAATGACCTTTGAGGTCCATTCCATCCTGATCCATTCTATGATTCCATCATATTTTGGCTAAGGTTGCTTTAATTATTTAAATGTGGCTTGAATTTACTTATTTTTTTCTTGTTGCATAATTTTAAATTAGCAACATAGCTATTTATTGTATGGTACTGTGTCCAAATGCTGTCCTGTTTTTTTCCATTACTATGTATCTTATACAAAACTGGGAACCTAATGCCTATCTTTGGATAGTACCACCAGCCATTCTGAGGTGTGATTTCTTTCACAAAGGTAGCCCAAAAGGTAAATTTATGCCCAGGCATTAAAAAAGTCATTATTAGGTAAAGGGAACATCATCATGCTACTAACCTAAGACAGAAATAGTCCTTTTTTTTAGGTTAGAAGCAAAAGAACTTTGCACAAATGCTTTGTTTCTATGGCTGTATGAGAAAGTAAAATTCTGAAGTAAAAGATAACAAAGTGGCAGAGAATAAATGTATTGAAGCAAATGGATGTCATCTGTTTCTCTCCCTAGTTCCACAGACTGGCTTCTGCTTATTTTCAACCATTGTCTCAAATTGTCTCTGATAAATTCTAAAAAAAACCCAAATCGCATTCCTTGCATATAAATCCAAAAAATCCCCTTTTTTTTTTTTCAGATTGCCAGAGCCAGTTTAACCTGGATAATCCATCCAAATTCAGGAACTTGTACAGATGGATTTGACAAGTCATTGGGTGTTACAAGAAAAAAATAGTTATAACACTGTTATTTTTGGAGGAATGCAATTCTTTTGCTTGTCTCCTTCATTTGTTTCAGAGTTGATAAACAGAAAAAATCTATAGTTAGTGTGCTCTGGGAGTCTGCTAACTCTTCCAGTATTCATTATGTCATAATGACAGTACTTTTCCTTTTTTTTTAATGGAAAGAACATTTTTGTCTATGTTAAAACTATGAAAATATCACTATTGCTGCTATTCTTCTATAAAAGAGAAATACATGAAAACTCTAAGAGTAACTTGGAAGGTTACAGTACTCACCTTCTGGCAGAGTAGTTTAACTTTTCACCATTATACCTGGATTGCAGGAGATGCCAGTTGCTGCAGGAAAACCAAAGAGCAACCAAAGGGTAGATGGATAACCAGAAACCATGTGGGGCTGCTCAGCAAAACTCTGCTCAGACTGAAAGAGTCTGCTTCCTTATGCAGGAACACCAACATATGGCTAAGTGAGAAAATTTGGGGACTGCAAGTATCCTGTTTCTACATTACTAAGGGAAGAGCATCAGAGGTACATTATTTCCACTAGGCTATGTCTTGGGCACATATTTTTAGGAAAAACATGATTTTTATATGCTTTTCAATATAATTTTTTTTCACTGTGATTTATAGTTTTTGCTGTCTTATGCTTTTATGAATTTAAAGCGGTGTAGTACCTGATCAATTTGCAACATTTGTCATGTATTTCATGGGCTTTCATAAATTTTTGTCATTTTGTACGTCAGCTTTTATTGCCTAGGCCTGTATGGCTCAGCTGTTTTGTTGTTCATATACATGCCTTATTATTTATAACACCTGGAATTTTGCAGACATAAAAAATTAAAGTTTGAAAACAATCAGAAATCAGATATTTTCATTCTAATTTTGAAAATTGCAAGTTAATATTTTTAAATTTCACACAATGTAGCATTGCTAAAAATGCAACTCCTCACTTGCATCACTTGGCAAAATACTGAGTATAAATTCAAAATACCTCATGGCATCTTGATGATGGATCCATGGTTCTGATAAATACCTACTCAGCTGCCAAGTTTGAGTGCTTGTACTATGCTATAATTGTATAAATTGTATGGGTTAATTTATAGTAATGCTGTCAATAGATTAGCCATACTTGAAGACTAGCAATTTTCTGTAACTTACCAACCCTTTGCCAAAAAGACAGTGAACACTGGATAAAGGCAGATAATTTTGCCACTCTCTTATCTGTCACTTAGCTACTCAAGCTGAAAGTAAGCACATTTATTCCCTTTTAAGGTTTTGTGCCTTTATGTTCACACCTGACAATTAAATTTATTGTCCTTTAGTTAGACATGTTGCTTTCTTTAATCTAAGTAAAGTTATTTTTGTGTAGGTTTCTGCTTTTTAAATAAGTGGACGCATAAGTGCTTCAGGTATTTTGGCAAGATTTTGTAAAGAAATGGTCCATTAAGAACTAGGGGCTAAACGTGCAGTAGTGCTCAGCACTGCTGAAAAATCAAGTCCTCAGGTTATTCTGATGCTTTGTCACTTATTTTTTCCTCTTGTCTTTTGTTCTCCTGTACAGCCTCACATCATGGCTTCTGTCTCCCACTGTCCCTCCTTGATTGTTACTGTGCCTTGGTCCTGGTTAGGCTCATTTTAGCTTTTTATTTCAGAAACTTTTCTTCTATTCCAGATGCTTTGTTTTAGTTTTTGGTGGCCTTACTGTTTCTAAAGTATTAATTCCTCAAACCTTACCTACCAATATGAATTGATTCATAAAAATCTGCAGATTTCTAATCTGTTCAACAACAAGTATGGCATGTCTCATTTTTCTTAATTTAAAGCAACTGATTTTAGCCACAAATATAATCAAGTCTGATCTCCCAAAGAACAAGAATCAGAAATCATAATAAAATCAGGTTATTTGAAGAATTGCACTCTTAAGGTTTGACAAAGTCAGTTCATTTAAAAAAAGGACAAAATTATAGTCAATTTGAAGTTATTTATTTTACTTGGAGGAAAATAGGAAGGAAAGATTAGTAGATTTGGAGATGTTCCAACTGGTTAGTGCTCAAGAAACAAAATTCATTGTGAATTGTCCTATAACATCAGGACATTTCTCTGTTAATCTGAACAATAAACTGAGGATTTTCTGTAGGTCTCACCAGATTTTTTAAAAAGGCAAGGACTATTAATGTTCTTAGCTGAGAAAAAGAATTATAGGAGAACAAAATGTATTAAAAAACCTCAAAAACGTAAAAATGTAAAGCGTAGCTTACCTGTGATAAATACACAGGGATTTTTGTGATTTTATTTTATTTTACTGTTTCTATTTTATTTTTACTGTCTGTTCTCTCTGTTGTACGTCCTTGAATTCCTTTCTCTGTACTTAGCAGGGGGCAACAGCAGAACAGGATATATGTGTGCAGACTTCTGCCAACCCCATTGCGGTAGTTCACTTAGATCTTCCTAACATCTGATTTATATTTGGTTCTATCTCTGTGAAATGGAGTGGCTGCATATTCTGTTCTTGCATGCCTGGTCTAGTGGCCATAAGGAGACATGGGGGATGTGAGGTGGATGGATAAGGGCACTAACATTTCAATATAGCAGCTTGTGACAAAATCTTCCATTAAGTGTAAACATTGCAATTGTTCTGAAAAAAAAAAGGCTTAAGAATTTCATAATGTTAAAGTGAAATGCTATGCTTATAGAGAAAGAAAAAGTAGACAAAATAAATTAAGATTAGAAACAAGATTTTTTTTTTTAAACTGCAACAGAAAATATGTCTGGCACTTAAGAAACTATGGTGAAAGGAAGTAAACTACTGGAAATTTGAAAACTAAAGCACAAGGGATATAACAAAGAAGAAATTAAAAATTCATGGTACTGAGACATACAGTATGGAAATACTCTACTTCTCTCATTCATGTCTGTCAAAAATATGTGTTGATAAAGGTTCCTGTCTCCAAATATCCATTAAAAGTACACAAAAAAAGGAATATAACAGCCAAGAATCAAGTACTTAAAATTAAATTGTGGTCCCTGTTCCTGCTTACTTTCTAGGTTCAAAATACCAAATGAAAACAGCTGATGTTTTTGTTTAAAATATAGTTTGTTTTAAGTTATATAATCTGCCAAAATTTAGGATGCAGAAATACAGGCCTCACACAGCTTTCACCCAACTAGATGGCTTGAATGTGACCAGAAGACTGCAAGAAATTACTGGAATGGTCCCCCCTAAAAACTACATTGATCCAGTGCCCTTTTACAGATATCTCTTTCATGGAATTGCATCCATAAAGGGTATTTCCCTCTAAGCTGCTCTTGTGTTTGATTTTAAAAACTATCTGGACTCCATAAATAAAAGATGAGTTTAATGGATCAATAGAAATTAAAAATCTTCACTAAAAATGTAAGCAGGACTGGTACCTGAAACTGTTTTTAACTAGATGCTGCTTCAACTATTCAGCAACAACTTACTGGAGATAAATTAAAGGTGCTTCTGTTTCTAATTCCTGTCATCGTCTCAAGGCTTTTGATCTTCCATCTTAATACAGGAGGTTTAAGTATGCTTTTTAGTTTCTGCTATGGAATAAGGAGAAACATGCTTGAATAATAGTTCAGGACCATTCTGTGTAATTTCTTTTACATATGCTGGAGAAGAAATAGTTCTTATGAGTCCTCTGCTCTGATGTTCAAAACTTAAGCTGGCCTTTGGTTAATCATTTGTTTGCACATAGTTTTAGCAAAATGTACTCACATCTCAGTTGATGGGTTTTTTTTTGTGTTTTTTTAGTGATTTTTTGTTTTGTTTTGTTATATGCTGGGAATGTATACCAACTGAGACAAGTAATGGATTTTCAGGTCTGGTGTGACAGTTAGAGTGACACTAATAAAAACTATAATATTTCATCAGCTATTGGCTAATGATTTATAAAAATTTGATCAGGGTTTGCTCTTTAATTAAAGCTGTTCTCCTTTGCCAGAAAATAATAGTTTGGTCTTGACAGCCCTTTCCAAGACATATTGCTGCTTAGGAGAAACTGCTGCAGATGCCACAGGAGTGACTCAAGCAGACAATCTGGGAACAGAGCAAACTGTTTACAGGGAGCTTCTGAAATGTAGAAATACACACACACACACACACACACACACACACACACACACACAAAGTATTGACTGTGCAACAGGAATGATACATGCGATCACACATTCACTATACATTCCAAATATTAAAGAGAACAATATAGTAATAAAGAAACATGAAAACTGTGTATGTTTATAAAGTATAGTATTATTGCTGTTTACAAAGTATAGTCTTATTGCTGACTATCTACAAAAGCTGTGCCAACAAAGGATTATGCAGTTAGAAAAGAATAAATAGATTTTGTATTCTAATTTATTTTTCTGTATTTTTTAATGCTGGGGAGAAAGCCAGTGTTGTAATGGAGCCACAATTTGTAGAAAGAATAAGGCTTCCAAATATAACAGTTTCAATAAGCCAAAACTTGTTCTCATTTACGACAGTGATAGAGCCTTTAGAGGACAGGATGAGACATAATTCTGATCAAGCTATTTTCCACAAACCTAGGCTGGAGAAAAATCTCATCTGTCTTCCACTAACAAGAGCTGCATGCTTTTGTTTTCTCTATGGACAGGGTAACAAGGGATTCTTGCAATTTATGAACAGGACAGATACTGCTATTTTGGAAGTAAGGATGTTATTCATGTACATTATTTGCCACTCTTTTCTGCTGCAGTGTTTAGAAGAAGGTTAGTATTTGTGAAGTAGGAAGGATTACTGAATAGAAATTGCAAAAAATATTTTTCAGGTAGTTGAGAAATCCAGTATGTTTTATGCATTGCAGCAAGAAGAGATATATCATTCCAGCTGCTAATACCAGATGACAGAATTATTATTGATTACTTTAGGAGTCTTTGGATCATGTTGCAGATCCTGGCACTGTTGGGTAGCACAGAGCCATCTGAAAACGATGGGTTTTGCATGTGTTTTGCATGTGTTTAAGTGAATGACAAGGCACTGGGGGTAATGGATTCCATTAGAAAGGCAAAAGTTAGGAGTTCAGTTTAAGCAAGTCTTGCTTCTGAAATCAGTAGAAAGATATGGGTGGTTCCCAGAGGCAATCTAAGGTAGAATTAGGATAAATCACTCTTTCAGGAAGTCATATTTGGCCTTTGCCAAAATCACTGGAGATAAAAGCTGATGCACAGGGATAGACTTCAGTTGCATTTGAGAAAATGTTTCTGGGTAAATCTCATGCTTTCATTATCCTTCAGAGCAAACCCAAGATATCTGCAGTATCCTGATATGAACCTGGGGAGACTTGGAGTTCTTGTGCAGAACATCTAATAGTATCTGTTTCTTGCTATTTTCACATGGTTCGTGCTGTGCAAAAACATTGGTTTTGGGGTTCCTCCTGTGAGGGCTATGACATCAGACACTGCAACGGCTGATAAGTTTTGTAACTGGCCTGATTTTACAGACATGGCATAAAACTGGGGAAAAGCAATTGGTTAGCAATGTTAGCCATGGTTTAAACCTTTCTGTGGCTTTGCCAGATGAAGTATAATTCGGACATAAAATTGGCATGGGAGGACAGTGACAAGTTCTTGTGAAGAAACTCTAAGCCATTGTCCTTTTTCAATGTCTCAAATTATCACATTTGTTTGAATGATTAGTACATCATGCAGATAATTTCTAGCATAGTGGAACATGAAATCCAGCTTGTCTCCTTTCTGGGTAAATAATAAATAAATAAATATGCTGTACTCTCTCTGTTTGGGAGAAGGAAGATAGACCATGTTTCAGTCTGGATGCAAATTAAAGTGCTGCATCCACACATTTTGAAGAATGACATTTTTTATCTATGCTTTTGTCTAGATTAGTATAAAACTCAATGTTCTGATCTTAATACAAAGTATTCCAATATCTCTCCTTAATAAATCACAAAAGCTTTATCAAAAAGTGCATGAAAGTAATTGTTCTGGTTATTCTTTAGTTTTACTTACTCTTTTTTGAAACTCCTTCTTGGTTAAAAATGGTGTGATGTACCACTTATCGAGAAGTAGTATTCCTATGCTATCCTCTTTAAATACAGCTTCATTTCAATGTAGGAAATTGTGTTATTATATTTATGGGAAAAGGATAATAATGTGCTTTGATGTTGGACTGAGCTCATCCTTCTCCTTTGAATAATGTATACAGCATATCTGTAAGATTCACATTGTGTGATAGCATGAAATATATAACTGTAATCAGACTTCTGAGCAGGAATTTATTTTATTTGAACAGCAGACTGCTGACTGAAATGAAAATTATGTGAAGGGGAAAACTACAGCATGTCTTGATATTTCTCCTTATATGTACTAAGACATCAAAATTTTTCTTTGGGAACTGGCAGAAAATAAGAGTTAGCATATTTAACTAAAAAGGAGTTTCATAGCATACTTTTTTTTCTGTAAAAGGCTGTTTTCTCCTTACATTACACAAGAAATCAGATTAAAGACTACAGAATATTTTGTTTGTTTACTTGCTGATTTCAGAACATATGTGGTCCAAAGCAGTTGACTCCTGTCTTTCACTAACCTATTTATTTGTAACCTGACAAGCTTACAAGCTTGTATACTTTGAGATGTTGCTCCATTGATGCTGTCTTTGCCCATCTGTTTTTCCACTTTGGGACTTGCCCTGAAGAAACACCTCTTTCAGGCTGCCATCCTCTTTAAGGAGACATAAGCAGAACAGTAGCACCTATGTCTTAACAAACACATGTAGTACTCCTGAAGTATCCAAGCACCCAATGTCTTGTCTTTTCTCTGTGGAATGCAGAACAGATGCAGATGAAATGAATACATTTTAAAACTGATATCCTCTGCAAGCATAATTTAAAACTACTGGAGCTCTAAAAAGTAATAACCTTGTCAAAAATATAGCGATATATTTACACAACCTCTTCACAGCAGAATAATTAACTAATTTAAAAAAAAAAATCCTGCAAGAGGCCAGTCTGGACATGAACTATTTTTTTTAATCTAAAATAAATAAGTCCTTACAAGAACAATCTGTCTAATCAAACTTGAATTCAGTATATTTGTTTGTTGTGCAAAACAAGCTTTCATTAAAAGTTGGCCAAATTGAAATAACTTGTGATTTTAAAATAGGACATTCCAGTGCAATGAGTCTTAAAAGAAGTAATCCACATTGCATTTTTAAGTAAACAAATCAGTACAGTAAGAATTTTTGCTCCATGTCTCTACCTCTCAGCTTTCCTATTTGATTTGGAAGGGGAAGTAGAATGATTTTCAAGGTTGTCTTTTTTTAGATTGATTTGCTGATGTACAGTTTCATGACTGCAGAATCTGGAAGAGAAAGAAGAGTCATTTGAGGAGCAGCAGAAAAGACTCTGCATTGTGAGTTTCACAAATCGTTTTTCTTTAGAGCCACCTTGAGTCACAGAATACAAATAAATAATAGTGAGAACACAGACAGGTATGCTTTTATTAAATGGAACAGTAAAGGATGTAATGAATCGCTTAGGCCAAAGTAACACAGTCATTTTAATTCACAGTAAGCTGAAAGTGCTACTTGGAGGTAGTTTTATCTATCCTTTGACCTTGGATGCTCATGTTTCAGCACCAGTTCACATAAGGCTGTGCAAAAGAGATGAACAAAAAGGTTTTATCTGGACCAGTTCCAGGTCAGTGCTAATTGCAAGTGTAAAGGATGTAATTGCAGGAAACATGCAGGAGAAGTGAATGGGAGGGGTGATGGGGTTGTGTTGTCTCACTGCAGGCCTGACTGGTCTGTCCATGGAGCTGCCAGCGGCTCTGTCACCTGACCTGACATGGGCTGCTCTCAAGCTGGGCACTCATGGCTGCTTCCCTCTCTCCATCATGTTCCTGACCCTGTGTCCATGCCCCTGGCTTGCACTGGATCACTTGGTCTTAGAACCACAGGGCTCCTTGGTAGGGTCAGATCTGAAACTGGCTCAGTGTATGGCTTGATAATTGCAAAATTTGGCATCAGTGAATGGGAGGGGGGCATGGGGTCGTTTTGTGAGAATGGAAGATGGCAGATTTTATATGAAATTGCATCCTGCCATCATTGGGACTAAGAAGACATCTTTTTGGCTGGACATTCTCATTAAAAAAAAAAAAAAACTATTAATCATGCCAGTGCAATTGAAAAGAACCTTTCTACTTTAATTTTTACAGTATTTCTCAAGTCTGAGAAATAATTAAAGCAATCTGGAAATCAATTCCATTCCCTATAATTGTCATGGTTACTACACCTGTATAAGCCTAAAAGTGATCTTTGCTATAGTATGATCTTTAGCATAAAAGTATCTTCATGGAAGAATGGGGTAGATTCTTATTGCTAGAAGTCTTGTCCAAGTTTGGAACTGGAGATGTTCAAGTCTCTTCAGGATTTCTGCTTAATAAACATCACAATTACAATAAATTCCCCCTGCATTCAACACTACTAAACCCTTCAAAACTGCATACTGCCAAGCTAATTTCAAATAAGAAAAAATAAGTCAATTTTTTACATCAAATGGGTTACCACTCTTAATGTCCAGTTCAAGCAATATGACAGTATGGAAGAAAATTAGGAGTTCTTTTCAGAAGTTCTGCAGCTGCAGGATTCTGTCACAGTTCTCAATAAAAACTTGAGAACATCCTGTAAAAATATTATTATAATATTTATAATAAAATTGTTGCTATTATTATTAGAGTATTATTTCTTAAATATTTGCATGCATTTATATGCTATTATTTCTTAAACATTTACACCTTGAGAGTTTTATTTCATGGTAGCACATAAAGCAGAATTACGTCAAGACCTCTGAAGGTCCTGCTCTAGCATAGACTGTTCTGGGGGCTCTGCCATCACTTAGGAGGGTAAAATCTCTTTCTCTTTCACCTTCCCAGATCTGTTTTCAGGAACCTGTGCTTCATGCCAAGCCACGGATGGTCACAGGCTGTAAGAGTGGCCTTCACGGTAATCTGTTTTCTCCCCAGCCCAGAATGAGCTCAGATCTATCAGTTCTTGCTGTGTTTTCCAGGCAAGGTGCCAGTAACTTTGCCATATGCTGCCAGCAGGGAACCTTAACAAAGACATGTCATGGCGATTGCTTTTCCTTTTTAAAAGACAAAGGAAACTGTATATATGTCTAGATGAAGGGGAGCTCTAGCATAACTGATTGTCTTTTCTTCTGCAATAAATTGGATCTTAAATCAGCTCAAATTCTTAAAATACAAAATTTCAAGAAAAAAACCTACACAATTTGGCAAAACCAGATTAAAAATAGATTAGATGCTGTAAAATGTTATAGTAAAAGACATGTTCTGTGTTTGCTAAACATTGTGCTAATGAGTGATATAATGAATATTAGAAAAAGCAGCAAATTGATTCCTAAATGTCACAATTACATTTTAACAGAGGACATTAAGAGTAGTTATTTCCTTTCTTGATTGCTTAGAGGTTTTATTATTTCATTATAATTTATCATACAAATCCAAGCCAATCAGCTTCTTTGTTTACAGATAATAAGTAAATAGAATTTAAAAGGAAGCTATAGAAACCTCTTCAGTAGAATTTATTTTACAGCTATTCACAAAGATTTTTGTCAGAACAACTGAACCATTTTTTTGTCCTCAGCAAGACCAAAACAAGATTGTATTGGAAAAGCTTTATGTGAGAAGGGCCATTGGCACTCACATTCAAAGTAATTATTCTTGTAAAATTAATTAACTTTTTTTTTTAATCCAAGCCCTTAGAATACTTCCCATTAGTAACAGCAGGTCTGTGCTTTTTATGTTCATTGTGGCAGATGTTCTTTACATCCCAGATTTCCTCAGAACAACAGAATGGTTTGATGGATGAAAGACTACATCTGGAAAAAGTGTATCCGTCAGCGTCATTAAAGGCCTGAGCCAGAGCCCACTGAAATCAGTGGGAATCGCTGGCTTATGTTCACATTTTTCATATCTTGTTAAGAGGGAGTAAGTCTTGATTATTAAAAAATAATGGAATGACATTCTTTACTTGAATTGCACATAAGTTCTTTCTCCAGCAGTGAGGAAGAGAAAGGTTGTATTGGCAGAAGAATCTGTCATGGCACTTATGGATAGCTAGGCTTGGGATCCCATGAGACTTTCAGGTTGACACAGTGACTACCAGCTGGCAAATACCCTTGGGGAGTCTGCAAAGGCTCCTAAGACCTGCTGGGAAGGTGTAACTGGCCATGGTGTACCAGTACTACTGACAAAAGGGAAGAACATTTAAGCAAACAAGGGAGCTAAAGACTCAGGTTTCTATGACAGCATTTTGGCCAGGCCAGGGTTAGTTTTTGAAGTAGCCAGGAGGAGGTATGGCTAGCACCTGAAGGTTATTCCATAACACCTCACATAATTTTCTGGAGACTAAGGAAGGGTCTCATTCCCAGGTTGGGGGAGTATGGTGTGGTCGGCTTGGGCCCCGTGGTGAACATTTTGCATGTGAACCACTCATCTCTTGTGCATTTTTTGATTAATATTGTTGCTGTTCCTGATCATTTTCTTGTTTCATTGTTGCTTCCAGTAAATTGTTCTTATCTCAACCCATGATCTCTATTTCTTGTGCCTCCAATTCCCCTTTCCAAGGACAGTCCAAGGAATAAATTCTGATGGGCACATAAGATACTGGATGACACTATACTGGAATCACAGCATTAGTGTTTACCACCTATGGAAATGAAAGAGGAAATATAAAAGGAAGCCAAAATCACTTTTCAGCAAAGTTAGGGAGACTACTGTGAACAGGAAGGAATCTTTCAAATTGTATTTAAAACAAGAAAATTAAAAGAATATAAGTTTTAATTTATTAAATGTCAAAATATGATTAATTTGTCAGAATGGAAAAATAATTTGAGAATAAACAAGATAAAAAACATCAAAATTAGTCATAAGATATATTTGAAACAGGAAAAAAAAAAAGCTAGCATTCATTGCCCCAGCAGATAGTTTGTATAAAATGTACTCAGAGAGATTAATTTTCTCCATCAGTATTTTTTATGAAAAAGAAATGAAGATGTTCCCATGCTAAAGTGCAGTCCTTCCTCTGGGTGGAGAGGGCTCAGTGGACAATCTGTCTGAATTTGAAGTTGTTGTAAAAGCAGCTACAGAGAAAATATTAAAAAAAAAAAGATAAAATGGTCTGATAAAATACATAGAAACCAGCACAACCACAAAAACTCTAAAAGGGTTCAGGAATAAAGTGGTTCATCTACTAGTGGTGTAAATTCTTACTTGACTGGACAGTAAATAAAATAGAAGATCAAATTCAATAGAGAAAAAGGCAAAGGAAATAAACTGCAGTATAGATAATGTAAAGAAACCTATGCTTCTGAAGACAAGAAATCCTAGCTTTGCACATAAAATTATGGTCTCTGAATTGACTGCTTTAACTTAGGAACAACACCTTGGGTTCATTATAGTTTTATGGACATGTCATTTCCATGCAGTCAATGTTCCCTTAATGCCCCAAGAAAAAAGAATCTTAAAAATCTCATGGAAAAAATAGAGAACAAAAAAAAGATAACAAAAAACAGAGAACAAAAGAGAAAACATTATTATTAAACAGATTGCCTGCATTCCAGTGCTCTCCTCTCACTACCAAAAGACTATCTATATAGATGGGAAAAGTTCACTGAAGGAACTTCAAGGCATTGGAGGAATCGAAGTCTATCTCAGACATAGAATTGACTGTGTTGGCTGGGATTCTTTAGCCTGGGAAAGAGATAACTTGAGAGGTATAATAGAACATGAGCCAGGTTCAAAGCAAACAAAACAATGTTTTTATATAGAAAGTGGTAGATTCTGTGTAATAATTTTGAGGTATTAAAGAACTCTACATGGGTTACAAGGGAGATGGACAAGTTCTTAGAAGAAAGACCCATTACAGGCCACTAAATGGACAAACTACAAAAGAATCAAGAAACTCACAACATAGAAAATAACTAGAAGGTGAGAAATTGCTGTATAATATTATATATACTTGCTCTGTTCCTACTTCTCTCTGGCTGTCCACTTAGGATAGATATACCTTAATCTGAACAAGAAAAACACCTGTATAATTTAAAATTTTCATAATACTTTGTTGTTGTTGTTGTTGTTATTTAGTGTTCTAGTTTCTGTATACAGTGTCCCAAATTATATGTATTTTTAAAATAAGAAGAACATGGCTTACTGGATGAGCTCATTGTCTGAAAGTCACATGATAAAATTATTAATATTCCTCTTGTAGCTTTATGTCTGGGAACTTTAATCATGACTCAAAAATTCTGCCACATCTGATATAAGTCATAGACAGAAAACTATACAATAATTGAAATACTAAGTCTGCCCCAAATGGTTTGGTAATATTCACACAGAACAAGAACCAGAAACTGAGACAGCTATAGGAGCATATACTTGCTATACTGCTGCAGTTGTATAATAGCTCTACAAGTAAACTATGGGACAACATGAGGCACAATAATCATTTGGTTGTACAAAATTGTTAGGGAGCATTGGTGGTAAAAGGGTATTTGTGAGGAAAAATGAAGCCAGTTTGCAGGTATTTACACATTGAATACATTCTAAGTATGAAGAATGACTAGAAAAAAGCCCACAAATTTCAACAGCATATTAGAGGCCAATATATTGTGTTAAATAAATTTGTTCGGCAAAATTTGTCTGCTGTAAAGAAATGGCAGATGAAAGAAGGAGTAATCTGTGAAATGTACTGAAATCAAACTCAAGAAGTTTATGACTGATGTAGCAGAGGCAAATTCACCAGAAATATAAAAATGGAAAAGGAACATGGTAGAAGCTGAGGAGAATCATTACAATAGATATGGAAACATCAGAACTGCATTTTTGAAAACCAGAGAAAGAGAAGATTGATGGAAACAAGAAGGGAGATGAGCCTAGACAAGAATTTTAGCTGAATGGGCAGATAGGAAAGCTGTATGTGAAATATGTTTTACATGGAATGTTTCAGGCATGACTTCAGTGGCAGAATCTGAAGTGAGGTTTGAGTTGAGGATGATGTCCTCTATATGGGTATGAGTGACAGTGACAGTCTCATAGTGGCTAAGTAGGTAGGCATACAGCCAGGGTAATGGTGGGAATATGTATGCAAATATATCTATTTAGTTCAGAAAGCTTTTCTACTGAAGATGCATACTGTTGGTTTTTACTGGTTTTTTTTTTTCACTTTTCCTGGACTCTTTTACAGCACGTGTACCATGTAATCAAAACCCCCCCATAATTAATTGACTGAGGCTGAGCATTCCTTAGGAATGCAAGAAATCTCTCAATGTCTGATGGGAACTTTTCCTGGTAGTGTTTGACTGAAGTAGACCTTGTCTGCACTTTATTTCAAAGTCTTATTGTTCAGAGACTGTTCATACTGAATTTTCTCCCCTTTGTAATTTAAAAAGCAAGAACATCAGATTCAGTCTTTTTCTCTTTATATTTTACCATATAATACTGGACAAAAGAGATCACTGAAAGTGTTTGCTGTAATGGCACAGTTAAATTATAAAAAGTGTAAGATTTCTCTTTGGAAAGATATTTGAAGAGGTCAGTCTCCATACTAAGCATGGTGATGTTTGGATAGACAAAAAACGTCTGCCATTTGGATTCAGGCAGGTAGGTCATGGCTTTAACTGTCTGTTCACTGAAAGGAAAAAAATAGATACAAGATTTCATACTATTATTCTCCATTTACAGTTGGCAAATAAGTTAAAAACAGACTTACTCTTGAGTTTATCCCCTTCTTGAGGAAATATTGCACTTTTTCCTTTGAAAACTCACTAATTTCATTAAACTAAGAATAATTTATTTGAGTGTGACTGTATTTTCTGCTGACTTGCTATTGTCTAAGTCCTTCTAAAATGGTCTTTATTCAGTCAACTTTTTTCTGAAGGCAAAAGTACACGCAGAAGATATTGTTTTCTCTCTTTCTCCAGCAGCTGAACAGCAGCACTGAAATGGAGTGTCAGACACCTACTCTTGCAATGGGCTGCACACTGAAGGCTCAGCCTGAAGACAACCACTGGAATGCTGAGACAATTCAAAGACCTGATGTGTTGGACATGACCTGAAATACTGAAATATTCCTAGGCATTTTTTAGGTATTATGTTCACGATGGAGCTCCCATGACATTTTCGTACTAGATATACTATTTCAGCTCTTTACAAATTTCCACTAAAAATTATCTTTTGAGATGAATTTTTGTATGTGCATGAGGGTAGTACTTGAAGGTGCTAAACTGGCAACACTTAAAATCTATTTAATGGATATATATAGCAATGTCAGTACAGTGCCCAGCTCCCAGCAGTGTGCCAGTAATACCACATTTCTTCTACCAAAAAGGCAACTGAACATTTCAACATCCGTGGTTTTCTGCTGAGACTGGCAAAGGTCTTGCAGAAATACGAAGATCAGACATTCTGAATGTTTCTAACATTTGGAGCATGAATTCTCCCTTCTTTTTCCCTTACTTGGAAGAATCTGACTCTACTAGCATCTACAAAGGGGGAATTATCTTTTAAAAGTTCTTTTAATAGCCAGAAATTTCCAAAGAATGCTGAACAAAATATAAACTGGTAGTTCTACTTAATTTCTGTGCTGTATGTTTTATTTACTTCTAACTACTACATTCGATGATTTGTTGGTAAGCCCTATCTTTGCAGTGCCCAGAAGGTTAGAGAAACTGAATAAATTTTAGGTACTTCACAGCTCTTTTCATTTTATTGATGTGGGGTTTTTTCCTGTTGAGGAATGAGGGCAAGTATGCAAGCTGACTACAGAAGATAACAAAGATTGTGTGCATGTTATTTTCAGAAGTGAAAGTGTGAATATCCCTTTGGAGAGGGAAAAAAGGAGAGGGAAAAATATTTGGGACAAGAGGAAGTAAGACAGAAGGGCTAAGAGGGCTTGAGTCATGGGACAGAGTACAAAAGAGAAAAGGGGGAAGGAGCAGTTGAGGAATGTGAGGTGCTAATGAGGAGCAGAAGCAGGCATTAATTAACTTCTGTTTGATCACCTACTCCTGCCAGAACTATATCCTTAGAGACTGGAATATTTCTAGCATTGCAGCCTGTCCCAGAGGGCTGAACTGGAAGTCCATACATCTGCTTTGACATTCTTATTTAAAGGATTCATAAATTCTTCCATCATTCTCCAGAGTGCTCCTCTCCCACTGTCTGTGCTGAAAGCTCTCATTCATTGAACCTGTCTGCACTGCTCAGCCTGAGCTTCTCTCTGGGCCAAATCTGGAGGCAGTTCTTTTTACTGTTCCTCCTGTTACATGGGACTTGGGCTGTCCTGCCAATCACTGTGTATGGGACAAAAGCAGGGGCTTGTCCATTGGCAGAGAGGAGGTTCAGCAGAACGTGCTGCTGCAGAGTCTCAATGAAATTATCATGGATCTGAAGAGTCTCAATGAAAGGATCTAAGCCCTGCTCTTTGTCTTTTGCCAGAAAAGGGAAAAAAATGGTGGAGTTAAAAGGAAATAGTAGGATTGAACAGGGATTGGTCAGAGTTTGGAAAAAAATACTGGAGTTCATGGGCCAATAGCATATTTGGGTAGGGCTGGCAAAACCAGGTTCAGGACAATATTGAACAGGGAAGCTGGTCAGAGTTTGGAAAAAAATACTGGAGTTCATGGGCCAATAGCATATTTGGGTAGGGCTGGCAAAACCAGCTCACTTTGCAGCCACACCTCCTTGTAGCCAAAGAATTGACTGAGGAGACAAGAGCAGTGTGAACACATCAGCTATGGATGTGGTAAGACCCCAAGAAATTCAAGCACAGAATTAAAACAGAATTCACACTTACCTTTGGAATTTTCCATCCTTCCAAAATACTCAAAATCAGAAACACAGAAAATTATTGTTGAAAGTATTTCAGCTGCATAATTATATCATATACTAACCAGCCATCTCTGTGCTATATTTAAAACTTATACACCACCACCAAGCTACCCGTCTTTGCAATGCCAGGAGGAATTTTGGCTCCGGTCCATGCAGCAAGCACTATGCTAAATGTAGCGCAGCCTCTGGCCACCGAACATATACTTGCCAAACTTTATGTCGCCTCCACTCTTCACCATGATAGGGAAGATGTGTTCTAATGTCTTTACAAACAATTCCATGGGTGAAGGTATAGGTGTTAACATCTTTAAAATGTGTCTTAAATGTCTCTACTAACTTCAAGCACAGATTTGTTACAGAGCCCAGCCAGCCTGGCTCCTGGAACAAGTGGGAGTTTCTGAATTTTGGGCAGCAGGCTTGTTACAGAGCCCAGTTTTACTCCTGAAACAGAGAACTGGGTCTGCACAAACCTGAACTTCTGAACTTTGGGGTAAAAGAACAGGTTCAAGGGGGGAATATGTGGTAGGCAATTATATCTCCCTAGTACCTCAGCCAACGGGGAAAGGAACAGGGCAACACACGGCTGGGAGTTAAGGATAAAAGGAGGCTGTGCCCTCTGAAACCCTGAGAGAGAAAATCCTGTGGGCTTGTGTGCTCCAGTGGACTCTCTCCTTTATTTGAATAAAGTTGCAGGACTCCTGTGTCTCTTTTATGGACACTGGCTTATCATAGCGCGATTTTCGATACAACCACAGAACGACTTTGGCCCTACATTTATGCATCATTAAACATGTTATAGATGAGTAATGAGGCAGTTGGCTCTCACAATTAAGGAGTGAAGATTATATGGACATTAAGAGAAGTTTCGTAGATGTATAGTTATGTTAATGTAATATGTCTTTGCCCCTTGCATTGTTATCACGGGATGGCTTTGGTGGTAGGGCATCTGGAGAGGGTTGGCTTGTTACCATTATTACTATAGTGATGAATGACCTCCAATCAAGATGTAAGAAAGTCTTCTCCACCACTAGATGGCAAGGAAGGAGTCAACTGACAAGACTTTAGGAGGGGATAGAGGTATAAAAGGCAAAACACCAATTTTGAAGAGCATGTGGCTGAGAGTCACAGGGGCTCCCAGGATTGTAATTTTTCCTTATTTAGTCTTTTTTTTTTTTTGTTAAGGCTTAAAAAACCTTTAAAATTTTAAAAGTGAGCAGTCATTTCTCACAGACACATTTTCCAATTTTAAAGCCATTACAATCCTGTTGGAAGCTTTCCTGTTTAGTACTGTTCTCAATCCTCAAGCTCTTAAAGTGCCTGTGAGCCAGAGCATCAGTTCCTTTAAAACTTTTGTGTAGGTGGCTCATTTTGGTGGTGTGCTGGGGAGAGGCGAAGGGAGCTCTGGAAAGTGTGCACGCAGGGGTCAGGGACAGCCCTGGCAACCGAGGCAAAGCTGGGACTCTTGCAAAGGCAATGGCCCAGCATTGCTGTCTTTGCTGTCCACCTCTCACCGTTTTGTGCTTTTGAGCTCCCAGACTCATGTGATGTGCTCAAACAGTAATCCCCGGGATTTGTATTGTCATGAAATCACAGAATGGTTTGGAGTGGAAGGCACATTGAAGGGCACCTAGTTCCATCCGCGGGCTAGGACACCTTCAAATATACCAGGTTGCTCAGTGCCCCATCCAACCTGGCCTTGAACATCTCTTCCCAATTTTTTTTTTTTTCTCTTCCCAGCAATGCAATGGATTGCTGTTTTGTTTCAAAAGTTCAGGAATGGGCTTGACAATGCTACAGAGCCCACGAGAAACAGCTCCTCGAGCAGGGGATAAACGAGAACAGCTTTTGTAACGCTTTCTCGTTTCCACACGGGGAAACGGGGTGCTTTTTAGAGCTGTTTTCTGTAGGCAGTATCCTGAGAATGAGCGGTTCTGCGCTGAGCGTGTAGGACCAGCGCCGGCCAGCGCGGCCCCACCGCCGCCTCCCCTCCAGGCCGAGCAGGGCCCCCGGCACCGCCGCTCCCCGGCTTCCCCTCGCCGTGCGCACGCGCCCAGGCCGCGCCTGCGCGGCGGGGCGGGCGGCGGGGCGGGCGCGGGTCTGCATCCGGGTCGCCGCCGTGCCCATTGTCTGGGGAAGGGGCCCGGGGCTCGGCGGCGCTGCACCCGAGGGCCCCTGCCCGCCCGCCGCCCACCCGCGCAGGCTTTAGTAAGTGATCCGCAGCGGTTCTGCTGGCCGTGCCCCGCGGGGGTGCCGCCGTGCCCGCGGAGCGCCCCCGCCCCCGGGGGAGCGGGCGCATCGCCGTCCCTTGGGTGTCCCACGGTCCCGGCTGCGCGTCCCCCTGCGTCTGGTGCCCGGCGGATCCCGCCGAGGCTTGTCTCGGGGGATGCTGGCTGCTCCGGGGGCGTGTGGCGGCCCCAGCGCCCGCGCAGCCCTCCCGGGGCCGCGGGCAGCCCGCGGTGCGCGGTGCCGGGCGGTGCGGGGCGCCTGCAGGGAGCACCAGCGCTCCGCCGGCAGGGCGGTCCCTGCCCGGCCTCACCTGTGGCAGCGGCTGTCCCCGGACCCCTGCGGCTGCATCTGCCGGCTGCTCTCGGGACTGCCCCTGCCTGTCACGCCCGTGCTGCCTTTAATTTAAATGCCCTTAGCGATGCTCAGTGCTCTTTATGCCAGCCAGTAACAGCACTGTTTTTTTCCCTGCAGTGGACCGCAGTTCGAAGAGGAGACAGGTGAAGCCTTTGGCAGCTTCGCTGCTGGAAGCTTTAGATTATGATAGCTCTGATGACAGTGATTTTAAAGTTGGAGATGCTTCAGGTAAATATACTTTCTCATCTCCTCTCTTCAGAATTATCTCATTTTTGGTTTATGGTTGCTCATTTAATATCATATAGCTGGCAGAATGCTTATAGTGAGTCTGCTGGGATTTGGAGCCCCTTGAAGAGAGTGACCTGGTTGGATAACTGGGAATCAATACTTTAGTTGTGATTATTTTTTTACAACAGAAACCTCATGATTGTGAAGCAAGTTTTGGTAGAAACATTTGAGTAGCTTTTGTGCAGTCTGCCTTAACTGTATTTGCTGCTTTTGAGTTCTTCAGTGTAGGGATAGTTTTTGGAATAGTCACTGTATTTAGTATTGAAATAAGAATCTAAAGCCATTTTGCTTTTGAACAAGTCTGGGTAATAGTTTGTTTTGGACTTACGAACTTGACTTTTTCTCAAGGTTAATTCTACTTGGTGAGTAAGAACCTAAAGCAAAAAGATAATCTGTTCTGGTTTTTACTGTTTTTTACAATAGACAAACTTAAGGTGTCCATTCAGATAAAAATATGCAGAAAAGTGTACACCTTTCATACTAGAAGGAAGTCCTTACCACAGAGAGTTGTTGCTTTGCAGTCTTTTCTATATGTGCAGATTCCTGTATCTGCAGTGAACATTCACAGAAACTGAAAATAGACAAGATGGCCAAAATAAAATTAGTAAACTCAAGTATATTGAAGGAAAGGAGAAGAAGGGATAGGACCATGTTGGTCAATAAACTGCACATTAGATGTTCTGTGATGTATGCTGAGGGAAATTAACAAGAAGATGCAGGATGTATAAGATGTGAGGGACAGTTTATCAAATAACTGGACTTTGTTATTTCTGCACTGGGGATGCTGGTGTATCTTTTGTGTGAATGTATAGTGCAAAAATATTCCCATTTAAAGGCTTATTCTTTAGCATTTGTCAAGTTCCTCTGCATTGATGAACTTGAAAATTCTTAATAATAATTCACCCAATTTCAGGTTTAAAGTATGCCCTAGTGCTTCTTGTTTGTTTTGGTTTGGATGGTTGGTTTTGTTCTTCTCAGCACCTCTTCCCCTAGACTTAGACATATTTCCCTTGGTTGTTCTGGTAGAGCAGGCTGCAGTGGCTTAAGAGGGTAAAACTGATGTCATCTTACAATTTCATGTTCAGAATTTTGGGGGCTTGTTTTGTCTACTCTTTTAATTCTCTTCAGAGGCTTTTTGGTCCTTTCTTTTGAATAAGGATATAATTTGCCACGAAAGAAAATGATTCTTAATTACTAAAGAAAATCTCTGTGTTCTGGAACAATAATGTAGGCAGGATTTAAGGGAAGATGACGATTGGAAAGGGAGTATGGGTGATGAACACATGATTCAGAGCAGTATATTAGTTGGTCAAAAGACAGTAATTTATTAAAAGTAATGAATACAGCTTTCTGACTCAACATTTTGTGAGTGTGGAAGATTCATTTGTAATTGCTATCCTTTTTGACTTTTAGGATGTTGTATGTATACTAGAGGGGGCTGGTCAGTATCTAGCCTGGAGTGTATTTCAAAATCAATTTCATTTTGAGGCAGTTGAATGGATTTTCCTTTAAATATGCAACACTGAATTGAAACAAGCATATGAGGAAAAAAACAAGTTCTACTAAAAATTTTTTTTTTTCTATTTGCTGTTTTGTGTTGCTATATCTCATGGAGTGTTGTTTTAGCATTTCCAAACTTATATCTGTCATTTGTAGGAGAAATTAATGTTCTGTTTAGTAACACTTTGAAACAGCAAGATAATTTGACATCTTATACTTTATATGAAGATTATCAATGTGGAAAAAAATTTGTGAGGGCTTGGAGAAGTTGGGGGATAGAAAGTTACTACAAATAAGAGTTTCTTATGTGTAATACAAGTTTAAGTTAAGAGCTGCAGGAAATCAGAATCAGAGCTTCTGTACTGGTTTAAAATGAAGCTGGTATAACATACTTTTAAATTTGATTGCACTTAGTCCATTTCAATTTGGCTGGAGGAAGTGATTAAATAAAGGGATTTTCGTAAACACACGCACATACATATATACACACACACATATATGTATATAGGACTCTCCATGAGCAGTCTGTTGCAAATCAGTATTTAGTATTTGCTTGAATTCAAAATGACATTGTGTAGTTTGCTTACAAAACAAAGTAAGTGTGTCAGAAGTAAGCACCAGTCTGCATTGAGTATGAGCATAATTTATACTATGGTAATTCCACATGTCCATGACATATGCTTATGTTTATTTCATTCACAAATGCACATATAGGTGTTTAAAATAACAAAAAAAAAAATGAAAATTAGGTTAAAGGATTATTTAAATATGGAGTTAAAAGAATTCTGAAATTGTTTTTTCCCTGATGACTGTGTTGTGTCCACATGTGTGAGCTTTAGGTTCTCCAGTGATATGTACTAGTAGATGATACTATGCAAATATATGGGGATTGAACCCAGAAGACCTCGACTTTTACACACCTTCATTGTTCTGCCAGATTTCTGGGAATATGCAATGCAGTAAGGATTTGAGAAGTTGCTATTAAGTGCTTTTAGGAAGCAGCTGGCATTTCTGATTTTTTGTTTTCAGAGTCCTGGCACCTTGATACATTTTTTCATTATTAAAAATATTTCAAATCACCTAACCTCTAATTCCACCAAAAATTCCACAGGCAACATGGACTTTTAGTTTCAGTGTAATTAATTTCTTTTCTTTTGCGATTTAGGTCATACCAGCAATCAGTTGGCCTTTTCTGCTTAAAAGATCTCAACATTCTGACATCTCTTTAGAGAAATGGATTTTACAACTGTTACATTCTTATAAATTTACTTAATGTAAATAGTTTTCAAGCCTCTGGGATTTTCATTATGTTTATACTGAACAAAGTAATTTTTAATGGCTTCTCTGTTTCCAATAGTGATGCCATATTCTAAAGTACTGTATTCTCCTGGTTTCTGTCAATATCTTGAAAAAATTGTTCCATGAGAAAAACTGTCATATGTAATCTTAATGTGGGATCAATCAAAAGAACTGTCCTTTTGGAATCAGAGTGTACAAACATGTGACTTGAAATGATGGTGGTGAAATATACTCAACCTAAAGCTTTTAATAGTATCTTTTACAATACACGTCAGTTATTTGAAGTTTTTCTTGTAAGTTAACTAAAGCATGTTGTGGGGAGTCCTTTTTTTCTTTTTTTTTTTCTGCATTGGGAGTAGCTGGAGATACACTGATGTCAGAAATCAGAGTACCGGTTTAGAGTAATTCCCAGCAGGATTCCAAAGCAAGAATTTACCACTTTTCTTCTCTCTCATCAGTGAATTCAGTCAGTTTTGTCAGTGCATATACTGAAATTGAAATCATACAGAGGAATGTAGTGGTCCCTGAGCAGCAATCATATGTGAATTTAAGGACTGGTTCCTATTGCAGTGTAGCTGAGAAGAAAATAATTGAATGTTGCCTGTGAAGAACTCAATCCTGTCACTACTTCTGCTACTAGTCTTGTTGACTCAAATTTTTTTTTTTGGTATTGAGTGTGGAGCCTGACATGCATATATATTATATACTTATGTACTTTTCTTGCAGTTGAAGTCATAGAAGATCTGTTTTTAAAACAAGAAATGATCTACATAAATGCATATATTATCTATTTTAAAAAACCTGTGTCTTGATCTAGAAATAAAAAGTGGCAAATATCATTATCTTTATGTAACTTGTTTCCTTTTGAGCACAATGGAGATTACACTTTTGCTTTCCTATACAGAATATTGTAATATAAAGAAATGATTGTGAAGGATCAAAATACTGTAGTGTTTAACAGTACTGAAATCTTGATGAAGAAACAAATATATTTGGTTTTTTTAGACTAAACTTAAATGTTAGGCAAGAGTAAAGTTGCAAGGCATTTCAGTAGACAGTAAAGGTAAAAGAAAATATTGGCTAGTTAATTGTTAGTAAATTATGATTTATTTCCATATTAATGTGTAGTTCTGAGACTGGAATTCACAAGAGCTTTTTCTAATTGAGAAAATAGAAAATATCAGCAGTATGTTCTTTTGGAGTATCTTCATCCCATGTAAAACTTTTGTCTGTACCGATGTCTGCCACTCTTAAGTAAAACTTTGGAGTCACTGACAAGATTTTCAGCTTCCATTTTCATTGTAAACACTGGGATTTCTGTTATTCCAGGTGCTTGCTGACAAGCAATTGGTAGGGCACCCAATTTCATCAGTGTTCTAACCTTGTTAATGAAACGCTTCCTAGTGACTTAAGTCAAAATTGGCAGTCTTTAGTTTTGAGTGGTTTTCAGTACATCTACTGAAATGCCATATGGCATAATTATTGCTACTGTAAAAGTGAGGAAGCTGCTTACTCAATGACATTCCTTTGTTCTCTTTCCATCATTTTTTCTGTAAAACTAAATACTTGTTTTCTGAGATGTGTAATTGTGGGTCAGTGGTCAGTTTCATCTCCTGCTCCGCCCAGTCTCCATCTGCAGTTAATACACATTAGATACTTCTTTTCAGAACATTATTTGAGAAGAAAGTTTCTCTCTGTAGGGCTGTAGCATCTTAATCTATATTGGTTTGGTTTTGTGTGTTTTTAGTCATGTTGGACAGTTCAATTTTTTTAGCTGCCAGCACCACTGATGTTGAATTGCTGGTAGTCTACCAGTGTTTAATCATTATATGCAGCAAAGTAGCATAGAAAGCCAGGGGCATATATCTAACTGGTGTGTTAGATTCTCTTTCTTGGAATTATGTTGCAAGTGAGGTATTAAGCCTTTAGTTCTTGCTTATAGTTTTATTGATTGTAGCATAATGGACCTCTGTGTCTAACAGTCAAATGTAGTCACAATTTTACCAGTTACACAACTCTGCCTTTGCTAATTTAAAAAATTCTTATTTTCCATACATGACCTAGGTTTTCCTGCCTCTTCTTTTACATCCAGTTATTAATATTGTAGCCTTCTAGTTAGTTTAAGCATTTCCTTAAGGTATTATGGAGTCTTTGTGATATCTAGATCAGATATGTAGGTAGTACAGCTGCTTTTGCATGTTTGGTATGGCACTTTTGCCAAGGATATTTTGTGGTACTGGAGCTGTTTTTCTGTAAGGAAATTTATGACCAGCGGCTGTTGACAAACACTTCCAGTAGTGCTTTCCACATTTCCCATCCATCAGGATGCACCTGGGTGGGGGGATTGTACATGGTGCTTGACATGGTGTTTTAGCAGAGATCACTAGGTGATTTTCACATATCTTGTTAAAGGCTAGTTGTTTGCCTTGTGGTGGGGCGAAAAAGAGGGTAAAGGACCAATAGATAAGATGATGGTGGTGGTGTGACATTAGCCTCACCTGCATCCTGGTTTTTGTCACTGCTCTCAAAAAGAGGGTATAAGGCCACTGTAGGCTATTTGTCACATGATAGCTAGATTACGATTGAATAATATTATTTAGCAGTGATAACTTGGTAGTTGCTTTCTGTGTTGCATTATCAACTTTTCAATGTTCCAGGATCCTTGATTATATTTGTTGTAGGTAGCTTTGAGCACTTTGGAAAAACTCAACTAGATAAGATTTGGTGCCAATAAAGGAACTTTCTAAAATGATTCCAAATGCTTCTTGTTTACTATTTGGAATTTGTTAATCTTTGTTAGTGGAAGTGCCAAGTCCAAAATTGAGTCCGTGATTACCTTTAACCAGCTTATCCTTTAGAGTTCACTTAAAACAATCAATAAAGCTGTTTTTCAAAGAGCTGCTTCTTAAGCTAAATACTGCATTGAAGAACCAGACTGTCTCCTGTGAGTGGTTGGCCAGGTACTTTTGGAGTGCAGCTCTTGCTCTCTGTATGCATTAATTTTCTTAGAGTGTTGAAAAAATACCTGGAAATTGTGGGGTGTCATATTTAAAATTGTAAAATGGTCCTGCAAAAAGCATGTGAGGATTTTTTTTTGTTGACTTATGTAATGATTTCAGTAGATTTACCCTGAAGTCTTGAGCCTCATATGTGTTATATACAAGACTCCACAGCTGAATGGAGTGTTTCTTTATTACACTTTTTTTTTGTATGTTAATTCTGTAGCATAATGTTCTGTTCTTTTCAGAATTATCCTCTTTAGATTTGAGTGCCACCTGCTGTTGTGCTTAGTACAGCCAAAGATACAAGGTATAGAGGAATAAATGATGTCTTTCTCCCAACTGTTATCTCTCCTATTTGTCCTCAGTGGAACTCTGTATTCTTCACTATTTGATGGTGTATCTCGCCCCATCTTTCACTTAGAGTAGCTTTACTTCTCTCCTATAGGGAATGACATGATATGGTTGCCAATTTGAAAGAGCCATTCTTTAAGCATTTCTTTCAAGGAGAAAATTGTATACTGCAACCTCTTCCTCAGTAAAAGTGCAGCTGACAGAAGAAGACCTGCAAAAATTGCTGTTATCACAGAATAGCTCTTTTAGAAAAGCACCTATCACAGTGGATGCATTCAGATCAAGGGGAGATATCTCTTACTATAGATATCTCTGGTGTGTATATGAATGTATAAAGGAGAGTAGAAAGCAAAATGTGCAGGCAGAAGGCAAGAGAAATTGAAGGAGAGAAGTGAGTGAAAATAGTGCTTATTTGCTCTCTGCTTTAAATTATTGCATTGTGTATTGTTGATGTACATGAATCAATGTTAGTAAATTAGAGTGCTGTTAGAGGTCAAATTATACCAAGCTATTCTCTCCAAAACAAAATGAAAGCTTAAATTGGCAAGAAGTCTAAGACTATTTAGAAATGCATCAGCACAGTTAAAGCATCAAAACAAATGTCTGTCATAGATTTACAGTGGGGAAATAATGAAAGCTAAGTTAAAAATTTCAGTTAATTTTAACGTGGCAAAATCTTGTATTACCTTATTTACAGTAAGACAAATAGTGCACATAGGCACTTGGCACCTGTGAAATGAGATACAAAATACATTTTGCTTTGAGCATACCATCTGTGATCTGTCTAGTATGAGGGTATAGCTTTAGGAGTTACTTGTAAAATGTTTATGGGAACTGGCGAGTATCATAGAATTTTAGAATTGTGTACTCTGGAAAAGACTTCTTAAGGTAGAGTCCAACCATTATCCTAGCACTGCCAAGCCCACACCTAAATCATGTCCCTAAGTGCCACATCTGCACATCTTTTAAATATTTCCAAGGTGGTGACTCAGCTGTTTCTCTGAGGAGCAGCCTTTCCTGTGAAGTTTTTCCTAATACCCCTAATCCACCCTTGTTGCAACTTGAAGCTGTTTCATCTTGTTCCATCATTTGTTACATGGGAGGAGAGACTGACCCACCCCTTGCTATGCCTTCTGTTCAGGTGGTTGTCGAGTGTGGTAAGGTCTTTCAAAAAGCCTCCTTTTAGCCAGACTTCTGCTCCAGACCTCTCACCAGCTCCCCTGTCCTTCTCTGGACACACTCCAGCATGTCAGTGTCTTTCTTGATTTGAGGAGATCAGAACTGGACACACAACTGGATTTGAGGTGTGGCCTCACCAGTCTGAGTAAAGGGGACAGCATCTGCTCTGGTCCAGCTGGCTTCACTATTGCTGGTACAGACTAGGATGCCACTGGCCACTTGGGCATGTGCTGGGTCTTGTTCAGCCAAAAGTCAACCAGCACCCCCCACGCTTGTCTGCTGAGCAGCTTTCCAGCCCCTCTGCCCCAGTCTGTTGTGCTCTGTCATCTTGATGGCATTCAAGATGATCTGCTTCCATGACCTTCCAGGTTCAGGCTGGCAGAACTGACTGGAGTTCCCTGGATACTCCTTCTTGCAGATGGGTGTCATATTTTTTTAGCTTCTAATCATGTGGAGCCTCCTTGGTTTGCCAGGATTGCTGGTAAATGATTGAATGTTGCTTATTTGGGCTCGCAGATGTGTGTGCATCTGAGAGATGTAGCAGATCACTGACCATTTCCCCTTAGGTTGTGTGCTTCACTGTGCTCCCTGTGTCTGTCTTCCTGTTTAGGGGGATGGATATGCAGAGAACAGTGGGCCTTGCTGTTAAAGACTGAGGCAAAGAAGGCATTAAGTACCTCAGCCTTTAACTGATCCTTTGGCACTGTTTCCTTCTCATTCAGTAAAGGGTAGAGATTGTCTTTAGCCTTCGTTTTCTTGATTTTGTCTTTATTATCTTTTATGGCAGTAGTCAGATTAAGTTCTAATTGGTCTTTGGCCCTTCTAATTTTTTCCCTGAAAAAAATATTTATCTCTCACATCATTCCTGTAGTCCTCTTGAGTTGCTTGTCCCTTCTTCCAAAAGAGCCAAATTCTCCTTGTTCTTCTGAGTTCCAGTCCAAAGTTCTCAGCTCCCTGTTCAGGCACATCAGTCTTCCTCACTGCTGGCTTGGCTTTCATCACATGGGGATGGCTTGCTCCTGTGCTTTCAAGATTTCCTTGAAGAATGTCCAGCCTTCCTGGACTGCCTCCCAAGAGACTATGCTGATCAAGCCTCTCAACAGGGCAGCATCTCTCTGAAAGTCCAGGACTGAAGTTCTGCTGACCCCCTTGCTTGCTTCTCTGAGAATTGAAAATTGTTGTTTCAGGTTTGCTCTGCCCAGAACACCCTCCAGTCATCACATCACCCACAAGACCTTCTCTGATCACAAGTAACAGGTCCTGTGGGGAGTCTTTGCTAGTAGGCTCCCTCATTGTCTGTGTCAGGCAGTTGTCTTCCACACGCTCCAGGAACGTTCTGGACCAGTTCCTCTCTGCTGTGTTGTGTTTTCAGCAGACATCTGGTAACTTGAAGTCCACTGTGAGAATGAGGGCTAGTGGTTGTGAGACTATGGACTGCTTATAGACTGTTTCGCTTTCCTCGTCATCCTGGCTGGGTGGTCTTTAACAGACTCCTGGCAGTATTGCCTTGTTGGACTTTCCTGAGTCTTCCCCTTAAGCAGCCATATTGTCCTTACACCCTAGACAAGCAAAACACTTCCTAACATATGGGGCTACCCCACTACCTCTCCTTCCTTGCCTGTTCCTTCTGAAGAGTTTATAGCCATCCATTGCAGCACTCTGTCTGTCCATGTTATCTCATGTCTACATGTGGGGCAAATATGTCAGAATTTTCCTGCTGCTCAGTGGCTTTCTGCTCGTCCTGTTTGTTGCCTATGCTGAGTATGTTGGTGTAGAGGCACTTCAGCTGGGCTCTTGATCTCTCCAGCTTTTTGGGGGAACAAGCTCTAAGTCTTACCATGACCATTTTCAGTCATGTCTGTGTTTAGTAACACATAATAACCCTTGAGTCTTTACTGCTGGAGGGATCTCTATTCCCCATCTCCTCTGAGGTGACACACCATGCTAGACCTTTCTAGCATGTTGTCCCCCAAACAGTGGTGTGCTCTCCCCAGGCATATCTCAAGAGAACTTGGTTTTATTCCTTTCCCCCTTCAAATCTAATGTAGTCTTTCTGTGAGCCCTGCTAACTCCTATGCAAGGATCCTTTTCCCCCTCTTTGTATCTGGTGTGCCTTGTCTGTTGCCAGCAGGCCTGGTATCCTATAAACTAACCCATGATCAAAAAGGCATTGAGGATGATCTGAGTCAACCCCCTGCCTTGGTTAGAAACTTATTTCACTGACCAGATTGTTTAAATCCCCATCCCACCTGGCCTTGAATATTTTCAATGATGGGGCATCTACAACTTCCCTGGACAACCTGTTCCAGTGTCTAACCATGGTCATTGAAAAGTTTCTTGTATCCAATCTAAACCCTACCTTCTTTCAGTTTAAAACTGGTTCCCCTTTTACTGTCACCACAGGCCTTAGTAAAAAATCTCCTTCATAAGCTCTGTTCTCCCTGGAGCCTTCTCTTCTCCAAGCTGAACCACCCCAACTCTTTGAGCCTGTCTTCATGGAGTGTTGTAGCCTTCTCACCATTTTTGTGGTCTTTCTGTGGAGGTACTCTCTCTTAATGAGGAAAGGCTGAGAGAGCTAGTCCTGTTCATCCTTAAGAAGAGATGACTGAGATGGGACCTCATCCATGTCTGTCAGTGTCTGAAAGGAGGGTGTTGAGGGCTGACCAGGCTCTTTTCAGTACCAAGCAATAGGATAAGAGGAAATGGGCAGAAACTGATCCACGGGAAGTTCCACTTGAATCTGAAGAAAAACTTCTTTAGTGTGCAGGTAGCTGAGTGCTGGGCAGATTGTCTAGAGATGTGCAGTCTTCCTCAATGGAGATACTCAAGAACTGTCTGGATGCAATCCTGGCCAGCGTGCTCTGGGATGACCCACTGTGGTCCCTTCCAGCCTTACTCATCTGATTCTGTAGCCAAACAAACTATTGTGACTTGAAAACAATTATTTTGGATTGCCTGTTAGTTAATACTGCTTTTATTTCTTGTGTATGCCTGATTCATGTTCTACTCTTTCAAAACTTCAGTTAATTATCTTGTACTTTGATTACTACAATTAAGGCTAATAGGTGTGGAGAAATGACTGAATTATGTTTTTCTCAAAGACTGTGAAAAAAAATTGTGTTTTTTCTAGACCTCTAAATGTTAGAACATATGTTGGAAACTTCTAGTTTTTATTAGCTTGTAAGGGGATGGATAGTTTGGATGTCCTAATCAGTAATAGTAGCACTTAGGGCTTTTTTTTGTCAATAGTTATATAGTTTCCTTACTGAACACTTCCACATGCAGGTATACGCAGAAGAAGGCAAAACTGACCAGTATGTTGAAGTAACAACTGGCTAATCATTGGCAGTGTTCTTTGGGGTGAAAAAAATGCCATAGGAAATGACTCACTATGCACACCTAACTCAGTGTCTGTTTATTTGGATTTATACAGAGCTGAGTGTACAGAGAAATTCTCTGTGTAAGGCGATGCTCAGTGGTGGGGACTTTTGGATTGTAACTAAAGAATTAAGTTGTTTTTTTTTTTAATTTGTGAGCATCGACATGTTCCATCTTTGCATCTGTACGACAGTGGATCAAGAACTTGGTGCTGGCTTTGAGCAAACTGAAAACTGTAGCCACTGCCTAATTGATCTCTGCGTTGGATCAGGAAACTATATTTTCTTTTTAAAATTAAAAAAATTTATTTTCTGAGTTTTCCTTCATTAAAACAATACTATGAATGAAAAGCAGTAGATTCATATAAGATGAGAGATAGCAAGGTGGATGCTGTTTATAAAGTTTAGCAAGTTCACATGTAATTTTTCAATATCTTTTACATGTGCTTTATAGTAAAAATGTCTCTTTTTATATAAGAAATTTTCTGTATTCTTTTCTGTTGCTCATGTTGGCATGTGTTAATTAATGAAATAGTGAGTACATGCAGAATAGTACCATATGAGTAGTGTAAGGTTAATGCATTGTAGTGCAGCTGCAATGCTGAGTGAGGCATAGTTTATGTGGGATTAATAAGTGAACTAACCTTAAAAATTAAAAGAGCCCTCAAACCCAGAAAAACAAAGATGTATTAAAAATGAAGGTGTGGGATTATCCATATTATTATTAGAACTAGCTATGTAAACTCTTCATTTTGTAATTTCAAACCTCTTCTATTGGATAGTTATTTTATTTTGAAGATGTAGAAAACACCTCTAGAAATTAAAAACTGGAATGCTCTTTCTTTAAGATGTGACTTCACATGGAAATTACTGTGCTACTGCTTTTTGTTAATATGAGCCACAGTTCAAAGGAACATACAATGCTCATTTAATAAGTTCTACCATCTTTTTTTTTGGCATCTTAAAGTGCACACATGTTTAACAGATTCTCAACATAGCACTCGAAATAGCAATATTTGGACATCAGCTGAAAAAATAGGTGGAATACCTTATGAGGGAGGAACATGCATCATTCTTTTGTTTAACAACTTGCTTCAAGAGATTTTATTTTTGGGGGTTCATTTGTGTCGGAACTTTTTTTAAATTTTCATATGCTCAACAGATTCTGAAGGAAGTGGTCATGGGAGTGAAGATGCATCTAAGGACAGTGGTGAAGGTTCCTGTACTGAATCAGAAGAAAATATCTTGGAGGAGGAACCGGCAGAAGAGAAAGTAGAAGAGCAACAGCCAAAAGCTTCCACTGAAGAAGTGCCAACAACAGACAAAGAGGTAATTAAAACTGAAAAAAAGAGCAGGAAGATGAAGAAGAAAAGCCAAAAAAGAAGAAAGAGAAGGAGAAAGCAGCTGAACCTGATGCTGATGAGCAAACAAATGAACCAAAAAAATGGAATTTGCGCAGGAACCGACCCCTGCTGGATTTTGTATCGATGGAAGAGCTGAATGATATGGATGACTATGACAGCGAAGATGACAACGACTGGCGGCCTACTGCTGAGAAAAGAAAAGGAAAGAACGCGCTGAAAAAAGAGGGGAGTGATGGCGATAACGAAGATGATGAAGATGACGGGAGTGGGAGTGATGAGGATGACAATGATGAGGAAGCTAATGAGGAAGATAATAGCAGCACAGCTAGCGATGGAGGATCCAAGAAGAAGAAGAGTAAAGTTCTTAACAGGAATAATGCAGATGATGAGGAATTGACAAATGATAGCCTGGCTCTTTCACAAAGCAAGAGTAATGAGGTAGTGCAACCAACTTTCTATAATATATCTCTTGACAAATGGAAACTACTCCCCAGTAGCTATTCTGTTAATATAAAAAGTTAAACTGATTAGCTGGACTTGTTTTCACACAATAATAAGTGAATAATAAGTGGAGCAGGAAAGATTATGCTAAATAGGCACTGCATATTAAATAACCTTGCTTGGACCATTTGACCAATCTAATGCCACTAAAGTCAATAGTGGGACTTCTCTTGGCTTTATAGAGATTGGATTAGTACTAAAACAAATAGGAGGTCCATTATGCAAACCAGCATATGTTAGCAAGAATTCTAGTTCTGTTTTAGTATAAATGTTGTATATGAAAGTTAAAAGCATCTGTGACATAATCATATGAACGAGGCATTATTCTTTGTGACAAACATCATAGTCTGAACAAAGTTCACTTATGGAAGAATGCACTAGGTTTAAAATCAAATACAATAATTATTATAATTTATGTTGGATTTCCTTGTAATAGTCACAAATTAACTAATTTCTACCATACTAAAAGCATTTGGGTACTAGGATTATTATATTTAATATCTTCTGATTGCAGAATGTGAATATTATATATATAAGTGTTTAATAAAGTAACCTTTTTTTCCCTGTGCACAATCATAGTTGCCTTGAAGATTGTGCCTGTGGAAAAATTAATACCCCAGGTTGTCACTGTGGCTGACTTCATGTAATGCAATGGCAAAATTCTGAAAAAAATAAGAAGAATTCCTCTAAAATCTATATTCAGTTTTCAGAATATAATCACAATGTCAACATAACATTTGACAAATGGTAGTGATATGACATTATTAAAAGTTCTGCTGTTCCCTTTAAACTTTGTTTTAATGTGTAAAATGACAGGGAACTAAACAGTATTTGGTTTTGGTCTATTTTAGATAATTTTATAGGTGTTATATATATACTTATATATTATTGCTGTGCTGTTTTAGCTACAACTAATAATTGGGATTGAAAAAAAAAGCATGATTTGTGTGTTTTTTTTTCTTTTTTTTTAATCTTTTGTATAGGCATCTTTTTTATCAGGCTCTGTGATTCTAGTATTATTACCTGCATTTTCTTGGCTCAGGAGCTGAAAGTTCTCTACCAATACTAATGATCAGAACTTGTAACAGAGAGAGGCAGTTTTCTTTCAGAGTTGCTTCCCATATCAAAATGGAGATGTGCAGCTGCATTCCTAGTGATATATTCTTCAGTTTAATTTCCATTGGCTGGGAAAAACAGACCTGTTTCAGAAATGTACAGTTGTCTCTGATGTATGTTCTTTGAAGCTTCTCAGTATGCATGGATTTTATATTCTGTTCATGCCTTAGATTTAGAGCAGTGATCAGAACATAAAATCAAACTTAAAAATTTGAAGTTCAGATTATAATTTTGTAACAGATAATTTATCTTTTTTCATGTAAAGTGCTGTACTGTGTATGACTAGGTCTTTGTCAAGAAGTTTTGCAAAAGTATCTGTAGACTGAATTATGGACTGTAAGGTTCAGACTTCTGACACTCAATATACTGTATTGTAACAGTATACTCTCCACTGCTACAATATTTTAAATTAGTAAAAACGGAAAAGAGTAAAAAACATGTTGTCTAGCAGATACATCTGTCAAAGTCTCATCACACTGCAGAAACTGAGTTCTTAGAAAACTGAGTTCTTAGGTGTTCAAATCCATAATAAATTTAGGAAAGAATGTCCAGGTAATTAGTTCTGAACATATTGTAGTGTCCTTTATACATTCTTCCTTTCTTTCCTTCGCTTATTTTTGGAGGATGGAAAGTGGGGAGGGTGTTGGGGAGGGGTTGTTCAGTTCTTGTTTTCCTGAGGTTTTTATTTGTTTACATATTAAAAAAGTATTTTGAGGCCTGCATATGTATTATTTTAACGTGCTGTAATACTACAAACTTTTCTACTGTATTATGCACAGAATACAAACTTAGCTTTCTTTCCCGAGGTCAAGCATCATTAGTAGGTAAATGGTGCTTTTCTGTTTTTATAATTATGACCACTTTATAGGACTCTTCTATTCTCAGTGAGGTGGTGGTTATATTTTAAATTTTTTCCCCTTTAAAGTTAAAAGTCTGTGGGCATATAGCTTTAAATGCTCACTTTCTTCATTAATACCACAGAAATGTGAGTGACATAGTGATCCAGCTGAAATAATTTCTCCCACTTCGGTAGGGAACAAGACTTGCTTAGAAGTTGCAGCTGTTTTATGTAAAAGTTTCCATGTTTTGGATGAGTCTCTCAAGTGCTTACATAGACTAAAAGCAGAGGAGAGCAGCACACTTTCCAGATTGCTCCCTCTCTGTGCCTGCATAAAAAAAATAAGTTGCTCAGCTGCTTTGTTTGACCTGGTAGCTGTCTTCCCATGAGGTGAACCTTAATGGTTGGGGATCCTAACATTAGAACAAAAATTTGATGCCCTTTAGTCATTGCTTGTTTGTTTAGGTTTTTTGGTCCATGTTTTTTGGCCCATATTCTCACTGCCTATACAGCTGGTGTTATTTTAGTGTTTTTACAATGCATTGCTATTTCTTAATTTAAAGTCATACTTTGGTGTTCTTTTTTTTTTTTTTTTAATTACCAGACCACGGGCTTCTGTAACAGTAGAGATTACCAGTGTCTTTTAAACTTCTCTCAGTGAAGCCAAAAAACAGTTTAAATCAAAGGTACTGTCAGAAAAAGCTGATCTGAGTTGTGACATGCATCAGAGAAATGTGTGCCATAGCACAGTTAATCTGCCAAAGTTAGGGAGCATCCACTGCCATTTTCCCATCTGTAATGTGAATGGTAAGCTAAGCATGGGTGTTTTGGGTAATGATGGGCTGCAGTAATGTCCAAGTTTATTTCTTTCCTCAAAAATACTTTATCCTAAAAGAAGGATGTTGGAAGAGATGCTCTGTAAGTCTGAGCTCCATATCAGGGAATCTTCTTTTTTTCACAATTAGTTGCCTTCCTGTAAGCAATGTGACTCTGTGAGTGTTCTTTTCTGCTTATAAATGAGCTCCTGTTTCCTTAGGCATTGTGTTGGTGCTGTATTTTATAAATGATGAGTTGGAAACAGAAAAAAATGTTTGAGAGGGCATCTTTCACCCTTATTTTTTTTTGGATGCCACAGCAGTTTTGGAATAGTTTCACTCATTTTGAATGGTACCATTAAACTCTCAGCCTCTGCTTTGAAACTATTGCTGTTCCTTTGTACCACATTGGTTATTTTTCACTTTTGTGCTTATTTTTGTACTTCCTTATATGCCTGCATATTAACAATAAAGGTAGTTCAAGCTCAAGTGTAAAAATAAATGAATATGTATGGAGGCCATGAAACTGCAGAAGAGACAGTGGCCCTGTCTCACAATGGTAATAGTAAGAAGACAATGTTTATTAAGAAAACTAATTTTACATATAACTTCGGTTTAGGAAGTGCTCCTCCATGTTTTCTTAGAAAAATTCCCCATGAAAACCCGCAATCTATTTAAGAGCTGTGGTTCATGTTGTAGGTTGCCAGAACAGGGCAAATCCTTACTCCTGTATATATAATCAGATGAACATGTAGTTTTGATAAACTGTATGGTTTTGCACAGATATGCATAAATTTGCATTAGAACAGAACCATATAGAGTTAATAATTTGTTATAGTTTTGTAAGTGAAAACTTGGCAGGCTTGCATTAGCTGTGTATTCTTGGATTTATCAGAGCCATGTGATTTTTTTAAATTTTAAGAATATGGGGCAACTTTTCTGAATGTTGGCCTTTTTTTAAATTTTGATTTTAAATGGCTTCTTAGATATTCCATTTTGTAGACTATAAATGGTTCAAAGACGTGTTTCTGTCTTGAGGATTCTGTCTTGAGGATTCTGTATTGAGGTTTGTCTTGACTCTCCTCTGACCTCTGGATCTTAACAGGTCTGTAGGTTGCATTGACATCCATGCATCCCAGCTCTTGTATTCATGGGGGAAGTGTTTGAGCATTTTGACACCAAAGAAGCTTCTAGCCTTTGAAAATAATGTTCCATGGTTTTTTGATTGTTGTTCAAAAATTGAGCAAATAACAGATCTTCTGCTTGCTTTAAATAAAATTGAAATTCCTGGCATAACCCATGTGTTTCCATTTTTCAATATCAGGACTCATTGATCCTTGAGAAGTCTCAAAATTGGAGTTCCCAGAAAATGGACCATATTTTGATTTGTTGTGTTTGTCTTGGAGATAACAGTGAAGATGCTGATGAAATAATCCAGTGTGACAACTGTGGAATAACAGTGCATGAAGGTAATACAACCCTTCATTCGTGTTGCAGAAGGAAAGCATATGCTTTGCTTTTAATAAAATTTTGACTTAGTTTCTTCAAACAACACCTTTCAATGCTGGGGGTATTTTTTTGTAATACTGCATTGGTCGTTTTTAGTGGTGTAACATCTGTCTTCTACTTGGCATTGCAAATATAAGAATCTGTGGGATGAGACATAGTCTACAGATACTGACACAATGAGTGACAGTGTGCAAATATTGAAGCTGTATACTGTATTTTCACTTTAGGATATTCTATTAATATGTTTTATATATTTTTAATATGTTTTGTCTTCAGTATATGAATTTGATAACATAATTACAAAAGATAATGAGAAGAGGAGACCTTCTTAATGGAAAGGTTATTTCACCTGTATTTTTGCTATACCAAAACGGCAGAGAGGAGGGGAAGAAGAAGGGTATTCTCCATGGCATGCATTTATAAGTGAAAACAGCTAATCTTCAACTTCCTCATAATTTTCACTGGCATTTTAAAACAGGAGAATTTTGAAGTTAGAACATACTTAAGTTGTTGTTTTACTAATTCCTTCAAAATCTGGACTGTGTGTGTAATAAATGTAAGTGATCTGGTTTTACAGAAATACTCTAGAATAATAATTTAGTTGAATGTATGGAATTTTAACAGCTTTACGTGGAAGATCAGACTGTATTTTGTGTTGTTGCTCTTTCTCTTGAGGTTGGAAGGTAGGGGAGATACTAACACAGAGAGGCACACCTTTTTTGTTAAAAAGCAAAACTTTTTCTCCATTAATCAGGTTGGACCTTTATTCCTCATATCCTGTAAATTTTAGGCCTTCACCCCTTTTTTTAAGTTTTCTCAGGAAAATGAGATTAAACTACTTCAATTCTTGGAATAAAAAGAAAACAGGCTTTTATTTTTCTGAAGCATACAAGGCATTTATTTAATGTGACTCCCTTAATTTAATTTTTTTGACCTGTTTAGAGTATCTTTCTAGGTAGGAAGTGGTTTTATAAATCCCATACTCACACTTCAGTTTTCTCATACAAGATAGAAAATTGTTTCAGAACAGTAGTTTTCATGCACTGGGATGTAGTTCAGTTCTTTGCTTGACATCACTTAGGAAACCAAGGATGAAATTTCTGTCCTGTCATTCGCATGCCCTACATTGTGTGTCCGTGTATGTTTCTAGCTCTTGAACCTGTTGTGGTCTTTTGAAGAGCTAATCCATACTGTCAGTGCTACTTAGAGAGCAGTTGACCTAATTTATGATGAACTGGATTACTCTCCAAGTGCCTTTGAGGGCATTAGTCAGGTCTTACTGCCTTCTAGAAGTGCCAGGCTCCTAAATTTATGTGTCTTGCAGAATTCCTTCTTCTATATCCATGAAGTTTTTTGGAAAGTAATGTGTAGAATATATTTGATTTGAGATACAGTAACTATCTAAAAGTTAGTTTTATAGAATCTTGATAGATCTTATTTTTCCCCTAGTACAGTCTAATAGCACAGTCTTTAACTCACAAGGAACAAGAAAAGGATCTTTTGCTGATAGTTATAAATGCATGCTTGAGAATTCCCCAACCATTACATGCAGTCAATAAGTCCAAAATCTAAGGCTGTGGAGCTCCCTGAAATTTTTCCATAAGATTTATTTAAAGATTGCAATGATTACCAAAGTAAAGAATGATTGTGATAGAAAAATGATCCTTTACTACTTTAGAATGAAATGATGGCAAACTTTTTTTTTATTCAAGAGGAGTACTTGAAAAATCTCCAAAAGATCACATCCTCATTTTACTTAATTTAGTAAACTTCTGTCCCTACAAAAGTAAGATTATAGCTAGCTTTTCTCTAGAGGAAAATAGTTCCATAGTTCAAAAGTCACGAGAAATTTAGTAGTTCAAAATCTGTTTAAAAGTAATTACTGTTCTTTTTACAGTGTTCCAGGCAAAGATTCCCTGTAGTCCCACTACAAGGAATGCAATGTATGCGTTTCTTTTGTTGTCATTGCAGCAAAGAAAAATAGATTAATTAAAAATATTTAATTTTATTTTGTTCTGATAAGTTCTACAGTGTGTTCCAGGTAACTGACTATACATGTTGGTTAATTTTTCACATTTGTGGTCGAATGTTCAGTTAGCTCTTTGCAATTCATTTTAATAATAAATACTTGAAAGTGTATATGAAGCAGTTGTGAAGTTCTGTTTGAATAGGTGAAGTCTTAGAGAAAAATAAGCAAGCTGTGTATGTGAAAGTAATTGATGACTGTGATATAAATGTAAATTTCCGCAGGAACAATTTGAAGCTGAGCAATTTGGAGTTTTACTTGATACTTCATGTGTGTGTTTCATTGCTACATATGTATGAATATAGTTTCAATAGAAATGGACAGTTACTTTGCTGTTTTTTTCTGTACTTGAATATTTTATAATGATAAGTAAGGGCAAGTGTTATTTTAAATCTGAGCTTTTTTCAGTAATTTTTTAAATACTTGCTTGCAGCAAATAAAAATATTACTTTTGTGTTTAAACCCGTCTCAACCAGCAAGCCCAACACAGCCACTTGCTCATTTCCCTGCTGGCAGGATCAGAAGAGAATGTGAAGGGTAAAAGCTGGAAAATTTGTGAGTTGAGTTAAAGACAGTTAAATAGAGAAAGCAAAAACCATGCACACAAGCAAAGCAAAACAAAGAATTAATTCACTGCATCCCATGGGCAGGCAGGTGTTCAGCCATCTCCAGGAGAGCAGGGCTCTATCACATGTAATGATTACTTGGGAAAACGAACTCCATCACCCTAAACATCTCCCCTTTCCTCCTTTTTCCCTTCACTTTGTATACTGAGCCTGATGTCATGTGGTCTGGAATATTGCTGTGGTCACTTGGGCTCACCTGTCTTGGCTGTCTTTCCTCCCAGCCTGTCATGCACCCCCAACTTCTTTGCTGGTGTTGCAGTAGGGGAAATAGAAGAGGCTCTGTGCACATCCTGCTCAGCAATAACAAAAACATCTCTGTATTATCATCTCTGTGTTCAGCACAAATCCAAAACATAGCCACATGTTTGCCGCTGTGAAGAAAATTCCACTCCAGCCAAAAGCAGAACAGATATTTAAAAAAATGGAACCTTTGAAGCTTTAGTTTGATCCAGTGGTCTTATATGTACACATATGTTCAATGACTTGGAGATTTCTGCACTCCTGCCCAGTGGTCACTGACTGACTATTTACTTGCGAATGCACGAGTAATACATGGAGACAGCCTATCGTTAAGAAGTTGGAGTCAAAACTAAAATGCAATGCAACAGGTACTTTTTGGTCCTGTTTGCCTAATCATTCAATTCTGCTGATTTCCAAAATAAATTGAAAAGTAGTTGAAAAGGTAATTACTATGTAACATATAAACATGGCTTGCAACTTTGAGAATTACTTTTTTTCATGTTAATAGAAGCAAGGTTTACTCTTAATAGCATTGGCTTTGATCTGTACTTTGGAAATGTATACCCAGATCACAGACATAGGCTGTATTTATAGTCCTTTGTATTCTCATGTGCAGCTGCTTGGTAGTTTGAAAAATAAGTTCCAGAAATGAGCGAGTGTGTTTTGTAAACACATTGAAATCCAAGAATTTGGTTTTATTTTTTCCTTTAGTAGATATATTGCTGTGGCTGCAGGTATCATGCTGTGTCCAGAAATTTGTTAAAATATTTGAGCTTTTGAATTTTTCAGAGCGTCATATTGAAGGAAGAGTCTCCTATGTATGAGTTGGATAGAAATCAATGTAGTGATGTTTACCTGTACTTAGGAAAAGAAATACGCCAATTTCCTGCGATCTGATTTATTCCAAAATGCCCAAAGCAAGCTGGTGGAATACCACAGGGGTTTTCTTCATAGTTTTTATGTGCAATTTCAAGTGGTATTATGAATGAGCCTGTTTTCTCTTCTTCTCCAAAGCATGGTAGATAATTATGTGCACTCCATTCACACCCTACTGGTGTCCCACCCAGGGTCCCACATAATGATGATATTGACAATTTGTTGTTCTTCCCATGAAAACCTTATTTTCTCCTTCTCCTTGTTGACTACTGTTTTTTTCACTGGGAGGGGGTCCTACACACTTGACTTATGCCTTGGTGCTCTGTTCAAGTGGAAGTTTTCTCTGCAGAACCTTTCTGGTGACTGAGAGAGGTTTTTCTATGACAGCCACCTCAGTTTTAAAGTGAAGTTATTCATTAGCTAAGACAATACACCTCTGAGTCAAACCTACTTCTTCAGGACACAGGGCTCCCTCCTGGGTATTTGATGCTACCACCTTTTCCTTTTGAGGACCTGGTGCAGCAGCTGCCTGTTGAGTTGTGACTTGTATTCCTGTTGGATTGCTTGCTTGCATTTATGAGCTGTTACATAAGGTCTTCCATGGAAAAAGAGGGATGATAACTCACCTGGGAACAACTGTGTCAGAGCTCACATGGAGGGAGCAACATGGCCAAGAGTTAGAGGGGAGTTTTCATTCAGATCTAGAGTCATGGACCTTTAATAAATACCTTTACTTGACTTGTTGATGAGTTCTGAGATTGTGAGAAATTCAGTTTACTTTCTAATACAACTGTTTACTCTGTGAGGTTCATATCACTTGCATGGCCTCCCTCACTTGTCCAAAAGCTGTCTTTGCACTGCAGACATGTGTCCAAAAATCTATGCTTAGTGGAGTAAATAACTGGTTTGAATTGTAACTGCCTTTAAAACTGCATAAGTACCATATGTGTAATGCTAATTTCATACCCACTCTTACACAATGCATTCATCTGTTAGTTTGAAAAGCCTGTAATTAGTTAATAAGTCCATCAATTAAAAATGTGTTCTCATTTCACATATCAGCCTATCCCTGTCAAATCTTCCCTCTCCCCCCTACAAAAAGAAAAAAAAATCTTTCTTACTGAATTTGTACAGTTGCTTTTCAGAATTTTTACTTCTGTATGAAGATAATTGTCATTTCCTTTTATAAAAGTCTTCTTTAGACACCAATCTGTCATTTGGGATAAACGCATTTGTGCTAAGATCTTGTAATAACAGGACACCTCCAACTGTGTTGTCAGTTTTTTTGACATCTTGATTGCAGTGTGTCTGAAGATGTCTGCACTCATCGTAGCATGTGCCACGAGTGTAGGTAGCATGCTTGCCAGTTGTTGTCCTTGGGTTAGTTGCTGTGAGTTAAATTACAAAAGTTCTACATTTTTTTGAGCAGCTTCTTTTCCATCTCCTATCTTTGTTTCTTACTGTACTTTGATGTGTATGTCAGAGAGTAAAAATTCTCTTGATGAAAGCGAATGTAGTTGTCATATGCTCTACAGTGTAGTAAAACATTTTTGCATTTTAGTTTTGCCCCTTACTGTGGTCTGCTGCTGTCTGGTATAAAAATCCATTTTTCAAAATTACATACTTAGTACTCTCCATTTACTAAATAAAATATTGTTCTGAATTTATGATGCATGAAATTATTAATGTATTTATTTTATACTGTTGGTCCAATTAAAAATTGAGTGAAATATATTTTGAATACTGTGATCTCACAACATTTAATTCTGCAAACATAGGGTTTACTGTATAGTTTGTGTTTCAGAGTATATGTAGATATAGTTGGTGCATGCAGATATCCTCTTTGGCAAAAAATTACCTTCCCAGAGAAACAGAGGACCAGCTGCAGCCACGAAAAGAACTAGGTCTCTATTTCTGTTTCTCTCAGTGGTATAAATTTCAGAACAATTGTTTTAATGGTATAATTTTAAAGTGTGTGCAATTTCTTTTTATTGACAATCACATGAAAATATAAGCTATTGGCAGAGTAAAATGACATGAAAATTAGGGAATAAAAAGATCCGTATTCTGTATCTAATGACATGAATTCAACAGACAACTTGGCTGTAATTGTAATATATAGATGGCATTAATGGAACAGTAAGTGGTGTAAAAATTTTACCTTCTTGAATTTCATGTGTTTAAATTCATAGGTTAGTATTGCACTAAACTGGTTTTATTGTTTAGTGTTAGTGGTGTTCAGAGAGGTGTCAGAAATGGATTTATGATACAGAAATCCAAGAGTATACAAACACGAGGATTTAATGAACTTAAGTTCAAAAGGAGCTTTTAGGGGCATTCTGAAGATCCAGACTTGAGAATTTTTGTGAATGTTAAGGAAAAGCTGCATGCATTTTAAGCAAAGTGTTTGAAAGTTACTTGATTTTCTTCTGCATATTTTCCAGTCAAAGGGGCAGCTGGTTGACTTAATGCCAAATAGGTCAGAGGTGCAGTGATAATACTTGGAAGCAAAAATGTCCTTTACAGGTTCTGTATCCTTCCTGCTGTTGTCCTTTCAGGCCCGAAGTAGTCACACTGTCTGTACAGTTGGGGTACTTTTAGAGGCAACATAAAGATTACCTCCTGATGCTTTTACTAAGTGAGCCCTTAGGTTGCTTTCTATTCCAGCACCAGCAATTCCCAATAATTCATTCTGAACCATTGGATTGATGAACTTTAAATTGATCTTCAGATTTACCAAGTAGCAGCTTTGTATTTGCCTATCTATGCATTTTGAAGTCATGAAAATAATACTTTTTAAAAATTTTGTTAATTGGAACAAAATAATTTTTCCAGCATAGCAAAATAAGGCAGGTAGTAGTAAGTTGAACCTTTGTTGTACTCGGCATTTTTAAGGGTTTTTAAATGATAAATTTAATTTATATTTATATTCATGATTTATTTAGACTTTGGAGTATACTGAAATTGGCTCTTACCAGAAGTCGCTCAGGAACAATTACAAAGTATCTTCTGTGAAACCTAGCTTCAGAGCCAACAAGGTTTTGTATTGCAGTGTTTTGTATTGTTTGATTCAGCAGTTTTATTTGGCAGCATACACCAGGTCAGCAACAGTCTTACAGGCTAAATTTCCTTTTCTTCAGCTTTGTGGTGGACCAGATTGTTTTGATGTTTTTATCAGCAATGATTAATGGTAATCTAGTTTGTTTTCTCCAGCTAAAGACCCAACACTTTTAGTTGTACCAATGTGGTGTTTAGCTTTTACTAAATGCCAGGTAGGTAAGAGAGTAAATGTCTCCTTGTCTGTCAGAGATCTTAAACTCTTAAAAGCTGTCACTAAGATTTATATACAAATCGGGGCAGAAAAATTGGGTTAAAAAGATGGATTTTTTCCCCCTCACTTTGTAAAATTACATATATTTGTATTGTTATAGAAATAATGTTTAATGCCAACACATGTGATAAGAATCTAAATAATTGCAGTGCATTTGTGTCATTTTCTAGGAGGAAAGATAAAAAACAGTCAGGTATAAATCACTGATAAGTATTTTAAAGCAACTATTTCAGAATGAAGGTAAGACATTTTGGGGAGGTCATAATTCCAATTTTAGTAGACTGATGGCACTTAGGCTAGAAAAGCAAATCTAATTACTTTCAATTGGTGAAGAAGCATCAGCGTTTGAAAGAAAGTGATTTTATTTTGCCATGTGGATTGAGGACAGAATTGCTCCATTGGTAATGTTAAGAATTTTTTAGTAATTACTTTTAAGAAAATGTTAAGATGTTTTGAAGTCTAAAGGAATTACTAAAAGGTTCATTAGCTCTATGATATCAATGGACCATGTGTTTGAACATTAGTGTTATTGCTGAAAAGGAGATTTGCTGGCATCTATTCAAAATTGTGTTATTAGTATTAAAAAAAATTACTTTGTGGGATATTGCCTTAAGCTGATACCGCATTATAAGGAAGATGGAGTGACTCTGTGCATGAGCTATGTGATCTTGTATATCCCGAATGAAATTTGTCTGTGAATGCACTTCTGCACTTGACTTGTCCTTTCTTTCTAGGACACTTTTTATTACAAAAAGAAGCATTCTGTCATCTTCTTTTAATTCTTATTGATGAGGCTCATCCTGTAATGGAAGACTATGTTTCTTAAGTGGTTCCTGCAGTGTTGCTTATTTCCTGAGTATAGTTGCAGTATATTATGCAGACCTCTGTTTCTGTTGCAAGGGGACTTGGAGCACTGTTGCTATATTATTACAGCCAGTGGGTAATGAAACAAAGTAAAAAATCATGTTGCTATTTAATTGCAGAATTGAGTAATTTTACTGCTTTGAAAGCGCAAATTTTGACTTGATTGCTGCATTTGATAAACAGCTGAATGTAATTTTTTAGTAAAGTCTTCAGTGTGTTTTAAGTGTGACAATTAGATATTTTTTCTCTTATTGAATAGCAGCTAAATGTTCAAAATATGGGATATGAAAAAAAAACAGTTTTGTGGTGATTAGCTCTAGTATCTTTTTTTTGTCATTTGTAGTAGTACTAATGAACTCTTGCTCTTGTGCAAAATTTAAATAAATCACTTGAAAGACACTGTTTTCCTAAATTTGTGGTAATTGAGCATGCATAGGCACCTTAGCAATCATAAAGAATACCCTAGTTGTACCGAAGAGGAATGGAGAAAGTGAATGATTATAATTTAAAACCAGGTATAAATGAGGGTGCTTAAAAGTGTGTATATATATATTTCATCAATCCCCATTGTGGTGTCTCAGAATTGTCAGTTTGTACTCCACAAACTATACTCTGGTTTTGAACTTGCACAAGGGTTCTTAAGGTCAATTCTACAACTCATAAAGTAGGTAAATAGTCTTTATTTCATGTGTATATTCTTTTGTAGTTGATTTGCGTGCTGAATGCAAAGTGGAAAAGTGGAGTGTATATTTTTGACTGGATTCTACTGACATAATGAACCTCTAGAAGAAAATGGAAGCAGTCTTCCTTCCCTCCAAAAAATGTTCATTTTCAGGGAGAAGAGCTTGTTGCTGTTATCTTGAATTATATTTCTTTACTCAAAAAATGCATTGAGTTTTTTTTCTTTGGTTGCTTCAAGTCTTTTCTTACTTTCTTCCTAATGGATAGCCTGTAAGAACACCAAATGTAGCTAGAAGAATAAAGTGAAACAGTCTTTCTTCTTTTTAGTTGTGATCTAATACAATCACATAAAACAGGTGACTTTTTAGAATTAAACTCACTTTAAAATGTAAATTTTGCACTAATCATAATAATTTCAAAAGTAATTGTAAACTTTCTTGAGTATCTCATTATTTTTCTTGAATTTTTCCCTCAAATCTGTATTATGTATGTTTTTCCTTCTGAAGTCGTAACTGGCAAGTGGCTGCTTCTACAGTTGTCTCTTCTTGTATTGATCTTCCATTTGTCCTGTGTGTAGGTTGCTATGGTGTTGATGGAGAGAGCGATTCTATCATGAGTTCAGCTTCAGAAAATTCCACAGAGCCTTGGTTTTGTGATGCATGCAAATGTGGTGTCACACCTAGCTGTGAATTGTGTCCCAACCAGGATGGGATCTTCAAGGAGACTGATGCAGGCAGGTAAGACTGAATGAGTGATATTTTGAATTTGATGTCATCTTACCTTTAAAAGATTGGGTTTTTTCTTAAACCTTGTAGAGACTCTGCTCAGTTCTATTGACTTTCAAGTAGGATGTAAGTGGGAGAAAAACTGCATGTTTTTATTTCAGTAGAGCAAAGGACTGGATCAGTAATGCCAGGCAATGAGAAAAATAGCATAACAAAATTATATTGAGGTTGTGCTAAAGGTATTCAGAAAGACCTTGTATATTATGATTATTTTGAATTATGAAGATTTTATTCTTGATTTTTGAGAATATTCTTTACTTCTTTTTAGTATTGAATTCATGTCTAATTTGAGAAAAAACAGATTAATTCTCATGATGTCTTCAATTACTGTCACATTTGAAAATAAATTAAATTATATATATTAAAGATAACTAATTATCTATACTAAAGGCAAAAACTGCATTATCAGTGCTGGCTGATTTATGCTTAGTGTTGCTAGGTTTTGCTGCATGGTTTCATGGGTGTGGTTTTTTTAGGGTTTTTTTTGGTTAGGTTTTTTTTGGTTGTTTTTGTTTTGGTTTTGTTTTGGTTTTTAAATAGATCATGAAAATTAAGGGTTTTTCCATACACTTTATGGTTGCATAAATTGCGTGTGTGTGGTAAAAATCAAAGTTTTCAGGTGCTTGGCTTTTCATAAGCTTTAAATAAAAGTTACACAAATGAGTCAAGGTTTGTAGTGAGTAATTTTGAACCTTGGGGGTATTAGTGCTTTTTTAATACTTTTAGAGTTCAGATCATTGTTTCTGGTCTGTAGTAGGTTTAAGAGTGTATGTGCATCTTCCTTATAAAGCCTTTACGCAACTAAGCAAATTGTGCTTTTCCAGTTGTTTTCTGTTTTGATTATAATGCTTCTATAGGCAAGAAAATTGTCTTAAAGACTATAAGTCAATTGTGTAGCAGGAAATGTGAGACTTGATATCACCTGGCAAATTTTATTTCAACCTTTTTATTCCTGTGTTCTGCAAACAATTTAAACCCTATAAATATAACTTTCCATGCTATCCTAGTAGAAATTAGAAGTCAGCATTTTAATAATTGCTTAGTTTTTTTCTTGTGAAAGGGTGGTATGCTTTTAGTTAACCTGGAAGTATTTTCTTTGTTACATTGGTTGTTTGTGCAGAAGCACATGCCTGCCTTGGTGACAGTTGGCATTATCACAATATTTTATTATTGTTACTGTATCTTTATTTGGTGGATAATATGGTATTGCTATCCTGGATAAGTGTATTCTCCCAGATGAAGAGGTTATATACTAGAAAAAAACAAATACCATATTTACTAGTTGACATTATTAATTGTGAAAATTGCTGTGCTCTCTTTTTATTATTTATTTATAAATTTGGATTCTCAAGGGTAGGGGGGCATTATAGACTAGGGGTAGGGTCTTGGAGTAGTGTCTGTTATGTTTCCATTGTACTCAGTTAACTGTAATCCAATTCAGTGCTTTTCTTGATGTGTTAGCAGGAAGGCACTACTGAGTAACAGATTCCTTTACCTCACCATTGCTCTTCATCCCCTTACCACCTTTTAAAAATAAATTCTCCATATGCATCAGTGCTCAAAATAACACAAACCGAACCTAGTCAGTTTCTCTTCATAATCAAATTGGAATAATTTCTCTCTTTTTACATGAACGGTGAATAATTAGAATAATGAGGTGCTTAATTTCTCAGCAGAAGCCTTTTCACATTAATCTCTCAGTTTCACAAGTATAAATGTGAATTTATGAAATTTTAGTTCTCAAAATGCTATTATCAAAAAATATAAATTCTGTCCTTGTTTCAGTATGGAGTTTTTCTTCCTTCCTAATCAACATCTGTCATCATTGCTCCAAGCTAAATGGATGGTAAAGTAACAAGGAAGATTATTCTTCTTTGATTACCCAATTTGTCTTAATTACAAGCTTCTAAAACATGTGCAGCTAAATAAATGAGCAGGAAAATATTGAGAACTGGTATTAAAAGCAGCTGAAGCTGCTTCAGCTGTGAACTTGACTGACTTGTGTATGTTTTTTAATAAAGATTCGGGTCTGAGTTCACATATAGGTGGTAAAGAAATGAGGCACTTGTGTGCCAATCACACAGAAATGGCAGTTTAAATCTGTAGTGCTGCAATACTTGGGTGACATGCACTAAAACATTTTGAGAAGGTCAGTGTGAAGCAAGCAGCCAGCTGTTTGGTTTATCATAGATAAACTCCTACAGAGTGCAGCAGCATTAAATACACCAGTGGAGCATGAAAAAACTGTGCAAATTAAATTGAGAAAGCAGCTGCTTGTAGATGTGTATCTTTATATTGAACTTCAGAGAGCATGTTTAGTGGGCTGTATTAAAACTTACTATCAAAAATCTCCAACCAGAACCTTGGGTTTTTGTTAAGAATAATAATTGTGGAGATATGTAACTTCTGTTTATAAAGATTTGCTCTGAATTGCACACCTTAATTTAAAGGAAGAGTATAGAAAAGAAGCTGTACAGCATTCAGATGTTTTTGTTTACAAACAAGAAGTGTATTTTTCTCAAGGTTACAGGCCTCATTCTGTGTGTTGTATTTTGCTTTTGTTTTTTAGTTTCATTTTAAAAACAAATACAATATGCTTATGCCAATGAGGTATTTATTTTAGTAAATCATAATGTTTACCAAAATGTGCATTTAAGCGCATACATATGCTTTTTGTAGTAGAGGAACATTTCATAAAAGTATTGTAGTGATTTATGCCAAGCAATTGCCCCTCCTGGATACAGAATGGAAGGGCAGAGGTGGTACCTGGTGCTCCACTGCTCCCCTGCAGGGATAGGTTGTGCCTCCACTGGTTTTCTGGGGAGTCAGACAGAAGATGTACTTTCATATATTAATGAGAAGAATTTGATATTTTGCATGTAACATTGTATTAAGTTAGAGGTTTGTGGTGGCATGCTGGAGTGTTTCTGCTGTAAGAAAACCACTGATGAGGTTTTCTCCCTTTCTGAGCAGCAAGAAGTTTGGCAGAACGCTTGAGTGTCTCAGCTTGTTCTCTGGCAGCTAGCAGGCTGCCATATTTGTACTATATTTGTTTAAAGACAAGCTTGTAACTCATCTTTAAATTTTCTTTGCTTCTTCCTATAGTAACAGTGCTGTGATCAAATAATTTTGTGGATGTGAAGAGCACTAGTAAAATTTATGGAAGCAAAACAATGCTGTTCTTGCATATAAATGTGTATTTGGGATATACGTAATTGTAATTGTTTTATGTTTATTTGTTTTAAAACTAATTTACCACCCCAAATCTGAGTGATTTAACCACAGGATTAATACTTGCTTTTAAATACACAAGTGAAAAGAATTTTGTCAGATATGACACAATGGATCAGTCAATGTTGTGGCATGTTAGATTTACTGGGAAATTTCTTACAGAGTGAAGCAATTTAATAGTTTTTAAATAGTTTCTTACTGTTACTGGGATTTTTCTGTTATCCAGTTAATATCTTGGACTGTTTCGGGGGAAAATGGTAAGTAAATAGCCTGTTCACAGTTTTGTGCATTGAAAGATCATTGTTCTCTTTTGTAAAGACTGAAATATAAGTGTATTTTTGAGTGTGTTACTGAACCTTTTATATTTTGCTTTTTTTGGAATTTCTGATGGGATATATGATTCATAAATAATATTAAACTTAATAAATCTGTGTGTGATAAAGTCTAGCATTGTAGGTCTAAGGACCATTGATGAGAAGTGTGCTGCTTTGGGAAACCAGGGCTACATGGAGCTCCTGAATAGTATAACCATAAACTTCAGTATTTCTCTCCTCTGTAAGCAGCTAGTTAATAACAGGAGCTGTTTTAAGTGCACTTGAACTCTGGATGTTATTGCTGAATAATTCAATATAACTGAATTTTTTAAATTGACATACAAAGGAAAGAGGAGGGAGAAGAGATAGGCTGAACAGTGGTAGAAGATTGGGAAAAAGAGCACAGCAGCATGGGTGCAGATTTTAGCAGGTGGTAGTACATCTGTACTGAATCCCTGGTAAAAGAGACAAGGGAAGAAGTGTTTCTCGCATCATCATGAGTCTTCTTGAATACAGGGAGTAGATTCTATTATTTGATTAGAACAGAAGAGAATTTTAGTCTTCACTAGTGTTACATTTACTGTTAAACAGTAATGACTGGAAGATTGTAAAGTGCTGAATTAACACACTTGCTGAGGCTATTTCAGCTCAGTTATGTCTGAAGTCTCTAGTTGTATTATATATCATGTGGGACTTTATAGGTTCAGAGTATTAGCTACAATCTCTGCAATTGAAAGGCCATTTTCTTGCATATCTTAAAATAACAAAAATAGTAATCTTGACCCTCTGTCTATTACAGTTTTTTTCCTACCTGATGCAAGGAGTAGCAAATACTTCCTGAATTTTGATAAAACAGTAAGATTATTTGCAGTAGTTTGTCTCAGTTAATTTGAGTCATGCATGCTGTGCAGAACAGATTTTGAGTTTGTTGCTAACTGATTGTTTGTGACAGTGGGAGCTGTATCTTTTAGAAAGTGTTCATTACAAAAACATGGAAGTGGAAGAAGAAGACTAAGAGGAAAATTTGTCTTCTGCTGCAAGGCTGTTTTTGAGTAGCTGAGAGCTTCAGGAGGTAAAGAAGATGCCTGTCAAGAGCAGTCTTGAGGCTAAGTCTTTACCATTGTGTGGCATTTGATTACTATACTCTGAGGTCCAGATTCATTTTCTGCCCCTCAGGGCTGAAGATTTAGACCTCCTACTCCTTAGTTTTTTTTAGCCAGTGAAGAAGGGAACAACTAAGTCAACTGTTTATCTGAGTTTCAGATAGGCCTTTTTGGTATACAACCCAGATGTGTTTATTCCTGAATGCAAGTCCTCTCGATGTTGCTTAAAACTAAGTAGTTTTGGTGATGCTAACAAGTGCAACTATCAGTGGAAAGTCTGACTGATGCTTTGCTGTAAGTGCTTCATGGCTCTATGCTCAGAGCTCAGTGTTGCTGTGACTACCTGTATAATTTTGCTTTGTTCCCTTCCTACCCCTGCCACATTATGAAAATATCTGTCTGCCTTAGCTTTATAAGTGATATCAAAATCTTCATACACCTTTCATGTTTCTTGAAAAGTGTGTGTAGCCCTTGGGAGAACCATCAGAATGTAAAGGTGGTGGTAGCCCAGCCCTTGATCCAGACAGGCAGAGCAATCCCAGTGCCTTTGAAAGGCCTTACTCCATGGTTCAGTGTCTGGGCTCCTGAATTCCAAACAGGCACTCCATCCCTGCTTTTAATCTACTTTCCTTCAAGTGTTTCAGCTAGCATCTGCAACATTTACAAGGCACTTTGAAATCTGAAAATGGTGAGTATAATATAGGATCCAAATGTTGGTAGCAGTAACCTAATTTTGTCTGCTGTTTTAGGTGGGTCCACATTGTTTGTGCCCTCTATGTTCCAGGAGTGGCATTTGGAGATATTGACAAGCTGAGGCCAGTAACACTAACAGAAATGAATTATTCCAAGTATGGTGCAAAGGTAAGTTTAGAAGAGGTGTAGTGGCAACGAGTAGCTTTATTTTATGTTTTTACATGTAATAGAATAAAATGCATCTTCCCAACTTTATTCTTCTTTTTTTGTCGCAATTTTATAGTGAAATTAAGGACTAAAAATGAGATAAAGTTTTTTAAATGGTTGCTATACCTACAACCTACCTGCTCTTCCCTCCATCTTTGTCTGTTCCCTTAGCACCATTCTCCATAATTCCTGTCACTGTTTTTGCCCAGTTTCCCAGATTTTTTACAGAGGTGCTAATTTCTTTTGAAGTCAGTGTCAGATTGATAAAATGTGAATGGAAAGCGAGGAGGATTCATAAGATGAGAAATAGGAGGTTAAGTTGATTAAGAAAGTGGCAGATGTACCTTCAGTAAGATTGACTTTAGAGTTTATATGTACGCTAGTATGCATACAACAGGCTGTTCCAAAGCAGCGTTTACCAAAATCCACAGCAGCATAGGACCCTCAACTTGAACTGCTACATGGTTCTAAAGTTAAAATTGTTTTTTACATGTGAATGTTTTCAGTCCAGATCAAAAGTAGTCATGAACAAACCATACAGAAAACCATTGTAGTGGGCAAAGGACCGCACTCATTAGTTTGCTAAATACTGTTTGTTTGCCTAATGGAGACAGTGTGGAGAAGCCATGTCTATCAGGCCAATGTGAGGAAATGTGGTTGGTTCTAAGTCTGCAGCTCTAAAGCTTCATTTCTGCAAAGTCACTTTGGTTTCCTTGAATTTTTTCTACTTGTTAAATAGAATACTAAATGAAAATGTGTAGTGCAGTTTTAAAAAATGGATACAATATATAAAATAGACTAAAACACTTTGGATTGCCCATGTACAACATAGCTGTATCAGGAGCCTGGGCCTGCTGAGGCATTTAGCTTTGTTTAGAAATGTTTGTAAAAGGTTGGGGAAAGCATGCCAGACTCTGCAAATTGTTGGTGAAATGAATGATACCCTTTTTTAATAACTGATGTATAGGATCAGGGAAAAGAATTTGGGCATCTTTTCTTTCTGTGAGCAAGGTGAAAGTGACCTGTACAGGTGAAGAAGACTCATTGCTGTTGGAAAGATGTAAATCTTGTTTGCTATATTAAGTGTGGAAGTTACAGCTTATTTTGCTACATTCCCCCTTCAAAACCAGCTTAATACAATAGGTTTTTTCATTTAATTTCTTATCTGTTAGGTGTTGCAACTACACAGTTAAAGGGCGCCTTTCTAGTGTAGCATATGGGATGTTTTGAGATTCTTCAGTGACTGAGTTTTCCTTACCATTCCGTTCTGTTGTTTAACTTTCTGCATGGAGATAGTTTCTCTAGGTGATAGACAGCTTTGCTCTCTATTCAGCAAGTAGGAGTCTAGGAAATGCATGACTATATAATTTTAGATCATCTTTATGCACTGGATAGCAGCATTGCTCAAGCAGGGCGTGTTCCCATTTCCTGCTTATCTGCTCATTTCTCTAGATTGCTGGCACAGGGATTTGGTCTGAAATTGTGGAGAAAGAGACTGAGGAATTGATCTGACTGAAAAATAAGTTAATTGGTTTTTTTCCATGTTGAATTTGGGGATGTCAGTTGGTTGTTTTTCAAGTGACTGTGCCTAGAATGCACATATCTGTAGCCACGGTTTCTTAATTAAGTGAATTGCAACCTTCCTTACTGGTATTTATGATTTTTGAGTATTTGTTTCTGCACTGTCATATGTTTACTCCCCTGTTATTGCTTATCAAAGGACATGTACATAATTATCTATGGTTTCCAGTCATTCAGAGCACTGCTGTTGTATTGTTGTTTGTCCTTGGATCTCGTTGAACATTTGCTGAGGAGTGGTGTTTTTTCTATACCATGGTTATAGAACTAATTGTGCTTGAATTGCTTGGATGGTATTTTGTTGTTTTGTTGAAGGGGAATGCAATACGTGGAGGTTCATATAAAAATGCATCCAACATGCTGGTTAGATTATTTAAGTACTTTACCATTGTTGAAAATGAAATTAATAGTGGGAGTTGAGAAAGCAGGAAGCTTTAAGTAGTGTCAGCTGTTGGGAGTATACTTGGTTTCTGTACCACACAGGAGTCACCTACCAGTTTGGTTTTTGTATATATGACATAAATTATCAAGTATTAGGCAAAGTGCACCTGAAATATTTACTGTGGCCTTTTCCATTCTTCTTTATGAAGGAGTGCAGCTTTTGTGAGGATCCTCGTTTTGCCAGAACTGGTGTATGCATTAGTTGTGATGCTGGGATGTGCAGAGCTTATTTCCATGTGACCTGTGCTCAGAAGGAAGGCCTCCTCTCAGAAGCAGCAGCAGAAGAGGTAGGTATGGAAAGGATGGAATAAAAGATCTCTCTTGAAAGCTTATGGAGATGACCTCAAATGGTAGCTTTTGTGTTCACAGGTAAAAAAAAGTTTTTAAGTTGGTAATAAGTAAGGAAGTAAGAGAACTGTACATGGAGAGCCCTTCACCAAATTGTCCAACTCTGAGCATCTTTTGAAACTGACTGGAAAAAAGGATAGAGAAACTTAACACAGAGGTTGGCTTAACAGACTGTCCATCAATACAGACAGACATTCTATTTCCTGAACTTCACATAGGGGGACATACTTACCTAGCTGTTCGTGTAGTGCAGTAATCTCTGTTTCATACCAAACAGGAGACCTGAGAAATTGATAACATTTCTGATGCCACTTTTTCATGCATGTTTTCCAGTATTTTCTTCAAACTGTAGTTATGTATATCATATGTAGATATGACTTTCATTGTTGTAATATCAATCTTTGGAATCAGAATAAAAAGCAAGTATTTAAAACCTCCTGATAACTTCTTAATGTCTTTTCTTAACATTTTTTCCCCTGTAATATGATCTAAAGCAATTCAGATTTGAAGTTCCTACTTCCTGATTCTTTTTTATGGTATAAGTACTTTTAGGTTGTCCAATTTCATCCTGATATGTATCATTTGGATTAAGCCTGTCATGTTCATACCTTCACAATATAGTTTTTGCATTTGGAAGTGGCACAGGTAACACAAAAACAAGCATTACTTTCACTTTTGATATTGACACTTTTGTTTCTGAAAACAGTGGACCACTAAGGGATTCATGAAGGTATCACAAAATACTTTCTTCTGTTGGACTGCTGAATAGGAAGATAGCCTCATTGTTGTTGTCCTTAATAGATTATGTGTAAGATGGAGTCTTTAAATGCCCTATGTGAATTCCCTCTGGATAAATGTATCTGCTTGCCTTTCCACCTTAAAATTTTGTTACATGTTGTCTGCAGTCAAATTTTTAATCAAGGTCTCACACAATCTCATTTTAGGACACAGCTAATTTTTGAAATAAGCTGTCTCATATTGTGAAAATCTTAAATTAAAATAAAATGTGCTTGTAAGGAAAGCCAGAGTAAATTTTATTTCTCTATGTTTTATAAGTGGAATAAAGGAAAATTTGATAGGCAGGTAATTTATTTGTATTACTTTATGAAGGAAGACTGCTTTAAGTTTTTCTTAGTCTGTAGATTTATGATGTTGTTTGTACACTTTTGAAAGTACAAAGGCAATTAAATGTGTTTCTCAAATCATGTCTCTTCATGGATATTTGTAGTCTGCTTGCAGGGTTTGCAGATGCTGAAAGTTGCTATAAACCTAGCCATGATAGTGTGCAGATATGATGGAATGAAAAATGGGAAAAAAAATCATCTGAGAGATGATAAATCATGTGAGGGTATAGCCACCAAAATGGTTGGAAAAACATTAGAGAAACCAAATATATTGCCTTTGATAGTATTCAGAATTATTAAGCACTTGTTGGATTTCATTTAAAAGGCACAGTGAATCAACAGAAAATGAATACATGTTACAGGTTAAAGAGATTTGTATTTAGGAAATTATTTTGCTGAGATTTTTTTCCTGGGAATGCAAATATAGTACAGAGATTGACTAGGAGAGAGTTAAATCGTTAATGCATTTAGAAACGTTTAGGATCATACAATGAAAACAATGGAAAAACAGCTTATATTGTAAATTACATCAATATGACAAAATTGATTTAGAAACATACTTTTTAGTTGTTTTTACATGCCCATTTGAACAAGTGAACTGATTGCCAGAATGTTTGTGCTGTTCAGAGCCCTTTGGCCTTACTTTGTCTCACTCTATTTTCATTCCTTCCCCTTTGTTTTTTCTGAAACAGGATATAGCTGACCCTTTTTTTGCTTATTGTAAACAGCATGCGGACAGGTTAGACAGAAAATGGAAGCGGAAGAACTACTTGGCTTTACAATCTTACTGTAAAATGTCCTTGCAGGAAAGAGAAAAGCAACTTTCACCAGAAGCTCAGGTATTGTATTTGTGACACAAATGGCTCTGTATTAATAATCCATGTTAAACAAGATGGAAAAGAGAAGGTAAAAGTATTATAGTAGAAAATTAAATGTGGAATATATTGATAGTACATGGTCATTTAGCAGCACACTGAACTGTTTGTAGAGTTTGGTCTCTAAGAACAATTATCTCTATATATGATATAGTTGTATCTCATATATTATATATCTGTTTCAATAAATATCAAATATCTGTGCACGTTTGAGTTGAAAAATATTACTTTGCTTTTGAGGTAAAAAGTTGGTAATTACTTTTTCATTGTAGTTCATAGATTTTTTTAATATTTTCTTAAAGATTCTAAAGAAAAAAGGCCAGAAAAAATTAGGCATTTTTATTTCTGTTTCTGTCTAAATTTCCAATTTTGTAGGTTTAAGTGGAATTCTGTGTGCCAGGTGTTTTCATAGTAATGACTTCCTAGGAAAAGAAATAATGTATGCAAAGAAGTGTCTGTGCTACTGCGTGGGAGTTGTCTGAAAGCCTTAGGCAAGTCTATATCCCTGTCTAGTGACAGATCCATTTAAAACTGGTTAGTTACTGCAGAAGCTCAACTGATAAAAGTCCTGTTGATACAAAGGTTTCAATTCCTCTGAGGGAATCTGCATACTTTCATGTTTCAATGTGTATCTTTTATTTATTTTTTCTGATTCTGAGGAATTTCTAGCATAGTTTGCTTCTCTGCTTAGACTGAACTACATTCCATGGAAGAATCACACCTGTGTAGAAAAGCAGCTTGTTACCTAAACAAAACCTGCCTGATTTATTTGTAGAAAGTAGCAGATGCTGTAAATAATGGAAATAATTAATGAGAGAGGACTATCTGCTTTTTTTCTGAAGTGAGAATTACAGCATTATGATAAGAAAATGTTGTTTCATATTATCAAACTTTTTATTTAAAAAAATCTTGCCTTTCCAGTTCTTCAGAGATATTTGAATAGGAGAATATTAATTTAAAATTATCTGTGCTGTTGAAAATAAGCATGAAAAAAATTGTACTGTAGAATTGTGAATAAAATATTTTTTGAATATTGAACTTCATGTAGCTTGATTTAAAACTGGTTTCATAATGCTTGCTGAATATACTTGGCTCTCAGTTATGTGAAATGGACCTGTGTAGTGGAGACATTGCAATAATATGAACACTGCCCAATATAATGGTAAGTGCTGGTTGTGCAATATCAGTTTGGATCCAGCAGCACATTAGCTCTGTTTTCAGGCATGTATCAAGCAGTGCTGATAATGCTGGTAAGTTCCCAGCATTTCCCTTTCCTCTCTTCCCCAAACCAAAACTCTGAAATTTTTTAATATTAATTATTTAGATTAAATTTTTTGAAACTTGGATTTTTTTTTGAAATTTTTTTGAAGAATGACTGCTGAAAATTGCAGGTGCAGTTACTTGGCATGGTGTCACAGGCACCTTGATACAAGTATGACAACGTGCATATGTTCTGTACAACCACATGTTTTCACTCTTGGTGGCTTTGGTGTTGTACAGCAGTGGCTGTAGGTGGACCTGTTGTTTGCTGCTGTGGGTCCAAGAAAAAAGCCATTGGGGTCAGAGCTGGCCTGTAAGCTATATTTGCTTTGTTTCTTGGTCTTTAATGTTCAAGACCTAGTTAAGGTAATGTGTTAAACTGTCTGCAATACTACCTTCAGTGATTCTGTTTGAAATCAGAGATGTTCCTTAACCATAGTGTGTATGTATATGCCCACCTTTTGCTTTTGTCTCAGGAGTATCTTACACCATATGGTGGGGCAGTCACATTAGTTTAGTTTCTTCTTTGTGTAGGAAAGTAAACAGCTTCTAACTGATAGTCAGCTGGAGTTTTGCCTCTGAAGGTTTGTATGTTGATGTCAGTTTCTGCCAGAATTGCCTCTTCATAGAGTTCCCTCAAGACAGCGTTTTCCAACTGTCAGTAACAGCTTGATCTTCTGGGGTAGATCTCCCAGATGGTCACAAATATACAGATGTCATCTATAATATATATTGTGAGCTTCTCTTGTCTGCTTCACTTCTGTTTGGGTTGTGTTCTTGACAAATTACAATCAGCAAGTTTAACATTTATAAAGAGAATTGGCATTGAGAAAGGAGTTCCTACAAAAGTATGTCAAATATAGTAAAAATGGTCTTCATCAAATTTTGTGGCTCACATAAATATCAATTAAATGTGTATCTAAATGCATATGTAGTAGGTCATATGCAGTTTCTACCAGTTGTGAGTTTTCACAGTCCTATCAAATTATCATTATTAGAAAGGGTTGTCTCAAAGCCAGCAGTCATCTCTTGCTTTCATCAGTGGGGAAATCTCATCAAGAAATGTGTACATAGCTCCAAAACTCTAGTGAAAGGAGAATGTCGTTTGTGTGTGCACTTTGAAGTAAAATGGAATGTCTGTATCAACAACTGTTTCTTGAGTTGTAGAGCTACGGAGTAAAAATGGCATTGATTAGACTGTGCAACGCTTAAAATGAAAATAAAATGCAGATGTGTTCCAAATTATAACTCAAAACTAATTTTGAATTGTTCCTTGATGTTTTTAATTGGTGGAATTCTTCCTTGCAGGCTCGAATCAATGCCAGGCTCCAGCAGTACCGTGCCAAGGCGGAGCTGGCGCGCACCACCCGGCCCCAGGCCTGGGTTCCCAGGGAGAAGCTGCCGCGGCCGCTGACCAGCAGCGCTTCGGCCATACGGAAGCTCATGCGCAAGGCCGAGCTGATGGGAATCAGCACAGACATTTTTCCAGTGGATACTTCAGATACAAGTTCCAGTGTTGATGGAAGAAGAAAACATAAACAACCAGCTCTCACTGCTGACTTTGTGAATTATTACCTTGGTAAGGGTGAAAATAGCTTATTTTTCTCAATGAAAAGGTACCACTTTGCTGCATTGTACTATGCTGTTTCATTGGCTTTTTTATTTTTGTTGTATTTAATTGTTTATTGCAGATAAATGTGGATTATTACTTCATTTTAGGTCAGGTATATTATTGCTTTGAGTCTCTGTTTACACAGAAAGCTTTTTTTTTAAAGACACTTCAGAAAAGAATGAAATCTTTCAAATATAAATAGGAGACTAAACTGTCTTTAAGAAGGGAGTAGGTAACTTTTGGTGTAATATTTTTTCCTTAAATTCTTCTCCATTTCTATGTGGAATAGCATGACTTTTTGACTGTTTGCTAGATGCTGATCAAAGTTCATAATTTAAACACCTACGATATTTATGCAGCAAAATACAAAAAGACTGTTCATTCTACTCTGTCTGTGTATTAAACCTCTAGGCCATAGCCTTGTGTCTTAGTATTGTTATAGTTTTTTACTTTAGATTGCATCACTTTTTTTTAGTGCATAAAACTTGAAAATGTGTACTGAAGAATAGGAAATAATGCTGTTTTGTTTTAAATAGAGAGAAATATGCGCATGATTCAAATCCAGGAGAATATGGCTGAACAAAAGAACATCAAGGATAAGTTAGAAAATGAGCAAGAAAAGCTTCATGTGGAGTATAATAAGGTAAAGAAAAAGGAGTGATAAACCCTTGTACCATTTTAGTATTGCTGCTATTAACTTTGATAGAATTTCTTTTTCTTTCCATGGAAAAAAAATCAGAGGAAAGTGTAAGATGCAAACTATTGATCTTTTAAAAGTAGTATTTAAAAACTTATTTTTTCTTTTAAAAATATTCATTAGTCTGTCTTCTCCCATACAAATAATATCAATTTCTAAAATGTGATAATGTTGACTGGACACAAATTCTTTAACTGATCCTACTGAGAGCTCCACTAACAAATTACACATGGACCTGTTTGAACCTGCATGATTCTCTTCTTGTAGCCCCAGTTGATCACTGGCAATCTGTGATACTCAAGAGTGTTATTTATTTATTTATGTCAACTATAACTCCAGTTGGGCTTAGGTTTAATGACTTGACTAATTTTTCAGTCAGAAATAGTCAGTATTCACACCTCCACAGTGTCCTCTGCATGCTTTTTAGGGTATAACAGATTTGATGCCCATAAATTATGACTTTGCTCTCCCAAAGTGTTGCTAATGTAATTCTTTATGAACTCATCATTATGATTAAAAAAGAACTTTTTGCATTTTTACCAAATATTTTAATATTATTTTGAAACATAGATATACTGTACCTTTTGTGACAGATGACATGCTGCAGTTCTTGCTGAATTTAACAGCCTATTAAGTGATAGTTAATAATGTTACTATGGTGTTACTATTAATTCTTAAGCTGTTTGGTGTGTGTTTTAAGTGAGAACATATGGAAAATGTAGCAGGAGATCCTCGTGAACTGCCCAGAGATGATAAAAGGAAAGGAAATTGTGCCTGGGACTTTTAACCAAATTAACAGTTACCTGCCAAAATACACAACCTAACAGTTGCTTCCAGAGGAAAAAGAAACCTTTTTTTGCTTACAGCCTTTACTTTTAAATTTCCTCTTTTTGTGAGTGTGGCAAAAGAAAGTTTTGATTCATTTATATGTTCACTTCTTACAATCTTGCTGCCTAAGTAGTGTGGACATCACATATAAGATGTTCCTGTATTTTAGTTTTGCTTTTTATTTGACTTTATGAAATCTTATTTCCATGCTGAAATACTTCATGTCTTTACAAAACAAGTGGTTGCTCTGGATTGTTGTTTTACTTCTGTTAAATTAATGAATGGTTCTACTGATTTCAGCTATATTGATATGAGCTTCATTGTTTTTCTAATCCCACAATAAATTAATGCACCCTTGGTAAGTAGGAGGCTGAGTAAATTTTATTTAATATCTCTTAATGGATTTTAATTCTTGTTGCCTATTTTTTTCCCTTATTTTTTAAGCTGTGTGAGTCCTTGGAAGAGCTACAAAATATGAATGGGAAACTGCGAAATGAAGGGCAAGGAATTTGGGCTCTGCTGGGTAGAATCATTGGGCAGGTTGGTTGGTTCTTTGCCCCCTTTTACAGAAAAAACCAGCAGAACAGGTTTTCCAAGAATAGGCCTTTTAGTTTCTGCCACTTCTATGGCCGAATAAATTTATTTCGTTTGATCAGACCCAGGCTTTACTCAGGGGATAATTCTTCCTGATTAGAGTACCTAGACTTCTGCAAACCACCCACTAGGAACATGTAGCTTAATTTTGTTGTTGTAATAGTGTGCTTGTTTGCAAAATTCTTTCATTTGGTGTAAGTGATTGACCTGTCATTTGTGATGAACCTTAGCAGGAAGCATGAGTTAATCCTACTGTTTTTGTCTCCAGTTGTCTCATTTGCTGTAGGCTTCAAATGATAAGTTAACTTTTTATGGCTTTTATGAGATAAAAATCCTTTTAAGTGCAGTATATATGTAATGATGTGTAACTAGGCAGAGGAGAATATTTTTATCAAATTAATAGAAATATCTAGGACAACAGAAGATTTAGGTTACTTCTTGTTGACAGCAATTATCTTTGTTCACATTGATACGGGAAAAAAGAGAAATGATGATTTTTGCAGTGTTTTCATATATGTTTATGTCAGAGATATTAAATGTCAATGGACATTTTGGATTTGAGAGGCAGATTGCAATGATTTCCAGTTATGATTTAAGATTGAAGAAACTGTTCATTGCGGAAATGCAGACATACAATTATTCACAATTTTGGTATGCCCTTTGTTGCTGTGGAGTTTGTGTGGCTGTTCCAAAAACGAACCTTACACTTTCTTTATGCAGTAATAGTTCCTAAGATATGCAACCTTTTACTAGTTCCATTTGTCTGCCTACCTCTCCTACTTACAAAGAAGAATTCTTGTATTAACATATATTTTAAACCAAGATTATTTTTCCTTCCTTTGAGTAAGTATTCACAAATATAGTTCCTGATCAAATGTTACTCAATTTGAAAAAAAAAGGAAAGAAAAGCTGAACAGAATTCATTTACACAGCTTGCATGACATTTTTTTCCAGTTGGTTGAACAGATGCAGACCCATGGGGCTGCTGAGAAATGACTTTGATAGATGGTTGCTGTCTGAGAAGCCAGCACACTGCAGATAGTAGAAATGCAACGAGGGTCTCGTCTGCTTTGTGAAGAGCTTGGTCCAATAAGATAATTTTTCTAATTAACCTGTCGAGCACCAGTGTAGCTGTGATGCTGGGGAAAATAAACTGCCTCAGTATTCTGCCACTTTCATGAATCTGCCATTGCTTGTTTCAGCTTCCTAGAGAAATGCATCCTTGTCCATTCCTATATTGGAAGCTTGAAGAAAAATTTTAAAGCTGGTCTTTCTGTATGTTTCTTACTGACTTGACAAAAATGACTGTAAGACTACTTTATATTACAGAATCATAGTGGGATAAATGTGTAGTCTGTAAAATAGTTAGCTAAGCAATCTCCCACTTGTTATGTGTCTTGTTTTTCATGCATTGAGATGAGAGGAATATTCTTTAAAAGTGTCAAGACTCATGTGTATTGCATTTCTTCAAATCCAATAGAAATTGAACATACCAGCAATTTTACGGGCTCCTAAGGAAAGGAAACCGAGTAAAAAGGAAGGAGGAGCACAAAAGGCATCTACACTTCCTGCAGTACTTTATAGGCAAGTAATTAAATTTTGATAGCATAGATACAGCGTCTAGTAATTTATAGTTTCAGAAAAGTGTTCTGAGGAAATTGTTTGCTTCATTTTTTAATTTTAAAAATGCTTTAAAATTGTTGACACATTTTTACTTATTTTTGAAGACTAAGTTGAATAGTAGTCAATTCTTCACCCTATCGCACATGAGTAAAGTTTGGGTGTTTTTGCTAATTTGATAGCAGTGCTTTAAGGACAAAACTGTCTCCTTGCATCTGAAGTAGAAGAGTCCTTTGTTTTTTTGATGTGAAAAGTACCTGCACTTTGTTTTTTGAATGCAGTCATCTGAGTGGATGAGTGGAACAGTGATGATGCTGTTCAGTCACGATTCCTGGATGCACAAAACACTTGTCCATATAAAAATTCTCACTTTTTGCTTGTGCTAAATTTCCCTACTTCTATTTTTTTATTAATTCCCAAGGTTATGAAATGTATTGACTTACTCTGTCTTAGCTTTTTTCCTCTTCCATAAGCTGTGAAGCTACTGACTGGGTTTTTATTAAATGTAATAGTGGGATGCAAACTAGGACCCCAGACAGTGACTGTGCAAAGTACATGGATGCCATCTAGGATCTTCTTTTCTCACCACAGCTGAGGAGTGGCATTGTCTATTGCTTATCTAGAGAGCAGCAGCCAGACATCCAGCCTCAGCAAGTGGGTTTTGCCCAGCTAGAAGGCTAAAGGGAAGAGGATGATTTTTACACAAGCAAAAGTTAATTTTAATGCTGCAAGAAGTAGAAATCTTGAAAATGTGGCAGTGGGCTGAGGATTTGTCAATTTTGATGTACACAAATAATTGGAATCATGCTTCACCAATTCTGTTTCATTCAAATGCACTCAGTTCCTCCCATGTTGTAGTGCAGTCAGTGAACACCTATCTTTTCAAAATAACTAAAATTTCAATTACACTAAAATAATAACAAAAAGGAAGTGTAATTTCTAATGAGTAACATTGCCCAGCATAGCAGCAGCACAGACCTGTTTCAAGGTGGTTACCTGCATAAGTTGTGATTGATTATCAAGATTGGTACTAGCAGCATAATTTTCTGTTTACACATTTGTTGTATTTTTTTTCACTTACCACTGGTATATTTTGCTGAAGTATTGAGTGATTACTAACTTATTAGAAGTCCTCAAAAATTTAATTGAAAGCCATTTTTTGCCAACTCTGACTAGTAGCCTTTTATGCTTTTACTGTACATAGGTAGAAGCTCCTTAAAAAACTCCTCCAAAATTAATCCAAAAAGTAATTATGCACTTAAATGATAAATTAAGATTAAAGTTGCCATGTGTTTGTATTAAATCTGGGGAATGTACTGGGGTGTATAGTTTTTTCTTTATGAGTATGTAATTATAATGTTTTTCTGCTGTGTGCATGAAAAGTTGTGGAATTTGCAAGAAGAACCATGATCAACACCTACTGCTACTGTGTGACACTTGCAAACTTCATTATCATCTTGGTTGCCTGGATCCACCTCTTACAAGGATGCCAAGGAAGACCAAGAACAGTTACTGGTAAGAACACAGTTAATGTGCTGTCCTGTGCTGTTTCTGTACTTAAAGTAGGATGTAAATGTGAACACATTTGCACATTCTGAGTGGATTACACATTGCATTGCTTTAATGCAGTTTGAGCAGTTTTTTTATTTTCAGGTTGTTAGCAGTGATGTTTCAAGGTTTAAAAAAAAAAGTTATAAAGATTTTCTCATTATTAGCCACTGTGTAAAAATAGGTTATAGCTGTAATTTTCTTGGTTTTTGAATTAATCTGTGATTGTTATTACTGCAGTATAATAGCGGTAGGAAATTATAGGCTAATACTTTTGGGAAATGAAAAACTTGGTTTTCTGTTTATGGTAGGACTCAGATAAGCAACTCTCTGTTGAGATCTTCAGGCAAATACTTGTAATATTTTTAAATAAACTTGTAAGTAGCTCTGTTTATTGCACTATGGGAAGTATTGGGTTTACTGCTGTCTTAGGACTCAAATGTACAATGACAGATGTTCATGACTGTACTTACTGCAGTTACAGTTCCACGAATTAAAGTTCTTTCATGCTTGTGGAGCAGAACAAAAGCTAAGTTGCGCAATGGAGAAATGATAAGGTGGCAGAGATTCTGATTTCCGACTTGTCATAAATTTAGCTTGCTCTGCTCTTTAGTGTTCGCAGTCTGCAATGTTTAAACTGCTCTGAAATGTGTTACAGCAAACTCAGAGACGGTTTGTAGCTGGCAAGAAGTTAGAGTACAGCTACCGAGGAGTCATTCAGCACCTTGTCTGAATGTTAAGGTACAAAGTCAGGATAGGGTAAGAATTTCTTCTAAAGCAGTAAAACTATTTTAACAGAAAAATATTAGTTTCTGTTTTTCTTCATATATCTCTAAATTTTCTATTAAAGAACTTGCATAAAATATTTACTTCAGCCATCTTTTTGGGTAGTTTTGAAGATTCTGTGCAGAACAAGATGGCCAGTAAATGAAATGGGAGGCCTGTCTTTTTTTATCTTATTGTTACAAAACTTGGATTTACCTCAGTAAATTTGCTTAACAAATTCATAGAGGTTTCATTTAAAGATGAAATTTCAGAAATGTTTTCACCATCACTAATACTTTCCTGAACCTAATTTTCTTTTAATTATTTAATGTAGTGTGTTGTTAGACTTTTGATCTCTTTAGTCAAATTTGCCAAGTAGTTATTTTATGTGGAAGCTTTTTTTTATTTTAAATTTTTAGATAGCTTCTTCATTTACACAAGAGATTTGATTTTTATTCTGCTTTTTAACAAAGTTGAAAAAGCTCACTAAAAGCTATCAGTCCAAAAGATGTAAGACTAATTCTCAGTAGGTGTTAAAGGAAGGATAGGTCAGGTTAGGTAGTAAAGCTCTTTCATTTCAAAGCTATAACTTAGCTTTGTTGTAAATTTCATGCTTCAGTTATATCTCAGATCACAAACTTGGCTTTTACTTCTAATTAGCTCAGGCATATTCTGGAGTGTGAGATGATAGCAGACAAATTGAGCTGCATTGATTGCATTCTTTTCATCATTGAACATTCCTTTATGTATTCTTTTCAGGATCAGTAGAGAGCATATAGAACAGACCCTTAATCCAAGTTTGAGTTCAGCAGGTTTTTCCTCCCCTGCTGTTTTGAATACAATTTTTATCTTTTGATTAAGATATGAAGAAAAGGACATATATTTTTTTAGATGAGGGCCATGTACTTTTCAGATATTTGTATAGGATGTAATAAGAGCATAGCAGAAAAATAAAATGGGTGTAGTGGGAAATTCTGTGAAACACAAGGCAGGTTGAAAGACTTTATTTAAGAGTGGTTAGAAACATTGAGTTTAGTTCTTTTTTAAAACGGTAATCAAGAAACAATTGTTTCTTTATTTTTTTTTTCTTTTCCTTTATCACTGCTAGTAATTTACTCAGAATAGATAACTTGAGCCTTTGCAAAAGTTTTTATGATTGCAGTCATGTACTTTACCCATTTATGTTTATTTAAACAATGAGTACTTTAACATGGCTTTATTCCATAGGCTTCGTGTTTTATATTGTGTTTGAGGATGTCAGGTGACTCAGGTTATGTGTGTGATGTTACATAAAGACTAATTTGTAGTTATATTTTTTTTCCATTTCATGCTCAGCATTCAATAGTTTAAATTACAGTTTACCAAAAAGGGTTTTGAAATTGTTAAGTTAAATCCAGTATTATATGTTAATAGCAAGAGAAAAAACTTAAATATATTATGTATTTAAAAGCTGATTTGTTGAAGAAAGCACAAATTATATTTTGTTATCTTAGTGTTTGTAAAATTTAAAATGAGTTGACAGTTTGTGTCTTAGTGAAATCATAGTAAGAATTTAGACCTGGTGAGCACCAGTGTTTCATGGCTTACTAGTTTAACTGGTTTAAAACACTTAGCACTAAGAATTTTCCATGTTCAGAGGCCTAACAGTTTTCTTTAAGGTAGGAGTTACAACATCTTGCACTAGTTTGTATCATAGTAAGTTTCAAAGCCTGTGCTTTCAGATGGATTTGAGATGAAGAGCATAGAAACTATTTTATATAATAATGCATTAAAGCATTAATTTATGCCTGTTTTGATGCTGTGCTTTCAAGGTAGAATCATAGAATATCCTGAGTTGGAAGGATCGGGCCCAACTCCTAGATCAGAAGTTTTAACCATACAGTGAAAGGCTGTGGTTTCCTTCCATTTAAAAATTCACGATTTTCAGTTTCTTATAAATTCTATTCCTTAAACAATTGAATACTTTTTTGATTAGCATGTTATCATAATGCTAAGTCTTATCATTCTTGCTGACAACTTGTGTGTTTTTTATACTCCTGGCCATTCTGGATGTGTTTTCCTGGTAGAGAATGATCTTAACTGGTACTAAAGCAATGCACATGTGTTGGCAGACAATATAATGGATCAAAATCTAATTGTAAAATATTGGCATTTTCATTAAGAAAATACTTAGCAGCTACTAACAAGGATTAGCTTCTTCTATTGGAATGAGATTGCTGAAAAAATATGATAACTTCTGGTAGCATATGAAATATTGGGGACTGAGATGGACAAAACAAAGGACTAATGGTTGTATTAAGGTTGGTTGGTTTTATTTTTGCTCTAGAAGGCCAAGTTATTTTAGTGGTGACTGCTGTGGGGAATATTGGCCACAGGACAGAATGAGCTGTAGAGTTCCTGACCAGTACTTCCATGAACACTCAGGCAGTATCTGGACATTCATTCATATTCCTGACCTCATTAATTTAGTACTGATCCAGCACCTTTTCATCCTGAGTCACTGGATAATGATATAAAATTATTATCTTGTATAAAATTAATAATTTTATATCATACTTTTTACATTTTTACATACATTTAATATAATATACATTTATACATGCATTTAATATAATATACATTTTTATGTATTGTCACTTGTCCTGATTGAAGGATGTTTAGATTGTTGGAAATGGCATTTTTTTTAAACTCCAACTTTACACTCTGTAAGGTGCTCTTTGAAGCTTTTTGACAACTGTATTAGGTTTATATAAACTGTCTTTTATTTCCAGAGTAAAAGCAGCCCTATTTTTTTCCAACCTCCACTACTTCATTTACATGTGTAATTTATAGAGCCTAGGTGTCGTTTTGAAGCTGTGCTCCATGTTTCTCGAATTCAAAGTGACTTAATTCTTTGTAAACATTGTGAGAGGGGATTTGTCAGAGAGTGTGTCTGTGAGACCTGTGTCTTCCTTTTGGAAACAAGCCCCGCTTATTTTCATTTTTAAACACCAAGGACAGAACTATTTTCTGGAAGCACTGTAGTGGTATTTGCTAAGCAATTTAAATACACTCTTTCCCAACTCACTGCTACTGAGTTAAGATGTTTGTGAAGTGGGAAGTTGTCTCTGATTCTTGTACCAAGTTAGATCGAAAACGCAACAAAATCACACAATTTCTTTTTTCTTCTGTAGGTTGTTAGTGCTTAATCAGACTTCCTGTATGATTAAGAGATTTCAAATCAGTACTGAGAGTTCTTGATGGAACAAACTTCCAGTAATTTTAGCAGTAGGCACATTTTAGAAGTAGGCATATTATTGCCTGCTACTGATTTTCCCTGTGGGTCTAGATTAGGCAAGTCTAGACTAAAAGCAAAATAAAACCTGTGTACTGAAAGTTGAATCTTTGGCACCATTTCTCCTGCTGTTTTGTTTATGCTGCATAGCAATGCTTGCTAATTTGGAGGTAGTCAAAGATTATTGCAGTAGTTCTAAAGGTGACCTGCTGTGACGGGTTCTCTGTTCACTGCTTGTCCTTGAAGAGCTGAAATTAAGTGAGCATGACTGTGGCACAGCCAAAAAGAGTTCATGTGGCTGTTTTCTATTACTATATTGGGATTAACCAGCAGAATGGAAAAAGTACTTTGAATTCAAGAACCATGTTGAAATAAACTATAAGAAGAGCTGAAAAGAGATTGTTTCCAAGTCAGAGGAGTGTGTATCTGTAATAGCATTTCTCTGGCTCTATGGGAGCTAACAGACAAACTGCTTTGTCTGTTTTGTAATAGGGATGATGAGACATGGTTGACTATAACAGTAGAGCCTATTCCGGTAAATCAAGAGGTTGCTTCTAAGTTCATGTTTATAACTCCTTTCCCCCTTTACCTCTGATATATTTGTTATATGAAGTTTTGTTATGTGATTCACACAACACCCTCACTTCCATCATAGTATGATTTTGCTTTTCTTTTCTAGATCTAGGCTTTCTGTAATTTTGTTTTTCATTTTTTGACTGCTTTCACACTTGCACAACCTGTTTCAGAGCAAGCTTGTTCATAAAAACAGAATTTAAGTAACTTGAATGCAGTACCTCGTCTTTTGGTCAAGATGTTTCATGTCTTCCTCAGTAACATAAAAGTTACAATTCTTCATATATCTTTATATATTTAAATAGGATAATAGTGAAACTTGAGGACTTTAGTGATCTGCATGCGTATTTTCTATAGAACTGTCTGAACCTAGGTAGCAGAAAAATGGTGTCTTTCCCTTGTAATAACAGATATAAAGGAGTTATTTAAATCATACAGGCAGAGTGGTAAATCCAAGAAACTGGATTATCCACTCCAAATACTGTTGAAAAACCCTATGAGTATTTGTTTCATATATAACAGTGTCATTTTTAGTGCAACTCTTAAGTTATGAAGGCTTTTTCTGTAATTTATACATGGCACATATTTTTTCCATAATAATGGGGAAAATAAATGCTTTTTAAGAACAGCTCGTAGAATTTTTGAGCATTTTCATAGGTATTGCTTACATCTGCATAAGCAGATCATAGTAATTACTTTCAATTGTGCCTTCCAGTACATAAATTAATGACATGACTGATGCTGCAATGTTATGGAGGGCCGTGCTCTCTGATGCTTGCTAAATAGAAATTCACCTTAAAGCTGTGGTTTGGACAGCTTTAAAAACAATGCATCCTATGAAAATAGAGAAACTCAAAGTAACTTATAGTTAAGCAGACATGAAAGATTTGGAGAGAATATTGTTACTTAAAGCTTCTCTCTCCTTCATCATTGGAGTGTCTTTCTCCATAAAAACTTAAAATAATAGGAGTTTGGGCTATATGTGCCCTTATCTACTTGAGTGCATGGGGATAAATGAAGAAAGTGGCATTCTGAAAGCTGTTGTACCTTATATTTTTCGATATTTGAGTGTCATAAGGCCTAGAGATGTTAACAATTACTGTGTGTGTAGCAAACTGAGGCTTGTAAAGAGGAGTGTGCTCATTTTATCAAGCACAGAGAACAGCACTCCAAGTAAGCTACTCCCTTTTCCCCTACTCCTTCTGATAATGGAGGAGCAATGGGGAGAGATTTACTAAAGCAAATTATTAATTATAATTATTATACTAATGCAGTATTAAATGCAAAAGGTATATGAGGAGAGAGGGTTTTTCACACAAAAGGGTATTCACCTCTGGGTGCAAAAATAATGTTTTGCTAAAATAGTGCTGCTGGACAAAGGCTTTAAGCTGAGGAGAGCCCTTGCAGCTTAACCTTCCCCTGCCCCAGTGTGAAGAAAGCAGCAAAGAGCTAGGCTGAAACTCAGAAGCCAGATCCCTGGCATTGTGCTTGCTTCCCACTGGTTTTCCCAGAGCGCTGTGCTTGGCTGCGCTCGGCAGCGTTTACCCAGCTTGACTCAGTCCCACGCGCCCGGCACTGGTGCCACTGGCACTGCCAGCTCTGGCTGGGGTTTTGGGCTCTGTCCGGCTGTTTCTGCAGCACCAGCTCAGGTGGGGGGGTTGGGATGCAAAAGGGGACCAGCAATGGTGGAGAGGGGGCTGGGGCCAGCTCATCCCAGCACCTTCTCTCTGGAGAGGTCCAAGCAAGATGGCAGATTTTCACTTTCTGGTGCTTGGCTCTTGCTGCTGAACCCACGCCCCCAGTGATGATGTGCGTGGTATGGAATTAATTAGTGCTGAAACCTCCATCCCCCTTTTGTTTGTTACCAGAGCAAGGAAGAAGAATACAGGACTATATTCTCATATGCTGGCCCCAAACTGTTTGAAAAGGATATAAACTGTCTTCCTTGTGCTTTGGCTTTTCATAAAGACTCCATACTTAGATGAGAGAGGGGAGAAACTGTTCTTCTACCTTGTTCTTCTGCTTATCTAGACCAGCAAATATTTCAAGTTCTTTCATTTATCTTATTCACCCTGTCTTTAAGTTCTTTTGAGATAAGAGGTGATAAATGTTTTTAACATTACAATGTAGTCACAATTATCTAAAATTTACGTATGGAAAAGTTAAAGGAGAAAGGTCTTGAGTTAGTCAGGGTTGCACTGATCTGTTACCCAGTCCATGACTAGATTCCCTCTATTCTGACTTGGTAGCCACTGGTCTGTGTAGCAAACCATGGTGACTCTTGGTGTCTTTTGGTAAAGCTAGGAGAGATCTGAGATTGTACTGCTTGGATTACTTTGAAAGAACTAGAAAACATGGCAGATTGAGGGACGTGATATTGTGTTAGCCCTCACTGAAGCTCACAGTACTGTTCCTGATAAATGTGTAAATTGCAACAAATAGGCTTAAACACAACATGTGTATCTGACTTTGTGCTTTTGTTTATACAAGATGGATATGCCTTCTTATTGGAAATGTGTGTTAAAATTTAACTTCAAATAATTAAATACATAGGGTTTTTGTTTTGTCTCCTTCCAAAGTAAATTTGCTCTATCATTTAGATAATTTTAATGTGCTAATCCCTGTTAATGCCAATTAATAGCACAACATTATGTTGGTTTTTTTGTTTTGTTTCGTTAGTATTATTAAAAAATGTTTAATAGGAGAACAGTGGTGAATTGGACTTTATTTGAATGAACTTGTAGTTTTTTGAATTGGAAGTGTAGTGTGAGAGATAATTAAAACTGGCTCTTCCAGAGAGTATAATGTTTATGTTTTCATTACCATACTTTACTGAACATCCACATTTATGACTTTGCATAAGATGATTTTTTGGAAATAAAAACAAGTCCTGATGAATTCCTATCTTGTTAATTCTGTCCTGGAGTTTATTAATAGCATTACATTAGGATCTCTTAATTTTTGAAGTTCTGATCGAGATTTTGTATTTTTTTCAGAAACTCAAAAGGCATTTTTTTCAATTTAGTGTTCCAAGTTTGTTAATACATGTCTCTAGCTTCTTGATTTGTAATTTTTCTCCTATTTTTCAGATTTAAAACCCTCCCTTAGGAAATACATATTAAATTTTTTTTTTCGTAACAAACATGTCCTCCAAATCCCTGCCACTAAAGCATGCTCTCATTGGAATGAATTGAGCAGCGTGTCATTGTAAAGATTAACAATCTGGTCTAGTGGAGGTGTCCTGCCCATGGCACCGGGCTGGGAGCTAGATGATCTTTAAGATCTCTTCCAATCCAAACCACTGTATAATTCTATAATTAAACTGCAGTAGCAGCTACAGTAATTAATAGATTAGAGATCAGGGGGCAGCTTTAAAATGAAGATGTGGTAGAATGAAAATAATGAAATAGGGGGCATTTCTCTTGAAGATTAATTCCTACTTTCAGAATCTTGGTTTTCAAAGTTAAGTACTGTCAGGAAAATAAGAACATCTTTACTTGTGTTTTGCTTGGTTGCTTAAAATGTACGTTTTAGATGTCCATTTGATTTCTTGACTTTGACTTTTGAATTTATCTTAAACACAAAACTTCAATATGTTTCTTTTTCTGCTCTTGTGACTGCAGTCTTAAAAAGAAAATCTTCCACTTTGCAGGCAATGCTCAGAGTGTGACCAGGCAGGTAGCAGCGATATGGAGGCTGATATTGCCATGGAAACCTTACCAGATGGGACCAAAAGATCAAGGAGGCAAATTAAGGAACCAGTGAAATTTGTTCCTCAGGATGTATAACAGAACCGAAGAAAATTCCAATCAGAAACACGGTAAATGATGGTGGAGTTCATGTGTTGAGGCTCATATTCATAATAATATTGTTTCACATGACCTACATTGTGGACATTTTGAATTGAGGATTTCAATTAGATTGATGTTCTCTTTTTGTTGTGTATTCCATTTGCTCATTAATAATGCGTCACATAGGTTTTTTGTTTTCTCAGTCCTTCCAAAGTAAATGCCATGGGTAATTTAGATAACCACAAAGCGGTAAAGGCTGTTGGCCAGTTAATAGCAGAATGGAAGCGTTGGTTTTTGTTTTGTTTCGTTAGTATTATTAAAAATGTCATTAGGAGAACCAGTCTATACACTGCAGTTTATTTGAATGAAAACTTGTGAACAGTTTTTGATGGGGAAGTAAGGCTGGAAGATAATTCCAACTGGCCATCCAGAGGCAAGTATAATGTCGGCGTCACCATTACCATGTTCTCAGGTGAACATCCACATTTATGACTTTGCATAAGATGATTTTTCCAAATAAAAACAAGTCCTGATGAATGAGGCCATTTTGTTAATTCTGCCAAGTTTATTAATAGGAGAAGTTATTTAGATTCTTAATTTTGGAACCTCTGATCGAGATTTTGTATTTTTTCAGAAAACCCTATGGCATTTTTTCAGACTGAGGCCCCACTGGACAAAGGCTTTAAGCTGAGGGAGGCAGCTTAACCTTCCCCTGCCCCAGTGTGAAGAAAGCAGCAAAGAGCTAGGCTGAAACTCAGAAGCCAGATCCCTGGCATTGTGCTTGCTTCCCACTGGTTTTCCCAGAGCGCTGTGCTTGGCTGCGCTCGGCAGCGTTTACCCAGCTTGACTCAGTCCCACGCGCCCGGCACTGGTGCCACTGGCACTGCCAGCTCTGGCTGGGGTTTTGGGCTCTGTCCGGCTGTTTCTGCAGCACCAGCTCAGGTGGGGGGGTTGGGATGCAAAAGGGGACCAGCAATGGTGGAGAGGGGGCTGGGGCCAGCTCATCCCAGCACCTTCTCTCTGGAGAGGTCCAAGCAAGATGTCAGATTTTCACTTTCTGGTGCTTGTCTCTTGCTGCTGAACCCACGCCCCCAGTGATGATGTGCGTGGTATGGAATTAATTAGTGCTGAAACCTCCATCCCCCTTTTGTTTGTAATCAGAGCAAGGAAGAAGAATACAGGACTATATTCTCATATGCTGGCCCCAAACTGTTTGAAAAGGATATAAACTGTCTTCCTTGTGCTTTGGCTTTTCATAAAGACTCCATACTTAGATGAGAGAGGGGAGAAACTGTTCTTCTACCTTGTTCTTCTGCTTATCTAGACCAGCAAATATTTCAAGTTCTTTCATTTGTCTTATTCACCCTGTCTTTAAGTTCTTTTGAGATAAGAGGTGGTGAATGTTTTTAACATTACAATGTAGTCACAATTATCTAAAATTTACATATGGAAAAGTTAAAGGAGAAAGGTCTTGAGTTGCACTGATCTGTTACCCAGTCCATGACTAGATTCCCTCTATTCTGACTTGGTAGCCACTGGTCTGTGTAGCAAACCATGGTGACTCCTGGTGTCTTTTGATACAGCTAGGAGAGATCTGAGATTGTACTGCTTGGATTACTTTGAAAGAACTAGAAAACATGGCAGATTGAGGGACGTGATAGTGTGTTAGCCCTCACTGAAGTTCACAGTACTGTTCCTGATAAATGTGTAAATTGCAACAAATAGGCTTAAACACAACATGTGTATCTGACTTTGTGCTTTTGTTTATACAAGATGGATATGCCTTCTTATTGGAAATGTGTGTTAAAATTTAACTTCAAATAATTAAATACATAGGGTTTTTGTTTTGTCTCCTTCCAAAGTAAATTTGCTCTATCATTTAGATAATTTTAATGTGCTAATCCCTGTTAATGCCAATTAATAGCACAACATTATGTTGGTTTTTTTGTTTTGTTTCGTTAGTATTATTAAAAAATGTTTAATAGGAGAACAGTGGTGAATTGGACTTTATTTGAATGAACTTGTAGTTTTTTGAATTGGAAGTGTAGTGTGAGAGATAATTAAAACTGGCTCTTCCAGAGAGTATAATGTTTATGTTTTCATTACCATACTTTACTGAACATCCACATTTATGACTTTGCATAAGATGATTTTTTGGAAATAAAAACAAGTCCTGATGAATTCCTATCTTGTTAATTCTGTCCTGGAGTTTATTAATAGCATTACATTAGGATCTCTTAATTTTTGAAGTTCTGATCGAGATTTTGTATTTTTTTCAGAAACTCAAAGGCATTTTTTTCAATTTAGTGTTCCAAGTTTGTTAATACAGGTCTCTAGCTTCTTGATTTGTAATTTTCTCCTATTTTTTTCAGATTTAAAACCCACTCCCTTAGGAAATACATACTAAATTTTTTTTCGTAACAAACATGTCCTCCAAATCCCTGCCACTAAAGCATGCTCTCATTGGAATGAATTGAGCAGCGTGTCATTGTAAAGATTAACAATCTGGTCTAGTGGAGGGTGTCCCTGCCCATGGCACCGGGCTGGGAGCTAGATGATCTTTAAGATCTCTTCCAATCCAAACCACTGTATAATTCTATAATTAAACTGCAGTAGCAGCTACAGTAATTAATAGATTAGAGATCAGGGGGCAGCTTTAAAATGAAGATGTGGTAGAATGAAAATAATGAAATAGGGGGCATTTCTCTTGAAGATTAATTCCTACTTTCAGAATCTTGGTTTTCAAAGTTAAGTACTGTCAGGAAAATAAGAACATCTTTACTTGTGTTTTGCTTGGTTGCTTAAAATGTACGTTTTAGATGTCCATTTGATTTCTTGACTTTGACTTTTGAATTTATCTTAAACACAAAACTTCAATATGTTTCTTTTTCTGCTCTTGTGACTGCAGTCTTAAAAAGAAAATCTTCCACTTTGCAGGCAATGCTCAGAGTGTGACCAGGCAGGTAGCAGCGATATGGAGGCTGATATTGCCATGGAAACCTTACCAGATGGGACCAAAAGATCAAGGAGGCAAATTAAGGAACCAGTGAAATTTGTTCCTCAGGATGTGCCAACAGAACCGAAGAAAATTCCAATCAGAAACACGGTAAATGATGGTGGAGTTCATGTGTTGAGGCTCATATTCATAATAATATTGTTTCACATGACCTACATTGTGGACATTTTGAATTGAGGGATTTCAATTAGATTGATGTTCTCTTTTTGTTGTGTATTCCATTTGCTCATTTTAGTGTGTTTTTAGTTGTGGTAAATATTGTTTTGCTAAAATAGAGAGCTGGGAAACACGGTACTTAACTGAAGAGCTGTACAAGCTTAAGAAAAAATTGTTTGCATTTAAACTTAGCTTTAATAGCTGTTCTTCACTGCAGTAGTAAGGACACTTGTTAGGGTAGATTTAAATATATTGAATTATAGCTGTAAAATAATTGGTAATTTCCTTATGTACAGGCAGCCTGCTGATTGACTGCTTATTTTATGACTGTCACAAGACCCTGTTATTTCAGTTTGTTTGGCTTCCTAGTCTTATTAGTCAATGTATATTTTGTTAAACTTTCATGGTGGATAGAATTTTGAGAAGACAAGCAAAACCTCTTGCTTCTTGGACTGATGAAATATTTAACATCTTTCCTTCCTTTGAAAGCAGTACTTTATTATTAATCACGGTACACTTTTCCTTAAAGTTTTGCTCTCCTACTTGTTCAGAAAACAAGGCTTTTCATGTGTGATGTGTCATACCACCTATAAAAAGAACATAAAAATATCAAAGGGCATTTAGGTCCAGGTTTATTTGTAAAACAAAAAAAAAAAAACCACTGTATGAGCAGTGTTCCCATATCCCTTCAGACATAACTGGTTCATCTTCCAGTATATTTCTTAATATCAGGAAATATTTCAGCCTCTCACATTAGAGTTAGATAAGCTTCATCTCTCATGCAGCACAACTTTATTTTCTTCATAAAGCTTTTTAGACATTTTGTGATTATACTAGCAGATACCTTACTTAATGTACACTGATAGGATTAAGCAAGTGTTTTCCTGACCCAATATTAAATGTTTGTTTTAATTTTGGGCCACAGCTTTGATTTACCTAATGGCTTCTCTTTCCTGGTCTGTGACTCAGAACTTTAGGAATGACTCAAGCCAAGCTGATTAATTTAACTCAGACTGTTAGGAGTGTGAGTAATCCAAAATTAAATTTTGAGAAACTTCTTTATTTTCCTCATTGAGGGAAAGTACCCTTCCTCCTTATGCATAAGAGCTCATAGAATCTTACAGCTGCCTGGGTAGGTTGAACTTATTGTTGTTATGCTTATGTTCACACAGAAAGAAGACTTGCCTGGTGTTCTGCTTACTGAACCCTTTGTATCTCAGTATATCACATTTTTCTTCTTCCTTTCTCTTCTCTTTTTTTATACCTAATGTAGCCCTCTTAGGGTGTGGAGAATCATGATTTTGGGACTAAAGAGAATTAAAATTATTGCAGGAAAGACATTCATAGTTGTAATAAAAAAAGGAGTAATATAAGACATTGTTCAGAAATCCATGGGAATACAAGATTGATTTGTTCTAAAGTCCATGTAATAACTGCCAAAGTTCTTCTGTGCAAAATGGAAACAAGTTCTGATTGCTCTGAAGTGTTCTCCTCACGCTGTGGTGATTTGGTGCTTCATGTGTTACATAATATATCTACACACATTGTAATATGTAATAAAGAGATTAATTGACTTTCAGTGGCATACTGTGTTGTCACTGTATGGTGTTGCACTGTGGAAAAATACTGCTATCAGTCTAAGAAAGATTTTGTTCCTCTGCTTGAATTTTTGGTCTTTGTTTCAGTTCTCTCCAGGTCTCTGCTTTTCTTCAACACACAGTTTTGCAAGATAACATCTTTGCTGCTCTGTGAGCAGGGCTTCTCTGTAAAAGAGAAACATTGACCACTGACTGTTCCCCCCTCCACTGATTGGTCCCCTTCTGGGTAACTCCCCCAGTTTATATGCTGAGCATGATGTTCTGTGGTGTAGAATATTCTTTTGGTCAGTTCTATCAGGCTGTCATGGCTGTACTCCCTTCCCGCTTTTTGTGCAGCTCCTCCCTGGCAGAGCATGAGACACTGAAAAGTCCTTGATTTGAGATGTACATAACTTAGCAACAGCCAGAACATCCATGTGTTCTCAGCAGTATTCTGTCACCATTGCTGATACCAGGTTAGCTCAGTTGGTCAGAGCATGGTGCTAATAATGCCGAGGTTGTGGTTTTGATCCCTGTATGGGCCATTCACTTAACAGCTGGACTTTGATATCCTTATGGATCCCTTCCAACGTAGAATATTCTGTGATTCTCATACTAAATCCAAACCCCAGAGCGCTATACCAGCTACTAATAAGAAAATTAACTCTATCCCAGCCAAAACCAGACCATCTGGCCAGAGACCTGTGACAATTGGAGCACACTAGTGTTCACAGCTTCTACATGACATTGGAGACTCCGTTTCTTTCTGTAATTTGGAAGTGTGAGAGGACTAAGACTGAAGCAAGTTATTCAGAGTCAGGACAGTGCTTCTCCCTTGTACAGTTCTCTACATTAATTATGTGCCAGGATAGTATTTTGTCTCCTAATGCTGTATAAGCTTTTTAAAGAACCCAGTATTTCTATCTTGTACCTTTCATATATTTCACGGTATATTTATATAGACTCATACATTCACAGAATGTTCTGAGTTGGAAGGGGCTCACAAGGATCACTGAAGTCCAGCTCCTGGCCCTGCATGGGTCAGCTCCAAGAACCATACCATGTGCCTGAGAGCATTGTCCAAACATTTCCTGAACTCTGTAAGGCTTGACCACTTCCCTGGGGAGCTGTGCCAGAGCCCAACCACCCTCTGGGTGAAAAACCTTTTCCTAATATCCAACCTAAACTTCCCCTGACCAGTTTTAGGCCATGCCCTTGAATCTTGTCACTGGTCACCAGAGAGGAGATCACTGCCTGCCTCTCCTCTTCCCCATGTGAGGAAGCTGGAGACTTCAATGAGGTCTCCCCTCAGTCTCCTCTTCTCCAGGCTGAACATGCTGCTCCTTTCATGTCTTCCCCTCCAGGCATTTTACCATCTTTGCAGTCCTCCTTTGAACTTTTTTTTATGACTGTAATAGCTTTATCTTTTTTATTTTACAGTGCCCAAAACTGCACACAGCACTTGAGGTGAGGCTGCCCCAGCTCAGAGCAGAGTGGGACAGTCCCCTCCCTTGCCCATCTGGCCATGTTGTGTCTGGTGCCCTCCAGGATACCCAAGGCCCTTCTGGCTGCCAGGGCACTGCTGAATCATGTTCAACTTGCCATTGACCAGGACCCCCAGGTTCCTTTCTGTGGCACTGCTCTCCAGCCTCTCATTCCCCAGTCTGTCCATACACTGAGGGTTGCCTTGTCCCAGGTGCAGATTCTGGGCCTTGCCCTTGTTAAGCTTGATACAGTTGGCAATGGCCCAGATCTCTTCATTTAGGACCCTTTGCAGGGTCTCTCTGATTTTGAGGGAGTCAGCAGCTCCTCCCAGTTTCGTATAATTGGCAAGCCTACTTAGTGTATCTTCAAGTCTTGTGTCTAAGTGGCTTATGAAGATGCAGAGAAGAATTGGGCCTAATATGGAGTGCTGCAGAACCCCACTAGTGACAGGTCACCAGTCTGATGTCACCCCTTTCACTATAACCTAAGGAAATCAAGTTTGACAAGATGAACTTTCCCCTTATTAAGCTATGATGGTTCTGACTGATGACTTTGTTGTCCTTCAAGGCTTTTTCAGTATCTCCCAGAAAAATCTTCTCCATAATTTTACCAGTCATTGAAGTGAGACTGGCAGGCCTGTAGTTTCCAGGGTCCTCCTTGCCCTTGAAGACTGGGATATTTGCCAGCTTCCAGTCAACTGGGACCCCTTGGACTCCCAGGACCACTCAAAAATCACCAAAAGTGGTTTTGTAATGACATCAGACAGTTAAGTATTCTCTAATAAGGCCCCAGGGATCAGCTGGAGCAGTGAATCCCATACAAATTCTGGGCTGACTGGCAATTTAGCATTGTCACAACCATGGTCTTCAGCTGAGGGCACTGGGACCCCCTTAGCCCGTTGTTGCTGTTGAAGACAGAGGCAAAGAAAGCATTAAACATCTCTGCCTTGTCTGTGTTTCTGTTTGTGGGAAGACAGAGAGAAAGCCCAGCCATTTGCACTCCATTGTTTTTGGAGACAGGAGATATCATTTTGTGCCTTAAAATGTAACTTAAGTTTACAAGACCTTTCTGATTTTGAACTTCCCTAGACCATGTAAGTGAATATACAATGGTAAATTTAAACATACCATACTTTCACTCTGTACAAATGACAAATGAATGTAAATAAACAGGACATTAGGCTTTATACTTAATTCTTTTGTATAACAGCTGCATTTGCAGACAGAATTTAATGAATTGTTGATACTTTATACATTTCAAGCCATATGTAGAGACCTTTTAAAGATTTTTTGCATTTCAGTGCATAGCTTTTAAAGCCAGGTTTATTTAAAATCGTTATAATTTTATCTTTATCATTCCAATTTCACACTTTTATAAGCATCACAAATCATTATGTCTGCTGCTAAATAATTTCACAGAAATTAATAGCTAATGATTAGCAAATAGCTAATAGAAATCAATAGCTAATTGCATAAACCAGATATCTATTAACACCTTCCTTATATTTCTTATAAATCTGAATATGTTTTTTAACATTTGCTTTTCTAAGCTGTACCATTTCTTTCACTTTTTTTCCTCATAAAGATTATAGAATAGATTGTTTCTTTGAAACATACTCTAAAGAGATGCAAATAGTATTTCTCAGGAGTAAATTGAAAGATTAATGGTTTTACTCCACTCAACTATGTATGTACAGATTTTCAGAGTCTATTTGAGGTGATCTATATTATAAAAACACAGCTTTTAAAAATCTCTCGACTTCATTTGCTATCCTAGAATAAAAAAGAATACACAGATTATTTTTTATCAAACGTGTCATTGCTAAAATAGTTTTGTTAGCCTGATGTCTTACTTTTGCAGAATAAGGGTTTTCCCTGTGTCCTTTTGAAAAAATGAATTTAAGTATATTTTTAAAGATTTCATAACCCATACTTTCCCTACAATGTGTGCTGTTGTCTGGAAGTATGATGCAGTTCCTGTATTTCACATACATACAACATCTTCTAAAGCAGTTTTTTGCTGCTGGGGCTGGCTGTGTGCTCCAAGAGTGGAAGGGATACTTGGTGTATTCTTGGAAGTAGTGCTTGTGTTGTTGAATATTCCATCTTCCAGTAAATGCTGTCAGGTCCTGGTACTCTTAATGAGCATATTAGAGGGTTTTTTTGTGTGGCTTGTTTTTGTGGAATTTCCATTTTTTATTCCTTTTTATTGAGAAGCAGCTATCTACCCAGTGTTATAAAGGTGAAATAAAAGAATTTTGGGAACTTAATTGTTGAAGCCTGTAAATGAAGTGTTCTGATGCTCTGATACCAACTTATTTTTGCTGTTTGAAATCTGAAAATCTTTTTTCTGTAATTACATTATATATAATCAGAGAAACACACAGTAATTTTTCTGTTTAAGAGTAAAAAGTCTGTGTTAGTTACGGTTTTGACATGCAGAATTTAAAGATTAATTGCTGCCAACTGAACATAAATGCTCTAGAAAAAAAATTGGTAGTCAACTTTCAGAAACTTAAAGTTTTAATTACAATGGACATTGTAAAATAACTTTGTTTTCTTTATCAATTAATAGAAAAGCTCAATTGTGTGTATGACATTATAATATCACAAATATCACAAATGTATAAACGAATTATTTTAGCTTACCACAGACATGGATACATGATAATATAGGACTCTCTTTTGGCTTCAAGTCAAATTCAGAATAGAGTGAAGCAAGATCTAGCTCTTCCACAATGCTTGAAGCAAATGGAATATATCAGTTTTACTTTTTTTCCCCTTCTTTGTTTTGTTTTGTTTTGCTTTATTTGGAGTTTGGGGATTGTTTTAGTTGGTTGGTTTGATTTTTAAGAAATCAAGAAGAAAAAAAAGACCTGCAGATGAACGATCACTTACTTTTCATGCAGGAAAGGCATTGAGAAATGAACATATTCCAATGGTGTCAATACTGGTATCTCTGTAAGTAAAGGTAAACCAGTGTATGCAAAGGAGTACTCGTAAGTTGAGTTTTCCAGGAAAGAATCACTTGTTTTATCAACACCTAAAACCAGCCCCTCTGGCCTCCTTGTCTTTCTGCTTCTGTTTCAGTTCTCTAAATATGTGCTTTGGAGAAAATTAGTGTTAAAAAGGATAGAAATCAATCCTGCTCTTTCTCAAATTCTGTCACTTGTTTAAGCCTGAGACACAGAAGTTGCAAATTAATTGATAGACTCAGTGATAGTTTTGCTTGACAGCCGGAATGTTGTGAAATTTTTGATTTTCTAGGAAAAAAGTTCTCAGGACAATGGAAACTAAAAAAAAATAGAGAAAAATTGTAATTCTATGTAATTAAGCTTCATGGTTGACTTGTTTCTTTTTATAATCATATTTTGATTAACTGCTGTTTCTTTTCATCTGACAGTTCCTTTTTATTACTGTCATTTTCCTGGAAAATTTAATAATTATTTCAGAGATATTTTTTGAATAGTAGCAATATATACCATTTAAGATACTCACTTTGATCTATACTGAACAAGTGTGCCATCTGGTGTCTACATGGCAATCCTTACCTTTATTTGAAATTATTTTATGTCTATGGGGTTCCATCAGTTGAACGTTTCTTCTGCCTTTTAACAAAGCAAAGGGAGTCAAAAGGAATTTTTCTGCAACTGGATTCATCATAACCTTTTTGGCAAAGGAAGTTTGTAATTTCTAATTTTTTGTAAGGGGTGGATGATGTCATGAACTAAAAATTGCTATCTTGGCAAAATGGTCATGGTTAATGTGTAACAGGATAGAGAACATATTATCTGTTTAGTTTCTACTTGTGTGGCTTTTTTCACAGGCTTTTGTGGTTTGTTTTATGCATGCTATTGATAGTGCACTGATTTCATTAAGCCACTTTTTTTGGTATAGTGGTATAGTGAAAGTTTCCCCACTTCCATTTTCTGAGAGTGTTGTGTTTTGCTTGTGTTTCATATCAGTGTTATCCTCTGTTCTGTCGTAATGTAATTCCCCTGCGTTGACCTCTTTGTTTGGAATGATTATATAGCATTATAGCATTCTAATGTTTACTTTTTTTTTTTTTTTTTTGTCTTTGGATTATCCTTAGCAGTATATGATAAAGGCTGCATAAGTGAGATAGTTGAGGTTCGGAGGTTTTTGATATGTGTGATATCCATCTAAGCATAGTTTGATAAAAGGTAAAAAAAACTGTGGAAGTATATCATTAATGTTAGTGTGTCAGCTACAACTTGACATAAGATAGAAATGAAAATATCTGAAGAATTTAGATAGGATCCAGAGTTAAACCATGGGTGTAATCTTGTACTGATCCTCTTCACTGTGCTTGTCAGCATGTGTAAAAGACAGCTGTGTGTCTTTTTCAAGTAGTCATTGTAGCCACAGGTCTGGCAGGGAAATAAAGTCAATATATCCTGTTGTTTCTGACAAGAAATGAGAAGTTTATAGATCTCCAAAAATCAAAGCACCTAAAACTCTTCACATTTTGCCCTCTTAAAGTTATAACACACACAAAACAACTCCTGCAGGCTGTCTTCAGCATAAAGAAGTTACTGTAGTACCAATAGTTTTGAAAGTCAGATGTGTCTTAAATATCATCATAGTCCAATGCCTGCTACATTTATATTTTCTTTGTCAAGGAATCTTTTGAAAAAAAATCAGAAATCACCACTGATTTTCGGAAAAACTGTGACACATGAGATCAAATCCAGAACCATACTAGTTCAATTCATGTGGGGTGGACTTGAACCCTTGCCACTGACCACAGTTGCTTTCAGTATTTCATAATCTTTTCCATGTATTGTTCTGTTAACTCCTCTATATCTGCTTGTGAAAAACAAGAAATTAAATAGGTGACAGTATGCACTTTTATCCTCTAGGATCACTTCAGAAAAAAGCTCATGAGGAGCATATACTTCTGACTTTCGGGAATCACCTCTCCTGCTTTGGTTGGTTTACAAGTTCTGGATGAATCATGTTGGGCTTTTTCTTCCAAATGGCAATGCAAAAGTGCTCCAAGGGAACATTCTGCCTTCTATTGCTGTCTTTGGATTAACTTGTTCAGAGCATAAACAGTGAAACGTAATAATGAGGTTTGGTGACAGCCGTAGTGGTTTTGGGTCATGTGGGCACCTATTCTGTCCTGTTCACCATTGTGCTTTCCCACCTGGAAGCTAACATGTCAGCTTGTGGCATCTCTTAGTGATGCCAAACAGACTGTTTCCTTTGCAGCTTTGCTTTGCTGCTTTGTTTCCTTTTGCAAACATTCTGTTTCCTTTCAACGACTACAGAGTTCATCCTAGGCTTTATTTGTTCTTTACAGATGTCTTTCATTTGTCTCATGTATAGAATTTATTTTTCTGAGAATATTCAAAATCTTTTAGACAATGCATTATCTAGTCTTCTTCATTTTATATGTTTCATATTGTTGTCCAGTTGCCTATAAACAAAAATACAAAATGTAAGCATTCACTTCCAGCTTTTCCAGGTTCAGAATGGAGACTGCCAGTTCAGTCTTTCTTCTTCTCCTACTTTTAGGTTTGAACCTACTGTTGATCACATTTTCCCTCAGCATATTTTCATTCCATTTTGGACAGTCTTCTTTAATGTTGTTTTTTTTTAAAAGTATCTTGAGTTCACCATTTCCTCTCCTGCATTACCCCGTATCTGTCATTCATTTGATCTATGTCACATTGTAGCATTTATGACTTCATCATTCATTATTAATTTATTGTGTTGGTATTTTGTTTTTTAGCCATTTAAGTCATGATTCTTTTAATTCCCTATGCCAACAGGCATGTTTCCACTCTGTAACAGCAAAATGCTGCACAGCATATATGGATACTTTTGTGACACAAAACACAATGGCTGAAAGAAACCAATTTTTTATTTATCTTCCCTTGGCTATGGAAGTGTATGCTCTAGTTCTCCTATTTTTTTCTTTGTTTTTCCAAGGCTTTCTCTAACCTTCTTTCTTAATTGTGTTTTATTTCTTGCATTCTATGTTATAAAATGATACGTATTTTATGGGGTGTTGTAGAAACTGTCAACTTAGATCATTACAAATTAGATTAGGCAGAACAATCCAATGTTGGGTCTTTTCCTACTGCTCTTTCTTTCCAGATTTGATAGCTGTTTGCATGTGATGCCCACCACTGCTTCTCTCTAGGGACTCTTGTAATGTTTGATTGTGTGAATTTTTAAAACAATAAGCAAGAGAGGTAGGATTTTATCTTTTCCAGCTATTAAATGAAAAATCAGAAGTTAATGAAATAACTAAAAAAGTGAAATGTAGGAGTATTCCTTAATACTGTGGGCCTGTTCTCTAACCTCCACAGATAGTAAGCCTTGAACTAAAAGACAAAAAAGGACATTGCCAATCTTTAGATTTCATTTATTCAGAAACATTGCTCTTTTCAGAGGACAGGCATTAAAATTGCTATGAAGAGTAAACCTTTGGTAAGATATTCTTGGAAAAGATGGCTTGCTTTCATCTTGATGATTTCATTGAATCAAACAGTTCAGTTTCTTTACCCAAGGAAAATAATCTTACAGGATTTTAAAGAGTTTAATTAGCAGGTTATTTGATCAGGTGTGTGTGTTTCCCCTCAAAATGTTATGCTAAAAGAGACTAATAGGAAGAATTTAATCTATTTTATCTTTTGCAATTTTAAACTTTTTTATCAAAGTGTTTCTTTTGTTCTTGTTTAAAAATAATTATGTTTTATGCTGGCATCTTAATTTTAATTCCTTGACCTTTCTTGGTCTGCTCAGATTACTTTGGGTTGTATTGTTAATGAAATGAGGTACTATTTTTCTCTTTCAGTTCACTGTAAGGTATGTTGTTTCTGATGCAGCAGCTAAATCTGTTTTTTTCAAACAAGTTTTATCTTGATTTCCTAATGAAAATAAGTTAGTCACTTGCCTACCACTCTGGTAGCATTGCCTTTAGTAATTGGTAGACCTGTTATTGAAATATTTGATTGAGAGCTATGCATGCCTAAGGTAATTAAGTATTGGAGTGTTTTTTAAAGCAGCTGAAATGGGATAGATGAGGTCTGAGTATGGAAAAGGTTCTCACTTTAGTTGGGGAACACATGGGGAACTTTGGGATACATTGGGAAGTACAGTTTGGATGCACTAGAGAAGAAGTCACTAGAGAAGGGGAGGAATAGAAATATTTGGTACTGTGCTACTGTTTCAGGAGGTCAAATTTTATTAATTCAACTGGTTTTAGTATCAATTCATTCCTTTATTTGAATTATTTCACTAGCATAATTGTGAAGAAAATAAATGAAAAATTGAGTCTGCACTTGTTATGACCTTGGCATGTTTTTCTGAGTTTTTTGGGCAGTTAAGATTATATAGAATCAGCCCTTAGCAATAGGCATCTAATTTTAAATCTCAGTTGCCTGTGTAGTAAGCAGAACTGGATGGGGATTCCACTCTGATGCTGTGGGCTCCAGAACTTAGTGCCTGGAGTCTCACTGTTACCAGTAAGGGGAGTGTCTGAGCACATCACACACTTTGCCCTTACTGGAGTGCCCACTGAATGAATTCCAAAGCTGTGTAAGTACAGAATTTTGGATGAGACACAACCAAAGACTTGCCAGTTAGCAGTCATTAAATGTCAAATATTTTTTCACAGAAATCTTTTATTTCTACATGTAGACAATTTTATAGGTACATATTTTGAGCCACTTTACCTTTTTTGGTATACTTTTTTCAAAATTAGTATTCTTGTTTTGAAGTGTCATCTTGTCACAGTTGCCTTGTGTGGGTTGTATTTCTCTAATCCACACCTTGCTCTGTTTGTTTTGATCTGGACTGAATTGTCTGCCCCAAATGGTAGAAGTTTTACAGCATTTCTACCATTTGCAGTAAAATAAAAAACTGCTGGGATAGCACTGGCATTAATTGGGATTTTGCTTGAGTGCTGATAACATGACTTTGCTTTCCCAGCTTACTGTTCGAACACTTTGGAAATGCCAGGACAAATTTCACGAAACTGTCTTGCTCCATTTTATGGTATAGGGCAATCCTCAATTGAAGGTATCTCTGTAGTAATGAATTGCCAGGTATTTTGATTTTTAAAAAATCACTGTCTTTATGGGCATCTTTTTCTGGATTAACATCACAAGTCTTGAATATGAACAAGTTTATCTCAGTTGTAATATATGCCATTTAATAGCAAAGTTCCCTTAGCTGCTTTTAAATAAGAAAACTTAAATTGTTTATGGTAAGTACAGGCAGCGCTAATATTTTATATTAATAATCTCTGATGTTTTTGTTCTCAGTCTACTAATGACAAAAATTATTAAAAGCAATTTAAAACACAATACTATGAATTCATTATTCAGCAATGAATGATACTGAATAAAGTAATCCCGATTTAAATGATTCTTTCCTGCTGACCTGTAAGTGACAACATACGTAAAATTACAAATGTCAAGTTACTGGAGGGCTGTTGCTGAAAATCAAAGAATATTCAATTTTCAGTTGTTAATTTGATCTTATTTTTCATGTTGAATGTTGGCAGTAGTAAAATGATCTGAGCAGAATCATTGAAAATATGTTTAAATATGGAGGTCCATTTGGAAAAAAAGGTATAAAATTGCTATTTTAAAAGCATATAAAATATCCTACAAATATGTGTACTAAGATGTTGATTTTAATGTTTGTTTCCTAGTGATTATTGAACAAACTCAAGTATGTTTGAAGGTTTAGAAAGCTAATGAAAGCGCAATGAAAATATAATTTAATGTGACATTCTTTGTCATATGCATCATGCATTATATAGCAGACAGGTGAAAACCAGCATTGTCTTGGCAAAAGTGACTAAATTGATTATAAATCTTATGTCTCCATTTTGCTGAAGTTTAAATATGTTTCATTATTCCTTAAAATTGAGTTATTAACTTGTAATACTTTCTATTTAGAGTCAAAAGTAATGTCATTATTACCTAGATTTCCAAATTATGTATAAATTTTCAAGATAGCATTAGTCTGATGGTGCAAGGCATGCACTCTTTGTCTCTTGCTGCTTAAACATGAAGAGTGAGGACTCTAATACTGCCTTCATTGACATGCACCATTATACCTATTTCTTTATAATCTTTACACAGCTAAATTCAGGAGGGCCTCCATAGCTTAAAATTGTCCAAGTTTGTAAATGTTCTTAGGACTAATTCCAGAGGCTGAAAGTAGTAAAATTGGCAGTTAGTGTGCTGGTGTCTGATCAAACTCCTTTTTTGTGTAGTTTTAACTTGCAGTGACCTTGAATTGTGTATCATGTAGCTGACATATAGCCCATGTTACATTAATACCTCTAATATTACATTGATAAATTCAGTTTTCTGTAGCAAATGTTTTTTCCAAATTTTGGTGCTGCTGTATGGCTTGTGGAATGTAGAACACCTCAATTACTAGATGCATAGCAAATATATGTATTAAATAGATAAGCTTTTACATTTTTTTATAAATCACCCTTAAGGAAATGCGAAAGAGAATCCTAATGGCAATTAAAGTATTCTAAAGAGCCATGAAATGGACTAGAATTTTCCATTCCACTATGTTCATTGCTACTACAGTGTTAAATCTTGTCTAAAAATCTTCCCCAAATAGAATGTTACTAACATACACAGATCAAAATTTGCAGAATTATAAAGATATAGATGTGTTGAAGTGGCACGTTTATTTGCAGTGCAGCAGTATTTAAATCTGTAAAACAGTTTAAAATCGAGAACTGTCTTTCATTTGAAGCTAGAACAATTCACCTTCAAAGAGGGCCCAAACAGGAGAAGCATTATACTGTTAGCTTCTTTGGAATTGAATTTATGATTGCTTGTGCTTCTAAACTAGTCTAAGATTTTTTTGGTGAGCTGTTTTTTACTTTTTCTGAAGTGAACACCAGCTGCTTCAGAAAAAGTTTTAAGAAACCATAAAGTAGGCAGTGCTTTTCTTTGTCATATGATAAATTACTTCCTAATGTGGTGATTTTTTCTCATAAAAACAAGAATTTTCATAGTGTTTTTATATATTTATGTTATTTGTGTGGGTGTGTCAGACATTTTGGGTTACTGGAATAGTCTCTGATGTTTCTTATTTCCTTCCACATCCCTTCTAATTTACTTTCCTTTTTGTACAATAAGGAAAGAGCAATAGTGTCAGCTTGTGGCAGTTATATAACACAGGCAGGTTAATAATGCTGTTGTTCAAAGATAAAATGTAGTGACTGAACCTGAACTCGTGCAGGTTGTACACAGTAACTTAAAAGGTGCTTGTAAACCTTTGGTGCTCACTGGTACAGTCCATGGATACCCCTTGTCCACCACACTGTTGGTATTTATACTTCTTTTGCCAACTGCAATACTGAAAAAAATTCTAGTTCTTGTGTAGAATTATCAGAAAGATCTGTTGTGTACCAGTCATATGTTGGTGTTTGCTACAGCTTTATGAGCATTTGCCATATACCCATTATACTAAGCTTTAGTTTGAAAGTTTTAATTCTTGTTACTTCTCAAAATCTGTAACGTATTTTGCCTTCCTGTTTTGGTAAAGTTCTTTTTTTTTTTTTTTAATTTTATCACTTGGCTTATAAATAGAGCACATTTTAGTGCTCAGTGAGTGATTTTAATATGCTGTTCATGTAAATTTTCAAATTACTAGTTTTGGGAAGTTTGTGCAAAGTCTGTAAGAGATTTGTAATTCTAGTGACAGTCTTTTTAAAAATAAGACTTAACATACTCAAGTGTATATATTTACTTTTTGTCTTGTTCTATAGATTTATATTCAAAATGTGAAGCTATTGCCCTAAAACAGATTAGTGTAGTTGTCTGGCAGTGGTTCTGTAGCTAATGCTTTAAATTATTTCCTGTGATACGTTTTTGTTGTGAGGAATAATGGATAAATAACAAAAGCATTCTGTTACCTAACATTGAATTTTAAATATATTTTCTTTTAGAGAACTAGAGGACGAAAACGAAGCTTTGTGCCTGAAGAAGAAAAAGCTGAGGTTGGATTATAGTGCTTTGTTTGTTTGTTTTTTTAACAGTTTCACAAAAAATTAAACTTTGGGCTGTAGTGTTACTTTCCATGCCATAATTGAAAATATTTGCTTTCCTTCCCTCCTTTCCCCCCTATTCCTTTCTTTTTGCCTTCTGCTGTGACAGGAACGTATTCCCAGAGAAAGAAGGCAACGACAGTCTGTGCTGCAAAAGAAGCCCAAGTCAGAGGATTTAAGGACTGAGTGTGCTACCTGCAAAGGCACTGGAGACAATGAAAATCTAGTCAGGTAGGTTTGATACTTTGAACTTATGAGGAGTTCAAGTCCCATCTTTATCACTTTGTCATGATTAAAATGAAGAAAATGTACTTTTTAAAAACACGATAAATTTCCTCCCCTTATTTAGGAGTAACATTACATCAGAAATACTGACTTGATTCACTTATTGATCTGCCAAAAACGTTTATATTTTAAATAGCTAAGATAATCTGGTTTTCTAATACAAGAGAATTAATTTGCTCTCATCAGGGTGAATTGTCAGTGTTTTAGAGCAGGTCAGAAAGATAAACCAACATTTTAATGATATTAAAGCTACATGAGCATCCTAAAAGTAATTAAATTAAAATAATCAACAATTTTATGAGCTGAAATGTGGATTGTGAAGGATTTATATTTTTAAAAAGATATTAATGCTACCTCCATTAATGCAGATCATAAAAGGGTTTGATAATCATGTTTCTTATCTGAAACAGAAATGAAAAAAAGTCCATTGAATGATGTTTTAGTAGGTGCAGAAATCTAATTAAAATATAGAATAGCTGCTATTAAATAGCTACCATTGACCACAACTTTTGCAGATTTTTTTATATAGCTCTCATTGTAGTATCTTTGCAAAGCTATAAAAACTGTTCACAATTCTTGAAAGAAGAATCATGGACCTTATCAATCAGAAAGTCAGTTTTAAATGCATCTACAGAGATTTCATTAGGATGATCTTGTAAGTTCAGATTTAAAGAAGTGTATTGCACTTAGGTACTGTATGCTTCAATGAGATTTTTCTAGACAAGTTCTTCTCTTTACGTCAGATATTATTTTTGCTTTTAACTGGAAGGAGTATTCCAAAATAAGTATTTTAGTTTATTTCTGTGGGTCAGAGTTATAAGAAAGGTCAGAGTCACTGATGACATAGGCAAGCAGCACATAGCTTTATAATCAGGATGTCTCACAGTTACAGATGCCTTGTACATACTCAGAATAGCTGGCTTTAGTATCAACCACAGCGTATGATTTACCATAGCAATTGATAAAATTCCAAGGTTGTGTGCCAGAGTGTATTTGTATTTCCAAATGGGAGGCAGAGTGCCTGTGTACAAGCCCATCAGTAACTGTGACTCTCGTACATAGACAAGCCACTACTGCTGGGTAATCTTAGATCTGCTCAGAACCAGACTGTGAAACAGAGGGGGGTGTTACAGGGATTGCTCATGCAGTTCCACTGATGAGGACTAGTGGCAGCAGGTTTTTATCTGCCCATGACAAGATAAAGGGCTTTCTTAAGCCCTATAGTTTACAAGGAATAAAAGAGACAGGAAGACCATTTTGTTGTGGGAAGGAATCCTGGTAAAACATGTGCTGTGTTTTACTGTGAAAAAGGCAGTGAATTAGTTTTTTTCTTCAGGCTTTTTTAAAAATACCACACTGGAGGACATAAATGATAAGGTGAGAAAATGGCATGAGGAGATGTGTGTTTAAGGTGCTATTATGTTAAGATTAAAAAATAATGGTAGAAAGTACTGTTATGTTTTGTTTACTACAGGAAAAGATTTTAGGAGTAATTTAGATGGGCCAGAAATAAACATATTACATACCAAAACCCAACAGGTTCTCTTAAAAATCACCCTCATAATTAGGCCAAGAAATGGCCTAATTACTAAGTACTGAACAGTACTCCTGCATAGGAGAAGGAGTTTATGTTCTAATCCTTTGTTCATAATTATCTGAAAAATATTTCCTTAAGTCTTATTATTTTCTATATTAATTTTTTAAAAATATTTAAATTTAAAACTCGCTTTTCTTCAGATAATACCTATAAATAGCTTGAACTTTGTCCAGTTTAGGCTACCACTGCTTCTAAAGAGCTGTGGAGGCTTACTTTTGATAATTTCTAAATTATGTTAACTCTGCAGTCTAATATGTAGGAGAGTGACCTACAGTGTTGCTATGTTAGAGAAAGTTTTCAGAAGCTTCTTTTCTATTGCATTGTCACAAAGTAATATGAGTGATGCTGTGCCTGCACTGGTACTTTTTTCTCCCTGTTCCACGATGCAGGACTCCTTTGTGGTGGTTGCAATAGTGTTTTCAGTGCAAGGCTATAGGACTCATTGCAAGCAAGAAATGTTAAGGAGGGAAAACAAAGTGTTTTTTCAATATCTGTTTGCTTAGCACTATCTGTTAATAAAGCCCAAAATTTCTCAGATCTTTATTATCATCTTTGGTCTTCCCTAAAATTACTGGATTTAATTTTCCCTCTTTCTAACCCATCTGTAACTAAGAAAAGGGGGGTTGTGGTTATGTTATAAAAGAGATTTTTCTGAATATAAAAGTTCATCACTAAGTTAAGCACAAGTATGCAACTGGTGAAACTGCGGATTTAGGGAATAGTCTTGAAGAGCCTTCTGTCTTTTTCTGCTGTCTGTTACCACAAACAGGGCTGGTTACTTGACACTTGGACAATCTGCTTTCAAAAATTGTAGATTCTTCTAACGTTTATTTAGCCCTCACTCCAGAGTTGCTATCTGAGTAATGATTAGAGGAAGATAAGGGATTTTTTCATATTTCAAATAATGCAGCAGAAATTTATAATTTATAATAATAATTTATTTACCAATGAATCTGGGGCAAAAAATATAATCTAACTAGTTCTTACTGTATGACTATTGGAATTTTTTTTTAGTCACAATTTCAGGTGCTTCTGAGTAGCATTGGGTGGTTAAGGGATTATTTGCTATATGTTCACTGGCTTTACTTAACCTGTTCATATGGTTTAAAACCAATAAATATGGAAGGATTCCTTAAAAAGTGCATTTCATTCTGATGAATCATGCTTTATAAACTGACTGAATTATGCCTTAGTGACTATAGTGATAAAAATTATGGTATCTTTAATGATAAGCTTTTGTCTAAAACTTATTGACATGTTGCTTTTATTTATACTAATAGTTTAGCATACATATGTATTATACACATGTCAAGATAGTGCTTATTTTATCAGGGATGTCAGATAATATAGATAGGCTCTTTCAGTATAGTAGCATGCACTAGAACTGAAAGGTTAGATTTTGTGGTTTTGTCCACTAGAAAGGATCAGTCTTGTGATACTAATGTGAAGCATTTTTTTTAAAGAAATGACAGTGAATTTATTTTATAAATTCTTCTATACATGTCTGTGTAAATTCCCTTGAACTAAGTAAACCTGCAATTTTTATCTTTCACAAGAATAATTAGTGTCAAGATTTACAGATCTAACAGTGAAAAGTTAATTGAAACCACATACTTTAATGAGGCAAAGTTGAATCTGTAACTGTCATTATAAATAAGTGAGAAAGCTATAGCTGTAATTAGAGGAAAGCATGGATTTTGACTATCTTTTTACTCAAATGACCTGTCATTGAGTTTTGAGAGAAAGAGTAGTAAAAGATGGAGGTTTTAAAATACTTTATATTTGACACAGATAGGTTTGATGAGGGGCAGGCATGAAGATGCAGCACTTTTTAAAAAGAGAAAAGAGGTAAATTTTCTGAGAAACTCAGAAAATAGTTTTAAAGATTCTGTTTATTTTTAGAGCTGATCTCTGCTGTTTGTTTCAGAAAGCATTTAGATATGATGCTTCAATTTTCATTTTGTGACTCTTTTGAAGTCGTATATATGATTTAGACATTTAAAAGGTTTCCTGAGTGCTTAATTACAGTCTTGCTTGAATTGCTTAGAATGATAGATCTTGCAGAGGAATTGCTTTATTTGTAAGTACCTCCTGTTTTGGGTTTTTTGGTTTTTTTGGTTTTTTTTTTTTTTTTAATGAGGCTGTAATTCACTGATGCAAATATTTTAAAATAGCTCTCCAATAGTTCTCTTTAGAGTGTCACCATATTTAGTAGCAACATGGATAAAGAAGAGTCTTTTGGGTGGCTCAATATGTGATAGGGATAACCTGACCTCCATATTGTAGCACTGTACACATGAACTGCTTCTAGCACAGTGTTACTGTATAATCTGCTTTGGTAAAATGAAAAATTAAGATGACCTTCAGTAATTTTAATGTGTAGAAAAGTTTTTAAAAGAAGAATCCACAAGCTAATCCAGTTAAATTTTTTAAGGGTGGACTTCTAAATTATTTCCCTTCTAAAGAAGTAGCCTCTTCTCAAAAAATAATCCAGTTTTCAACTGCTCCTATTAAAAAAAATTAAATACAGTATCTGTTGTTTGCTCTAAGATATGCTTGAGTGATATTTTGGAATGTACTGCATTAAATAGAATTGACATCTCAATGGTAGATTTGAGAGAAGCGGAATCGTTCTTGTATGGGCCAAAATCAGGTTAAAGAAATCTCTGAAAAACATCCAATTTCTTCATGCAACAATTTAGAGCTAGCGTATTGTAGTACATTCTTTTGTGGTTTTGTGTATTGAGTTTTTCTGCTGTATTGTCAGTTAAGTTAGAGTTTTCTGTTTCATTTGATTTGCAGTAACTGAGGCAGAATTATGACTTCAGCATTACAGAGAGAGTATAAAAGATGAAGGTCATGTATTTGAAAGAATAGAAAATAGAATTTGTTGAAAACATAGATTTGAATGCTGGTTATAAAGTATTCAAAAAACATAAATCTGCAAAGTAAATTATCAAGAATGTATGTAGTGTTTATTTTTTATGCATATATTTACTAGGAAATAAGCTAAACGTAAAAGTATTTATTTTTTCCAGTGTACTCTCACTTTTTAAGCAGTCTAATGTGCTGCACATACAGTGACTGTATCAAGGCAGATGGGGAAGGTGAGGAGAAGGAAAAGAAAAAAAGAAAATATATGCAGTGTCATATTTACTAAATAAAAAAACTATGGAGGAAAATTAACTATAAGGTTGACTACAGTATGAGTTAACCAATCATACTGTAACTGAAAAATCTTTTAAAGGTGTGTGAAATCTGTAATTCTGGTGCTACAAATGTATGTATCAAGTTTGGGTTGATAATTTATACTGTATAAAGGATTGCATGCTTAGCTGCACACAGTGGTCAGCTTTAATTCTGCTTTTGACAGAAAGTGTGTCCTAGACAGTCTGTTTTGAATGCTCTGGAGATCTTCTGTCCAAAAATGTCTCTCACCAGATTTCCTTAATTGTATTTGTCTTGTATAGATTTATTTTCACATTTTTATTTCATACATTTCCATGCAAAGGGGCATGCCAAACTTCAAGTTAAGGATTTCTTCCTTATTTGTTCAGCTGTTAGTTTTGAATCTCTTCATGAGCCAAAGTTTATTCCAGAACAAGTACATTAATTATTCATGACTTTAAATGCATTGCAACACAATTCACAGTCTATCATAGTGATTGAAAGCCTCTTATTTACAGCAGAAGTTCAAGACCACTAATGTAGGGATTAATCACAAGGAAAAGGTTAGTTAAGGCACAGTTTGCAGCAATCTTATGCGATACAGAGGATTACAAATGCATTATTTTATTGGAATAAACTAAGGGAATGAAAGAAATTGTAACATTCAGTTGTATAGTTTATTTCTGCTATATAATTTACTGGGATTAATTCCATGAGTTAACTTTTCTAATTGCTTGAGTTACCTGTTAGATCATTTTTTGTGTAATTTGTCATTGTATTGCCTTCTGAAAAGTGTTTCTTTTTTATTCTAAATAGCAGGATAGTACATACAATGACAAATGTGCATTTTCTTCACAGAGGACTTTATTCAAAATGAATTTGCATTGCATTTTACTTTCCATAAATTCATATGCTAGGGCAGACATTAAAAAAAACCTGTAGGCATTTAGAAGCTGTCTTGCCAAGTGCCTACAAGTCAGGCATAGGTCTGGTAATAAATCTTGGACTGCTGTCATTCAGGGCCTCTCTAGAAGCAGCCTTCTGGGTGCATTTGGATTTGGGCTGTCCAGCTGCCTGAAGCTGCACATGCCTGGAACATTTGCAAAAAGTGCATGGCAGAGCCTTGGGTTTTCTGTTGATTAGTCATCACTCCCTTTACCTGGTACCTGCTGGATTTCTTTGCTATACTGGTCTGATATTTTCCTGAAATGAGACAGCAAAATCTGAATTGAAGCCCAGGTTACTATTTTCCCTTGATTGTTTTGCTGCTTACTCTTAGGGAAATTTAAAACATCTAAAGAATAGAAGCTCAGGTCTTTTGTTATTGATTTTGTTCCATCTCTGGTTTGTTTCTTGATACTGTAATCTTGAAGGAACTATCTTATAGGTAGTCTGTGTAGGAGTGGTGCAAAACTGAAATGTTGGAGGTATTGCCATGTTGTCATGGTTTGAGCCTGGCAAAATGCCAGTGCCCCCCATGAAAATACTTTCTCCCTGGTACTTGCTGTGAGATGTGCCTAGGAATAAGCAAAGCAGTCCTCTACTTAAAACTATAGAAAACAGAACTTTATTAACTACACACTACATTAGGAAAGAAAAGAAAGGAAAAAAAAACTACACACAAGGGAGAATGAAAAATGAAAACCTTGCAAACACATTTCCTCCTCCCCCCCACCAAATTTCCAACACAAAACATCTCCCAAATCACTGACTCTCTGTCCATCACCACCCAGATAATCAAGTCTCAATTCATCAAGAGGAGAGGAGTCCTTCTTGCGCCATGGTGACCTCTTCCTTTTCCATGTCCAGTGCTCTCACCACTGAACAGGGACCAGAGCTGCTTCTAGGGTTGTCTTTTTAAGGATTCCATCGTCCCACTCCAAGAAAAGGCACAGTCTCCATTTTGGGACATCTGTCCCCCCATTATTTCACCTCCTGGGCCGGGAGGCTCCCACACTGCCTTCTTAACTCTGGGACACGATGGCTCCCCCTGAAAAACAGTCTCTGAATCACAGGAAACATGGTTCTGTCCATAGCTATACAAGAAGAGTCCAGCCAAAGCCACTCCATCATCCCTTCCACCCAAGGTTCTTCTCTCGCTTCCTTGCTCAAACTTTCATCTCAACTTACTCAGTTCCTTCTTCATCCTCTACTTCATCTCCTCTCCAGGAAAAGTCAATGCTCTGCAAAGTTTTCATTCTCCACAAAAGGGTTAAAAGCTCTCACACACGGCTGGACACATCCCTGCACGGCCTCCCCCATTCCGGCATTCCCCCCCCTTCTCTGCTGTCGGGCTGCGCGGCCAGCACAGGATATCAAATTTCAAGATAACAGTTCAGGCTCGGACGCTGGCACTTTCTCTCACTCTCTCTCTCTCTCCTGGGGGGGCTGCCCGATGCCTCTGGTATTCTTCCTCCACCCTTCCACCCTTTGGGGCAGGCCTACCCCCATTCCGGTCCAGGCCCAGGCCTACCACATGGCTGCCCCTCCCCTGCCCAGCCGGGACAGCTGGAGCAGGGGGAGAGGTCCTTCCTCCTCCACGCCGAAGTCCCAAGAGGGCTTCCCAGGGGCAGAGCTCTGCTTTTAACCCCTGTGTGTTCTCAGAGGCGTATCTAACTCTCAGTGGTCAAAACAGGTGTCAATCGCAAATCTACATCTCAATTGGACTGACACACTCACTCCCAGAAACCCATTTCTCTCAAACCACGACACATGTGTAAAACATCTGCTGCCATTCAGTTCTGTTATCAGAATTAAGAAATTCAGGCTGGGAAATATGCACAGAACCATCCCATGTAATTTTTCTGTAAAGTTGAGCACTGAGCCTTTGTTTTGCAAAGGAGAGCAAAACTGCATGAGAAGTTACCTGGCCTGCCATGCTTTCTGATCAAATACAGGTACAGCAAAGGCTGCTGTAAAATTAGAAAGTGATTCCCCTGTACAGTCCACAAAAGGGTTTTTTTATTTTTTGGGGGGTTATTTAATGACATTTCTTCTTAATACACTGGGAAGAACAGAGGAAAAATGGATTTTTCAGTCTCTTCAGTGTTGGGAAAGTTTTAACGCCCTGTTGGGGCATTATTGTGATATATGATGAGGTTTGTTGGTGTTCCTCTTAGAAGTGAATAGGAGAGAGCAGTGTGAGCATTCCCCAATGGTTTTTCTTCCCATTTTTTACAGGCTGTTTACTGATCTGTCAGTCAAACCTTCTTGCACTTAATACTGGGCTTTAGTCAGTTGAAACTTAGTGAACAGTAGAAGTTTATACTCTTCAGGTATAAATGTAATTGTCCAAAGTTCTTAGTATTGATATTGGAAGTGTGTTGATACAGAAAGCTTCTGTACCAGTGTCATGAGCTTCAGAAATATGCAACAAGATAACCACTTGTAAAGAAGAGAATCTTTATACAGATTTACTTTGTTTTCCACTACCAAAGAGTATTTTACCATTTGTTCATTATTTAACTTTTAATATATGGTTATCCTTTTTTTCCCTTCAGTTACAGCTGCTTGATCAAGTCTTTACTGCAATCATGGGTTTGTAAATTACAGTTTGAAACTATATTTCACAGTTGTAATCTGTTCCCCAGATAACTATATATCTCAAGATTAAATTTATTATTTTTCTGCTTGTCCTAGGAAATACATGTATCAGAGACCTTTGCTACTTTTTTGTATTCTATAACTACTAGGATTTATAATAATTTTTAAAATTAAAAAATACAATATAGAGGTTCCTGGCTATAAGTAATGAGTGAATGCTTTAGATGAAGCAGTCACTGAATGAGCTGTTTTTTCAGAAAATTAAAATTATTTCATGAAAAAAGATGCAGATTTTGAAATTGCAGTTTGTGATGGAAGAGGAGAGACTGATGACATATCAAATTATTTCCCAGTCTGGTTACCAGTAGTAGGTTATGACTGCACAAATACCTACCTGGATGGGGTCAGCAGCTTCTTATTTTTGTGGGCATTCTTATGATTTTTTTTTACATCAAATTACATCAAATAATTAATTCTGTTGAGATTTGAATGTGTCACTTGCTATTTCATTTTGGCCAACCTGCTTCAGTCACTTTCAGTGCAGCAATCTTATCCACATCAGAATATTTCATAGTACACCATGCTCAGAAAGCAAATGTCAAATTCATTACCAGTTCAGTTGTTTTGCATTGTTAAACTGAGCCATTGCTTCAGAAGCCACAAGACTGAAATTTATAGTTAGGAAATTTATGACATGAGAATTTTCATGTCCAGATAATAAAATGATGTGGTAAAAGACAGCAGCAGGAGACAATAACCATTTAAATGCTGTGTTGCAGCATCAGTTTTGACTTGTCACAATTAGTGTCAAGTGAGCATCTGTGCACTCAGTTTTCTGAATTAAATATCTCTTCACACAACTATAGTGTAAATTATGGGCTATTTGAGAAGGAAATGTTAATATGCAAAAGAATAATGTTTACTGTTCCACATGTGTTTTTTGCAATTTTTGTTACTGCTGCCCAATACTTCTACAAGTCTTTGATCTGTAGTTGGTTATTCTGTGTGGGGTTTTGATAGTGGGTGACCTGCAGTTTGGGTGCAAAACTTCATCTACAGTATTCAATTTTGTCTTGGAACAGTGTGAGAGTGGGGTGTTTGTGTGTTTGGGGTTTTTTTGCTCTAGCAAAGAAGCCCTTATGTGACAAGCAGCTAGAGGTACAGTGAGCTTAAGGATATTGAGTCACTTTTTTCAGCATTGACCAGAGCTATTCTTCACATTATTACTATGGCATATAATACCATTATATGGTTTTAATTGCATTAATGGCAATAATTTCATTAATAAATCAAAGCAGCACAGTTGCATACAATTTTTTACTAATTTGGGTGTAAATCAAGAATTTTATATATAGTAGTATTCCCTGAGAAGCTGTAGATAATCTACATGTATTTAGGATATTATTGCTGTTTTAAGCTTAAATGTGCTGTAGGCTGAGGTATTGCAAAGCTTCTCACAGGAGAACATACTTTTAAACAGTTAAAAAAACTAAAAAGAACAATAAAAACCCCATTTAGTCATAAAGCTTCTTCAGTTTTAGAATATATTTGGTAAACATTGTTTTTTGTCAGTGTAAATAACAAGAGAAGTCTGGTTTAATATTGAAATTGATTTTGAAATAGCTGAAATAATTTGCATATAATAGCATCTAAATAGATAATTTGAGAAATGTGAGATTAATATCAATGTTCTTATAAAATGTCTGGTTTTTGGGAAAAGGAATAGAATTGTAGGGTTTATTTCCTGTACTTCAGCATGATTTTGATGTCCACTAGATTTATTCTACTTGTCTTACCATATTTCCCTGCTAGTGTGGTCATTGAAGTTGCAGATCTAATAATCTAGACTAACGTCTATTACTAAAATAATATCTTTTCTGTATGCAAGATTTAGGATTTGGTTTAGGATCCTTCTGCCTTGCTATTAGTTTTGTTCCTTTCTTTTGCATAATTTTTAATTTTTTTGTGGGTTTTTTTCAATTCATTTTTGGTTTCTTCATCCATGGCATATACAAGGTTGGATTCAGATTTTGCTTTGCTTTCAATTAGTAAAACTGAATCTTCTCCTTTGCAACAGCTGAAACTATTACTATTACTTACACTTTGTGTCATTCTTGTCTCAATGAAATTAAATTTTTGCATCTGATTTGCTTCAAGCCATTTAAAATGCCAAAGACAAGATTCTGTATTAAGATAGGAAATCAGTATCACTGAGTATTCCAGGTAGTACTTCATTACCTTGTAAATATCTCATTCTTCTTGGGACATTTTCCTAAACATTTACCCTTGAATACATTTTTTAAATTCTTGTAATTTGAAGAAATGATTTTTTTAATAAAGAAAAGAAGCAGTTTAACAATTTTGCCATGCTGTCTTAACTACAGTTATAAAGTTACAGATAAAAATTTAAGCCTATCACAGATTTCATCTTGAAAAAGGCCTAAAAATTCAGTTAATTCTGATAAGAAAGGATATGCAAGAAAAAAAAAAAAAGCTTATGTTTTCTTCAAGAATATGAAAAAGCTCTTAGCGAAGACTAATATGTTTCTCTTTTTCATATCACTGGTTGTAACAATGCAAAGGTCAAGCGTGAGTTAATGTGCAGTGCTTTGATTAACTAGCTGAGTTCATCCCATTCCCTCCTGCTCCTTTCCTTACCCAGTTGGACCCAAAAGTACATCAGTGTTACTGTACTGCACGTGCACTTACTGCGGAGGAACAGGAGCACTAAATCCCTCTAATTCTGACTTAGACAGATGCCTTGGACATCTGATGTGATGTTGTATTAGGGAAATAGTCAGTAAAGTGTAAGCTGATTTTGGAGTATGGTGTAGTAACTGACTTTTAGCATTGCACATAAACAGAGTAATTATTCTAAATCATAGCATCACTTTCAGATGGATAACCACTAAAATCACTGCACTGTGGTTTCCTGAAAATGCCACAATCCTTCAACTGCCAAATTAAGCCCAGGGAGAACAACCATTGGTAGTGCCTGCACAGTTATGTAGAAGGATGAGCCCTGAACCAAATGAAAAGATGTTCTGGAAGAACAGTAACCTTTCCCATGATGTGCACATTTTCCATTACTTTTCTGACACAAAATGCTGTGAAATGATTTAATGTTGACATTTTGTTTTGCTGACTTTTTCCTTTCTTATTAAAAAGAAACAAAAGTTAGGTTAGGAAAGTAGTGGGAGGGCGGCCAAGCATTTGAATTCTAATACAGAAATCTCTGCTTTAAAGTCAAAACCAAATGCCCTCTAAATATACATTGTTTCTGACGTTGGATTGTACAGATTTTGGGGGGAAAAGAAATACACTTATCTCCAGCATCAATATTGAGCGCCTTGATCTGTAAGATTAATTTATGTTGCTCTTTGCAGTAATTACATACCAAGTATGCTAATTTAGTAAAGTATCCTTTCTAATTAACAGTCACAGAAATCTTACACATCAGCTATATAACACAGCACATGCAGTACACTTATTTCTGCTTGTCATTTTGGATGTATATTGCTAGAAGTGATTGTAGAAGGGAGCAAACCATGAGCAGACATGATACAATGAAGGGTCAACACTTGTCACTTGTAAAAGGATAAAATTATATTGACTGAGGAAACAGAAAGCTGCTCTCCATTCATGCTGTACAGGAGCTTGTCTGCATCTAAAGTAATACATGTAAGAATACTTGGACAGAAGAATTACTTGTCTAAAGTGTGGTTCGTGCATCCTTTGGCAGCTTTCTATTTCATGTTTCAGAGCTGATGAAAAGCCTTGCTTGTTTCTAGCACAGTATACAATTTTATCTTTGAAAAACACAGCTTTTGCTTTTGTTTTCTTAAGGATGTGTGAAGTTTTCTTGGCAACTAATTTATTTTATCCTTCTCCCATCCAATTTCAATGTGTTGGATGATGGTTCTTGTCACTGAAAGTTAATCGGTTTCCATGAGGGGACATCTGTGTTTATTTTCAGTGAGTTTGCAGTCACTGAAAATAAACATAGAATTTTGTGTATACAGTGACTTACTTGAAAGAAAATGTGTATGTTGGAATATATTTTTCACATTATTTAATCGTTGACCAAAAAAGCTGGCTTTGACAAATTCAAAATAATCTTAACTTCTGGGCAGAGAACCCCAGTTTAATGTAATTTAGATATTTCTAACTAAAAGTGAAACACTAGCAACTAGCTCTCTCCTTTTCCTGAAAACTAATGTGTACATTTGGATTTTAAAAGTAGGACGTGTCTTGGAAAAACTGCATGGCATCTGGTAGCACTTCAGGACTTTCTAAAAGCTTCAGCTTCCTACATATGCTAAACCAGTTTTGAGAAGTTTGTTTTTATTTTTGAGAGGAAGCTGAAATGGTAGTGATAGCCAAAGGTGAAAATGGTACCAATACTTAAAAGTTGAAGAATCACTCAGTTTTGCATGAGAAGTACAAACAAATATAATTCAGTGATAGTAGTGGACTAATACTTAAATTATTAAATCCTAAAAAATATTGTTGTAATAAAGACTAAAATAATAGCAAAAATCCTAATGGCAGTAAGCTAAACAATAGAATTGTTGGCATTTATTTGACCATAATATGTAAACAATAATTTCAGAGCTGTTTTGTGCAAAGGCCTATTAAAAATGAAATAGATGTTATGAAATTGTTCTGGCAGCCTCTAGCTGTTTGCTAACAATTTAATGCAGCAATAAAAGCTAGCAGTAGCAGCACCAAAATTGCATAGCAGAAACTTGATTATAATTTGGTAAGAAAATATTGTGTGGATTAAAGTGCTCACTTCAGTGTAAACTGTGGCCAGAGTTTATCCTTGGGTTTAAAAATCTCATAAATTTGAATAGCTTTTTAAAGTGCTCTTGTTAGTAAAAGTCAGAGACAAATTATGCTTTGTGCTGATGTTGCTGCCTAGGGAAATAGAGAAGAGGAGTTAAATCTTTTATTCTGTAAGTATGCCTGTATTAAGCCTTCCCAGGACTCAAAATGGAAGTCTCTTTGAACCTTGTGATATGGACTTCTCAGTTAGGCATTCCCTAATGTTCCCTAGATGTTCCAATTGAACATCTCTGGTCAATGTTCCATGTGAATAAAACGTAACAGCTAATGGGTGGGACTCAGGCCTGCATTTTTGCATCTGACTGAAAACACGCTCATTAGCCCAACCAAGTCTGAGACTTGTCTCAGACTTGACCCAGACTTGGGGTTTATGCCTGGAGAAAGGCAAATTAAAGAAACACAAAATTTCATCTCTTAACTCTGTCTTCATGAAATTGTGAGGTCCATTGTAACTGTGAATTTGATTCTCATTTCCTTTGTAGGGCTGTTTCTGAGGGAGCAGAATCTATATGAATTTGTCTGTCCTTTAACTTGTATAGAAGCTCTGACTACATGAGGAGATTGTGGAAGAATTTTCTGGAAGTGAAATGTGCTTTATAAGTGCTTATTGAACTTGACACTAAGTTGATGGAATAGAATATTCCATCTGCTGGTTTAATTGGCAGGAGTCTTTGCAAGTCCATGGAAATTTTTACTTGAGAACCTCAACTGGTTTTGAGACAGTTAGGATATTTAAATTATATTTCTATTAAAATGATTTGTAATTCTTAAAGTATTTTTAGAAAAAATGAAAAAAAAATAGAAATGCTGCCCAAGACAGAGCTTCTGGGAAACTGAGAGAAGGAAATGAGACAAAAGTAGTAAATGAGTAATGAATGGAGGAGAAACGAGTTTTCAAATTCTATAAACTTTGAAGTCATGAACAAAGGTCTGAAAATACAAACATTTCACATGAAAGCTAGAAGAGATCCAGTGTAGACCCTGCTGAGGACAGCTTCCTGGCAGTGCATATTCTGTGTTAACATTTTACAGTGAAGGAATTGAGAAAAGGAAAAGTGAAGTTACTTGAGAATGGTGCAAAATGGGACAAAAAAGATCAGCCTTGAAAAAGAACAGTTGGTTTTTGTGCATGTTCAGAAGGAAGAACAAACAGGATTCAGTAACAGCATAAGAAATAGTGACAAGGATAACCTTATTTGTTGAGCTGTTTACTTCAGGACTGAAGACCATTTCTTAATAAATGACAAGAGGAGAAAGGAAGTTTTGGATTTTTTTCCCTTGATGAAGCTTGTAACTGCCATAGTGTATGTGAGTTTGTGGAGGGATGTTTAAAAAGTCACTTGAGGAAAAAGTACTTAAATGTCCTCTTTTGAAGGAAAATGTAATATCTGTTAAGAAATTAAGGTTGCTTGAGTAAAATCAGTAGTGCTAGCTTTAGTAGTTTTATTGAGTGATGAGAACAGTAATATTTATTTGGAGTGTCTCTTCATTTTGGAGAGAATGTGCAGCTATGGGTATGTAAAAACTGCAAAAGCAGCAGTTTAATGTCTGAAAATGCAGAGCAGATGAAAAGAGGAAAAATAAAAGTGCTACTTTGTCATAGTAAAAAATGTTTAAATTTACATAAAAACAGCCTGTCTGCTAGTATCTACTGACAGTTCTTTTAATAACACTTGCTGTGAAAAAGAGATAAGAAAACCAGTGGGCTTGTAAAACTCTAGTGGCAATCTTAGTTTTTCACATTAAAGAACAATAAGTAAACTGCAGGACTTCAATTTTCTTTAAATTTGAAAGGCTTTCTAAATAATTTCTGCTTTTATTAAGAACAGAGTCACAGAATGCTTGAGATTGGAAAAGACCTCTGGAGCTGGTCTAGTCCAAGCCTCCTACATCAAAACAAGTCAGCTAGCAGGTTACTCAGGGCAGTATCTGGCTGGGTTTTGAATATCTCCAAGGATGGAGTCTCTGAAACCTCTCTGGACAACTTGTTCTGTTGCTTGTTTCTCCTCAGAGTGGAAAAAAAATATTTTATATTTAACAATTTAAATATTTTATATTTAACTCCTTTATTTCAGTTTTTTGCCTGTTGCCTCTTGTCCTTTCACTGGGCACCACTAAGAAGTGTGGCGTTCTTTCTTTCCCCTAACAGGTATTTTACACACTGAGAAGATTCTTGCTGAGACTTCTCTTCTCCAGACTAAATAATTTCCAGTCTTAGCCTGTTCTTGTATGGCATTTACTCTAGCCAGTCATCTTCATAGTCCCTTTTTTGTACTGGGGACCCCAAAATTGGAGGCAGTGTTCTTGGTGTGATTCCACCAGTGCTAAGTCAAAATAAAAATATATTTATTGTTTTTAAAAGGAAACTGTTTAAAAAAAAGTTCTATTATATATAACAGGTAAAATTTAGTTTGTTACGAAAGAAACATCTTCCTGTAGTCAATATAGCAAGTGTTCAGAACACTACTGAAGAACGAGAAAGTAATTTTGCTTATTAAATTCATGTCTTGGGAAAGTCATGTCATAGGTGTAGGTTGTAGTTGTAGTTTAAAAACTTAATTAATTGAGCAATATTTTGGAGAATTATCAATGCTAAATGCTTACAGTTTTCCACTGGAAGTTACATCTTACTGTGAGGTTCCACTGTATAGGTTCAGATAAGACATCCACAGTTCCACCCGCTTCCTCTGCTCTCTTTGAAAAGTCCATTTTTTAAATGCACTTCTAAATTCACTGCATTAGAATATCACCCTAGCAATAGCTTTCAGGGGTCACCTCTCAAATTGCATTAAAAGAGCTGTATCACCTAACCTGGCAGCAGACTGAGACACCTAAAAACTCACAAAACTCAACGGGCTCTTTGCCAATTCTGCCAACCCCAGAAAATCATAAATAATGTCACAGCTAAAACTCCACACTTAGCTAAAAAGGAGTTAGAAGTGCAAGAAGGGAAAATCTGGTGGTGGTGTGCTAGAAGGATGAGGTCCCTCATGGGCCATGGAGAACATGAGGGCAGGAGGATTGTCAGCCTTTAGGTTATCCTTTGCATCCCTTGTTGTGGGTTCTAGAGTAGCCTACAAAGCAGGGTAGTGGGTGCAGTTTTTACACATGCTAAACGTTAAGCTTTCCACTCTCTGAATTCCAAGCAAAACTGGGAATACAGGAGCTGGCTTTCTGTGGAGGAATGGAAGAGTACTAACAGCAAGGGTTTTTCTTCTCCTAGTTCCTTGTAGATCTGATCTGAGCAGTTTGCGCCATTGATTTCTAATCTACAATGAAACTATTGTGGCCTCTCTTTCACACTGTAGGTAGAAGCTTATATCTCTGATAGGCTTTTTTATGCAGTATATAATAATTATTAGTTCAGCTGTTGGTCTACTTACTGTAGAAAACTCAGAAAGTTTTAGCTTAAAATACTTTTATGTTGAAAACTTTAAAAGGCTTTTATTTTGAAACTTCATGTAATACATGTACTTAATTCTATTTAAGTTGAATAAGAACTATTAAGTTTTTACTGTCTCATTCCCATTTTAAAAATACCTTATTATTTCATTCAAATCTAGTTTCACTCTTTGACAAGATGACTCAAAAAATTGCCATGTTTCCTTCATTTTTGTATTTAAATTTGTATAAGGCATATCTATGGATGGTTAATTTTTTTGTTATGAATATTGATAAAACTCTGAAATTAAGTAGCACGGTATTTTCAGTATAGATGAAAATGTTACCAATTTTTGAAGTAGGTTTCCTCTGACAGTTACATGTAGAAAAGTTCGTGTAAAGCTGGTGAGTTTTATAAGTTAAATTGATACAGTTCAAAACATAACTTTAGTCACCATAAACAAAATTCATGAGTTGACAATGAGCTTAATAGATACGTTGAACGAGTAAGTTGAATAAAGTGAAAAACATTTAATATAGCTGCAGTTGTCTTTTTCAGTAGCTTGAGTGTATTTATGTTTTCTGCCAGCCCCAGAATTGTGAATGTTATTATAGTCTTATGTGTTATTTTTAATTTTGCGAGACATATGCACCACTGTCATTGTTTATACAAATGGCAAAACAGGCAAAATAATTCCTTCTGTCTTGGCCACCAGACCTTTGGGAAAAGCAGTGCTTCAGTTTCTGTTGGTCTTTATGTTTGAGACCTTCTGTGTCTTTGTCAACAAGGGGAAAAAATCTGGAATTAACATTGGTGAATGAGCTAAAAATGTTTGCTTTTTTTTTCAGGAGCACTTTTTTTCTGAAAGCTTGGTTCTTTTAGAATGTTAGCTTTAATCCATTTATTTCAAATTCATGCTATGATTTCTGTTTCTGAATTAAGGAAATCTAACCATTCAATTTCATCAAGAAGGATGGATTATATGTATTCTATACAGTATTCTACACAATGACTATGTTAGGAAATACTGACTCACAGACAGGAAAGTAGAAATGGGGAAATGATCAAGCAAAATGTCCGTGACTGGAACTTAGCAAAGTTCTACTCTCTGGAATTTTTTAACTAGCATTGATACAGATGAAAGTTAGCTACACTGGGCAGTGGTAATAATTGTGGTACCTGACCCCATTTTCAGTTTCTTATTTTAAAACTTGGAAAAACTTGTAACACTTAAATCAGTTGGACTCAGAATTCTTCATGTCTCCTTGTATCTTTTAGGCTGGATGTTTTCAGGCAAAATTTTTAAGGTGACACTTGAGTAAATGTCCTGTCTGCCCATGTGTCCCTCTTTCCATACCTTTAAGAAGAAAAGTGAATTGAAGTCTTTGATCAGTAAATTGAATTTTGGCAAAGACCTCCCTTTCTTTCCCAAGGACAGAGGAGAAATTTATTCATGTTAGTTTGATGAAATCTGAGAAAAGGGAAGCTTTGAAGGATGTTGTGAGAGAAGTAGTTTCCTCATAAGTATCAGAGTCATGGTATGGCAGGTTTTAGATCATCTGTCATTGTGCTTAGAGTGTGCTGTGGGCTATTTGAGTGTACTTATCTCTACAGCTGGAGTTGCTGCAAGACTTGCAGGGAACAGAAATGTGGATTGAGAAGAAAGATGTTAAGGACAGTATCAATGACTGGTAATGCTGCACTGGGTGATAAGAGTAAGATGGGGCAGTGAGTGTGGAGAGGTATTTGTCTCCCCTTCTTTTGGGTCATCTTTTGTTATTGATAGAGAGATGTGAGCAGACTGTGCAGAACTCAAGAATCCACAGCAGTCACTCATGGTGAGGAGTAGCATTTTGCTAGGCTAAGCTGGGTGAATATCTCACCCAGTGCTGATGTCTGATTTATCTTTGCTGGTCAAACAGTCTTTGGTAAGGTGAAGATATTTCAGCCCTGCTGCTCCTTGGACCAGGCTAATCCTTATCTAGCTGAATTGCCATCCTCAGATTCTTCACTCTATTCTCAGAGGGTTTAATGTTTATGTTGGTTTTTTTTTTCCCCTCAAGTCACTATCTGTACCATTTCCTGTCAACAGGCATAATGAAGTTTTTCACTCATCTACCAGAGTTTAGCATTTGCACGATACACTTGTTTCTTCAGTAAAGCTAAGCCAAAACCTTGCAGATGCGCTCTATGAAACAGGGCCTTGGGTTACAGAGAGACAAACCTTAGAGCTGTGGTTGTCTGGTACAGCCCAGTATGGAGATCATGGTGAGGCTAGGACTAGAGAAGGACCTGAATTTGGATGGTAAATGTAAAAAAATAGAATTTAAATAGTGTGCAGAGGCAGCAAAATCCAGACTATTCAAACTTCAGGGCTTGTGCAAAGTTGGACTGATTAGAGAATGGCACTGAAACAAGAAAACCATGTGGATGGTAGTCAGAGGAGGGAGGATACTGAAACTGCTTAAAGAACCAGGGAGGGGTAGTTGTGGATAGGCATCCTATGTGAAAATGAAAAGTTTGCTATGGTCAAGACAAGTCAGTGATGCTGAAATGGGGAGTGCGTGACTGGAAAATGGCATCTTAGTAAATTTTCACTTCTTCATTGTTATAGGTAGCAGAAGATATTTATTATGATTGCAAAATTATAATCAAAACATTTACAAAAGTCGCAAAGAAGTATTTATTAAAAAAGAAAAAAGTATGAATAGTAAGCATTAATGAAAAAAAAATGCTAAAGCATAATTAGCATTAGTTATATACTTACAGTTTCAATGTATTTATTTTGTATACTTTAAAACTCTTTATTCTAAATGCAGAAAAATGTTGGTATACAACTTAATTAATTAATTAATTAATCTGCAAACCTTCATTAAAAAGAGTTTTTTTTCTGAAGTTCCATGTTTTTTTAGATATTTCCCTTCATGTTACATGCTGTTGTTCATCTATCTTCACCTATTAATTAAAAAAAAAAAAGAGCTGAGTAGTTTGGAATATTTTCTTTTTTTTGTTTTCCTCTCTACAAAAATGAGCACAAAAGGAGAGATTTCAGAAATTAGTAAAGTCTAGTCACAGATTCAAGCACTTTGTAGTATTCTGAAATTGAGTTCTTCAACTTCTTTGTTTCCATCATTTTTACCTTTTGTCTGCCTGTCATTACAATGGGTTGATAGAGTCACATTCTGTGTTATTTTCTTCTAGAGAGGAAAAAATAGTGAAAAGGAATATGGGGTTGTTCAACAAGGGCATTTCAGAATGACTATGACCACTAATAAGACAAAATGCTAAATCTACTCTGTAGTTCCAAAATCATGCAGGATGATAAATAATACTGTTTTATTTCATATTTTTCTCACAAATTAAAGTTTTAGAGATAGAAATTGATATAGATGCATTGTTTTAAATACATTTAAGCCTCCTTTTGATTGCTTTTAAAAGATGTTTGATTTCTGCCTGGACTAAAGATCTGACATTTTTTAGAGGGAACCAGTCTTACTGATCTGACTGAAAGTGCCCAACAGCAGCAGTAACAAAAGTTTAGGAAAATGGTAAAATTGAATATCAAATGGAATAATTTGATTCACGTTATGCCCAGTATGCTACAGGGTGAGACATTCCTTCTTCCCACTGGTTTCATTTGGTTTAGGTTTGTTACATACAGATTTTGCTGTCAAGACATAATATAATATGAATATCTATATCCAAACAAATTATTATTTTCCTATCTACAAAGGTAGTTTTATCTCTTGATTCAGTTGAAACAAACTTCATGTTTTATCTAGACTAGATTATTGGTGGACGTGCTGAAAGTAATATTCAAGAATACAGTTGTGTATGTGGTAATAACATTGCAAAAAATCTGCATAATGTTTTACTTGACTTTCATTTTTTGTCATGATGAAATAACTTTCCTAAGGGTCCTTTTTGTATTATTTGAGAAACATCTTAAGTAAGCATGTTACAAGGGACATCGTGGTATTTGATTTCACTGAACTTTTTTAGTTTTTTTGAAAGTGATTTCTTTAATACTTAGCACCAAGTTTCACAAACAGAACATCTTATTGGCACACTGTTTCCAAACTTCTGGCATGGTGTTAAATGCTATTAATGAATAGATTTTTATATGTAATACAATTTATCTTTGTCATTGCTTTTAATATGTATGTATTACATCTGAATTTTATTTGCATGCATTCACCCACGGTATAGACAAACTGTGTTATAACAAATGTGGTTCTAAGTATATTGTTGAAACAGTCCTTTTCAAGAGTGCTGTACAGTGCTTTTAGTAGATAGCATGATTATGAGATAATACAAATGCATCCATTGTTTATACCTATTGGTTAACTTCTGGCTTCTTTTGAAAAAAAAAGCCTATTACTAAATTTTGCATGCTTAAGGACTAGTGTGAAAGAAAATCATAATTCATTTTTTGTGCATTTCAGAAATAGTCTATTTCCACTTAGAGACCTGTTACCTTTATAGAAAGTTTTAGTACTGAAGACTGAAAATTAACTATGAAATTATAATGGAATATATGAAATGTTTGCTTTGTAAATTAAGCTTTTCTACATCTGTCAATCAACTTGAGAAATTTTATGGCCATTAAAAAAAGGTCCAGTGTTAAGGTGCTTATTTTAAAATACAGGTATTTGTATGAACTTTTCAAGTGAATGCACTAAATTTTCCCTGCTTTTGTTTTCTTACTCTTTATTTTGTTTGTAAACACATCCGTGAAATTTTTTCTTAGGCCACTTTGTGTGTAAAGGTTTTATTGTGAAGTTGTAAATATAAATGAATAATACTAGTTTTCTGTGGGGTTTAGGCTTTTTGTTTGGTTGGGTTTTTTTTTTTTTTTTTGTTTCGGTTGTTTTTTGGGTTTTTTGGATATCAAAATGCTTTAGATATGCTTCCCCTTAAAAAACTTATGTGTATAACCTCTTCTGGATTTTATTTGGTGAAATGTTTATAGTGTCTAGGTTTCAGTAGAATATGAAATCATCTGTCAGTCTTAAGAAAAGGGCCTTTAATATGACTAGTGCCATTGAATTTTAAGATGGCATCAAGGACACAATATTTTACTATTTGTGCACAACAAGACTGATTATAAATCAGTTTTCCATGCCTCTTATAGTGCACTATCGTGTTACATAGAGCCAGATACTATCTGTAAGAGGGCTGGAAAGGAAATTTCTTATCCTTTATAACTGACAGAAATCCACTACTTACCCATGCTCTGGGTTTTATTCAGCATCGTGGCTTCCCATCCTGACCACAGGAACTGGCAATGTTTTCTAATACTAGAAATGAATATCAAGAACAAATTATCATAGCTTCTTAATTGTTTGTTCCCACAGAGCTGAGACATAAGTACCCCTGAGCTCAATGCACAATTCTTTGTACTGAAAAGGCATCTGCTGATGTCCCCTCTAAACTTCCTAAGCTTCAGGTTGTGGCTGTGAGCCCTTGTGGTGAGAGGCCTCCCTCTCTCAACTAATGAGAGTTTGGTAGCACTGTGAGCCACAAAATCAAAGAATCACAAAATATGCTGAGTTGGAAGGGACTCTTAAGGATCATCAAGTCCAATCCCAGCCCTGCACATGACCATCCCCAAGAATCGCACCAGGGGCCTGAGCATATTTTCCACTTCTTGAACTCTGCCAGGTTTGGTGCTGTGGTCACTTCCCTGGGGAGCCTGTTCCAGTGCCCAATCACCCTCTAGGTGAAAAATGTTTTTCTAATATGTAACTTAAACCTCCCCTGACAGAACTCCAGGCCATTCCCTTGGGTTCTGTCACTGGTCACCAGGGGGGAGATCAGTGTCTGCCCCTCATCTTCCCCTCACAGGAAGTTGTAACTGCAATGAGGCCTCACCTCAGTCTCCTCTTCTCCAGGCTTCAGCCCCTCCACGTACAGCTTCCCCTGAGGGCTCTTCATCATCTTCATTGACTTCCTTTGGACACTCTCTAATAGCTTAATGTCTTTCTTATGAATTGTGGCACCCAAAACTGCCCCCAGCACTCAAGGTGAGTGGAAAGCAGAGCAGGACAATTCCCTCCCTTGCTTGGCTGGCAATGCTGTGCCTGATGCACCAGTTCTCTCCCCCCTGGCTCCCGGGGGTACTTTGTTACTGGACAGATTCTACAGCTCAAAGTATTGCCTTCTGTTGTTTGACTCCAGCTGGCTTTCAACCTATTCAGCCTGCCTTGTTTTCTGGTACAGGAAAGTGCTGTACCAGGCTGATAGAAAAGCCTTGTACTGGACACCTTTTGATGTGTTGCAACCATTGCTCTTCCCTCTTTCACAGAGCATGTCATTCATCATTTCAAATATGAGCAACACCTCTGCCATTACTAAATCTTTTCTGAGTGCTCCATGTATTTGACGATGGATCCCTTGATCTTTCCAAGTACAGGGACAAGGCTGACCAATCCATGATTTCCTAGGTACTGCTTACTATAATTTTCTGTTGTGCATGTCTCACTTCTTTAAGATGGGCTTGTCTTAGCATATTTCAGTTTTCAGAGTCCTGCCTTGGCTTAGATCTTACACTGGAGTCTGACAGAGATAACAAACATCCATTTCAGAAACGTTGAATAATTCGGAGGGACCGGAATATGTCCAAATGGACTAGACCCTTACTTGCTGCTTTCCTGCTGTTGGCTGTCCTTCTCTGTCCCGTGTCACACCGGTAGGCATGGAGATCTGAGGCCAAAGTTTTCACTGTGCTTGTTGATGCATTGAGCTCGAAGGCATCACATACACAGCCCCTTTTGCTTTATTTCTCTGAGCTCTGAGTAAATTTTCTTTTACAAGTGCCCCTTTCACTGGGTACCTTTTCCTTTCATGACAACTTCCTGCAAGATTCAGCCTAGCACTGCCTTTGACAAGCCAACACTTCCTCTTCCAAAACCATGATACAGCTTTTTGTGGTCTTCTTATGGAGAAGTGGTAAATTCTTCTGTAATTTTAAATCACAGCAGTGGTAAGAGATTGTACTTACACCTCACTTCATTTCTAGACTCAATGTTCCAATAAGCCATAAAGTATCACTAGTGCCATTAATATTTCCAATCTAATTTATAAATAGAACTGGATCATAATTGATTTCTTAAGCTTGGAGCAAGTGCATCACAGGTTTTGACCTGAACTGTGATATACAGCAGCTTGATTAAGAGGTTCCCTGTGATCCTGTGGAGACTTTTGAATGTCTCACAGTAGAACTGTTACAGTTTTAAGTTTTCTGGGATTGGGAGTTTTGAGAGGAAAAAACCCTTTTAAATATCTTGAATAATAATTTACTTTGAAAGGAGGAAAAAATTGCCCATCCCCTAGCTCTGAATCTGTGTTTTATATTTGTGCTTGGTAGAGCAGCAGAGCAAGAAACCAGAATTCCTACCTTGGCTTGTTTTGTAGCATTTGTGATAGTCATGCTTAAATTTTAGCATATTGAAGTCACTCAGAAGGTTCTAAATGCTTCACAGATATCAATAGACTATTGATAATCGATGGCTAACTTAACGGCATAGGCCTATATTTTCACTGAAAACAGTATGAAAACTGTGCAGTCCAGTGACTTTGGTGTTGACTGTCCATTGTTGAAATTGAAAGAGTGAAGAGAAATTTAGATTTTTCTGACAGAATTCATCCATATCCACTGATAAAGAGGCAGCCCAATAAATTACTTAATCTACCTTTCTGTAAAAATAAACAAAACAATTATAATAGTATTATATAATAATAACAACTTAAGACTTCCATTCCTATGCTGAAATGGGAAAAATATCCTTTACACCATTTCTTTTTCTTTAAAATACTCTATTCAGGTTTTTTATTTTAAATTAATATTATAATCTAATTTCTTTATATGGCTCTGCTAGTTAAAATGTTTCTCAAAGTATGGTCTATAAATAATAAGCCAGTTCTGCATTCGAAGGAAGTTTAGATTTTTATTTCCAATAAAATCTTTGATCTGTAAGATTCATGGGATGCTAGTGTATTTCTGCAGTACTTAGGAATGGGTACACGGTCCTCACATTAATAGAAACAGTTACAGTGAGTGACAGTACTCATAATACAAAGCTGTGTAATAGATAAAATGCACGTATTTTTATTGAGCTTATGCTTTTGAATTTACTGATAGATGAAGTCATAATTACTTACCATTTTTGGAACAATTAATTTTACAGAGAAGATACTCTGTATCAATTACAGCCAACAGAACTGAAAGTGACTGGTACTGAGGGTCAGTTGTGTTTTCTTGGAAAATGTTTCTGCAGGCATGTCTGGTGTGCATTCAGAATGGCCTGAATGTTGCTGCTGCCATAGACACCTGAAAGCTCTTAAACTCTGAAATTATATAGACTAGACATAAAAAGTGAAACTGAGCAGAACTATCATCTCCTGTGATACAAGGAGTTGGGAAGGCAGTGAAGGACTGGCAGCTGATCTTTTAACTCCATTTTTGTTGCTCATTAAATTATCAGAGGAAAACTCACATTTATGTCTAATCCAGCAAATCACATTTTGTTAGGCAGGCATGTTTTGTGTGCACAGACAGCATAAGACTAAAGCTGGGGGAATAAAGAGCAACTTAGCTCACCTGTCAGCTACATACTGCTGGCAACATCTAGTGCCACATCCCAATTCAGTTTCATTAGCATATAATGATGATTACATTATTTATCAATACTCCTCTCAAAGCTTTGTAACTCCCTATATATGGCTTTTCCCCCCTACATTTTATGCAGTTTAAAATTAAATTGTGAGGTTCCTAATGGTACACTTATTTTCTCTTAGAACTGTGGAAAACTGTACTTGATTTCATATAAAACATAGCCAATTATTAATTATTATACTTATTGCATACCAAGCAGGTGTTTTTTCTTTTGAATGTAAGTACTTGACTGAAAATAAGTACAGTCTAATACAGTGTAGATTACATGATAGTGTGCAGTTGGGATTGTGTTATACAAACCCTAACTCAGTATTTTCAGTTCATAATAATAATGATGATAAACATAATGCTCTATGATCTGTTTTTCTACTTACATAACACATATGCTGGCAGTCACAAGACTCAGTTGAATTCATGGGTTGTCATTCAGTTGAATTTTTTTTTTTGCAGGGAATATAGAGATTAAACTCGAAAATGGGCTCCTCATGTTCATTGAAAATAATAGCAGGAGGAAGGAAGAGTTTCGCTTTAAGTGGAAAGGGATAGTCACTCCTTGCAGTGAATCAGATAGAGACAGCTGCAGAGGCAAGATATGCATTGCAAAAACAGATCAATTGGAATCAGTCCCATCCAAACGAAATTACATCACTCAATAACCTTCCTTTCAAGCCATTGAAGTCTTCTGGCCCAAATTTCTCTTGTCAAGTCACTGAGTTTTGCCAATGATTAAAGTATCTTGAAATTGCTTCGATAACATCAGGGACCTTGTTGTGACAAGGTCTGTAAATGCAGTCATTTAAAAGAGAAAGCTGGGTTTCATGTAGAGTATTGAGCGTATTGACTGTGTATTTTTCATGGGTTCTCAGAAGCTTGTATTCACAAAGACAGTACGGAATGAAGGAAAATGACATATCCTATACAAAAGATTAAATAAAATATTGGTATCCTATATGTGAAATGTTTTCAGTTTTCCTCTGAAGTAGTTCGAAAATGTGTTTTTGTTTTGAAGTGGGCATAGAAGTACTTGAAGAACAGAATTCTGTCAGTCAAGACAGTCAACGTGTATATACAGTGACCAGCACTAAATGTTGCTATTTATGTTACCATAAATACTAAGTTACTAAGACAAAGCAGGGCTCTTCTGTTCCACTGGTACCTCAGATGCTGTGGTCTTTTGTCCTGCAGATAACTTTTTTACAGGCTAATCAGTGTGTATATTAACAGATAGAAATCTGTAACTCTTCAGGAAGCATTTATTAATATTTATAACTTGATCAGTACTGAGAAAATTGAAGTAATTAGCAATGTCTAGAATTATTGCTCATCATTGTTTTCGGGGTCTGATTTGGGGTTTTTTCCCCCTCTAAAAGCTCAGTCATTCACTTAATAGAGTTGCTGGGTACAGATTAATTTCTGAGATGAGATGCATTTTTAAAATCTGGGCTATTACTTAGCATCTTTACCTCATGAAAGCTATTCGCAAATACCCCAAATTCCTCTTTAGTCTTAGCAGACTTAACGTGGTGGGAGAGTCCTAATTTTCAGAGTTGCTAAGGTACACTAAAGCAGCTTCTTGCCTTCAGACCCTTGAAGAGAAACTGATTTTACATTGTAGTTGAAAATGTGTTTTTACTTGTGCCCAGTTAGCAGCCAGAAACACTGCCCTTACAATAGCTATTAAACCTGATGAGGGCAAGTATTAAAATGGCTAAAAAAGAACCAGGATCAAAACTGCTGACATAAGCATGAAATTTGTCTGTGATTTGCAATTTTCTGTGTCTGTTACATAAATGAAGAGTACTAAGTATTGAAATAACTTGTGGGGTTTCTTGTCCTAGAGGCTTTTGAAAAGGAAATCTGGACATAGATCTTGGACATCTGCCCTTTACATAATATTTACTTAAGTGAGGAAACAGAGACAACCATGTGATTAGGGAGGAGAGAGGTTGATGTGTTTCATTCTCTTTGTGCCAAAATTTGAAGGAAAGTGCTTTTATAGTTACTTTTTTGACCTGGATTGAAGGAGAGCTGGGAGAGAACAACTCTTCTAAAGGACCAAATATGCAATTGAGAACCTTCTTGTTCAAAGCATCTATTATGGCATTATCTGTTCTGCTTTTTTCTTTCTTAATATTTGTTGCATCCACTGGTAAGAGAGGAAGGCTGTTAAGTTTTGCTCACCATCCTTATTTCAAATTTTTGTGCTCACCAAATCCTTTCCCTAAGTGAGGCTGTAAGTACAAGTTCAGCTATTGCAGACAACTCTGGGTACTTCAGTCAGTAGAAATTTGAATGGATGTATGGGGATGGGAGCAGTTTGTTGAGGAAGGGCTGGCAGATGGTGTGTAGGGATGGAAGAAGAGCAGAAGGAGAGACTAGAGCAGGAGAAATGGCATCAATGTGAATGGTCTCAGGTCAGTAGTCAGTTATCAGGTGAGTTTGCTGTTGTATTACAATAATACAATTTACTACAATAATTACAAGCTGTTGTATTTATACATTCATATTCATTTGTCTTTTACCAATATTTCACTTGCTAGAACAACAAAAAAAATCTTTTACTTTAAATAAAGCCAGTAGTGATTCCTTAATTAATAATATGTCAAACATGAGAGAGGGGTGAAGATAACCTAGAACATGTAAAATAAATGATGTCAAGTTAAATTTTTAATAGAGTAGAAATGGAAAAATTGTCCAACTATTACAAAAAATTCCCTTTAAATATATGAGCAAATACTCTAATATTCTTTTAAATTTCTTGATATGTTGTTACCAATAAAAATGTAAAATATAGAAATATTACAGGAATAACTAGTGCGGTTGTAGGTTACTTACACTTCCTACTTGATGTCTGTGTTCTTACAGCCTTACCTGAAGTGCTACAAAATATTAGGATCTTTTCTCAGTAGTTATAGGTTTCCTCTGAGATCCTTGTTTGTACTTAATTACTTTTATTTGTGAGCTTATTAAAATGTAACTGATTATTTTATTGGTTCAGCTGTGAAGCTGGTTTTTTATATTAAAACATGTTTACATGGATAAAATTTTTAATAAAAATAATTTATAAATAGAAATTTATATGTAAGCATAGTTATATGTAGTCATACATACATGTATATGTGTGTGTATACACATATTCACATACTCACCTACTCACTTGAGAAACCAAATTAAAACCCGTAGTATTTGAAGTATGGATTGCTGTATTCCTGCCCAAACCTTACTAGCCCGGATGGGGCAGCCTGTCACATTCTGATGGCCTGACTGAAATGGTGCAGTTGTAACTACTGACATTGCTGTGAGAGGGTAGAGGTGGCACAGAGACCTTCAGTTTACTGTGATTTTTTCTGCTACCCTTTAAGCTTCTGCATTTCAGTGTGCACCCATGTCAGCCTCATCCACTGAGGCCATCAGAACAAAGCTAGTTGCACTCAGTAAGGGAAGGAGATTGTAATGAGATGAGTATGAAGAGTATTTCTGTTTTGCAGCTAAGCTTTTCCTCAGTTTTCTTAAAAAGTTCAAAATTGCACTGTAAATTGCAGTTCAGGACACCCAATTTAAAATTTCATTCATGTCTCAAGTAAGAGATAAAGTGAGAATTGGGAGTGGATTTTCATATGGTACTTCTTGCTGTCCCTCTAATTCTTACACTCAAAATCCTTATACTCAAAACTAAAATTCAGTTGCAAAGATTTTTTGTTTGAACATGTGGCAACAAGATGTCTCCTGTTCATCAGACTCTTATATTTTATCGAAGTATGACAGCAGTTTCTTTTTCATTTACAATTCTACCTAAATACATTTCAAAGAAAAAACAAAACAAGCCAACAAACCACCAAATGTAGTGATGGAGTCTTACTATCAGTCTTTCATTCAAAATGTATCTGCTCAGCTTAAAGACAGCCTAGATGTTTTCCTAATTAAAATCTCACAATGCTCTAAGATACATTCATTTGCTGTATGGCAAGTACTTTAAACAGTTTAAATTTATAGAATCAGCACTTTAAAATTGTATTGCTTTTTTAAAAAGTGATCTTGAAAAGTACATATGTCATGAGTGTCAAAAGACAGGAGGTACAAGTAGGAAAAGAAAAAGTTGTGAAGGCTTTGGAATTACTGGCTCAAAGACTTTTTTCAGAAGTGACTAAAGCCTTTTATGTGATGAATTATTACAATGCATTTTGAAAGAAACCGTCCCTTACTTAGTCCTTCCTAAATCCTAAGACTTGTTTTCTTTCAAATGCTATTCTATAAAACAAGCTTTTTTTAAGATTGTAACATAGTAGCCATGTTTGTGCTCATAGTCGTAGCTGCATTTCTGTGGGTTGCAAATCTGAGTAAAATGCTAGCTTCACAATGAAGCTTACTTGTATAAAATTGTTGCTTTCATGATTAAAAAAAAAAGAAAATTATCTTCTCTGTCTTGTGGTGGACAGCCTTTGTTCTTTGAGCTGTATTGAGAAAAAGTTATAACTTATAAAGATGCTATACTTTACTCAGTTTAATGTTTTGACACTTAGACTCTTGAAAATTTGGTGTGGGTGTCTAAGTATTTGGATCTGAGCATAGGCATTGCTTAAATTCAGTGTGATGTTAAAATGTTTCATAAGACAGGAGATCTGCTATGATCTTTCAATGTTAATATTTTTTTCTTATCACTTTACTGTGTAGATACCCTTCATGAGACACAACTCTGCCACAAGTCATCCTCGGAGGCAATCGTGGAAACCTTTTATAATAGGATTTTTAAATGTGGATAAAGCTCTCAATAGAATACCTAAAGTAAAGGAGAACAGCTACCTTGTCTCAACTATAAGCTTATTATGACAAAACATTGAGTTTGCTTGTCAGGCTTGGATAGAATGTAATTGATTGGTTTGTTATTTGGACTGACAAGGTAGTTAATTTGCCTGCATTTTTTTGCACTATTCAGGAACATTTTGTATGTGCATCGTTGAAAAATCCCGGATAAATGTCTTGTCAGGATTGTCCTATTAAGTAATGTCTCTTTCCCCTGTGCTTCGTTGGCAAATGATGTTATACAATGCTTGGATTCATTGAAGAGTGACAGAAGCCTGTGGGACTTAAATATTGTGTGTTCCTCTATGGTGATACTGAAAGAAATAAGCAATGGTTTGCCATCTGCCTGCCACTCTACTTATTTACAGTTTAATAAGAACATTTCTATATAGAACACTGTGTTGTACATAGACCTTACTGTAAAAAGGATTGTTTCCTAAAAAAAAAATAAATGTTCAGTGATAATGAGACCTGTAAAACACTTGAGACTTACTATTCTGAAGGAAGAGATTTGCCATGGAAAAATTGATTTTATGCTTATTAGTATGAACTAATTGTTTCTGACTCCAGACACTTGAGTGAACAGAACTATACCTATACTTCCTTCTGAAAAAATTCTTTAAAATAAGAAAAAAATGAGTATGTGCAGGCATTTGTTTCATTTGGCTTACTTCTCTGGCAGTGTTCAGTACAAGCTTATCTCCTCCCAGTACAAACATGAAATTGTTTTGTAAGTTGGGGAAGGAATGAAGAATTGATCACACAGCGTGACAGCTGAGATCTTCGTCTCCGCCCGTATATATCCTGGTAGATGCACACATAGTATTTTGATCTTCAAATGGTACAGATCCAGTTCTTAAATCTGCAGTATCAGAGTGTTGACATCTTCATCGTTTTCATCTTGAACTTGCTCGGAAAAACTCTGCTCAAATGCAATCACACTTGTAACTTTATGACCTATAACCTTTGAATTTCTTGAGATATGGTGGGATTTGTCATCTATCAAGGCACGTTTTCATTTGAAAGTATTTTTTAAAATTTAAAAATTAAATGCTGTAATAAGTAATAGGAAAATATCCAAATTTATGTGTACTTATCTACGAGTCTTATCTTACCAGGGCATTTCATGTTTGAATATTATATTAAATAAAGGTACCCTGATGTCTAACACGTCGTTTCATTTTAAAAAGGGGGTGGGAGAATCTCAGAGTTAAGATTTTTGTTGGAACTGTCAGAAATGCTTATCATTCTGTTTTGGCAAATACATACAAAGACACCTTAAAAATAAAGAGATTTGCACTAGGAAGTAGATGCTAATGCAGGAATTTGATCTTTGAGGCTTCGTGAATCCTTTCTAGGAAGAAAAGACCCAAATTTATTGACCACTTATACAGTATTCTGAAAGTAAAAGGTTGTGTCCAACTGCTGTGTAAGCAAAGGGGGAAAAAATGTTTGCCCATACGTCATGCTGAGTTTATGGAAAAAAAAAAAAAAAAAGTAATGCTTACTGTGATTTATATCATTTATTAAACAAAAACAGTCTAGGTATTGTGGATAGGAAAGAAAGATAAATGCGGCTTATCTTGGCTTTAGTAGGACTTTCAAAATAATTCTGTGTGTGACAGTCCTTTAAATAAGTTAGAGATTCTGTTAATTAAGCTGCAATAAAATATGTAGCTGATTAGGAAAGTAAACCAGCTACCATGGACTCACTGTCAGATGATACTCAGCTCACTGGGTTCCAGTCAAGCTCTCCTGGATTCAGTATTACAATATTTTTGTGAATTTTTGCTTTAGCATATTAGGTATGAAATAAAGTGTTTGGTTACATTTGCAGGTGATGACAGTAAGATGTGAGGAAGTACAGCATTAGAATTTAAAAGAAAATTTTAAGAAAGTATTCAGAAAAGCATGCAGTGCAGAAAGGAAAAGGCAGATCACTTTTGATTGGGTGATTATGACATCAGGAGTGACTACAGAAAAAAAAAATCGTGGGGGATTCTGGATCACAGATCACAGAACATTGATCAGTCTGATCAAACATACAGAGAGGAGTGTTGCATTTAACACACTGAGGTACTCCTGAATATTCAGAAGACCAGTATCTCACCCTTTGAAAAGTCTCAGCTAGCATCCTTTCCACTTTGGTAAAAAACAGGGAAGGTCTAAAGCAAACTGAACTGGATGATAAGAAGACCACAGGAGGCATGAACAAAAATAGTTTAAATAGTAATATTTCTTTAATTTAGTGAAGGTAGGAAATCTGTTAAAAAAACCTAAATTAGTATAAAAATTTTAAAATGAAAGTTGCTGCAAAGAAGGAAAAAAAAAGTTCTTCGAAGTTGATCAGACCAAAAATAAGCTACATTGTATCCAGAAGATTTAGCCAGTAGAAAGGTTTTTTCTAATAATAAGAATACTTGTACTAGAGATGCTTGTTGGGGAACTTCTATAATCTCTGCTATTATAGGATATTAAGGACAGATAAATGCATGTTAAATGCTGTTTCAAGTATTGTTGATATTTTCCTGGGCATGCTTGAAAACCTTAGTTTAATTCCTGCTGTATTTTTAATGTTTTTCCCTAGTACAGATTCCTTGTAGAATTTTGTTCTCTCTCTCTCTCTCTCTCTCTCTCCTCTATATCATTAGGTTGAAAGCCAGATGCTAACAGTTGATGTTTAACCTTTTGAAAGATGTTTGATGGCAAAATTCAAAACGATAATGGACTTTTCTAGTAGTTCATAAACAGTACACCATTCAGTAGAGTAAATAGTCTGAACACCTGAGAGTGGCACTATAGATGCAATCATGTATTACTAGAATATAACAAATGCAGCATTTGGTAATAGCTCCTTAAATTTTACACTTTTCAGTTTGTCAAAGGACTTTTTCAGTGTCTGTAATTGGTGTATTCCTTTAATGCATTGTCTATTTATTGTCTTTGAGTCATTGTCTTCACAGAAATTCTTAGTTTAAACATTAAAACACTGTAAATAGAAGTTCTATACAGTAGCTGTATATTAACAAAAGCAAACACATCTGAAGGAGTGTTCATAACATTCTATTCCACTTGTATATGTGGGCTATTAATGAATTTTGTAAACTAATTTCACAAAGCCATGTGTTGTGTGGTTTTGCAGTACTGAGAGAGAGAAAAGTTAATTTCTTGCTGAAAGAAAGCTGTTCGCATACAGGTATAGTAAATAAAGTTTTTTTTCAGCATTCTTAGAATTCATTTTGTACATGGAAACTTAAGTTTCATAAACCAAATTATTTGTAGACCGTTCCGAAAAAATCTTGGTTACATAAGAATGACATACAATGATAGCCCTTTCAGATTCTTCCTTACCCACGAATAATCAGTGTTAGGTTTTTGGATATAAGGGGGGGTTTGGTTCAGTATTAAAATAATAATTTTAATCCGTTAAATCAGTTAGGTGGTAATTTTGGGTTTAGCATAATAAATTAAGCTACACAGATGTCTGCCCAGATTGATGTTTGCTTTCTTTTGCTGTTTCGTGGTATAATTGATTTTTATTTTTTATTTTATTATTTGTTTTTATTAATGCCCTTGATATTGGACAGAAATTTAAGTAAGCAGGAGATCAGACAATTTCCTGTATCCAAAAGCATTAGATACCTTATCATGGAACTACTCCTAGTTGAAGATCAGTTAGCTCATCATGCTTTGTCAGGCTGTGTGTCCATCTTGCCATGCATGGTCTTCATCAGCAGTAGGTAGACATAAAAACCAAAATGCAATAATCATCCCTCATCTGGTATAATCTGTCACCTTTCAGCAATAGCCATGGCCTCTGTCTGCCAGGCATAACAGAAGAGAGTGATAATCTACTCTGTCATCTCCCATTATAAACTATGTAAATAAGAGATCTCCTTTTGTGTACTTATGCCAGGTACTTATGCATTGTATCTGGCATAATAAAAATTAGAAAGTGACTTTATTACTTAGTGTAACACCACAGCATTATCCTTCCCAGAAAAGAGTATTTAATTTACCTAAATCAAAATTATGAAAATTGTGAAAATATTAGAATCCAGAAGTCTCTGAAGGACATCTGTTACAGCCACCCACTCAATGCATGCATGACTGCAGAGTTAGATCTAACTTTGAAATTGGGTGAAGTTCCTTACAGTTTAATGTGGGTGAACTTTTAGCATCTGTGGAGATAGAGAGCCTTTCAGGATAACAAATACCTGTGTACTTCAGTACCTTTCAGGATAACAAGTACCTGTGTACCTGGATTACAAGACCTATACTTGGGCTGTATCCTGGTCTTCTAATCAACCATTTAGGCATATACAGTCACATAAGAATTTTAGTGCAGAAAAGTGTCACATTCCTGGTAATAAAGTCACCTAAAGCTTGACTAGCCTATGTGAGAAGGCTTCTTAAAACTATTCTGTAGAACAGAAACTGCAAGATGACCACTGATTTTTAGTTGTTAGGCCATTTATAGGCAAGGGGAAAAGTGTAGCAATCAGGAAAAGGAGAACCAACTTTTTCTGTTTTATACCTAATAGAGTATTACTATTTTGTCAATTTTTTGTCTAAAAACAAAGGAGTAGATAAGAATCTAGGTCTTACATTTCAGAGTCTAAATATAGAACTGTATCACTTCTGGCTTGTGTTTGACTGTGATGTATCACAGAAAAATGAAAGTAATTTGTTTTGGAATTAATTGGGCAGAATTCAAGAGTTTTGGTGTGGAATGGTAGAGTAAGATACAAAGTCATACCTTTGCTTTTTTTCAATTTGTTTCAAGAAATGTCGAGCAAAAGATGAGTATTATCCTTATATTCTATAATGAAAACATGCTACAGTTTTGGGGTCCTCCCTCAGTAACTAGGATAAATGTACTTTTTGGACATCATTAATAGCAGTGCAGTAAATAGACCATTAGATCTTGAATTATACTGTTTAAATAAGGGCACAGGAAAGTGACTTCGTTGATGTGACACGTAAGAGTTGCTGCTGCAACCCACCACACAGTGTTCATTCCTATCATCCAGAATTTATCACTCTTGTGGTCTGGTTGCAGTAAGGTGTCACAGGAGCACTCCTCAGCTGCTCCAGGCTGAAGTAATTAATTTTGTTTCTAGAGTTTGAATTCACTTCAGCTACATTGATTTACTCTGGGTTTTTGGGAATGCTTATGTGTTCCTTTCTATTGTATATCGTACAGCTGCTAATAAGAAACCAGGTGTTGACAGTGACTTACACTGCCATGCCTGGTTTTAAGTTGCTCATTTGAAATCAAGAATGTGCTGCAATTTAAAATGAACCCCAAATCATGCCTATGTCTGTTTGCAGTTCCGGAGTGACTCAGCACTTAGACATTGAGGGATTAAAGGGGAGAGAGATCAGTGTCTGAGAAGAAACCTCTGTTCCTCAGATGTCTCTTCCTAAGGTGCTAAGAACCTTTAATCAGAAATGGGGTCCAAAACAAGCCAGCAAAGGATGATGATGCTTATCAGTAGTTAAATCTACACAGGTGCTGGAGTAGCCATTATGTGATATGCCTTCAGTATGTGGATATGTGTACATGCATCCCACTGCAGTTCCCTTGGAGTTTAAAATTCTGGATTAGCTTCCTTCTAATTTTTTTCTGACTAATTCTGAGTTGGTCGGAGTAAAGCTTATATGACAAATTCTCTGCTTCTAATGGTGAGATATGTATCAATGTTTTATATCTTTTTTTTCCATTAAAGTAAATCTTTCCAAGCTGTTGTGACAAATGGGGAGCAGTATATATATCTTGCAATTTTGTATTTTGTTCACCATGGTACCTCTTGGCACGACACTGCAGGCGGTGTGCAATGATGCGTACATAAGTGAGATTTTTCTGTAGTCTCTGAAGCATATTTGGAAAGTTGTATTTAAAGATTAGCTTATTAATGTTGTGTTTCAGGGACATGTAGGTAATTACTTTTACAGCTATAGATGGGTGATGCTGTCTCGTGAATGCAAAATAGGTTTCTTTGCTCTGGCTGAATCAGCTCTTTGTGGTTTTCGATGCTATTAACCAGTGACTTACAAATGTGCCAGTGGCGGGCGGGTTTTGCATTCACTGCTCCTCTGGAAAAGCACAGGTCTTTTTCCCCAGTGCTTGCAGGAAGACTTCTGCAGGCCAACTGATAAGACTCCCTCCTGTGCAGGTAGATGCAATGTAATGAAATTGGATGTGTGTGCTGAGCTTTGTAAATAAAATGAGATTGACCCCAGCCATTATCTCATTTATCTCATTTACATTGTAAAATCAGTATCTGCACTATTGATTAGAGCATAATTAGTTAATTATGAACACGATAGGGCTTGAGCACAGCCAGCTGTACTGCTAAAAAAACTAATAAAAACAATCCAAGGGCAAGAGCAGATGGAGATCACTCTATTAAAGAACAAAACAAAAGTATTTCAGGTATGGAAATCCCTAATCAAGCTTTCTTGCTGTGAAGGTGTAGCTGACCATTCTATACTTCTTTAAGTAAAAAATGTTTGTTTGGGTTTTTTAAACTTTTTTCTTATCATAACTTCTTCAGAATTCACCTTTCTTCTTCACACTCCATTTTCTCTGTATTTAGTGGGCATGTATCTATCCTCATTAATTGCTGGAATGAGGTACACAGTGATTTTTAATTTTGATGCATAAAGTAATTTCAGGCTTGTTATAACAGTGATAGTAAGCAATTACCTGTCAGCTAGAAGTAATTTAGGAGGTTAGGTTAGCTTGTCTTTTTGTGGAGCTCTGCTTTTATTTCCACAATTTTTTCAGTACAGCAGCTAACCAGGCTGCTGAAGATGGCCCACCACTTAATGGCTTTTGTAAATCATGTGCTTCACCACAAAAATAGTTATCCACAAATAGCAGCAAAATAAAATACTTGCTAGTTTAAATTTGAATGTGTGACCTTGAATGCACAAGGATAAAAATTTCAACAGCCTGTAATATGGAGGAATTGGCTTCTTTCCCTTTCCCCCCTGCCCATCCCAGCAGTTTTGTTTGTCCTATTAAGCCATGTTCAGGATGGGAGGATGATACTTGTAAATGATGGTGCCCCATGACTCCTTTGGTCTGTAAGTGCCCAGAATGTGATGGGTCTGTGAGTGTGTTTACTGACAGGCTGTGAGACTGGCAGCATGACATCTTTTGTGACCCAACAATTTCATTCTTTATAACTAAGTCAAAAATACACTGTATTTTGTGTCACTTTCTCATTTTCTGAATGCGACAATGGGATTTCTATCATTTTTATGTTGCTAGACAAAAGAACATAGCTGATAGTATACACTCGAGGGATTAATCTTGTTTTATTAGTGCCATTTTAACTTAGGTGCAATGTTTGCTTTTGAAATTAGGAATTAAGAATGCCTTTTTTTTTTTTTTTTTTTTTACTGTGATGTATGTAAGTTTCACATTTGGTGCCCAGTCAGTCTCAGCAGGCGATGATTGCCAGACAGCCAGAGCATCATCTTTAACCAAGATACAGAGGTATTCATCCATCTTCCCAGCATTGTGCTCTGGGAACTTCAGAATCAGTACATTTCTGTTTTCCAGTACAGAATTCATATTCCAGTAAAAGCAGTGGAAGCAAGCATTTTAAAATATTTGGTATATTTAGTCTTTTATCACCATGCAGCTTTTTAGGTTTTGATATCTGAAAATACTCATTTGCATTTCCTCAGCTCTGCAGATGAGGATAGAAGTTATTAGTATCTGAAAACCTTCATATGGATATTTTTAACTCATTCTAGGAAAATGCAGATTTTCTTCTACCAAACTAAACACTCTGAAGCGATAAAAATTGATGACAATAAATATTAAAAGTAAATAAGTAAATAAATATTAAAATCATTGCACTTTAGAATGATATTTAATTTCGCAATGTCATGGTTATTTCAACCCCACTTTGCAAACTCCCTCAGCAAACTCTGAGGAAACATGGCTGAAAGTACAGTCAGGAAGTACCACACTCTAGATAAAAAATGGTAAAAATGTAAGAGATGCCAAAGTGTAATTTTAAAGAGGCAATGTTTTCTTTTGAATGTAGAAACATATCAAGCAATTACTACATAAAAAAAAAAGAAAAATTTAAATTGACACTGTTTAAATCATATGTAGATTTTAGGATTAAACTCTAAAAATACTTTAAGTCAGTCAGAAATAGTATGTTTCTTTATTTTCAGATACTTAAGAGGATCCTTAAGTTTACGTGAAGGGAATTCTGATAAGCACTGCTCAAGTGCAAGCCCTTACATGCATAAGATTCCAGATACAGAAATAGGTTAGTAAAAATATGCTCTGTTACAGATGAGAACATTGAGGCTCAGAGGAGGCTTAATCTTATATTGAAGGTCACATACACTGTTGGGATTTAGGAGTGTGACCTATTCCATCTCCCATTCTCAACCTTTTTATTATTTTTATTCACAGGAAATAAAACTACATGTATTCCTGATTTTAAGTAATATATTTCAACATTAAAACTCCTCTGTCTTTAAAAACTGAGAGTGGTTTTCTATTTTAAGTGTTTTGCTTAGTGTGAAGTTAGATTGAATCACCAGTAAACAATCCTAAGGATATATATTGCAATATGGTATATCTTATTTTCAAAAAATTATCAAAACCATGTCAGTCCAGTGTTGAATTATGTGGATAGTGAGATTATTGCTTTTAATTTCTGTTACATGCCATACCCTTACCAGTGCTCATGTGTTACCTGTGACTGCTAGTAAGCCCAGCCTTGGCAGCGAGGACAAAGTATTCACTGAAGTTAACAATCATAATTGAAAACAGTTACTTGTTTTTATTGGGAGACTAATCCTTGGAGCAGGATTATGAACATGAACATTTTGTTTTATTAATGCAGCAGTATGTGCTGTTAGTTGAATCCTCTTCCTGTGATGCACTGTCTGTTCTGTTGATAAACAGAATATTATGTCCCTCTGTCTTTGATCTGATGATGCCTGTGCCATGCTATTACTGCAATTTTTGGACATTTTTGTGTTTTACATACCATAGAGAAAAAAATTGAGTAGGCAGAAAGCAGAGAAATAGAGTGGGGGAGGAATTTCTTTTAAATTTTTGATTTTTAGACATAGCCTCTTTCCCATTTTCCAGTCATTTATATTGGCTTTAATTCAGAGTTTAAGACTGTATAATGAAGAGACTGTTGCAAAGTAAATTTGAAAAAAGCTTTCCTTTTCATACAAAGGAATACAGGGGGATATGGAAATAAAGAGAAATTCAGTAGGATATATGAAAACCTCTGTAATTTTCTTTGAAAACATCTCTTTCTCATTTTGAGCCTATTGTTCTGATTTAAAAGTCCCTTCATGAAACACTTGTTCTACTGTAGTATTTTTTTATTTGTGGTACATTAAAAGTAGGTTAATGATAGCTATTCTGTATGTTTTGAGCTTTTTGTGTGGACTATTCATAGTGCAAAACACTAATGAAAGGTTTATTAAAGAGGAATATAAATTTGTTGTGTGTGCACAAAACACTTTTAGAAGTGAAAGATCACAATGAAGTCCTTTTAAATTAATGCCCTTTCCAAAAAAGTCAGTGTGAATGAGAAAATATTTTGTACATTTGTTTATCAATCACATAGTCCTGGTGTAAAAAATGTAATTCATTGCTGTAAATTATACTTGAGTTACTTAATATATGGGTGAATTTTCCACAAAGCTTTTCTTGAAAAACAACATGTGCAAAACAGTGTCTGTAAACCATAAAAAATAAATATTGTCACTGTCAAAAAAAAGTTAAAAGCCCTGGGGAAAAAAAAAAAGCAGTGAATGACACTGAATTATCTAAAAATGTAAGCAGTTTTTTCATTAATTTGCAAGTCTTTGAAATGTTGTCATTTGTATAAGATGATGACAAAGGTGATACATGAGTGTCTGCATCAGGATATTCCAGATTAAGCAGAACCTACTTGAAGTGGCTGTTTAAAATTCCCCCTGATAGAAAATAGATTTTCTTTATTATGATAATGGATCAGGAAATCTTCTGGTGGGAATTGCAGGGATGCTCAATCTAAAATAGTACAGAAGTACCATTTAATATAAATATGTATTTTGTTTTTCTCTTGCAGGTGTGATGAATGCAGGCTTTGCTACCATTTTGGCTGTCTCGACCCTCCCTTGAAAAAGTCTCCTAAACAGACTGGCTATGGATGGATTTGTCAGGAATGTGACTCTACATCCTCCAAAGTAAGTTAATGCACCCTAAAAATAGTTGAAGTATCCTGGTTTTCAGAGTTTTACTTAGTGTATGGAGTTTTTTATGCAATGATGTGCATAAGTTTGTTGTGTTAGAAGGTCATAAAATAAAGATTTCCGATTCTCTTCAAAATAAGTATTAAAAAACCCAGAGTGTATGCAAAATGGAAAGCTTGTTAATCAGTAAAGAAAATTCTGCCATACTAGTTAAATGCTTGTTTTTGATGTGCTCTCTGTGAGAAAGGTGTGAGTACAGATACTGTATCAGCATTGGTAATACTGACAAGAAAAAGTATTTCAGGAGTACTGCAGAATATAAACCTCTAAAGACAGAGAAAATGCATGCGTTCTCTAAACAAAGGACAGTGATTTGAATTACTAAACCTTTTTCTTTAATTGAAAATTCATATGAAGGTTATCAATACCTTATATTGATTGTCATGCCTTGTTCAAATATAACATTGTAAAACTCGATTTTTGACATGGATTAGAGCTTTAATAATACTGAAAGTAATAGTATTCTTTTATGGTACTGACTTTTCAAAAAATAAAGATTTTGATTCTTTGTTTGTCTGCACAGAAGCTTCTTTAGCACTGGCATTCTTTTCTGTCATCATCATAATCTCTGAAGAGGCACTTTCCAATTTATTTCATAAGTGTATTTATATATCTCATAAGCGTATACATGCATCTGATACCTCAGTGTAAACAAGAGTATTCTAAAAGTCTTCAAAATTTTTTATGTCACTGCCACTTTGTTTCTATTTCACAGAATCTTTTACCTAGTAAGTGCCTCAGTATTTGGAAACATGGGGACACAGCTGTGATGAGATGTTCTCATAAGTTACTTGTCAGCATACTTGGATACCTAAACTCTGTCATGCATTTACTTTTAAGATTGGCACATATAGAATGTTCATGGAGTGGTATCATTTTTTGGCTAGCTATTGTCCCTTTCCAATTGCAAAAATATGTTATTCGGTTTCCCCCTGGGGAATTAATCAAATTGTTCTTTTGTAAGGAGGTAGGGAGACAGACACAGGAAATTAGCTGTCCACTACAGTTTGGACATCAAGCAATCTTTCTTGAATACCACTTACATGTAAGAGACATTCCAAGAGTGAATTAAAACTGTTATTGAATTTCTGTCACCTGCTTTAACAAAAATGCAGTCCTGATAACATGAGTTAAAATCTTGTGTCTCTTGTATTCTTGACTTGCAAGTAAACAGAAAAATCCAAAGGTTTGTAGTTTCTAGTTGTGTTTTTCTGGAGATCAGTACATTGTGTATCAGGTACGATTTTTTAGCTATTTTATGAGTTAAATTAATTATGATGGACTTCATTTCCTGTAGGATGTGTGGTAATTCTCAGGTGTGTTGAAAAATAGATTGTTTTAAAGAGTAAACAAATTTTTTTCTGTAGAATGATTACACATTTTGTGTTAATCAGTGATTATTATGAATTTTAAAAATGTTCTTGTGTCTGATTTTCATTCATAAAGATTTTTAATGAGCAAATCTAAATAAAGTCTCTTACACTTCCAAGTAGAGGCAAGTGGAATTGCATTTGAGTGATTGTGTGATGAATATGAAAGATACTGAAAAAATTGTCTTATGGGGACTCCTTGTGGCTTTGTTTAGTCACTTTCATGTAGCTTTTCTAGAAAGCTGTGCAGGGAAATTAGTTTGATAAAGCTGTATTGCCCTATATGTTCCCCAAAGCCTTTTTTGGTAGCTTTATTCTGTTTTTTACTATGCAGTGTAATAAATTCAAAAAATATTATATCAAATTAAACTCCTTTCAGCCATAATGTGAGCCTGTTTCTTAAAGGATTAGGGCTTTGTCTTGTACTTCATAATTTTCAAATTCTTTGTTCTGCATGGCTTTAGGATTGTGTATTGTATGTCTGTGATTTTTCACAGCCAGGAGGAGCTGATATAATAAGGCTTTTTCTACCCCTCCTCAGAGGGAGTTTTCCCTGAAATGCGTGCTTGGAGCTCAGAAGTGAAGATGTGTAGAGAAAGTTGGGTCATTTCCTGCACTCTGCCTGACCTGTGGATGAATTGCCAGCCTGAGCTACTGATGATTTCAGTCTCTCAGTCACTCACTGCATCCAATTTTTGATGTGTCGCAGGGAAGTTGCTAGTATAGATTATAGCAGCAAAATGGGATTGAATTTTCTGCTTTGGCCAAGGAGACTATTGTTTAGTTCTCATTCTTTTGACTTTGTTAATCTGTTTTGGTTCAGTTTAAATCCCTTATAATACACGTTTTAAAATTCCCCAACAATATATCTTCATTAGCGCTATAGGGCCTTGAAAAGAATTGGTAGGTAAATGACACTGTTTCAATGACAAGAGAGGTCATAGTGCTGAGCTTATAATTGCTGGTAGTTTTTACTTTTAATTATGAAATTCAATTTTAGATGTTCAGGAAAAGTTGCATTCTGCTGACAGCAAATGGTACTATTTTATTTTCAGATTTTGCCAAGCACTTGCAGGTGTCAGCAGAACAAGGCATGTAATTTAGCAGTAATAAACATGTGATTTAAATTGCTATCTAGCACAGACATTGGACATGCTACTTCCATTTTGCTCATCCTAGTTGCAGGACTCTGCAGCAATTGTGTCAGTTTTTCCACCAGAATAGCATATTCCCATATTACCCTGCCTGTCAAATAATAGACAGACAGTGACTTTGCTGTAGGGCATGAGGGCAGCAGCTTCTCTGCTGGTAGTACTTGCTGTCACTTCTTTGGAATGGGTGATGCTCACTACTAAGTTTTGACAAGCTCTCTCATCTCAAAAACATTGCAGATTTTGTTACATCACGTGAAAGCTGAAACAAACTTACAGGGTCTCCATTTCTATAACACTGTCCATTCACCCTGTGAAGGGTTTACAGTGCACTTTCAGGACTGTCAAACAGCACTGTAAATCATTATTTTCCTGGGGTTTTTTTGTTAGTGGTATTCAGGCTTAATATAGACACTTGTTTCAACTTGTTTTAGTTGAATTTAAGATAAATAGAGTGTAAACCAAATAATTCAATATCATGACATGGTAATATTTGGTAAGAATAAATGTGGTGTGACCATTTTTTCACTTATGTACAATAGGATCTTACTATGAGGTTTCTTTATTATTAGATGTGGACTTCTTTCTATTGCCTTCCAGTGAAAGAATAGTTTGAAATATCTCCTTCAATTTTAAACTTTAGCAAGGACCAAAGCAGTAAGGAGTTTAAACATGTTATCATGGTGGTTACACTGACCATGCTAGCTAAGTTTCTATCTGCTCATCTTTGCATGTAATCAGTTTTGCAAAACACTGCAGAGTGTATGTGTCAGGCCATTATTTGAGTGCTGCAGGATCAGCTGCCTCATTTCTAGACTTCTGTTCAGTTTCCTTTTATTTCATTTCTTTACTGTACTGCACTTTTTCAGTGGAAATAAATTGTCAGTATACATGTCAGCACGGAATTCTCATCTAAACCCCTCAGGAAATATTTTCTGGAACTGCAAATACACAACACACCAACCCTGGCAAGTAATATATTCTTGTACACATTTTGTGTTCAAAAGAAATCATGGATGATTTTGCTTATTAGCCAGGTAGAAGCATTTCTTTGGGTATATTTTGCTTTCACACAGTGAATATGCAAATTATTTGGACACTGTAATATTACATTATTAAATCTTTGAAATAATATTTTAAGTTTAAAAGAATTTTTAATATGTAAAATGTATTTCAAACCTTTACATTTCATCAGATGAAAAGAAGAAGTGCACAATTCAACTCCTGTATTCCATGGAATTTTATTCTAATCAGAAACAAGGTTGCTGATTAAGAAAGTCTGTGAGGAGTGCAGAAATGTCTGATCTACTCTTGCATTGTGCAGATGACAATCTCATTATGGGTTATGGAATTTTATCTTTTTCACTATGACTTTTTTCCAAACATGGGAAGCATTTCATCACACATGTAGTTTCACACAAGTGTGTTGAAAATTAAACAATGAACCCAAAGAACTAATGTTAACCTCCCAGAATTTAGAAAATACTAAAGTTGAGGTGGCATGCAGTGCTTTAAGTGCTTTTTTGGCTATGTATGACTTTGCAGCCTTTAATCACTTCATGCTATGATTTTTTAATTTTCTTTCATAAGACCCCTGCCTTTTCTGATTTAGCTGTTGGGGGTCACTAAAAGGGATTAATTTGGGTTGAGAATTAGGAGAAAGTCTGTCTTTAAGGTTTGCAAGGCATGAGAACTAAAGCAATCATTTCAGAACTGGGGAAAAAAAGGAGTTTGACCTTATGTTTGAAGTAGTTGAGTTGTTACCAACAAATTGAATTTTATCTTTGTCTCACCTCAGAGCTGCTGTGAGTGCTAAGCAAAATTAACATTTTCAAATGTTTGGTAATTTTTTCTCCTTGTTTGCTTTTGCCCAACTTGGATCCCTTGGCCCAACCTGTAAAAATGCTGAATTCTCTGAGCTGAAGTGGGAGACAGTGTGTATGTGTACACAGGAAAGCCCTATTTAAATGTAACAGATGAGGTTGGCATGCAGTAATAATATAGTGCTTAATCTTGCCCTAAATATGTTTTACATGTGCTTATTTTATCATTCAATACAATGCAATTTTACATAGTTATATCTAAAATACATTTTAAAAAATATGAAAAAAAATCTATGCAGGTATTTTGAATTAATTCAGACTTGCTTCAGTTACATATTCTGTCAAAGGATGGCTCTCATTTTGTTACCTTAAATCACAGAGATTGTTGCACCTTCTTTTGAGGTCAGAACATAGAAGCAAATGTACTGCCATCATGGAACCCAGCATTGCAGCTGAAAAATGACAAAAGAATACTCCTAATAAATCTGCTTGCTGCTTCAAGCAGAACATAATATAATGGGAAAAAATGTTCAGTTTCTATGCAACATTTTTCAGCCTGAACTGAGGAGTATTTTAAAGTAGTTTACAGAAAAATTACATAGTGGAATTCACTAACTGTATTTGTCTTCTACAAATGTGAATATTATGATCTATGTTTTGATATGGTCATAAAGAATGATAGAGTTAGACATTTTTGTGTTTATTTATATATTTTAAAGTTTCTTGAGGAGAGTTTAACTAGCACTTTGGTTTCTTGTGTGACGTAGAAAGATGTTTTTTAATATAGCAACTGGATAATATTTGATTATTTTGAAGTCATTGTTGTCTTCCTAGGTTTGTGAAGGAGCAGTAAAACCTTGTCACTGGAGTGATTTCCTTAAAATTGGACAAGAGAAAATAAACCAAATCTGTAAGGCCATATGAAAATTTAACAAGTCCTTACACCACTTATGCCCTGTTTTAAGAACTTAGCACAGAAATGGGTTTCACTACCAAGATGGTAAAAAAAAAAAGGTGAACTTTTAGTGTATTGCACTGTATTCACCTGGCTGAAGTATTGCCAAATGTGTTTTAATATTTGCTTCCCAGGTATCATATTTTAAAAAAATGAGTTGGCACAGCCTCTTTTATTTTCTGGCAAACAGGTACAATACATCTATGTAATGAATAATTTATACCATAAAATGTTCCAAAAATAATCAGCCTTGAAATTAACTTAAGTTGGGACTTGATTTATGAATAGTGAATAAGTTAGTTGGTAGTAAATCCCCAAATTAATCCAAAAACTCAGATGCACTTAGTTGGCAGAAGATTCCCATAGTCTAGGTGGGAGGCTTAGGTTTTAATCAAAAAAAAAAAAAGGTTAAGCACTGGAAAGTATTTGTGGAACAACAGATGGTTACTTTTAGTATTTTAATTCTTCTCTGCATCAAAATCAATTTTACCAGTTTCAAATATTTCCTGGTGCTGCCTGCCAGATCCTCATCATGGGCTTCTAGTGCTTGTACTTTTTGGGTGCAGCTTAACTGTATTTAAAAGATGGCCAGAAAAAATAGAATATAGCATTGTCTTTCACATGAAAAAACATTGTCTGAAAAGGTCTCTCTTTGAAAGATGATAGTGCAGCTAATACCAGCCAGATGTTTAAAGAATGAAGAAATTGGGATATAGGGCTATTTTTAAAAATGTATTATTGTTGTTTCAAATGCAAAACCAAATTTCTGATTCTGAAAGATAACACTGGGATAGATCAAAAAAGTAATGTAAAAATAAATTGCCAATTAGGAGTGCAAAGTAAAACACTTAATTTTTTTTTTTTTGCATTAAACTTCAGCAAAAAACCAGCAGTTAAAATAAACCTGCTAAGAGTCTCTTCCCTGTGGTATGTTCTTAGAAAGATGAGATTTAAATATGCACTGCAGTTTTAAATTACACTTTTTTGTAAAAAAAAAAAAAAAAAAAAAAAAAAAGGAAAAGAGACATTTTAATGGCACTTGGTCCAAAATTTTTTTGTTTACAAGTTTGTTTTCTTCCCCCTATTTTTGTTATGCAGAAGGAAGAACAAATCCCTTGCTGCTTACCTTCATTTGCTCTTTTTCATAAACAACCCAGCAATACAGAGTTTTCTCCAAAGCTGAAAATTTGCACAATGTTCTTTGTCTTAGTGTGAGAGCAATAGTTTTTCACAAGCTGCTCCATCCAGCTTGTGTCCCTCTCCACAGGGTGCAGTCCTTCAGGATCAGACTGCTCCAGTGGGTTCCTAAGTCCTGCCAGCACACCTGCTCCAGAGTGGGCTCCTCTCTCCATGGGGACACAGCTCCTGCCAGGAGCCTCATCCAGCACAGGCTTCCCACAGGATCACAGCCTTCTTTGGGCATCCACCTGCTCTGGTGTGGGGCTCCTCCATGGGCTGTGGGTGGATCTCTGCATCCCTGTGACCCTCCATGGGCTGTGGGTGGATCTCTGCATCCCTGTGACCCTCCATGGGCTGTGGGTGGATCTCTGCATCCCTGTGATCCTCCATGGGCTGTGGGTGGATCTCTGCATCCCTGTGATCCTCCATGGGCTGTGGGTGGATCTCTGCATCCCTGTGACCCTCCATGGGCTGTGGGTGGATCTCTGCATCCATCCCTGTGACCCTCCATGGGCTGTGGGTGGATCTCTGCATCCCTGTGACCCTCCATGGGCTGCAGATGGATCTCTGCATCCCTGTGACCCTCCATGGGCTGCGGGTGGATCTCTGCATCCCTGTGACCCTCCATGGGCTGCGGGTGGATCTCTGCATCCCTGTGACCCTCCATGGGCTGCAGATGGATCTCTGCATCCCTGTGACCCTCCATGGGCTGCGGGTGGATCTCTGCATCCCTGTGACCCTCCATGGGCTGTGGGTGGATCTCTGCATCCCTGTGACCCTCCATGGGCTGTGGGTGGATCTCTGCATCCCTGTGACCCTCCATGGGCTGTGGGTGGATCTCTGCATCCCTGTGACCCTCCATGGGCTGTGGGTGGATCTCTGCATCCCTTGACCCTCCATGGGCTGTGGGTGGATCTCTGCATCCCTGTGACCCTCCATGGGCTGTGGGTGGATCTCTGCATCCCTGTGACCCTCCATGGGCTGCAGGGGCACAGCTGCCTCGCCATGGGCTGCACCATTGGCTGCAGGGGAATCCAGCTCTGACACCTGGAGCGTGTCCTGCTCCTTGTTCTGCACTGGCTTTGGTGTCTGCAGGGCTGTTCCTCTCACTCCTTTCTCCAGGTGCTGTTGTGCAGGTTTTTCCTGCTTCTTAAGTGCTTTATCCTTGAGGCATCACCGCTGTTGCTGATGGGCCCAGCCTTGACCAGCAGTGGGTCCCTCTTGGAGCCAGGTGGCGTTGGCTCTATCAGATGGAGCAGAAGCTTCTGGCAGGTTCTCACAGAAGCCACTCCTGTAGCCCCCTGCCCTGCTGCCAAAACCTTGCCACACAAATACAATACAAAAATGAAGCAAATTTATTTTCATGAGGCTTTGTATCACACAAATCAAATTATGACTGAGGTAGTCCTACTTTTCAAAAGTTGTCTTGATAATTTTGCTTTGTTGTGATGAAAAATACATTACTGAACTAAAAAGCTGGATGGCTGAAATTAGAAAGAAGCTCGTTCATTAACTATTGCTTTGGTTAAAATACACACCCAAGTCCAATTGCCAGTGGAACATTTAAGAGGTACCTGATTAATATAATAATGGAAACAAATCATAAACAGTACAGAGGTACATTTTTAATGCATGTAATCTGAACATACACAATCTAATATTTAAATGACTAAAACTATAGTTTATGTATAATAAATATTACTTACTCTAATGCAGTGGAAAAGGAAGCAAAATCTTTTCGTGGGCAGCTGTTCAAAATGCTGCTGCTACTCTGTACCTTCTTTAGGTTATGCTTCTAAGAAAATCTGCTTACAGTTATGGTTTATCTGGGTAATAGCTCTGCTGCTGAATCGTGACTTACTCTTCCTAAGCCATGACAAAATGAAATTACAGCCTACGTGGCCTGTTGCTGTAGTACTGAGTGGCAAGAAATATCTGCTGGGAGCTAGCTGCAGTTGGGAAAAATCCAGAAATCATCTAGTGTTATGATTGAAATAAAGCCACCAAATGGGGTTTTATGCTAACGCAGCATGAGAGAATAAAAAAAGCAGTTTTTGAGCTCTGAGCAGCACAGCTCAACAGGAAGATTTTATACATCCTATTTGGTGTGCACCTAGGAATATTCTCAAAAAATGTGAGAAGGTTGAAAGAGGAGTAGTGTATAGGAAGGACAAAAGAAACAAGGTTACTTGCACCTTACAGAACTGTAGGCTTTCTCTTTCTTGCTTTTGAAATTTGATTTCCAGATATGTACAATATTGGGAAGCATTGTCACTGTGAATTTTGCATATTGAAGATGCTATATTGAAATGTAAAAGGCAGGAAATACTGTTTTTAATGCAGGTTTTCTTCATTTTACATTCCTCTTCAAGTAAAGTCACAAAATGATGATACATATGTGTCACAGTTGCTTCATGGTAATTTCCCAAGAATCATAGTTTACAGCACTGATGTACCTTCAGATTTACTTTGTCAATCCAGTTCTCTTCCTACTTCTAGAGTTCCTAAAATAAGGAGCTCTTTGGGTATTGATAATTAGGGATGTCATGCTGAGAGTGGAGCCTTAAACAAATTTAGCAATAAATTGTAATTGATCATCACTACTTTCAGTTAATAATCAGTTTGGAAATTTAGTTTGTTGCACTTAGTATAATGTGTTGAATTTGGTAATGTCTGGGAAAAAAAAGTATGAATAAAAATCTTGTAACTGACTTGAATTTTTAAACCTTTTGGATCCTGATTAAATTCTTGAGTTAGATGAGGTAGGCTTCCAGGAGAACAGTATTAAAAAAAACCTACATTTCCATTGTGTGTAATCTTGTTTGATTTGAATATTCATTAAGAATCAAGCAGTCAACAGGAGATTGCAAGGTGTGTGCTTTGCAGTGACATAAACAGGGATTCCTGATGTGCAAGGGTATGTCTGGAGGCTGGTGGCATCCTGTTGCACCCTAATGTTGCAAAGTGCTGTTCTGTTTCTTCCAGATTTCTGAGATAAGTTTCTTAACCTAGAAATACATTTCTTGTCTTATGTTTTACATAGATCTAGAAGGTATGTAATTAAAGAAGAATTATATATTTTAGTTCAGCTTTATTACCTTGCAAATTATTTTAGCACATGACCTGTAATCATGTTCTGTATGACAGAAGAATTAGATCTTTAATTGTTAGTCTATGTATAAGATTTGTATGCATTATCATAGTTATCCAATTAAGTGCTCATGTTTACTCTCAAGGTTGATTTTATTTTCAAATCTTTCAAAGAAATGTCACTATATATGTCACTTGAAGTAATGTGTCACTCATCAGTATAAATTGCTAATGCTGCCTGGGCAAAATATAATCATATTGAACAAGGAGAGAGAAAAGTGGAGAGAAAACCCAAAAAAGTGCCATTTTATGAAATGCTAGGCAGGTAATGGATTTTACTACAGTTAAGACTTGCTTTTCGTCATCATGTTAGATAGTGGAAGTGAGGTTCAGTTGCCATTCTCAAACAGAAATTCTCTTAGTGGTAGCCACATTTAATCACATTTCCCAGAAGACAGCTGGATATTGCCAATTCGTGCTGTGTCAGCCACTTTCTCTGCAAAGGAGTGTCTCATCTCTTGGATTTTAGCATTCTGTAGCAGAAAAGTTCCATCCTCTTAAAATTGGCTCAGCAGATAGCTTGTTTGGGAATATAACTGCAAAAGTATTACAATCAGTTCTACCAAGAAAATGCACAACTATTGCATGGAATTTTAAGATGTCTTTTGAAAAGATTTTCACAAAACCTTTAAAATGTATAGTGCATTGTTAAATTCTAGTAGCAATTAACTTTATCTTAGATTTTTTTAAGAAATGTGGTTTTGGTAACTGTTGAAAATTATTATCTGGTTCAGTGGTTTGAAACATCTTTGTGCGTGTTTGAAACGTCTTAAATATATTTCAGCTGTGACAAACATTACCAAAAGATTTTGTATGTGGAAAACCTTGGAATCTGTAGATATCGAAATTTTTTCTAGCTACTAATCTCATGAAAACGGAAGGGCAGATGGTATCCTTTCAGATGTGATATAAATAGCCAAAGAAAAGTGTCAAAAAAAAAAAGATAAAATAACAAGATAACTCCTTATCTATGGAAGGTTCCCACAAGTGTACTTCGAGTGAGTTAATCACATCACATACTTATTTTTGGAAATAGAAGGGTGTCAGCAGAGTGCTACAGTCATTGACATAATGAATATTAAATCTGTAACTAGTCCAATGCAATAAATAAGGATACACACGAGGTACTAATATTTACAAGCACATTTTGTTTCACATGAATATGCATTTGCCCTACCACATTCTCCTACTGCATAATATTTCCACTGCTCGTTTAGTTTAAAGTATTGCACAAGACAGAGGAATTGCAGAACACAGTGATGTTCTGGATACTTTGTTTGGTAACCTGCTGGTGGTAAGAAACTTCTTGAAGGTCTTTAAAATGTTTGTTTTAAGTAATGATAACTTCACAAATCTTAATATTTAAAGGTAATTATGAGAAAATAGAAAAAGATTGAGATTTGGGAGCTTTTGTCTATTAATCTGTTAATAATTCTCTCACTGAATGAGCTACTGATCTCTGATTGTTCATGTGCTTTCTGGGTATAGCATAGACAGAGACTGAAAAGCTCCTGTAAATAAAAATAGTAAAATAGTCAGAAGACAATAGATATGCTGGCTAATAGACAATGAATCATTTTACCCTCTGACTCATCCCTCCATGCAAAACAACCTGCTTCAGCTAAAGAACAGTTAAATGGTTTAGGCATTCCCTTGGGGATATTATTTTGAACCCTCTTAAGAAGAGGAGGAGGGAAGTGAGCTGAGATATTCCCACTGATAGGGAATGTGTTCACCAGTTAATTCAGGGCAGCAGTCAAACCATTGTCTGAAAATAAGGCATAAAATATGTCTGTCTCTTTTATGTTTTCTCATTTAATTTGGGAAAAATTACAATGGAAAAAAGAGGGGACAGTTCTTAAACCCCAGAGAGCTTCCAGTGAACCTCAGGAGAAGGAAGAGGGACTCTTGATGATCCAGGATTACACTGTTGTGCTCTGAATAAAGCTGGTATTTAAAATATCCCAGTTATTTTGGAAAATCCTTTTACTAGCTTTAATGGTCCTACATTCTGATATGCTGACTTTGATGGATTTTATTTTGGTTAAGGTCAGAAATGCATTTTTTGAAAATAATCACCCAGTTGCCACCAGTGGCTCTGCTTTCATATTATGGAGTGGTTTTAGGAGTGTGAAAGTGAGTTTCTGTCAAGGGGCACTAAAGCCTAGGATGTATTCTGACTGCTAAACTAGCTGTATCTTTGAAATATGTGTTCTGCATCTGGCTGCTCCTCAACACCACATGCTTTGCTCTGAAGAGCTGCTCCTGTCACTCCACAGTTTCCTGGTATTGAAGGTATGTTTGTGTTTCAGTTTCACCTACTAAAAGAGGTGTTTTATTCCTATTTTGATAAGATAATTTGTGGAAATCTTGTTTTAGTAGTCTCAAGATCAAAAGCCTAAAAATGAATACACAGATCTATATTGCTAGAGTATCAAATTTCTCCATTTGTCCACTTGTATGTGGACATGCACTGTATGCATTTAACTGAAAGCATCTGATCTACAGTGATAAGGAACCGTATTTAAGAGTAAGGGACTTGCTGTATGTTTTCTAGTACAGATGAGGAAAAAAAAGGATTTTTGTCTGGTAGGAATAATCTCTAGAAAAAAAACACCACTGGGAAAATATAAATATGCTTCTAGGAATGAGGCAGTAAAGTTGACATTTTGTGTGAATTTAGCCTCATCATTCCATGTATCATTTGCAGTGTTCTTAATTAGGGAGGAATGAGGAATTTCCAGGCCTTTATGAGGGTACTTTAAAGCTGCAGCAATAGTTGTAACCTTTCAATTCCTATGAGCTCAGCAAAAGATGGCTGATTAATGTCACATCTTAAACTGTGTCAACTGGGCTGTTCATTCCCTTTTTTAATAAACATCCTGTTGTCAGGGCAGCTAAGTGTGCCAGCATAACATATCCTAGTGTTTTAGCTGGCTACCTTTATTAATAAGAGTATGTATCTCTGTTTACTAGTATAAAGTTCAATGGAAATTTTCTTTAATTATTCTAGTGACTAGCATGAATGAAAAAATCAAGGGCACCAACAAAATAGTGTTGCTGACATTTGTTTGAAGCTTCTCAAAGGATGTAAAGGATACTTTTTTTAATTTGGCACATTCAGATATTACAGAGATCTCGGAGTGTGTAGGAAAATTTTTTATAAAAAGCTTTTTATAGAAAGCTACTGTTAATTCATTCTTTTAAAAATATTTTTATAGCTTTGAATTAATGTTTTGCTTTTCTGCTTTATCAGTTGAAAATAAATGATGTTAGTTTTTAAGATGGACAGAAAGAACAGGAGTGAGAAAAGCATGAAGGCATAAACAATGGGACTACAAGAAGTGCCCTTGGCATAAAAGGAGAGCTGTAAGCACACACACATTCATAAGAATGAGAAAATTCCACTTGGAAAATACACAGAAACCCTTACAGGGGAGAATGGAGTGAATTAAGAAATAGGATTGCTGCAAAGTGGAAAGGAGGGTTGGGAGGGCACACTGAGAACTTTCCCCTGGAGAAGTGTAGAGTGCTTATAGAAAACTTCTGAAAAAACAGGTAAAGTTAATTTAGAGAGCTATAAAACTTATGTAATAAACTGCAAAAAAGGATGTACTGAGCAATCCTTTTCTATTCATTTTTATTCTGTTGCCTTTATTTTTCTATTTCATCTTGCTACTGGAAGAAAATTCTGGAAGTAGGGAGAGATTAAAACAAGTCTTGATTTCAAAAGTAGCCTTTGACAATTTTGTGAATCTTTTGGTGATCACACATTTTAATATAACCCTGTTTTCCATTATGTTGGGAAAATCTGGACTTCAAGGAGTTGCAAAGCAAGAATCAGTGCTGATGAAGATGTAAGGAGCTAAATAAATATTACTTAAAGGACTTCTCAAAGATGAAAAAACCCCCCACAACCCTGTGAATGTGCTGACCCTGTCTTGAGAATTAAGTTAGATGGTACAATTTAAAGCTTTGTTCCAACATCTGACAGACACACTCTGCATGCTGATGCATAATATCTGAAGATTGTGTGCTTGAAAGAAAGCCTTTTTTGAGCTACATTCTATTTTTGTTAGAATAAAGCAGCTGCTTTTTGGAGCAGAGATCTTCTCAAGTGTTTAATCTTCTCATTCAAGTTAAGAATTGGCCAAATATTGTGAGCAAATTTTGTGTATGCTTTCTCCCAAGCTGCTGCAGTAGTCTAAAGCAAACTATTTTGACCATAAATAGTGCAAATGTGCAGCTTGACCCTAAGAGATGAAAGTAAGTTTTCTTCTGTACCTTACTCCCAAGTTGTCACTGCCTCAGTAATCCAAAAGCACAGAAAGTTTGGAGCATTTTAAGCATGGCTTGAAAAGAAATACAGTGGGTAAAACTTTCTTCTAGAGACATTATATGAATGGACGCTATGATCTGCCCCTGGTCATTTCTGAAGGAATAAAACTTTGCTTAAGGAAGGAGACAATTGCAACTCCAAATGTAGCCTTACTAATGGAGTTACTGTAGCTGCAGTGCTACTCTCTCGGGAGTGAGAGCAGATGGCCTTGTACATCTGCGTTTTAAATGTTGGATGTAAAATTCCCATGTAATTTTGTAAATATGTCGAAGTCAGTAATTGCAATACTGTCTAACATACATACAGCTACCCAGTAAACATGTACCAGATGAATATTACATACGCTTATAATGTGTGAACTGCACATCACCTGTGTAAGAGACAACAGCAGCAAAATCAGAGTCCACGTTTACTGTGGCTCTAGATGTTTGGACTGTGCTGAGAATTTATTTTGCAACTCCTGAGGTTTGGGTTTGGGAGTTTTTTTTTGGAATGGTTGAAAAAAAAGATCGGAGACATCAGAGCTGTACCAAACAGGCACAGGGAAAATAAAATATCCTGATCCAGCTGTAATAAACTATGCATGTACTGTCATAAAAAGCTTTTTGAACTAAATAAAATAATATCTATAAACTCTGTCAAGTATAAAATGAGGACAAAAATAACTTTTTAGGCTATAGTATCTGCCTGTAACCTAATTCACAATACAAAAAATATAGCAGAACAATGCATAGGAAAGAAGAGGTGTGGAAAAAGAAAGGGAGAAAGTACTGAATTACTCTTAGATGCACTGATAATAGCATAGTACAGCAGTCTTGCCAGTATATTAATGTCCTGCAAAAGGATATTCATATAAAATCTGTTGCTCTGGTGCACCAGATAATTACCAAATTATGCAAGATATAGGATATTTAACACACATGCCCACAAAAAGATAGATATTGGGTTTTTCCCTTTAGTGAAGAAATTCTAAAAATTCCTGGTGATGACATACATGTTCATGCAGAAATTTTTGGCAAGAGGTTTAAGCTGTACTATATTTGTGGTCAGTAGTTTTAATCCATGACAATACCAGAGAAGTTGCATTCCTTATTTTATACACACAGAATGAATTTAGTGTTTAGAGTGGCTATAATTAGAAGTTTAATTCCCTTTTTTGTATTCTAATGTGGTTTTATTAATTACAGCATTTTAAGAGATAATTTTTAATACAGTTCAAAGACTTCTGGGATCAGAAAAGACAGCTATTGAAAGGGTAGCTAAAAGAATAACTTTTGAATGTTGGGAAATAGCGAATGGTGAGAAAGTAAAAAGGAAATACAATAATCCAGGAGACTTTGATTGAGAAGGTGGAGAATTCAGTCCCACGAGAGGTAGGATTAGTACACTGAGTAATGAAATGTAGAAAATATGTGAGCTAGAAAGGGGAAACTAAGTCAGGTTCCAGAGGTCAGTGAATGATAATACCTTCAAACAGTAAAATGTTCCTCTGTTTTCACATTTGCATGTGATAAAGTTAGAAGAATAGATAAAAAAAATTTTTGAGAGTGCTCTTTCTAGCTTTAAATATATGTATTTTTTTTTCTATTTGAAGAAGGCATCCAGAGAAAACAGAAGACCCTGTTTCCTTTGATAGTTTAATCAAACACTTCTAGTAAAATACTAACAATAGTAGCATGCTTATTTTAAAACAAAAGTTAAAGTGGGAATTCACCTTTTGCACTTGGAAAGCTGGGTAGATTTCAAAGATGTAAGTATACTTTGTCAGTGCTTTAGTTTATTGGAAGATAAAAGGATAATAAATTGGAACATGTGGGTATTTAATGGAAACCTTTACCTTTATTAAGTCCTTCATATTGCAAAAGGAGTTTAAAGAAAAAAACAAAACTAGTATGAGGCTAAAGGATGTAATTTAATTTCTATATATGGAAAACAGATAATTATAAAAGGTTTTTCTTTTGTTTCTGTTTCTAAAAGAAGGCAGAGGTTTTAGAGACAGCTTAAGGTTTATTGCTTGAACTGAGGTGGTTTCACAGTGAGCTGAGAAAGAGAGCTTGTTGTGTTAACAGTGTATAAACATAGAAGTCATCATCCCCTTCTCCAGAGAGAGAAAATAGCCAAGGACATGACAACAGTGTGGTCTCTGTGACTGGCAGCATAGGAGGTTAGCACATGAATGTTAGAGGTTGCATTTGTAATTTCCTATCTTTGGAGAGGGCAGAAGAAGAGAGAATATTGTCAGATGTTGAATAAAAGCAGCATGAAGAGAAACGACAAAGGCATAATAAAAGAAAAAGGGAAATTTTACAACTGTGGAGCATGACTTAAAAGTTTAAAGCCCATATTCTTGCTTCATTAACTAACACAGGGTAAAATCTGAGGAACAGCGAAGTGATTGATCTTGCATGTGAGTAGACTGAGATAAACTTCGTGTTTCTCCCTGGGGATTTGCTTTGGCCACCTGTGAACTCTGGAGCAGATATCTTGTCTGCAGCAGATCTTCTGAAATTCTGGCTAAGATGTTGCAAATACTTTCAAAGTATGCCCCTGGGGTGTGAGAATGGGAACAGGAGTGGTTGCTCTGCTGCTGGAGCGATGTTCCATGGTCTGGGCTGGAGAGGCATTGTGTGTCTGACCCAGGAAGGCTTTTTCTGTGCAGTGCTGGAAATGACACTCTGTGAGCACTTTAGCACTTCAATAAAAATGTGCTGATTTCATCCCATAGTGCTTCAACTGTAAGAAGCTGTCTTCATGTTTCAGAAAGGCCTTTAGTTCCCCCTCGCTTCTGTAAGTCTAAAGGGGGACAAGTATTTCTACTTTGTTGCTGTTGGAAGTCTTTGTTAGTAACTTTGGCGTCCAATTCATTGCTGCAGTCATGTTTTCACAGCCTGGTGTGAGAGATAAACCCTCTGCAAATGAAGACAGCATCCATTTTCTTTCTACCTCAGGCCACAGAGAATTGATTGGGGTAATAAAATGACAGTACGATGTAATATACTGACAGCTCTTTAATTTGAAAACTAGTTCCAGGCTGATTCAAAACTTGTTTAAAGCTAATTTATGACTTGTGTAATTCTCAACTGGACCAAGGTAAAGGATGATATATGAAAAACGATGCAGAGTTAACATAATATATTCAAACCTGTCAGCTTGAAATCATCTATAAAGGATTTGTTTCAATCCTATTTTAGTTTTGTTCTAAAGAAGTATTAGCAGAAAAAGTAGTGGCTGTTAGGCTGCTGTGAACACTGTTTAAGACACTATTTTTCCATCATCATATTTCAAATGGAAATTCTTGACCTTTTTAGGTAAGTATTTTATGCACAGTTTAAAAACATAAAAATATACATTGGCTTTTTCTTTAAAAGAAGAAGCAATATGGGGTTTCTATTTTGTTAAGTCATTATCTGTGCTGACAGTAACATGGATTGGTAAATACAGCATTTTGTTACCATGATGTTCACTGTGTGCTTTGCCTGTGTATGCATATACAGACTACACATGTCTGTATATACATATCTGTATCCTATTTACATATACCATGCATACCTGTGCATGTGTCTCAATCTGGAATTAAAGGTCTGAATTAAAGGTTTTTGAAAAGCAAAATGTGAGAATGGTGAAATTGTTAAATTAAGCCACAACATCAGCATAGCATAAAACATAAACATCTCTCATTGAAATCTGTCACTTTCATGTGGCTTGCAGATGAAATCCACATCTGTTCTGTATGCATTATTGATTTTTCAGCATACTGTGTCAGTGTTCCTTCTGCACAGAAAAGCACAAAACAGAAGGTACAATGTGTGCTTCTGTATGGTAGATGCAAAGAGTAAATACACCAATTGGAGTGAAGGGAAAAAGAGAACTGAATACTGCAAAAACTAGTAAGCAGATTCCATCCCAGGAATAGAATACCTGATTTGTTATGTATTTGTGTCAACATATAATTAAAATATTATTTTTTGCAGAAAAGAAATTGATTGAGCCTGTGCAGTTGTGTTATCTTAGACTGCATGAGCATTTAGGTCACAGGAAAAGATCCATAGTTAAAAGCAGAGATACCTTTCTTGAATATACATAGCAAAATGTCTACACATTTCATTTCCTCTTCAAGGTTTTGTAAGTCCAAGAAGGTTCATATTCTGAGGAGCTTTGATCAAAATCTGCATTTTTCAGGAAAAACATTATTACTGAAAATTTGAAATTTATTTTTTATAATGCACTTGCATTTTCACAAGGCATTTCTACATTTTAAGGAAGCTGGAAGTACCATTAAATGGCTTTCCCCCATAATTTATTAATTAATATAACTAAATACTGTGATCCATTATAAAGGTATGTATTGATCTGTCTGACTCAAAAATGCAGATTTGTAATTTTTCCTGTGTAGTTTAGAAAATGTAATAATGAGTTAATGAATTGGGAAGGGCTTAAGCACCAGAAAAGACATGTACCAAAATAGTTACTGTGATTATTATATGTCCCAAAACCACCATGTCCATCACTACTACAGCTGAGGCTGGCAGATCAATGATAAGGCCATTGTCATAGTTTTCATCATGCAGAACCTTGAATAAATGAAGTGACTTTAGAACAGTAAATTTTAATTATTTTTGAAGTACATTTTTCCTTTTAACACTTCCTTGGTAAAAGTATTGATTCAGGTCCATGGTAGTGGTTTTTCACCTTTCCAAGTGTAAATGATGCTAATACTCTTTCAGAGCAGTATTCTTGCCAGAATACAATTACCAGGATTTCTAACCAAAACTGTCACTCACTTGGCCACATATTCATAACGCACCTGGGAGCAGCTCTGTGAAAGTTCTCATTTGCACCTTGCAGCATTTTTATTGTGGTACCATCCATGAAAGGATCTCATTCCACTTACTGATATGTCTCTTTCTGAAAACTGTATTTCACATGGTGTCAAACTAGTTCAGAACAACACAGATTGCCTGTGTTGCATATTTAGATTGCAGAATAGTCTGGATTGGAAGGGACCCTCAAGGATCATCAAGTTCAGCTCTTTAAGTGAATGGCCCATACTGGGATCAAACCCAGGACCTTGGTATTATTAGCACCATGCTCTGACCAACTAACAATGTGGAAATAGAGAATAAAACCAGAGCAATTGGGAAGGGAGGCATTTTTGCTTGGATTGGTTTCTGAATAATAAAGTAAATTAGGTTTCCATCAATCTTTCTAAAAACAGAAGTATTAAATTAGCCAGCTGGTTCTTAGGAGAAGGATGGCCAAGCTGCTAGAGAAGAAGATGCTCAAGATTTGATGTAAAAAAGAATCCATGGACTTCTTGAGACAAAGAAATGTAACAGGAATGTAAGCTTACCAAATTGCAGTTGCTCAGATAATTTTTGAAAAGCACTGTTTATTACTTTAAAAAAGCAAGTAACTGAAAATGGTTGCCACCATTATCTGGCCACAGGTAATAGCAGCATAACAAAAGCTTGTTCAGGTACAAAATATAAGCAGAATTCAAGAAGAAAAATCACTGAACCAACAGATTTAGACAAGTGTATAATTTTCTTCCAGCAGATGTGTTTGTTACTTTTGTTTTTGTAAGAAGCACAGAAGAGCTTCTGGAAACATATTGAGCTGATAAATGGCATTGATTTCACTTTCTCAAGCAGAAAACAGTACCGTTTTATACTCAGAGTGAGATCATGGCTAATTGAGTAAACAAGAAAAAATATCCTCAACATCATAGTTCATTGGGACCAAACTGAGGTGGCCTTTGAGAGAGAAGATGTTTGCCCGTAAAAGTCCAGGGAAACCAGTGAGCTGTCAGGATAAACATGATTTAAGTTCCCTTTTGATTGCATATATAGCATAGGGAAAATCAGACTTTTATTATCAGAATGGTAGAGATATTTCTCCTTGCAGCTCACTCTGTTTGGCTGATATTCTTCCAAGATACCTCATTTTTTCTTTTGTTCCACAGATCCAGCATTATGCCCATAAAACAGTTCAGTGCAATGGCAGTTGGACTTCACTGTTAACATTTTAATTGATGGCATTCTTTAGTCTTCACTAAAAGCTATTTTTTCCTAAAATATATTACTCATACCAAACCTGAATTTAAAGTGTGATGTCACAAAATGGTCCAGAGCATCCTCTTTTTAAGTCTCAAGAGAGGTGATAACAATGAGAAAGGTGTAAAAAATCTTTATTAGAAATATTTAAGCACAGAAGTATTTTTTCCACTTTATAGTCTTTGGGAACTCCCTCCATGTGTTAATTCTTTTAAAGTGTCTGGTCTCACCAGATGTGATTCTCTGTGTGATTCAGTAATGGTTGTTGGACCAGTGCTCACTTTTTCCCCTTTCTATGCAATGGACTAAACTGCAAATGCTGAATATTATCATGATGAAATTTTAATTTACTTCTTACAGGTTGTTATGTTTGAAAACTTAATAATGAGCTCTGCAGCTTGCAGTTTCCAAAAGTATAATCTTGATTTCCTTGCAATTAGTGAAAGTAGAAAGAAAGTGATATATCAAAAGCACATACTCTGCTTGCTAAGCGATGACATCTAAAATACCTTCTGTAATGAGCATTACAAGCACAGTAGAGATTGTACTGACTAATGGATTTTTTCTCTGCATTAAAATATCTCAAACTATGCTGTTACCAAAACCTCTATGTGAAGGAGTGAAGGTATTAAAGTGTTTTTTATTTTGAATGATTCAGTCATGTTGTGTGGCAAAATTAAGGCAATTTGGAAAATAGAGTGTAAATTACTTAAGAATTTTTATTTATTTTACTGTAATGTTAAATTTACTAAAAGATATCAAACTCTACTAACTTCTTCAGCTTTACCAGGTTGTGTGCTATATTGATTTGTAGTGACTGGTAAAATACATTTGTTGGGGGTTGTTCTAGCATGGCTCCAGCTGTTTTGCAGAAGCATCCATCTGCCATAAGTGGACAAAATGTAATATTCCCTTCCTTGCAGTTCAGGAGCAGGGGTAGGTATGGGTAAAAACCATGTTTATTCAGAACTTTGCAATTCTGAAATGCTGTAACTACTTAATAAGTCTTAAAATGCTCTAATGAAGAAAACATTATTATTTTAAAAGAAAATATATGACAGATGCTTTTGACTCAGGCAAAAGAAGTTTCCCAGAATAAAAAGAATAGAATTTCAGACCTCAAGTATTTTTTTCTCTCTCTGTGCTTAAAGCACAGTTCCTCTGGAAAGTCTCATTTTTTTGGCGTGCCACATCAACACGCTGCTGAGGGGTCTGTTTGTGTCTGTTGCCCTCAGGACTCCGAGCCGTCAAATGAGGTGGTCTCAGAGGCCCCAGGTAACGTGGTACCCTCTACCTCAAGAAGTAGCTCTGAAGAGCTGATATCGGTGGCACAGAAACATCCAGAAGAGGTAGGACATTCTGTGTCTGTTTTTTTTTCAAGATTAACTGTTGGGGAATACACATTTGCCTCTCTTTTTCATGCCTAGTGTTGTACTACTAATAACAGAGACTTTTTAAAGCTACAGCTCAGTCTTATACTCCCATATAAACAGCATGCAAGTCCAAGGTAAAACTCACGATTATTATTAATGGTACCTGCAAGAATATTCCATAACATATGCTACTTTTTAAATACTGTTTCTTACTGTCACTAATTAGGAAATTTTTTTTATTGTTCCTATCTGTCACACCATGACAGCAACAGGAGCCCTGTTAGATTCTGGGTTGATAAACTTCATTACATTGAAGAGTCAGAAATAGAATCTGTACATTGGTATGTAGGTAGATACAAACTTCTATTGTTCTTCACAGAATTTAAATATGTCTAACTTAAGGCTTGTACAAAGGAAAGATTCTTCCTGAGATTGGGCCTTTCTTTGTTCTCTTGGTTTCAAAAAGTGATGTAGTAGTAGTAGTAGATATAGTCATAAGTTCATACTTCCTGTTGTTGAATGCAAAGGTGCTTGTAAGGTAGAGCACCCAATGATTTAGAGTGTTTTCTGTCCCTGCTGTGCATCCCTGCCATAGTACACTATAGCTGCAGGAGAGGTTGTCTGTAGAATTCAGACTCATAACTTCATTTCATGGTGGCAATCATCTTCCCAGACAACCATTATTGTCCCTAAATTAACCTTATGAGATATAAGTCCTTCCTTTGTAGTAGCTTTAACATTTAATCTTGGCTTATTCAAACAGTTTAGTTGGTATTATTACTATTCAAAATACATCAAATACCAGGTATGTAAAGACTAGTCTTTGCTGGGTTTTTTCTGAGATTTCTTTTGACTGTGATTTTCACAGGAAAGGAGAGTATGAAGTGCTAGTCATAGGAAATACAATGCCATTTATTAGTTTAGTGCAGCCTTTAGATAAACATCTTCATTTCTCTGATAGTCTTGTCACTTTGTCTGAAGAAGAGGGAAGGTCCAGAGTGTGAAGCCAGGAGAATTCTTAAGAGTGTCTCCTGGAATAAGACCAAGTAGATTCACTTATTTTAGGATATCACTGCATATTCCAAGATACAAAGTCAGGTTATCACATCTAATCAGTCCTGAGGATAGAGTAGTACAAGCTTTTAGTAGTACTTTTTTGTGTATTCCTGAGTAGCAAAGGGACCTCTGTCTCTGGAGAGACGTGGGATCTGCCTCTCAATTCTCAGCTCTGTCAATTTACCTCACTCCACTGGAGAAATTCAAATTGCAAGCACAGTTGATGCTTAAAAATAAAAAGAGAGGAAAAGTCCTGCAGAAATAGGAATGAAATATGGTTAGTTAGTAAACGGTGACTAAGAGGAAGATGGGTATAGAGATTTGTTTTCGTGAAATAAAAGCAGATCAGCTGTGGGGGAGAGGAAGCTTCAGGGAATCAAAAGATGGAAATACACCTTTCAAATTTTACTAACAGTTCAGTAATAGTTCATGTTGAAGCTGTTTTACTGAATGTTGGGTCATGTGGTTTATAAGGGAATGAGACTTTCTCCAATCATATTTACTGCAGTTTATACAAAAGAGAGAGAGGTGAGTCAGGAAGAGTTTTGTGGTTGGATTTGCAGGGAACCTTGAGAGGGGAGCAGCGGTATGCTGAATTTCCAAATTCAGAACCCACCATCAAACTAACCATCTAAGTTACTGATGGGTAAGTCAGCATGAAAAACAAACATTTGTGAATTACACCCTAAAAAAGAGGTCCAAAAAGTGTTTGCAGAGCTTGAATTAAGCTAATGCCTTTTTAATTTTGTTGAAGTCTTCTGGTACATCTTTCAATATCTGCTTAATGAGTTAATATGTGGAATTGACTACTGACTGGTGTAGTATTTGTGTAATTTATGACTCATCTGAATTCAAACCATCAGCATTGGTGAGAGTTGTTAAAGAAAAGCTCAAATGCAGCTGTGGAATAGAGAAATATGAGAAAAGAGTAAAGAAGGCAAGGTGGCTAACAGCAAAGGGTTTCAGGAAGGTGGAGAAAATTTGAGAAGGTTGTGGAAAGTGGTGTTCAAAAAGACTCTCGGGCTTGCAAATGTGAGGACACACAACTTCTAGTAGGAGAAAGTATGGAAAATCCCATGAGCTGCCACATTAATTTGAATTAAGCACTTTTTTTTTCCTGCTTACAATTTGATTTCCTCTCAGATAGGACAGTCTGAATCTTACACTTGTGTCATCAGTAGGATGGTATTTGAGGGATGTAATTTGATCACTCAAATGAGGTTTTGTTTTGTTGTGTAGTCATTCCTCCTAGTAGAAATGATGGTCAAATATTGAGTTTCCTCAACAGGAAGGCAGAATGGCATCCACTCCTTTTTCTACTGCTCTTCTTCCCAGACAATTTTGATGCTCTAAAGTTAGATTTAATTCTATGTTGGATCAGGATCTAGACAGTTGTGAGTTTTCTGTGAATTTCATTGGTGTCCTGAATCATCTGTTAGTGATTCAGGAAAGTGTGTGTATTCATCAGTGTATTTCAATGCAGAAACCTTTTGTGTTATAAAGTAATTGAACTGACTTTAAAGTTAGAAAGATACTTTATTGTCTCTTTCCAAAAGCTGTGCAAACTTCTATAAAATTTAAGTTGTATATATTTGAATGCTTGAATAATTTTAATTAGTGTCCATCCAAATAAGGATGTGATTGACATTTAATATTGTATCTATTTCTTGGGGGGTTTTAAGCATTGGATTTCAAAAGTGTCATTGAAAGAAGAATTCAGTGCATTTGGAAGGGGATAGATGTGTCTCATCCTAATTTCAGTGTAATTTTGTTAGACTTCCAAGCAGTTTATATAGTTTCAACAGTTTTCCTCCAATAATAATACTTAGGATAGAATTTTTGTTCCCCTTAGACTTTCAAAATTTAGAACTACATTGCTGTTACATTAGTATGCCCTTTTTTCTCTGATACTGCACATTCTTTACCATGAATGGATGAAAGGAAATTCTCTGGATGTTGTGATTATTTAAGATGCGAGTTTTTAAAATGTTTTAAATGCACAAATGCACTTCCTTGAATAAGTCTGCAATTGTTCAATAAAGTTGAAAGGTTGGTGTTTCAGCTTTCATGACCCTTATTCTGTTTTCTGTGGTCAGCTTCACTTTGCATTTCGCAGTTGTATTGGTACATATATTTCCGTTGGTTTCTGATGGATATACAGAGATGCTGAAGAAAGTGGAGATTGTTGCTGAAGTAGTTTTACTTTGCCTTTTTCATGTGTCTAAGGGGCAAGATGGGTGGGCTTTGTCTTCTTGATACCATTTCTCACAAGCAACCTTTAATCCATGGGGGATGATGGTGTCAGTGGTTTGTTATCTGAGTAAGAAAATACTGGTTTTGACAGTTCCCTTAAATGTGAGTCTCATAAGAGGCATATTCTCTTGTTTAATTGGAAGTAAAATAGAAGTACATGAGTTATGTGTATTAATTTCCTTTGCCAATCCTGTGGCAAATTAATTAATCATGTTTTAATAGTGTAAGCCTAGAGGCTAACAGCTGATCTTTCTGAATGTCTGCATTGCCAGAACAGTACAGACACAGAGGAAAAACTGTCCTATCCTTTTTGTTGGATAGGAAAATGAATTCAACAAGCAACAAACCCCTACCAAAAAAAAAACAAAAAAACCACCAAAAAACCTACACATATAAAACTATGGAGAACTTTAGGGTAAAATATAAATGATATGTTCATAACATATGAACCTGAATAACTTATGTGTCTGTGGTGCTTTTTGGGTGCTGGATTCAAACTATAAAAGCTGTGCAAATTGTTGTGGTTCTTAGCTAAAGAAGGATTAAAATAGATACCCTCTAACCTGGTTCTGAACTATTAGACATTCAGTGCTTCCAGTTTATCTGGATAGAGCACAGACATTTTTCCATAAGTAATGTACAGCTAAGGTACAGTGATTTGTTTGATAGAAAAAGATGTGTCACACATCTTAAGTCATCTGCCATTAGTTGTAAGTATGGTACAAGCATCCTAAAAGGATTGTATAATTCAGTTTTAACTGCATTATTTCCTATACAAGGGAAGGAAATGTTGCTTGATTTCTGTTAATACAATTGGCTGCTGATACTGTCTTTTGTTTCCTGATTTATCCTCCTTCCTTGGTCTTGGGCTCAAACCCTTCCCAAAAGTCCCTTTTGCATTTCAAGCTAGTACAAAAAGAATTTTCTTTTAACCCAAAGCTATAAATTTCATCAGCAGTGTGCCCAGTCCATCTTTACAGTATTTTTTTACACTGAGGTTTTTACTTTTTAAACAAAGTATGATCTAACATGTTCTGAAATGATTGAATTTAAAGTAATTCCATGGGAAAGTTTGTAATAATGCTCATGTGATAATTTTTTCCATCTCCTGTTATTAGACTATTAAATAACTGAATTTCAATCACTGACATAATTCATTTCAGAAAATAATCATCATGAAGAATCAGCACAATCAAGAAGTAGAGAGATGATTTGCACTCTTAGAGAACACAAGAATGTATCAGAAAAAAAAATTTTATATATATCTGTATGTATAAATGTGCAGTTGTTATGCTTGCACTTGTGAAAAGCCTGTGCATTCCTTTCTAAATTTCATAGGCCTAACCATATATTCCCTCTATTCTGTGTAGCTGCTAGCTTGAATGCATTTAGTCGAAAATTTGTGTCCGACAGTTGTTACTATAAATGCATCCTTTCTAACCCATTGCTAATTTAAAAAAAAATCTAGTGACAGACATAGGGTGAGTTGGACTCATATTTAGTCTTGACCACTATTTTTTTTTTTTAGCTTCTGAGGAACTTTCCCACTCAGAAAAATAATTGTAAATGTCCATGCTGTATGCACCTAACAATCTGTTTCCTGATGAAAAATTGTGATAACTTGCTCGTTATTTTGTATCATAGGTAAATAATTCCCCTTTATATCAGTAGTGATACTGGAATGTGATTTTGTACTCTGACCCTGCTGCTATATTGAGGTCTGCAAACAGAAAAAACACCACAAAGTAAAAACCAAAAAAACATGGCATATTTTAACAAAGAGAAGGAAACATATTGTATCATCTGCGTCATCCATATCCTGGTAGACATAGTGATCCCTCCAGTGCATTCCTTAGTGGAGTGGAACTTCTTTCTGGTTTTAAAGCTTCTGAGCAGTGGTGGTTTTCATACTTCTGGGGTCTCTTCCTTTATGCTCCTTCACAGGAAGCATTCTGAAGGTGTTTATTGCATAATGTTTATTGCACTCCTCCTCTTTGTTTTCTCTGAGTGACAGCAGAAGAGTTGCAGCAGATTACAGACCTGGGATTGAAATGCATTTTGAATATTTTCTGGATCTAAGTCATATTCATTGTAGAAAAGACTGATATTTGATTCCTTTAGAATTTCTTCTGGGTGATTTGGCCCATAATCCAACTCTTCTTGTCATAGTGTGTCTTCCAGTCATCAGACTCATTTATCAAAACAAGGGAGTTGAGTCACATTTTCAGATCATTTGGCACTCAAGAGATTTGTTTGATTTTACTTTTCGTGCTTCTACAAGTAATTATTTTTGTTACTATAGTTTTCATTATTATTTCAGAACAAAAGTGGTAAGCCACTTTCTTAAAGAGCCTTAGAGTCTAACTGTGTTAAAAGTGAATTAATAATGAACTGAGAAAAGGAACATAATACCTTTGACTACTGAAGTGGTTCCTCTGCAAAATAAGCTGGGAAATACAGTTAAGCATGTAAATGCTCTGGAATTAGGAATTCATATTTTCCTGCTAATCTCTTCACATGACTGTTCTATGTAATCTTCTTAATAACTAAATATAAAGGTCACAAGATGGCTGGAAAATGCTGTCATGCAGTTCTGCTTTTGAAGTCAAAATTTATTTATGTATATTTAAGCGTTAAATGGCCTTATGAAATGAGGGTTCTTCTTAGAAGAACATTATTAATTTAAAAAATGAATTAGATCTGTTCAAAATTTCCACAAATCCAAGACATTTTTTTATTTAACCTTTTCACAGTCTCTGCCCTTCTTTAAAGTACATTCAGTCCTATATCATCTGTTACTCAGAAGGTATTTAATACATGAGTGGGCATCATTTGCATTATACAAGAAGATTAACTTTACAAGCTCTGCTATTAATCTAAGTAGCTCTACATATTGACCTATGAAAGAACATAATTAAGTTAGCTTAATTAAGTTAGTTAATTGTTACACTCTGATGAACTTACTATTGAGAGGAAATTAAAGGCAAATAGAAAATGGCATTCATTGGTTTGAAATCATGTGTTAAAGGGTTTCACAAAGATACTTTATATATAGATGACTAAAATATCTATTGTGTAATAAGCAAAGCAAGATGCCATTAAAATCCCTGCAGTTTTCTCCTTTATTGCCTGACATTCATCCATATTTCTAAAAGAGATTTTAAAAGCGTGCTAAAAATTTAGAAAATAACTGTTGTGAGGTTTTTCCCCAATACCCAAAAAATTGAATTCAGAAACCCTGTCTACACATGGACTCCAAAGAAAAGCACACCATCAAAGTTCATTAAATGTTATAATCTGATACTGAAGCCTCCTTTGGGGTAGAGAAAAGAATTTAAAGACCCCTGGAGCAGCAAGCAATACCCCAAAGTGTGTACATTCTGCCACATCAGCATAAGAATGTCTTTCTCATGCAGTGATAGAGGGGAAAGGAGAGACACCCCTGGAATTTACTCTGTCAGCTGCATTTCTGTTGTCAGGAGTGCCTGCAAGTTCCCTGCAGGAAAACATTCAGGGTTTCAGCGCAGATCTGTGCATGGATAGACCCTCCACATGACTCCAACATCTGGGATGCATTCATCAGTCTTGATAAGCACTGATAAGTACCCTGGAGATCATCAATTCCAAGTAGATGCAATTAATAAACAGTAAGAAAAAATGGCCAAACATGCAAAAATGTGCTACAGTGAATGCTGCCAAATGAGCAGTTTATTAATCTGTGAGATTCATTAATATTACAATGGCTTTATTTTGAAATTTTTTTCTGTGAACAATTATTCCTTCTTTTTTTTTTTTTATTTGCCAGGTCTATACATTTTCTGCATGGCATTCTCAGTGATTTTAGGATTTCTGCTTTCTTTCTGTTGTAAAAATTAATATTTTAGCTCAAGTCAAAACAGTATTTTCCCTGAGGTATTATTCTTTGGCATTTCCAGATCACATGAAAGGGTCATTGATCTTTGGATATATTCTCTGGAAAAATAGCAGCATTGAAAGCAGGAAGGCAGTGGCATTTAGAATCACTTGTGTACAAATTTGTATTCATATTCTGAAGACAGATAAGTTTGATATGCATTCTTGCAAAAAGAAAAAAATCTTTCCTTAAATAATGCTTAATTCTTTTTTATTTAAAAAATCTGAAACAATTTTTAAAATTGATAGGCAAGGAAGAAGCAATTAAATTATAGCTACTGTATATTTTATGAGACACATTGTTTTTCTTTAACAGCTTCTACAATAAAATATTTAATTTTTGTAAATTCAAATTTTAGTTTTGTAAATTCAATTTGAAATTAGCATGTTGTTACATTTACCCTCTTTAAAATGTTATTGGAGCTTTAAACAACTTGTTATATTCTAAGAGGAAAGAACAGCTTTGTTTTCAGCTTCAAGACGTGCTTTAAATCATAATTATTTTTTTAATGGAGGAATAGAGTGGAATATTGATTGGAAAATTAGAATTAAGTGAGGTCTAGGTGGGAAAATAGGAAGAAGTTCAAGTTTAGGGCTGTTTCCCACCTGCTGAGGATTTTGATGGTTGTACTGATGTCAGTGAGCTTCAGTTGACCTGTGTGCACTATCAGGTCAGCTTTGACTGTGTTGCTTTGAGATATCCATGATATGGCATGGTGCAGTGTCACGTAAGCCGCTGTTGTCATTTCCTGTGTGGCCCGTGTGATACTTCCCTGGAGGAAAGGAAGTGTAGCTTCTCTCTTCAATATATTATGGGCACACTCTTAATATTCTATTTTTTGTTTCTTTCCTGAGAGTTTGTTGTGTTCTCTCTTACCTGTAATATTTAAATATAATATTTAAATTAGGCTAATACATTCTTTGGTCATTGCATGCAGTGTAAATATTAGGGCTCACACTGCACTACATGAACAAAGCAGTGATCCTTTTTGTAGATGATAAATAATATCAGAAATTTCCTAATTTAATATGATATGTTGAAAATATCATTAGAACCCTTTTAAGTTATTACAGGCTAGATTTGAGATAATGAAGCTTGAACAGAGTCAAAAATTCCAATGTCATTCCAAATTCCTTAAGGTAATGAAGATAAGCAGAGGTCAGTCAGTAGTCATTAATAACGTAGCTTATATAGATTTTCTCTACCCAGTTGCTTTGGGGTTATCTCTAAACTGCAGTGCAATCCCAATAGTGTCCCAGTGTTGCTTTGCCAAACTATTGTTACTTTGCATTTCTCTCACTGTTAAACAGGAATATTTACACACTGAAGAGTTCATATTGCCTAAATATTTCAGCACAGTAGGATCAGTGATTTGTTATTTGTTAGAGTACATCTTTTTGCTATTAGTGTGTATTTTTGTGATAGACATATATAAATTAATCTACCTGAATTTACAGTTTTTTAAAACTAAATTTATATTAACTGCAAGCGTGTATTTATTAAAGACTATCAAGTAGGTTAACACGCACTATTATCTTTAATACCTGTCATTGACCTGCTAAATCCTTCTTAAATGAAGTTTTCTGTATTTAATTTTTAAGTATGGCTACATAGCTGTCATAGTCTCCCAAAACCTCTAGATGACCTGGAATATCCAGAACTACATATTCTATATTCTATGCTGTAGCTATGGTCTTTGTTTTACTTAGAGACTGAAGGTGATCCTGAAAATACAGTTAAATTCAGAGAGACAGACTGTGATGAGGAGTGGTATCTTTGGAAAGCTGGTTTCCCATTAGCCAGTCCTAGGCTGTTTTACTCGAGGTAAGATTCTAGTTTAAGTGATTGGAATCATCACAGGAAAATAGCACACACCTTCTGTCAATTGAGACACTTCTGTGTCCTCTCAATAATGACTGCTTTGTATTATTCTGTAGTTCTGCATACGCACAATAAAGATGGAGATATGCCTACTGCATGACTTAGCTGGCTAAAACTATTTGCCTACAACTCCATAGATTCTGCCAGTGCTTACCAAGGCAGATACTTGCAGAGGACTTCCCAGGGCACCTGGAAGAGGCTTTAACTAAGGGGGGATGGCTGAGATGGGCTCTGCAATTCAGTGGCCACCAGACCGAGCCCACGCTGCTGCTGAAAGGCAGTGTGTGTTCACAGACTGCCTGCCCTGCTGCTCTGTTGGAGCAGCAGAGTGAGCTGGCTCAGTGGGCTGCTCTGGCAGACCGTGGAGGGTTATGCATGGGATGAAGGACATGCTCAGTGGGCTGCTCTGGCAGGCCATGGAGGGTTATGCATGGGATGAAGGACATGCTCAGTGGGCTGCTCTGGCAGACCATGGAGGGTTATGCATGGGATGAAGGACATGCTTAGCTGTGGACCATGAGCTCCCTCTTCAGTCCGCATGTGCAGTTCAATGGTCCAGGGCAGACACTGAGATTGCGTTGTCATTTGCGTGCTCTGGAAAAAATAAATTAGAATGATCTTCAAAATACTCACTTGTGTTTCTGGATTTACTGTATTAGCCAGTTCTCCTGTACTTATCCCTTCAAAAGGAGCACTTTTTCCCCATTTAACAGCTGTATTCCAGTTTACCCCTCAAGAGTAGGCTTGTCTTAGTTGGGTTGTTCAAGAGATTGAAATTAAGAGCTAATGTTGTAAGTAATGAAAATCCTGATTTTTTTTCTGCAAAATAGGATCATTTTTTGCCTGTAAGATGATTAGTTACACAAAATTTAGACTCCTATTTGGTATCAAGAACGACAAGGACTGGAATTCACACGAAGTGGTCGTGTGTTTACTTACATCTTTGTGAAGTGTTTTTGCGATAGTTATCAGGAGAAATCTTGTCAGACTGTTAGTGGGCAGAGGCATATCCACACTTTGCTTGTTGGAAAACTACCAATGTTGATCTGGATTCATCAAGGTACAGAGAACTATGTGTATCTTGCTCTTGGTCACAACCCAATGCAATGGTACAGGCTGGGTGCAGAGAGGCTGGAAAACTGCCTAGCAAGAAAGAGTCTCAGGGTGCTGGTGACAGTAGTTGAATATGAGCCAACAGAGTATCCAGGTGGTCAAGAAGGCTGGTGGCATCCTGGATTTTAACAGGGTTACTGTGGTCAGCAGGACCAGGAGAGGGACTGTCCCCCTGTACTTGGCACTGGTGAGGCCACACCTCGAGTCCTGTGTCCACTTCTGGGCCTTTCACTGCAAGAAAGACACTGAGGTGCTGGAGGGTGTCCAGAGAAGGCAACAGAATTGGGAAGGCTCTGGAGCCCAAGTGTTGGGAGGAGCAGAAAGGATTTGGGGCTGTTTAGTCTGGAGAAAAGGAAGCTTAACACTCTCTACAACCACCTGAAAGGAGGCTGCCCTGAGGTGGGGTTGGTCATTTGTCCCAGGTAACAACAGACACAGCCAGGAGTGGCCTCAAGTTGTGCCAGGGGAGGTTTAGATAGGATGTTAGGAAAAAATGTCCTGAAAGAAAGGTTCCTCAGGGAAATAACTGAGTCATCGTCCCTGGAGATATTTAAAAGACTTGTTCTTGAATTTAGGGACATGGTTTACTGGTGAACTTGGCATTGGCAGGGCAATGGTTGGGCTTAGGCATCTTAGAGATTTTTTCCACTTAAACGATTCCATAATTCCATGATTCAGAGTTCAAATCTAGGATTATAACCTGAGAATTCTATCTGAAAGCAGAAAAAATTCAAGTACTAGCTTCTAATCTTTGGGAGATTTAAAATCAAAATTCCAAAATGAGTTGCCAGTGGAGAAAGTTGCCTTAAATCTGTACAGCTGACAATAGAACCATTCCCTGTATATTTTCCAATCCTTTGATTGTACTTGCCTACAGTTTCCCCCAAACTTTCAGTAGACTTTTTGTCCACTGCCTGTAGGCACTAGCTATAGCTAAACTCTGTTAATCCAATATTGGTCACATGGGTATTATGAAAATAAATGTCCAGAGTTCAGGAGCATAAAAACAGGCCTTTAGAAAATATCCATTACAGAAATGTAAAAATAAAGGTGTAGTTGTTCTAAGATATCTCTGAATCTGAGAGATATAATACTCAAAACAGGAGACAAGATACTAAGTGCATGCAGAAAGACAACATGAGGGAAGGAGAAGAGACTTTTAAGGTGTTTTAGATGCTTATTTTTATTCTCATTTTCTGACAGTCTTTATTTATATATTTAGCTCTGGGGAAAAAAAATCTCAGTAAGTCAGCATTTAAAAACAGATTCACCCACAGACTGTAATTTGTGTGCATGTATGCATGCTGTGCAAACTTTTAGATGTTTTTTCTGAAAATGTTGCCTGTTTTAACAGTCTCTTTGTGGTTTCAAGGGTGATATTTGAATTGGGAATTGAGGCAAAGATGATAGTTTTGTGCAGTGTGTAGATAATCCTAAAGTTACCATTTTTCATATTGTAGCCTGATAAGCAGCAGAGTAAAAATAACCCAATTTTGAAGTCAGGGTATTACTTGAGAAAGCTTTTAATGTCTGCAGAGGCATCAAGATATTCAAAAAGGGGAAGCACATTAAAACCTTACCAAAAATAAATCCAATTACCTTGTTACTGTAGGAAATATGAAGTAGAGGAAACTTCCTTCTCCACCACAAGCATGACTACAAGATCTCTCTTATTGGAGTGAAATACCCCCCCATCCCTTCCTTAAGATCTCATGCAAAAAGCACTAAGAATGCAGAGAAAATTTGAAACCAACATTTATTTCAATTATTTTATCCAACATCAAAAGGTGGAAGAGCTTGGTGTTCTTTAAAATACTATTCCTAAAGCCAATGTTTTCTGAATTCTTCATATAATACTAAGTGTTTTAGGGGGAATTTCTTTATCTCTAAAGTACTTGTATATAATAATTAATTTTGGAAATGAGTATGGGTAAATTTGATTTGTTCATGCCTTTATTATGCAGTCTTCTGTGGGACCATTGTATGTGGCAAGAAATTGGACTAGAGAAATATTTGCTGCTATCCATTGTAGCTCCTTACTTCTTATGTCACAAGTTAACCTGCCAATGCTCATGTGTACTGATGAAGCCAAGAAATTGTGCCAAAAATTAAAACTTTTCAGATGCAGTATTGCAGATGTGCTGTGCTGATTCCAGGCTGGACTTTTTTTCAGTTAAGTTAGCATCTATGAATTGTGATTTCTAGTTCACTGTTTAATACAAGCATAGCACTTTGAGAAAATGTCTTGCCAATTTTCCAGAGTATTATAACTTTTAGAGTTTTTCTTATTTTTTATTTACTGAATTAATGTTACTTTCTTTTCATTTAGATCAATATGTATTGAATTTAATAAGCACGGGGTTTCAACGTTGTGGTCTGTGAAGCTCCCATAACACAGATGAGCAAATAATTCTGTGCAATTAAATATTAGACTTTCCTTATGGCAATCTTACCCCAATAAATTGTCATTTTGGGCATTTGTTTTTAGCTCCATAATTTGTATCATGGATGCATAAAAGTGTTGCAGTGAGGGCTAAATGGTTAAAATCACTGAATCAAAAAGAAGGAAAAAAAAGAGAAAATAATTACCTCAAGGACCTTTCATTTCTAGTATCAAACCAGACCTTATGGATCAAAAAAAAATTGTTTTAGTTATTTTTACTCCATTTTGGCTAGAGTTTGGACTTAGTAGGAGAAATCTATTTTTTTTTAATGAAAGACTGATCATAAGGTTGATAATATTTTTTTAAGCATTTGGAAATTTCACATTCTTTTCCTACAGTGTTTATTATTGAGCAGGTTGTAATAGCCTCTACTTGTCTACATAATTTAGAAACTTAAGTTAGTAATAGAATCAAGACTAAAGACAGTGATCACAGAATGGAACAAATTAATTCCTAGTCTTATTAATTGGTAAACTTAAGCTTAAGCTAGAGAGGTATTGCACATATCAACCAGGAAAATAGAAGGTTGTTTGTATAAATATTTTTTCACTGTTAAAGCACATCATTAATAGGCTTTATCAAATCAGACCAAGGATCTGTGTCAAGCAGCTTCATCATCCATACAGTCATGAAGTGAATGTCATTAAAAATCACTGGGCCTAAACACTTATCAGTTCACTATGATGAAATGACTGCATTTTTATTTGCACAATAACCTCAAATCCTCATATTAAAAAGTGGCAAATTTTTTTGCCCTTTACTGTTCTAAGTGTGACACATGTAACAATTATGCATCACTCCATAATGGATCATTTTTATCAGAGTCTTGTGTCTTTTCTGTATACATAGAATAAATATTTATGTTTTCTCATTTTTCTGAACTAGAAGATACTGATAGAATAGGTTTGAAGTGTCAACTATAATTCATTGCATGCAAAGAAAAGCTTTATACTGATACTGTGCAAAAGGAAAAGAATATCTAAATCATTTCAGCAGCAAGCTTATAACCAAGATAATATCAGCATTTTCCTTCTTGAAAATATATATGCCATAAATTAAAGAAGGTCTTCAGTATTTTATTAAAATGTTTCAGACAAGTTTAACCCTGTCTTCAACAAGCATCTATTTATGAATACAAAAACCTTTAAAAAAAAAATGAAGGTCAAGTCAAAGTTAAAACAAGCTTGCAGTAAACTTCCTACTAATCCTTCAAGTATTTTGTTTAGAAGGCATTAGAAAACTATGACACATGTTTAGTGTCAATTTAAAGGTGCCCATTTTATTCTTACAGAAAACTTAAGATATATCTAGCGCTTTGCTGTTTTGTACAATAGTAATGTAGTCTGGGAAAAAATACAAAATAGGTGTATACTGAGTGTATTTGAATGAACTCTTAATTTAGTTGAAATTAGCCTTAACAGTAAATGTAGTAGTGGAGAGGTACATATCACAGTGTATAATTATGTTTAAATATATATATAGAAAAGTAATTGGGTTAATAAGAATATAATATAATAATTAGAATCCAAAATACACTTGGAATGAAGCATTTTATACACAAATACTACAGCTCTTAAAAGTACTATGGTATCTCACCACATTTTCAACTCTGCTTTCAGCTTCTTAGCAAGAAAATGCAGGGAATTATTGGTAGTATTTGTAAGGAAGTAACAACAGAAGAGAAAAGTTGTGTGTGATGAAACCCTGCATCTGTTTTGTGGAATTTGCAGCTGTCCCTCTGTTATTGTTTTAAACCATTTGATTTGTAGTACTTTAAAATGTCATATCCCACGTTTCTCTAGTCTGTTGAAGGGTGACTAGTTAAGTTTTGTGCTTTTGTTGTGAATGCTCTTTTCCCAAGTCCTGCAGCAGCAACTAACACATTTATGGCTACTATCTCCCTAATTCCAGCTGTGGCTTTGCAGTCTTCTGGGAGAGGCACTCTCCAAGGTACCTGGTCAGAACGGACATTGCTTTTTTTAGAGCCAGTCCCATCACAAAAGACCCAAGGCATCCATCACAGGTTTTTTGCAAACAAGCAGAAAGCTGAAATGAAGTCTTACTGTTTCTGATGTATGTGAGAATTTTACTTTGAACTCCAAGTGTTTTCTTCCAGCAATAAATTTAATCACTAATTAGTATCACATCATGTTGATGATGAAATAAGCTGGGAGATTTAGTAAGGTCATGTATTTAATAAGAAGCATCAAAATATAATTTTGTAGGGTATACCCAGTGTTTTGGTTTAGAACTGCTGCCTAGAAATGTGATAATTGTTTTCTTCAGAAATCAGATATTAAAGGACAATGTGAGAATGAATCTTTCTATGACAAGATCACAGAAGCAGTCCATTTTAGAAGTTAGTACATTTGAAAGGTCATTAATGTAAAGCTGTGAATTTGTCCCCACAAGTGATGTAGATAAGTGATCTTATGGTATTTGCTGTTGTCAAATTGCATTAATGTCTAAGGCATGATAAGAATGTCATTAATGTGAATCAAAAATTAATTGCTATGATAAGGCAGTAAAGTTTGTTTAATACTTCATGATCAGTAGCTTGAAAGCAACTTGCAATTTCAATTTTAATTCTTTCTGTAAACATTTCCAGTTCCTACAGACTCTGAATCTTTACCTTTTGTGGTTATTTGCAGGCAGAGTGCAATTTACTCTTGGATGGGTACTCTGTAGAACAGCTTGCCAACTGTTCTTGCCAGAATGTTTGTAGCCTATGTATTAGGGAATTTTTGCATTGTTGCATCCTAAAATCAATGTGGAACATAAGGATGATGAGTTATGTTCTAGGCATTCCTTCTACTGTCTATCAAATACATCTTGTGAAATTTCCAAATTTTCAGAGAGCTCAAAGCAAAGAAGAATTTGAGTCACAATCATTGAAATTAACAGTGGTTCTATATCTGAGTGCATTGAAATTTATTGATTACCTTTGGTTATGCTTTGTTCAGGTCTTAGGAAGCTTTTTTAACATGATACATTTTATATGCACTGAACTCTGGTCAGCCATGTCAGAGGGCTCAAAATAACCAGTACTTCAGTCCAAAGAGCTGCCTACATACACGATAAGAACTTGCTTTCACTGGTAGGTTCCACTGCTTTCTGGTTCAGAATAAAGGAGATGCTGTATGAAGGTAAGGCTGTATCAAAGTGTGGGATCCTACCCTTGGAAATCAGGCACTTCTTTAGGTCAGCACATCCATTTGGCTTTTGGCTATGAAGAACGATGCTGGGAAATTTACATTCACAGTGCATCTTTCAAAATATTGCCTTCTAGATAGTGTAGGAAGAGTTCATGAGACAAAAACTGCATTAGGCTACCAATATGTATAGCTGCACATAGCAGAGGCTTTTCTCGTTGTGGTAAACTCGTATCTTCAGACATCAGATGAATTTGTTTCATTACTAGTCAGCTTTTTGTGCTTTGAAATGAAAGTCCTGGAAGTCCTGTGGTTGTCTTCATCCCTTCCAGAGCCATGGGATCCTGTCTACTTCACAGAACAAATGTGATGTCTTCATGGCAGATGGAGCAGGCACGCTGACTCCTGGTACCTCACTCTTTTCAAACATACATCAATCCTTCTGAGGCAAGCAAACTCCAGAATCAAAAAATCTGTTAAATTTTGATTGAATGCTGGTGGTTTCTGTATTCCAGCATCTTCAGAATGTTTTTGGAGGAGCTCACTTCACATCTTCTGGCACAAATAACTTCATTAAGGAAGGCTGCCACATGTCAGCTGTGAGGTCATATTGGTCTTTTCATGACCAGCATTCCAGTTAGCTGTAAGTGCATGGCTTAGAAATTTCAGTGAGTCAGCCAGCCTTGCATTTGAAAATGGTATTTCAGTGACACTTTCAGGAGAGATACACCTACAGCTTTCTAAAGTGAAAGTTTCTTAAGCAACATATCCTTGACAGTGCCTCTTGGAGGGTACAAAAAAAATTGTTAACTGCAGAGTATCTACTGCTTGATTTTGAAGGGCTTGATAGATCACTGGGTCATAAACATTAGTGTTGAAAGCACAAGGTAAGCTTTTGAGGTCTGGCCTTTCATTTGTTTGTACAGGCATTTTGTTGTTAATTGACTCTTCTCATCCTTTCCTGCCATGGGTTACGAAATCATATGCCCTAAGGAAATGAAATTCAATTATGCATTTAATATTTTTTGGATTAGTGGGGTGCATGCATCTGGCATGGTGAAAGCAAGATGATTTTATGTATTGAAGTTAGTTAGAAAAATTATCTCAGTTGATATAAATATGATCACAACCTGCTGCACTCCTGAGAAAATGTGTAACACTTGAGACAAAAGCTGCTGTTGTTACTGTTAGAATCTGTTGCATTACAAGTATAGAAATTTGGCAGCAAATAAACACCCTTGCTTTCCAGCTAGTCCTCAGCAATCAGAGGGCTGGATGTGGCACATCTCATGAAATCCCTTTGCTATATATCTCATTACATGTGTCATGGCTTAGGCCTCATTCCTATAGAATCTAAGATTTTTTTTCTGAGTGATAAAACATTGATATGATGAGAGTTCTAAAATATTTTAATATCTGGCTTCTGAAAGCGATAACAAAAATATGTCACTGTGTTCACATGGGTGGTTGTTGTCTGGTTAGAAACACACAGTCCCAAAATGCATTTTAGTTCTTTAGAGAGAGAAGGAGAGGGAGACTGGTGCCTGTTTCAATTTCTTCACTTCAATACTCTTAAATGTAAGTTTAGAGGAAAAATTACAACTCTGATTCTTAAAAAAGCAGAACAACTTCCAGAAATTTCCCTTCTAGGGAGATCTATTTAGTCCTCTACCTTGAACATACCTATAAGTGGAAATCTGTTATGTCTACCTTATTCTTGTACCCAGAGTTCTTTCAAGGAAGTAGATGAAAAACAGCAACAAAGAAAGAAAGAAGAGCTTGCATCTGAAGGAAATGATGCTAAGATTTTAAGTCTCATCCTAAGGATCTCCAGGAGCTTTCCTGGTTAAAAGATGATAGTTCTGTGAAGTAGGCTGTGAAAGCTAGAAGGAAACAAGCCTTAAGGTGGTGAAAGTAACCTAAGTATGAAGTTCTACACATATTAAGAAAGCAGTTTGTGGGGGGAAAGTGGAGCAACATTGAGACATGTTATTTTCATCAGCTTTTGTCAGTTATCCGCTCAAAGCAACCAATTGAGCATGGAGAAAATTCCCTTTTATTCTCTGTATCAGTGGATAAGACCTTGGAAATGAAAAATATGTTCGGGACTCGACCCAAGGAGTAGAGAAGGGCTCTGTTGCATTTAATGAACTATTCAGACAAAATAAAAATCTTAGCTGTCACCTCAGTTACTCAGAGAAGCAACAGGAAAAAGAGAATCACAGATACAACCTGTATTTTTACATAGGCCAGGGATGCAAATATTTTCCATTAAGCAATAAGGCTGGCTTATTACTGAGACACAGTGCAGGACAAATGCAGTTCAAATAATATTGGAAAGAATATTGCCAGGGAATGTAATTTTTTGGTTTTTGGGTATTCTTCCTCCTTCCTGCACATTTTGTTCCTTCTACCAGCCTAACTTTGAAATGTCCTTTATAGACAAAACCTTATACTTTGTGAGAAATTACAGAAATTATTAAGGAACAAATTTACCTTTCTGTGAAGAGTGTAACACTGGCAAATTTGAAAGAAACTACATTAAGAATATGTTTGCTTCACAAATGAGAGAAATCTTTAATATGGATATACACCATTTTCTTTTTCCTTCTTCTGCCCCAAGACATGTTAAAGACAAACACCTCTATGCATAGATACTTGCTTGGCTATGATAAAAAGATATGTGGCACTGTTGTGATGGGAATATCTTAGTGGCATGCTTCCATCATGTTCAAGTTTCTTAAAGACTGTTGGGTTTCTATTTTTTTATTTAAATCCCTGGTTAATCAAGTTCTGACATCATATGCAGAAGCAATGAGCAGCAGCCTTGTGCTGCCTTTGAGACACGAATGGACCCAGGCTTTCTACAAGGAGAACATGGGAATGCTGGTTTTCTGGCCAGGACACATACATGGCAAGCTGCTGGCATCTGCAAGCATCTGTCATTTTCAGGAAAGAATCAGTTAAAGAAATAAAAGACAAAAGTAGCAATGTTCATTGTCTGGGAAATAACTGTTTTCTGTGATGGTAAGCTGTTAATAAGGTTTTTCTGAATGGTTCTCCTGCCTGCTGTGGGGTGGCTGTTTAAGGTACATGTGGTGCTTTCACCTGAGAGGAGAGAGTACCTAATGTTAAAGCTCTTGCTGAATAGGGGGGCTTATACTCTCATGGACTGCACTAGCAAAGTACCTAATGCTGTAATAACCTGCAAATCTGAACTATTCAACTTGGGATGAGTGTTACAATCAATTATTGTAGCTTTCAGTAGAGTCACTGTTCCTTTTCTTGTCAGACTTAGCCTCTTACCTGCCTTGTTGAGTCATGTCTTGATGTGTGAGAATTATTTCCAGTCATAGCTAGTGCAGAATGCTGGTTTGTATAAAGCCATCTGTGGGTCAAACATTTCAGTTAATGAGAAATGTGCTGTGTGGGATTGGATTACCACCTGGATTAGATTTCTAATGCAATAAATTTCCAGGCATCCTCTTCTAGTATTTTCACAACACTTCAGTCTATATTATGGGGGAAATTGGATTAAAAGGACAAAGCATGAAGTCATTTGCTGAAGCAAACAGGATGTTAGTGCCAAATTTTGTATAAAAGGATGCTGCTGAAAGGACTGCGTGTCTCTCTTCTAATCCACAGAGGATCCTCTGCCTCTGAGTTTAAGGACTTCATTTCCAAATACAATTCACAAGGGGGTACATAAACCTCTGTTAAACAGTTCATTTTGTGCATTCATCTCTTGTTTGCTTATGGTATTAAAAATGTTTTCGGCCTGGAACAATTCCATTCATGTGGAAATCACTTTGTAAATTTAAATAATGTAGTAGTGACAGTTCTGTTCAGAGAAAGTACTTTAATGTGTTGGGCAGTATCAGTAGCGATTCTTCTGTAATTAAAGTTTTAAATATATGAAAGAAAAATCTGCCTTTTATTTTTCTCAATGAAATAAAGATTTTCAAGAGAAAAAATGGGTTATATGTAGAGACAGTGCTCACCATGTCTGAAAATGTGATGTTGTTAGGTCAAATGAATGATTGCTGTTCTTGGATGAAAGGAATATTGCATGTGAAACTTCCACTGTCCACTGAGTAAAGTTTGGCTTCTAGGTGCAAGATGGGACATAAATGATACTTTTTAAAAATCAAAATCAGAGGGTGGATATCCAAAAGTTTCTATTCCCAAGGATGTAATTCTTGATCAATCTTAACAATTTTTAGGCCATCTTGCATGCAAGATGGCCTAAAAATGAAAGTACATTCCTGTAAAAAAACTTATCCAACCTCAGATGGCCAGTTTTCAAAGAGAGATGACAGACCACGAATTAATTCCATTAGAATGTGGTCTTCCTTGGGGAGTAGGTGGTTCTCCTTCTGAGAAGGACAAAGAGACACATCAATTTCGTTTGATCCTACTGGCTGATGTACTAGCACAAACTTGATAGTTACTTCCTTATTACATTATATTTTAAAAATTGACTCCATTCTCTATTCATTGTTCCAAACCAGACCCCTTTTTTATGTATTGCTTTCTGATTGCTCTCAAAGTGTCTTTCCAATTAAATAAGACAAAAAACAAGTTTCTATGAAGTAAAACTGTTTTTCCTATACTTTATAGGTTGCTGCATATTATGAAATAGCATGTATCATAAAATTTCTGCTGTTGATGGTTGTTTACTTTTTCTAGACACAAAAAATATGCATCAGAACTTAAAACCAGACAATTTCTTGCAATAACTACACATTTTATGTCTTCTTTTCTGGCTTCAGAAAGAATGGGTGATGTTCTGTACTAGAAAAGTTAATGCTTTTAAAGTCTTCTGTACTCACTGAATGTAATAACAATGACAGCACTTAGCACTTATATAAATCTTTTCATGCATAGAGCTCCATCCTGACATGGAAAGTATTATTATTCACATTTTACGGATAAGTTCTTTAACATTCTAGTAGTGAGTTCAATTTCCACACCCTCCAGGCCAAGCAAGTATTATAGTAGGGGTACAAATGTCAAAGATTTCAGCTGAGAAATTCCTCATCTGAGTCTCAGACCTTGCTTTAGCTTTATACTGGTTTCTGTTAGTGACTCTCCTTTAAATTAGAAGACCTGTTAAGTACCATTTCTCCATTTTTACTTCTTCTTCACTGACATTTTCCAGAAATCCAGGGGTTTCCTCAGCTTTTCCTACACAGGGAGTTTTCCCCATGACCTCAACTCAGAAGGACACCTACAGACTGACTCAAGCCTCAGTATTGTTTTGATAAAATATCTACAATAACTGTTTGATTTTTTTTGTCTGTCCTGTACAATCAATTTGTTTTATAAAAAATATGAAATATTTCTATTTGAAATAGTTTTATATACATTTTGATGCTAGCCACTTTTTAATCATTCTTCATTTATTAGCCATACTTGGAACCAAAATGTGATTAATGTACACAGCCATTATCCTGACCTACTTAGTTTCCCTGATACTTCTTCTTCTTCTTCTTCCATTTTGTTTTCATAACTGATTTTAGACTCTACATGGTCAAACTCCCAGATGTGTTTATATAGCATGTGGTATGATATGACTTCACCAGATTTGAATAATTTATTATGGCTAAATAAATACTATATCTATGTATTGTCATTTTTCATTTTGAACAGCAAAATCTTCAAAGGAGACCTAGAGACCTTTCTATATCTAGGTCTTAAAAAGCATCATTTGGTGGAATTTTCAGTGGACAGGGTAAGCAATACCTAACAAAAGTTTTCATTATTTTCTCTTTTGAGAACTTACATCCTGAAAGGTTTCCTTGAGTGCAAAATGAAAATACCTATGTCCAATTCAAGTAACAAGTAATTAATGCTACTTTCCCTGACATTAAGGAGAATACTGACAAAAAGAAACCTCAGTTAATGTAGGAAAAATAAGATCCTTGATTTGTTGTCTGCCAAAACAGATGGTATTTGCTGTATTTTCTTCACAGTCTTATATATAGTTAATAATCATATTTAAAAGTTACATTGGCAGAATAAGTAGTAAAATTATCTTTTTTTCCTAAATTTAAATGCTGATTTAAATGGCAGTGCTACAGGCTTCTGTGGTTCTTGATTTGTTGGTCACCTAAGTTACATGTAGAGGAGAGGAAGCAGCAAAATGGATTGGCTTGAATACCAAGTGGTATTCACCAAAGAAGAACCTGAGCCTATTTTTTCTACATAACCTTTTTATAATATACTACCTGTTCAGTTTAGTAAGTAAAGGAGACATGGTAAGTTTAGCTTAAATCATCAGGGAGTTTATAAGTTTATCTTAAATCGTCAGTAAACAGAAAATAAGGAAATAGCTACCAATATAATGTTATCCAATTCCTGGATCTCCTGTATATGCAGAAAGAGAAAAACCAGTGAAGGAAACCAAATAGATTGCAACCAAGTGAAATGAATGCAGATGGAAGCTTTTGCTTGATGTTGGTGGGTAACACTGACAGGTACAGGAGCAGCTGTTGAGCAAGAGCAGAGAGCAGCAAGTACCAACATCACCATGGGGCTGTAGCTGACCCTCCATAAGGTGACAGACAGAAACTCTATAGAGGCAGTTGAGTGGCAGCACTAGGATTTCAGGATAACATAAGACATCTGAAAATAGCTCAACTTCCTCTTAAATGTCCATAATTAAATTACTCTGCTTAATTCAGGGGCTGTTTAAACTTGGTACCCACTCCAGAGAAGCATTTTTCTATAGTGTAGCTCATATTGACCATTGACCTCAGTCAATGGTAGTGTTCAGCTCAGTAATCAGATGGGTTAAATGTAACAATGCATGTATGATTGCAAGTTGTGCCCCTTAATGGTAAAGAATATATGGTGAAAAATATTATGTCTTGGCAACACTGTGATATCATGTAATAGGAGACAAAAAGCCTTTTGAGGCATAGAGTTTAGTGAGCTTCAAAAGGAGTTTCAGTGAATGATATTAAGTGACTTCAGACTGTCAAGGAAAAAGTACATAAACAACAATTTATAATGTAAGCTCTGTAATGAGCTCTTCTCTCATAAATATGCAAAACACTAATTAGTTATAGCCAAATTTCCCTAGCTTTGGGAATCTTTTGGAATATAGCTTTTCAGTAATTGAATCACATCAAAGTATTTTTTCTCCCACTCTTCTAAGAGTGTTATGTGTGATTTGTTGGAGGGTAGGCAGAGATGGGAAGCAAGCTGTTGACAAACCAAAAGATGACTTTGATGTGGTTTAGTGAAACAGTGACTTACAAATTTATGAGAAAGCAATGCAAAATGAACATATAAGAAGCTCTGTTTGCAGTGACTACCAGCGCCACAATGAGGTCTGTCAATTAATTTGATTCTAATTTCCTGAAAGGCAACTTTTTTTTTTCCATGAAGTGTATAAATATTGTTAGATATTAAGTTATAACCTTATGTTGTAAGGTTTTGGAAGGATTTCAGAGTATGTTTGAAGGCAGATGCTGCTTTTACAGGGCATTTTTTTGTAAAGTTCCTTTTGATGATGTTTGAAACATTAAATGGTTGGACATCACATTATTTGTAGTTGAAAGAATTTCATTTGATTCTGACTTCAAAAAATTACAGTGAAGCAACATCACTTTCATTACAAATTGCCAAATCATTCCTCAGTATACCCACTGAATTAAATAACATTTGGCTTTCAGTCCTCACTTGGAAATGCAGAAGAGTGGAGTTTGAGGAGATCTACTGTTAAATCTGATATATTCTTTTTTTTTTCCTTTCCTTTCTTTTTTTTTTTTTTTATTATTATTATTTAGAAGCTGATCAGTCTAAAACTGTTAAACCCTTGGTGTATGAAATGTTACAACTTTGTTTCCGAATTGACTATGTGTTTTTTACCAATACACCTTTGGTGCTTCCAAGGCAACTGATCTGAACTATTGTATGAAACAGGACTGTTTAAGCATGATTACAGGCTCTGAACAGGATCCTTCAAATAGAGCAATAAAGTCAAAATATACAAAAAAAAAACTTAGAGCACTTCCTTTGTCATCAAACCAACTAAGTCCAACCTTTAAAACCATAGATTTCTTGTCTTGTTAGGTTTCGAGTCCATAGCCAAATGGATGAAGGGAATCATTCTATATAGTTTAATTAAAAGTGTGTTTGTACATCTTGGAAAGCAATGATTTTGCCTTCTGATAGGTCTGGAATGTTTGTGCTAATTCAGATTAAATGAATGAGGACAGTAGGAAAAGAGTAGATCTTCCATGAGAGATGGAAGGGACTGTTAATATGATGCTACAGATCTGGTCATAAAATGTTCTTTTAGGGATTTTATTGAAGTTGTTGAAATTATTGAAACATTTGTTTCGTTATAGTTGTTGGTTCCAAATTTAAATAGCAGTATGCATTTGGGGGATGTGCTGAAAGGAATTTTGAGGGTTTTTGTGTTTTTTTTTTTTTAAGCAAAAGTCTTTTTAGTCTTTAATTGCTTCAGCAGTAGCACAGATTCTCTTTGCTCTCATAGTCTAGCCTTCATCTACTTCTACAGCTGCATTCATTTCTATCTGTCTTGTTGACAACTGCATGAATTGTGACTAAATATAGGAGTTCAGTATTACAGCAAATACAAAGTCATTTCAACAACATTTACTTATATCACATTTTGCAAAATAAATGACAAAGTGAAGGCAATGTCATCATATTAACTCCATTGAAAGTTCCAGCTTTTATGCCTTGAACCTGAACAGAATTTCATGGCTGTACTCAGGTGAAATGTTCCAATGAAATAAGAAGAAAAAAGCTTTCTGAATTCTTATCTGTCACATTATAGAAATATTTTCATGAATTCCCAAGTTATTAAATTTATAACACTGCAGTATGTTTTTCCAATTAAATGTGCATTTTCTTTTGTCATAAAGAAGGAAAAAAACTATAGTTATGCTTTTTACAGTAATTTAATTAAGCATTTCCTGTAAATTCATTTCAGTATCTATCATGGCTCACTAAAGTTGAAATTCAGTATAGAATGGTAGATTAATTGCCCTTTGTCTTTGATGAAATAAGAATTGTAAATATGCAGAGTCATGAAATTTGATTGTGTTCCTCAATTGCTTATTCAATGCTTTGGAAACCTGAATCAAGAAATACAGAAGAAGAGGGCCAAAGGTTGTTAAATGTAGCGAGTAACACAGATTTTGAACTTTACTTAATGAACCGAATGTTTATTACTATGAAATAAATGCACCATTCAAAGAATTATGGAGGCAATGTAAAACATTAAAACTCTAATTAATTTTGGTCAGAAGCATGCAATGCACTCATTTTTCCTAAAACATTTTCATTAGGGTCTGTATTTTCTCTGTTATTGAGATAAATTTATTCCTTTATGGTAGTGCTGTCTTTTTCTGTTATGAATGTGTCCTTCAGTGATGTTTACAGTGATGTCTTTCAGCTGTCTTCAACTTTGGGCAGCCTGGCTCGACAGTAGCTTCCAGAAGCATTTTTGTATAACTCAGTTTTTATATTAAAGTATGTTAATACTTTTCCATTTTAATATTGTTAATCATTTTTGAAGCAAAGAACATTCAGACCTCTTGATAAAGAGCTATAGTTTTATATATATATATATATATATAGGCTATATCCAGATTGTATTTCACAAACGTATTTGAAAAAGCAGTTAAAACATGAAAAAATCTTCAGCTATCATTTGGTACCTACCAAGATACATGTATAACCTAACAACTGAGCTTAAAAATTAAACTTGTGCTACTTAGTTGTTTTTTTTTCCATTAAATAGTACTAAGAAATAGAGCTATTAATTCCTTATTGTTGGCTAGAGTACCTTTTGTTCTCATGTAACTATTATAAGAAGAAGCCATTTTATTTCCTAGTATAAAGAATACAAACATGAATAAGGGTTTTTTCTTACAGTTTAGTAAATGTGTAGTGTAAATATGTTGAGAGTATAACCATAAATTATTAAAAACTATTTTCATTATAATATGCATTTCTAGGCTATGAAATATTGTTCTATAGTAGTATTGCAGAATATAGTACATATAATATATATTATATATACTATATATAAATTATATATAATATATATTGTGCTACTACTATATACATATATATGTATATATATGTATATATAAAGTAGAACTTTCTCTTTTAAATTTACAATTCATAAAAATAATTATTATGTTGCTACATAAATAGTGCTATTTTGGTAACATTTGTATATATGTTTATATATGCGTAGATGTCATTATTATAATTGAAGGACAAATTTGCATTAGAAATTATCTTATTCATGACAGTGTCAGATTTGAAAACTAGAATGCCCTCTCACTCTGGATTGGAACTTAAGAAGACTTGTCCCATATCGGCATGGTACAGCCCTGTTAAAGCTGCTTTTCATCTCTTTTTTAGTTGATGTTGCAGGTTTGTGATGTCTAAGCATTTATAGGTGCAGTCAAATGTTCATAAACCTGAACCTTCAGAGACTCAAATTCTTAAAGAGGAAACATTTTCCTCTACTTTCTTCAAGGAGAACCAGCTGAACTTGTAAAACAATGGTTGGGTTTCAAGCACCACCTGCCCTGAAGAGGATCCCAACTGTAGTGGCAGTCAGCCAAAGGGACCACTCAGTGGAATGGTTGCCTCCTAAAAAGGAGAGGAACAGATGGAAGATTTGAAATCTGGCATGAAATTCCACTTCTCTACTAAGCGTTAAATGAAATTTGACTGTAAGGGCTCTTGCGATGGTACATTTATCTATATAATCAGAATTAGCAACAAGGAAGTAGAAAATACAGAACACTGACAAACATTTCAAAAAGACTTTAAAGTTCTTGTAGCAGTGTGAGTTAAAGGAAAGAGTTTGTGATAAACATGCAGCTGCTTGTAGCTTCTTAAAGAGGAGCTTTAGTGTAAAAGTAGTTCTGCTGGTCTTGCATTGCCACCTAGAGCTCAGCAGTTGGTACTGCTTGGTAAGGAAATGTAAGCAGCATTGCTCTTTTCACTGAACAAAGTGGGGTGGAGAGCTGCTTCCAGTTAATTGATGTCATGTTTGCTTACATTGTAATGGTTAGTCCCTTCACAGCCTCCATTTTATAGGGTACCAGATCAGCAGAGATTGTGCTGTAGGACTTTGGTGGGCTTTGACAGTAAGAATTAATGGCAATGCGCATTAAAAGGTACAACTGTCAGATATCCAGTGGTCCCAAAGGGGGCATTTTCTTGATGGCTGCTTTAGAATTCTTCATGAAGCAAATGTCAAACTTGTCAAGGCTGTCACTATGAAAATGATCCATGTAGCAAGGGTCTCCTTTTCTTGGGAAGCAAACAGCTGCCTTATCACTGCAGAGCTGTGGTTACAGAAAACTGTCATCTATCACAAGAAATTTATATTTGCTTCTAATATCCATCGGTAAAGAACTGTTCCATTTGTACTCTATTTTTGCACCACTGTTCATTACAAGGGTTGTCAGTAATACTATTGAAGAAGATAACATATGCTTTGGAATTAAAGTAACTTTTGGATTTTACTGCTGGATGCTTTCCTTTTGGTGATTTAACAGAGAGACTGTCTTAGCTCCCAGTTTTTCCCTGATGCTCATTTTCTTCCAAATGTGGCCTGTGACTTTGGAAGCTAGACTTTCACATACACAAACTCTATCACGTACACAAAAGCTCTAATATTTAATAAATTTCTTTTTTTTCCTGATCTGTTTTTTAAGAGTATTAAAAGTATTTTTACCTACTTCCAAATGGTGTTTTCCTAGCTAGATTCTGTGAGGCAAGAGATGAAATGCCAGCTGGGCATCCTTAATAATTTAGTCTGTTAGTCATATTACAGTCTTTTGGGTTAAGATACTCTAAAAAGTACTGGTATCAGAATTTGGTCCTTAGGGCTTTTGAGATGCTATTTCTAGATTATGTAACAGCAGTGATAACCCTTTAGTCATTCCTCCTTATAGCAGGATATTTTTATTTTTGCATACTTTTTTATTATTCAGATGATTCTTTACATAGTCATGTAATGTATAGCTGTTTATTAAGTTTAAAATACAATTACAGTTGGCAAAATAGTCAACATTGTAATGCAACTCCAGATATAACAGGCATGGTGCAATGAACAGAACTGGGAATTGATGCATGCCCTAGCACAGTTAATTAATGTGTGATGGGTTCTATTTGCAGAAGAGTGTCAGATTTTCTGTAGAGTTAAGAATTGTCTAATTCACTGTCATTTTCCAGATTTCATTTTGTTAACTAATGGAGGAAAAATAAATTCTCAGACATTTTGAAGGAAATTGGTTGGAGGGGATGAAAAGCGAAAGGGATACTCAAACCCAGATATTCATTCCAGAATTTGTCTACAGGGGAATATTCTGGAATAATTACTACAAAATTAGCTTTCTGTCTCAGACCCATTATTCTTTGGTCAGAGAATAATGTGATTGACCTTAAACATGCTTTCAAAGGAGATGAAATTGTATGACAGTCTTTCTCAACTGTCAGCTCAAAACTTTAGAAATAGAATTTAAAAGTCAGACTCTTACCTTTAGTTTTTGTCACCTAAAGATATCTAAATATTGAAGTGCTTTCATTAACTTCAGCAAAGCTATTGAGTGCTTAATGCTTCAATAAATCAAACAATTATGTGGCAGATTTTAGGGTCTTGTTTCTAAATTCCTGGCCTCATTCTGTTGCTGTGACTCTTAAATGCTCATCTACCAAGTATAGGCTAAGCAGAGTGAAAGAAGAGATTTCCATAGGACATTTGAAAACACCAGCAGAGCACCCAAAGGACCCTTTAATGAAGTACCTTGTTTCCATCAGAGAAAAGGTGGGATGCAGGGCAAAGGAGATAGGAAAACTAATGTGGAAGGTCCATCTCTCCATCAGTGTCATCAGGATGCAGATGAGGTGTCCAGTGTCTTGAGGAGCTCCTGAGTTGGCATTTCAGTGCAGTGTTGGGTTAGCAGCACTTTGTAATGCTCTTTTTACTTTTCCTTATCCCTGTTAGTTTTATAAGTCTGTAATAGCATCAATTCCAGACTAGTAAACTTCATTCATTTCAATATTAACATAATCTTTGGGCTTTTTCAGTAGGAGTAGTAGTACTTTCTTGAGGGATTCACATCCCTTGGCTATTCCAAGTCACCAGATCTGTGCAGAAGCATCTTTTTGGTGACTGTATTCACTATTAGATATTTGAGTATTTGGTTTTCTGTAGTCACAAAAGATACTGAGACGAGTTTGATTTTTGGCATCCGATGGCAAGAACTACTTTAAAAGTTTGACTTGTGACATCTGCTAGAAAAAGCTACTTTGATTTTAGGATTTTTAGAGCAGAAAGTACTAGATGTTAGATTCATAGGTGGCTGGAAGAAAAATAAATAATAATATAAAAAGAGCTGTGAGGTATTAATAAAAATAATGTGATCTGAATTTCTGTGGGCAGAAACCAGAATACAGTATTTTGTCTGCTGTGTAGCTGCTGGTAATAGAAATTTTGCACGCTGCTATCATGGACTGGTTTTTAACAGATAACATAAAAATAGAAGGTTTTCCTTTGCTATTCATCAGAATTTAAAGCATTATAATGATAATGATAGGTGGTAATTACTAAAACAAATATATTAAATATATTTAATCTGCAGTCTGTTTTGCATAATTTCTTGATAATTAGGCTATATAGGCTGTGTAGATGAAAATTCGAACATTATTAATGACATTGGAAAATCCAACCATTTCATTTTTCTTTGTGCAATCATCAGGCTGCCTCTTGGGCTACTAAAAAATAGATAAAACATTTCATAGAAATCTTGCATTGTCAGCAAACTGAAATAATAGTGAGTTTTCTCATCTTGTAGTATGATTAATATGTGCTGTAAATTGTCAGTTCAGATCTTCCCCAAGCATACTGGTGGTAATAGAACACTTCTTATAGTTTGTAGAGGTTTGTGTCCCAAATTATTCTGACATTGCCATTCTGAGGCCTCTGCTGTCACTTCTTTTCTGGCAGAAAGCTGCATGAATGCCAGACCTGGTGGTTCATACTTTCCAGTGTTCCCCAAAATCCTTTCTGCCATCTTGTTTGTGCTGGCACTGTTGTTCATGTGCCAGTGCACAGTCTGGGAACTGATCTGGCTCAGGGCATGTCTAACAAAGAAAGAGTTTTCTCCCCTTGCTAGTTCATCCTGTGAGAAAGATCAAACATCACTACTCTGAGCTTTGCACAGCAATCACTTGTGTTCAGAGATACCAAACTTTTGTGTCCAAATGAGGTGTGTTTCTGTTCCTGGAAAACAAGATGGAGTGAAAACCCTTGTACAAAAATATGATGTTTTGTGTGGAGCCTGGTTCAGTGTAATGCTAGTCAGACAGCTTTTGGGCATAAAAATGCAAAAACCCCCAATAAATTAAAAAATCAGCCAGGCATCTGTATGACTTGTGCATTGGAATCTGCCCACGTAAGTCAAATTTATGTTCTGCTGTAGATTTTACCCATTTGAATATGTTTCACTTGTTTGAAGCAACAAGAAATCAACAAAGGAAAAGTATTCGTTCTGCAAAATATCCCAAAGTTGATGCTTCCATCTGGAGTATTCAACCCAAGCAAATCCTGGAGCTGCCATCACCAACAGCCATCATTTCTGCATCTCAGAATACACTGATCACTGCAGCTGCTCTGTAACCTGGGAATTCTGCCAGAGTGCAAGCATGACCTTTTGAGCACAGAATTAAACATTTCAAATTTACACAAAGGCAGAAGATTCTCTTAAAAAAAAAACTCATTCATTGGATAAAAACTTTTTTGCCATCAAAAAAGTCAGGAAGCCAATATTCAGTGTTGGGCCTAATATGCCTTAACCCTCTTGTAGTCCTCAGTGAAGGTATGGCCCTGTTGTCTCTGAAATTGCTGCATGCTCCATTTATTAGGAGAGGAAGCCCTAAGCAATATGTGGAGAGTTCTGGGAAAGAATGATATTGTAGGGTTTATGTATTGTAGGGTTTATTGTAGGGTTGTGTATGAGGAAGGACAAACCAGGACATCAGAATAATGTCAAGTTGAGTGCTAGGAAGGTGGATTAGTTGGCTCTCAGGTCAGCTGGAATACAACTGCTGTAGGTAGGGACCTTCAGAAACATGCAGATTTGCTGTTCTTTTAGTAACATGTTCTTCATTAAATAACCTGGCTGCTTTTCCATAGCAATCAAAAGTTTCTGTGAGTGTTTTTTCTATTCCACAATTCTCTTTTGACACCTGTAAGCAGTAAGCTTGGTAACATCTTACTCCTTTGCTGTTTCTAATTCTACCCTGTGTGTTTTCATCTGAAGTTTGACCTCTGTATGTATACTATACATTGCACTCTCTTTAATATATTCTACATTTCTAATTTCAACAAATCTTCAGTGTTTGGTTTCACACACATACACAGACTTGTTTTCTCAGCTAAATGAAAAGAGCCACAGGGAGCACTACATGTTTTAAAGGTAACTGAAGAGATGACGGTCCAGAAAGAGAAGAAAAAAAGCTTTTAGTGGTCAGTTATGTACATATTTCTCAGTGCCTGGGCTGTCTCCTAAAGGGGGAGAATTCAGAGGCCCGATGGCTTGGAGTATCTGCTACTTGAATAGAACAACTAGCTTTCCCATTTTATTACAGTTGGACATAACAGATCACATTTTTAAATGAGATTTTCTACTGCCATTCTATTTTGTGCTTCCCATGTAATCTTCCTATATATTTTCTACCTCTAAATGTTATAGTTATTGTTACAAAGCATGCTTTGATGGTGAAAGAAGGATTAGGATGCAAAAAGATAGAGTTATTTTCCAAGAATGAAAATGTTCTTTTAAATCAGGAAAATACACCTTGGGTTACAGGGTCCCACCTAAATGTCCCTGGTGTTTCCATTCTCTCAGCTGTTGGCTTGTGATGAGTACTGTTACAGCAGCCAGGATGCTTCTTCATTCCAAAATGTCTGTTCATTCCTTTTTGGTGTTATTGGAATGTGGAAGATTCTCTGTAAATTGAATTAAAATGCAGACTAGAAAACTGGTCATACGCTGAAATTGTGATAAGGACTGCTCATGATGTGATGAGTTGCAAGTTGCCTTATGAAGCAGTTTCTCACTCTTCCATAATTTATACTTTGGAGGTCGTGATTTTGTACTGGACACAAAATAGGATCCACTCCTATGGAAACAGGCATTATGATGTCACTTCATTTTTTCAGTGAGATCCAGAGGACCCCATAGTGAATTATGAGCCTTACTCTTGGAGCTGAAGCTGTAGAATATTGTAAGCATGCTGCTGCCTGACATGCTCATGTTTCCTATTTTAGACCTGACTGATCTTCAGATAACATATGGTGGTACAAGTAATTGGAAAATTGGCAGACCTGTCAAGAAAATATGCTAGATGGGACAAAAATATGATGCTGCAGCACATAAAGTGTCTCTGAAGTTAAATTTATTGTCTTTTATCAAATGGTGAAGTAAACATATCTGGTCGCAAAAAAATGAAACATTTTTCAATGGCAGATGCTTTTCAAAAGTAATTTTTAGTACAATGATGAAAGTTCTTGCATTCAAAACTTATTTAGTGGGAACCTCTGGTCAAGAACAAAGGAAAGGTTTGTAATACTTTCTCCTGTAGGCGTTTGAATATATTGTCATCTCTGTGTGATTTAATAATTGCTTTATGTAACTATCCAGTAAAATGGTCAGCAAAATATTTACTTTTTTTTTTTTTGCTATCAATATAGGCAATTAGATTTGTTTAAATTTTGTATAATTTTTATTTCAACACTTGAGCAAAATCAATCACTTGAATAAAGGACTTTCTGCTTATTTTTATGCTCATTAGTCAGGCAAAAGATGGCAAAAGACTGTACAGAATTCCATACATCTGCATAAGCAGAAAAAGTATACTTTTTCAATAAATTGATTAATGTTCAGGTTTTCATTTTCTTTTACAGGAAGAAGAAAATGAAGCTGAAGCAGAAAATCCATCTCAGGAGCTGAATTTGGAACAGAAAAAATCAAAAAAATAGGAGATTGCTGTCTTGTTTGAAATATTTGCAAGTTGTGTAACAGTGGTTATAGTTTCTCATTGTAAAATTAAGAAAAAAAGTTCTCAATAAAGTCATTGAAAATTAAATTCATGGTGCACTGGGGAATTAATTAAGTAGCTCCTGGTGATATTCTTGATTACATTAAAAGCTGAATTACCAGAACTGAGTACTTTACCTATAAAATTCTGAAAGCTTTTTGAACACATTATAGAAAGCTGATGGGTTATTCATCACATGTAGCATTTACTAAGCAAATAGGGCAATTTTATGTTTTACTCTGCAAAACAGTGTTATCCTTAAAGGATAGTTATAACTCAGACATATTTTGGTATTTCTGAGCAAGAGCTTTGATTCTTAAAAGTTAGATAAATATGTTCTACTAAAGGAGTTCTGAAATTTCTTCTGATCAGTGATTAAATGTTTCTGAGGAGTAGGTAGAGGCAAGAATTTTTTGATATGTATGGTACATTTTCAGAAGTAATTACTTTTACATTTGTATTGTGATTTTTAATCGGTTTCTTGCTGCATTATACTATTCCTGATGTAAACCTTTTCCATCTTCATGTGATCATTGCCTTTTAATGAATGTCAAGCTTTTGTCTTGATTAGGCCATCTTACTCAGGTCTAATTCCCTCATGCCATTCTTTTCATTCTAACAAAATAAAATAACTTCTTTCTGTGTCATTAGACCTTCAAGTGAGTAATAAACATCTAAAATAACTTTTCTTCCTATAGTCCTAATTTTGTTTTCTAATTTACCTTTGCTTTTTAGCCTGTGCAGGTCACTAAATGGGAAAGTACAAGAAATTCAGAGGTAGATTTATAACGTGATAGCTTCACAGATTGCAGTGAAAAAACAAAAAATCTCACTTTCAGGTTTAAAACAACACTCGCTGAAGTCCCTTCAGTGAAGTTTGTCATACTCTAGAGAAATAAATTATCTTCAGCTGAAAGAATTCACTTCTTTTCCCACTCTGCTATACTTTTACTTTTTGCATTGAGTGTTAAATCAGATTGTAAATACTATCCATCCCAAATTTTATCCTCTCTGTGTAAATTATATTTTCAGATATTTTAAAAACAACATGCCTGTGCTTAAGCAATATCTTTTATGAATTCTTTCCTGGTTTATGAGGTTCAAATGTGTGTAGCTCATGGACAGATTTCAATCAAATTACTCTACAAGAGTTTAATAACACTAGATCTCATTTTAACAAATGTAGCTATCATGTAAATAAACATATGAAATAAATTCAGCATTGGTTCATTTGGTGCAGATCAAACTGTAGCCATCTCAGAGAGGAGGGAACATATGATTTTGTTTTCACTGCAGTGGAAGAGACAGATTTAGAAAAGACAGAAGCAGAGTTTTACCATGCAGGACCTTAGGGACTGTTCTCTGTGCAGCAACGTGAAGGATCACAGGGTAGCTGAAAGCAAAGGGAATGTTTTTCATTTTTCAGGCTAACCCAGGAAACCACAGTTCTCAGAGCTTAGTTCTCATCAGGATCTGAAGAAGGGGCAGGGTGTCCAGTGGAACAGGCTGAAAGGCCCCTGAACTTTGAAGGACAGAACTAGTAACTTACAAAAAAGGTAAGAGAATAAAGTTTACATAAGGGTTACAGAAAGGAAGGTAATGACAGGGAGAGATACTGACTGAGATGAATTGGCCTGGACATGCCTTGGCCTTTCAGCCTGCACTTGATGCACTTGATATTTGGGTTTATCCTGCCTGAAATTAATAGATAGGGCCTCAGTTGTGCAAAATATTTGAATCTTTATATAATCTTATTTCCATTCAGTCCATGGTAGCACATTTGTCCATTTGCTGTGAGTCTAAGCTGTGTGACCACCCAGGACTGTACAGGTGTGGGAGAAGACAAGGGTGGTTGTTTGCTGGTTTTGCGTGCAAATGCATTACTTGGCTCTTGAACACCTGAGTGAAAACAACAGTTGAGACATTGAAAGATATCATTTGCTTCCATTTGATGCATAACTTTGATGAGCTTTAAAGGAGTATATCCATATCTTTAAGTATATCCATATCTTCAAGTATATCCATATCTTCTAAGTTCTTCAAAATTTTTTGTGAAAGTATAATTACATAAGCCATACTTTTAGCTAGCTCCAACATACATCACCAAAAGTCTACAGTCAGTGTTGATAATCTGTCTCTTGGTTATTTACTTTAAAATGGAAACATGGAAATTTAGACATTTTCACTGAAAAATAATAACCAGTACTTTTACCATAAGTAAAAGCTGGGGGGGAAATTGAGACAAATTGGCTGAATTGAAATGCAGTCCTACCTTCATCCCTGCCAGAAAAATGTCAGAAACGGATTTTAATAACTTGTTTATAGACATGTTTACTTAACAAAGGGGGAGAGGTGTTTAACTGATAAAGATCAAATGGATCAGATAAAGGCTGTATCAAATAGGTAGCTTCATTTATTTTGATTCTGTTCTAGTTAAAATTTGCAGCTGAATTGGTTTTTTTGTGTATTCTTGAGTTTTCAAGCTACCAGTATGAATTACATTTTCATTATATTTTTTCTCCTCATTGTCCAGAGGATTTTTTGGTAGAACACACTGGGTAAAGCAGGTGGCTGCAGCACTGCTACATGGCTCTGACATGATGCTTCTCTGTTACTCTTCAGCAGAACTAATGTGTAAACCTGATACAGAATACTGTGACTTTTATTAAAGGTGTGTACATGCTGCAGTGAAACACAAGCCAGCTTGGATACTGAAAACACCATAGCTCCTGCAGAATGAAGTTCAAAGCTTATCTGAAAAAGCTCAGATGAAGAAGCTCTCAACTTAGAGATGGGAATAGAAAAACTTGAGACAGTTTAATTCAGCTGACTGCAGTCACTTTTGTGGAGCAATATATTTTTTGTATGCAAATACACACAGACACCCCTCTGTACATGTGCCCAAGCAGTCAGTTATAATGTCCTTTTTATTTCTCTTCCCCTCAATTCTCTTATTTAATACTAAGAGTTACATGCTGTTCTGAAAGTCTAGATGGAGAACTGCTTATTTCCCACTGCATCCCTCTCATGCATGACAGTAATGATGCTCCCCAGTTGGGAATTGCAGTTTTCTGGATTGCATTAGTGATAGTTATTTTAGGGTGGCTTAGGGGATAATTATGTTTTCTGTGCTTGAGGAAAAACTGTCATTTTCCTCATATTAAAGCAAATTCACTGCTTTTGTGCAGTTAATGATGGATTGCTGTTGGTTTTTGTTCAGTTCTCCATGTTTGCTCTTTTCTCTCCTGTGGAACAGTGGGCTGTGGAGAATTTTCTGGACTCCAACACTGTTTTCTATTACAGACAATCGCTTCATCCCCAAATAAGACAAAATTTCTCTATTACTATAATTTTTGTTCTTAAAAAATAATGTCTAACCTTTCCACTCCCTCATGGGAGTATCAAAAATTCGAGGTGTGGAAATTCTTCACTTCAGGTAAAATTTCTGATTTATGAGAGTGTGGCTAATGCTGTATTGTAGATATATGTGCAGTAGTTTGTTACTAAATGAATCTCTTTAGTACATTACCTAATTGTTGTTGTCATGCAAGGATTCTTACTCTGAATGCTGTATTCCTACATTAAACATAGGGCTCCAAATGATTGGCATGAGCTAAAAAGTCAAAGCTACTTTTGAAGCAGATGCTTTTACTTTCCTGTTTGTTGCTTCACTGGGATTGAAACACTAATTCTAAAATGTTGTGCAGTCATAAGGATTCTGGACAAAAGCAAATATATCTTGGTATTTTAATCCCAGTGTATGTGTAACTTCTTATGACAATGAGAATCTACAGTATTTTGGTTTTGTCTTAATGATACATTGAAATATATTGCTACACTGAACATTTGGTGCTCATTTAGGATCTTTCTCCTGAACAGCACAAATTGTGGTGCTTTATGGGCACAAAGTGTCACATACAGCGGCTAACCCTAATACGATATTCATTTTCTGCTCATTAGAAAGCACTTTTATACCTGTAAATTAATAAAACTATTTAACATGATTATTCCCTCTCAGAAACTTCAATGTTTGCACAGTAGTAATTTTTGACTGCTCCTTATTGCAGTCCCATAAGCAGGCTCCCTCTTGGTTGGTTGCTCTGCATCACTCTACAGAAACTAACTCTCCCTGACATTAGGCTGGATAGGTTTTACCCTGGCTTTACTCTGAAAAGTGAAGATTGATTAGAAACTGACTCTGTTTCACATGACCTAATGAAAACAATTTTTACAATGAGCCAACGACTTCTATCACCTATCTAAGGCTATAGAGTGAAATCATAGCAGGTAATAAATGTTTCCCCATGGTGAATTCAGTGTGGATTCAGTCTGCAGTGATGCTATCTGGGAAGGAAGTCAAATGCTGAAGGCAACAGCATGAAAATGCACGCAGCTATGGCATAATTCTGATTTGTTTGGAAGAACTATTAATTTCCTTGTTACAAAGCCAAGTAAGAGCAACCCTTTAAAACTGTTGAACCATGAAAGCCATTTCCTTAAGGGTTTTAAATTTGGGAACAGAGTCATGAAATTTATAGCTTTGATGAGATATTCTTTGCCTGCAGTCAGAATGAGAGCTAGATCATTGGTTTCCCAGCATGACACCTATGTATTCTTGTGTGCAGTAGATATCATTAGGCTCATAATAACACAGCTATCATCACATTAACGTCTGAAAGGTTCAGTTTTGATGCTTGGTTTAAGTCTCATTTATACCTACAGCATACAAAGCAGCTGAATAAAAGCAAAAGCTGCATCTTACCTATATAGTGCTACTGTTATGCACTTTAACCAAAAAATACAGTAATTTTATGCCTGATCAAATTTTTATTATTTTATTTTTCTTGCCAAGTCACATTGTTTTGAAAGAGCCTCAGTGATGAACTAATAGCATGCCATGAATGCAGTAGCAGATAATGGTACAGTGAGACCACTTTTTTTCTGGTTCATGCCAGTAAGGACAGTAGGGAACACCATATGCATATTGGCCTAATAATTGTAATTTTCAGTATATTACTGAAAATTTATGTACTATGTCTGCCATCTTATGGTAGAAGAGAAGTGCGTCAGAACAAGCTGATAGCACCTCATTTCTTGTATTCTTTCAGGTAAAGCAGGGCAGTCTGTCATGTTCTAGCAAGGCACCAGCAGTTAGAAGTCACACAAAAAAGGAAATACAACTGAAAAAAAATCATGTTTTCACTGCCCTGCTACATATTCTGTGAGCTTCTCTTGGAAAAATATAGTATATCTCTTTACATCATAAAGTAGTGCAGGTTTTACAGTGAATATCATACCATTTGTATCAAATGAAATTTGCAGAGAGAGATACCAAGAGAAATCATCTTTTGTTCGCCCTGTAAGTGAACAATTGGAAAGAGTTTGGGAGAAACATCTTTATTCTCATAATGGAGAAAAGGAGTCTGGAGAAGCACCAATGTAGCAAGTCTAATAACTTGTGGCAAATTACTTACTACTTTGATCTGAAAAGTTTTCCCCAGATCAGTGTCAGAGCTTTCATTTCTGTACATGGGAGAGAAACCTGCGGGAGTTCTGGCAAGAGACAGTCTGCAGATTAGGGCTGTAGCATTGAGTTAAAAGCAGCCAATTCCAAGCAGTGGCTTGGAAAGAGTAAAATACAAAGACAACTTGAATCATCAGAAGTTGGGAAGGCTACATGAGACAATATTCTGCAAGAGCTTGAAACCCTTGTGGAATAAGAAACACTAATTAGCAGCTAAGGAGATAGGATTTGTAAAAGATAGGGTATAGCAATAATGTTACCCAGAAGAAAGACTTCAGGATATTTTCATTTTAGTTGTTAAAATACAATTTTTTAGTATTTATTTTAAGGATCACTGTTTCAGTCACCAATATCTGAATATTTCTCACTCAAACTCCAAACTTGTGTTTTAACATCTTGCTGTAAAAGATGTATTATGAAATAACCTTTTTTTCTTAAATATTTTAGGGGTTGGTTGAATTTTTAATGTCTTTATATCTTCATACATCAAACCCTTTCAAATATTGAATCGGCTGCACTATTATGAAATGTTTTGTCCCTGAAAAGGAATACAATATTCATTTCTAGTTACTAACTTAATGCCAAGTGGTTAGGTGAAAAATGCCTTTTTCAGCCCACATTTGTTCCATGGATGTACCTTGACTCTTTTTAGAATCCAAGCATAGTGTAGATAATACATGGCATTGCTGAACCCACCCTTTAAGCTGCATTGCTCATGTTATGGAATTATCTTTAATTGCTAAGTAGCTTGCCTATGTAAATCTGTGTGAAATCACACCATTGATTCCCACCTTTAGGATTTGGAGTCAAAACAAAACTGTTTGTTTGTACCTTTTCTTCCTTGTAGATAAAACCTTTTTTAGACCAGCCAGAGGAATTGTCACCTTTCAGAGAAGCAGGGCGAGGCAGCTGCCAGCAGTATGGGACAGCAGCACAGAGAAAAGACTCCTGTTCCCCAAAGCTTTGTTTTCAGTACAGAAGACAACAGCCTGAAAAGCCACACTGAAGAAGTGATATAGCTTGGATCACGTTCTTTTAGCACATCCCTACATATTCAATTGTATATTTTTGGCCTTTGTTAAGGGAGAAAGGAATGCAGGACTGCATTGCTGAATGCTAAAGTTATTTAGTAGGCCACTGTATTGGGTTTGCATGGCCAGGCTTTGGTGGTGGTGGGGCTACAGGGGTGGCTTCTATGAGAAACTGCCAGAAGCTTCTTCCATGTAAGACAGAGCCAATCCCTGGCAACTCCAAAGATGGATGTGCTGCTGGTCATGGCTGGGCCAATTAGAAACGGTGGTAAAGCCTCTGTGATAAGAGATTTAAGAAGAAGGGGAAAAAATGTATATAGCACAGTTGTAATAGCAGCCAGAGAAGAGCAGGGAGAGAATATGTGAGAAGAACAACTCTGCTGACAGGAAGATCAGTGGAGAAGGAGGGGCAGGAGATGCTCCAGGCACCAGAGCTGGGATTCCCCTGCAGCCCCTGGTGCAGACCATGGTGACACAGCTCTGCCCCTGCAGCCCATGGAAGTCCACAGGGATGCAGAGATCCACCCACAGCCCATGGAGGAGACCCCCACCAGAGCAGGTGGAGGCTTGGCAGGAGGCTGTGACCTTGTGGGAGACCTGTGGAGAGAGGAGCCCAAGCTGGAGGAGCCTGACCTTGAAGGACTGCATGCCATGGAAGAGTGACCCATGCTACAGCAGGTCCCAGGGAGCTGCTGCTTGTGAGATGAATTCATGCTGGACAGGTTCATGGAGAACTGTCTTCCATGGGAGGGACCCCACAGTGCAGCAGGGGGATTGCTTTTCTCCCTGAGCATCAGGACAAAGCCAGGAGTGATGAACTGACCATAACCCCCATTCCTTCTCTCCTTGTGCCACTGGGATAGGAGGTAGAGCTGGGAAGGAGGGAGGGGTGGGGGGAAGATGTTTTTAATGTTTTATCTTAGTTCTCATTATCCAGTTCTGATTTTGCTACCAATAGATTAATTCTGGCCTGTTTTGCCAATGATGCTATTTGGTGAGTGATCTCTCCCAGTTCTTAGCTCATGAACCCTCTGTTATATTTTCTCTCCCCTGTCTAGCTGTGGAGGGCAGTGATACAGAGGCTTTGGTGGGTGCCTGGCATCCAGCCAGAGTCAACCTGCTGCATCCAGGGTGGAGCCCAAATGACAGACCTCCTCTCAGTCAACACTGGCCTTGGGTCCAAGCAGTTACAAAATTTCTTCTGACCAGCTCATTTCCCAGGAGGGCGCTTGCAAACACTGCTTTGCTTGTGGCTACACACAGTAATTGACTCACCCTTTTATTGCAGCCGTGCAGATGTGAAGAAAAATTCTTAGAATAATCTTTTGGGGTTTTTTTGTAGGTCATCCCCACACAGTTATTCATAAGGAATAAACTTTCAGAGACAGACCAAATCTATTAAGTAACTTCAGTACCACCCATATGCAGGTACTGCTGCCTTGCAGGTGTTTTCTGAGGAGTGGAAGAGGCTGGAATTCAGCAGCTTTGCTCCTCACAGCCCTGGGAGCATCTCCCTGGGTGGTTGTGGGCAGTAACTCCTCCTGGATCCGCCGGAGCAGCGAGCTGTGTTGTCGTGGCTGCTGCTTTGTTATCCTGAGCCAGGGAGTGTAGGGGATGTAGGGCAGCCTGCTGACCTGTCTGGTAACTCAGTGCCTCAGCCAGAGTCCAGTGGTGGTTGGAGCATCAATAACTGCAAATTACCTACAGCAGGGAAGAACTGATATCATGGTGAAAGTCTGGCATCATCAGCAGAGAATTTGGCAGCAGTAATAGTAGTCCATTAAACTGAACTATCAGTTTTTCCATTAATAACTGGCAACTATGTCTTTAGACCCATATCATCATCTCATCATTCCATTCTCAATCTGGTCAGACTTTGCTGCCCACGCCTGATTAGGAAGTTATGTTTTGTTGATGTGAACATCAGACCTGTTATCTTTCCACTTTTCTTCAGGGATAGAACTCTGTGTAACATTAGACCCCAAAACTGGTTGAAGCTCAAGTAAAGGTAGTCTCACTAAAGAAGGAAAAACATGAAGCTCTCATTCTTGTTGGTGGCTGGTATCAATTTAAATACAGTTTTTTGAACAGCCACACTGCTTCTGCCCTGTAGCCTGGGATTGTTCTTTTTGCAAAGATTTCCTCATCTGGGCATGCTGCCATTGCTGGAGTAATTCAGGCTTACTTGATTTAGGTTCCCTTACTGCAAAAGATGGCAGTTCCATGTGTTTTCTGAGAGGAACACTGAGGCTGAAATAATTTCCTACCTTCTTGCTGTCCAGTGCTTGTTAGCCATCAGATTAGCAGAGTTTTCCAGTAGGGCAAAACTCTCCTTCTTTCAGGCATGAGAGAAGGCTGAAGATATAACCCTTTTAACAAGGAAAACAACTGCAGCTTTGCTATTTTGAAATCTCACAGGAGCAAATCAGAAGGAACAAACTTCAAACATAGCATAGAAATACCACAGCACCTCATGATCATGGCCCCTAAAAATGGAACAGTCAATTTGCTGTTTGCCCAAGGTGTCAGGGAAGAGCTAGAGAGTTGCAGCAATTAAGCAACAGTTTTGGTATCAGTGCCTTTGAACTTGTACCACTGCATTTTAAAGATCTTGATTTTTTAAGTAAAGGTATTTTCTTAGTAGAAGCAAAGTTCCATTAGAAGTCAAGTTATTATAACATTCATGAATTATATTCACTTAGAAATTGTTTTTCCTTTGCTTTTAGGGGCACTGTTTCATCTGTGGCACAAGGAGACAAACATCACTTTTGTTTGCCTCTTTTACAATGAATTCTAATTTTGCATCACAGACCTGTTTAGCATATGTATCCCCTAACAGCTGATATTCAAACCTTTTCTGAAAATGATCAGCTGCTTTTCCAACTTTAGGTATCAATTTTATATAGTATTATTTATATATACACATTTATAAAAACCTGTATTTGTTTCCTTCAGTTTTATAGTTTGTGTATTCTCCATCCTTTGATGGAGAAAATTAGAAAATTCCCTAAACAAACTGGTCTGATCTCAAGCTGACCCATCTTTGAGCAGGAGGCTCAGCTAGAGACCTCCTGAGCTTCTTTCCCATCTGAATTATTCTGTGATAAGTACTTAATGTTTATATTAGCAGCTTGAATGTGCAAATAGAGAAGATAATAAAACACTTCCATTTTAAAGTCCAAGTGTATCTGTTTTCCCTCTGGGAATGTGAGACAAGATGTCACTTTCCAGTGCAAGACCCTGAGCTTCACAGCACATTCAGCTGCCCAGCTTTGAGCAGAATCCAGGCACTGCCCTGGGCTCTGTGTCCAGGTGAGCTCTTGGGGCTCAGACAGGTACTGCCTTCTAAATATGACTTAGAGTGCAACTTTCCAGCTTCTAAAAAATAATAGCAAATTTTATTACTCTGTTTCAGAGTGTGCTGGCAATTTGAGTATTTGAGTTTATTGATTCCTTTTTTATGCCTTCAGAAATACATGACAGTGGAGATGGGTTTGGATTCAGATGCTTTTTAACTTTTTTGCCCTCTCCTTAAATTTTCAACTCAAACATATACAGACTCAGGTGGAGCTTGTGGAGCTCAAGCTGGCACAGTTAAATGTCACTAAGCTCTGACAGTGATAAGGACTTGAAAAACTTTTTCCAATGCTTTTGTGCTTGAGTCCTGCTCTACTGACCACCAGTTTTGTATTTTTGAAAAGTCACTGACCTCTGGACTTTATGACAAACCATACCAGCTTAAACTTGCAAGATGATACACATACATGGCAGTCTCCAAGATAAACCTTGGAAGGGATTAATATTTCTGAGTTTATGACTAGTGTGCAAGAGAACGGGGTTAAAGGTTTATTTTTCTTCTATTGTTCTTTTCTTGTTTTACTTCCATCAAGGTAATTATTTTTGCATCTCTTAATTTTATCTCTCACTGTAGATGAAACAACTGATTAGTACCAACTAAAACAAACAAATAAAACCAGATATATTTATAGCAAAAAAAAATATTTCACCTTTAAAAGATCATTTATTAGAGAGTTCATCCATAATGTATATAACATGCTAATAAAGACTAAGGGTGTAATATTTATGCAAGGAAAGTATGGCATAAGGTGGTAATCCTCCAGTGAAGCAGCAACTTCAGGAGCTCCAATTCATCAGAAGCTTTTTGACATCTTTCCCTTGGGCCAGGTCAATTGAAACTAAAAGCATTGCAAATGTCACATACTGAGGGCTGTTGAAGACAGAAGTGACGTGCATTTTCAAGCCTTTGCTGGCTGGCTTATCTTTGAAGCACTATTGATTACCTCATGAGGAAGAGGCTGTATATTCTTTCCCTTCTGCCAGAGTGAGGTAAGTTATGTGGGCAGAGGTAATAGAAGCAGTGAATTTGGGAAAATTCACTGTAAGTTAAAAAAAAATCACTGAAGTAAAGCACAATGGACATGCTGATGTCAAGAAAGGTGCTGTGATAAAAAAAGAGGAGAATGATCAAACCAAGAACTCCAGTGTGTTAACCTATGTTGGTATGGCAAGCAACAAAGCCATTCATATGACAAATTACTATACCAGCTCTCCCATTTTGTCTTTCTAAATTGTTCTATTCCCATGTCTTTTGCAAAAAGCTGATTTCCTGTGTCTTTGTAAGTACATCACCATGGCAGAAGAGTGTGGGTCATATGTCTTCTCATAGGCTTTACCTAGGAAAGTTCTTTTTTTATTAATACAATTGTCTTTTTGGGGACATCGAACTTGGGAAAAGTTTCGGTGTTCTACTCCTGCAGAGATGGTAATGTAGACGTCTAATAGTAAGAAAAAGTAGATATTTCATGGCAACCTATCCAACCTATATAAAATTCCCATTAAAAATAGTTCAGACATTTGTGTCATAAAATGAAGTTGTACTATGACAGAACTCTAATCAGATTAAAATTATTTTCATTTGGCATAAAAAGACATTACAAATTCCTGCTGTTTATCAACTTAACTTTGCTAATTGAAGGAAATTGTTTGAATATCCTTTAGAGGATATGCAAAGCACATTTGTATTGCCAAATCAGCCTTTTCAAGATTGCTGCATAATAGTAGTTGTTCAGTGGCTACAGAATAATTCTCCTATATTTAAAAACTGCTGCTTCCATTTCTTTTCTTGTCTAAAACCTACTTTAACCTGTTGATTCAACTTATATTTATAGCAAAGCAAGTAAATAAACCTGACAACAATTTTTTATGCTAATTATGCACAGTAAGCAAAGAGGTGCATAATGGTTAAAGGCAGAACATACTCTCTTTGGTATATAAATAGTAAATTTACATATTTTTACTATGTCTGTCCATAGGGCTCTATACAATAGTAGAACTACTGTAATGAGAAAGTTGTTTGTTGCATATAGCAAATGTCCATTTAAATTTCACATAAATTTCACAAAGATGTGAAATTTGCTTGCTTGCCATGTTGGTGAAACATTTGCAGTGTCTGTTTCTTGATGTGATTCTGATTTTTTTTTAAAGTTTTATTCTATAGAATTACTTCAGGCTTCTATTTTGACATTAGATGTTTCTTAATTTTGCGAGTCACTACACACAAAAGAATTTTCATTCCCATGTGAGAGAATTCAGAGGAGACTGATTTTAATAGCATCAAGTATTAAAACATTTGTATTTCAATACTGCCTCTATTTATCCCAGCAGGAAAGCTCTTATTTCTGAATTCCCCATGGAACTAGCTCTTGCACTTGCTAATTGCTGTACCACTTCCCTGAAGCTTATCATCACTGAGGTCTAAGTTTCTCACAGAGAATTTGACTGGAAAAAAACTCTCAAATAAAGGATATTTTCCATTAAAAATGAATAAATTATAGTCCACCTTCTCATAATGCCTGTTATCCTGTAAATATGTACACATGTACACAGAATGCAATTACACCTGGAACTGCATTAGGAATGCCAGTCCAGTGGTGCCTCCTGGCACCACTTGGGTTTTTGTTTAGGAGCATAGCATGAAGAGCCACATTAGTCATGTACAAGGTCTGCAGTCAGGTTTTGATTATTAAATGGTGAAAATGTATACTTGTGTTTGAACCCATTCCAGGGCAACCTGTTTTTAAACTAATAACATATAAAAAATCCAAGCAATTTTCCCACACTGATTAACTTTTGAGGGCTTTTACATGGGATCATGCATTTAGTGCAAAATAAACAACTATTTGCATAATGGGGATGTTGTATTAAATTGGATCTTGTTCAGACTGTGATAGTGCCTTATTGCCCAAGTCCTTTTATACTGAATAGCATCAAAATCACATAATGTTGATTTTTTTGTTTCCTATGGTAAGTATACCAGAACATTATGTGAGGCAAGAAGAAACCAGAAATGTCAAACAAATACTGTGTATGCAAAATCTGGTTTCAGACTGGAGGCAGTCTTTAAGTCAGCATATCTGGAGTTAATACAAAATGTGATTGGTTTAATTCTGAATTTAAATGACTAGTACAGTCAGTAAAAGAAGGCTTTGATTAAGAAGATAATTTTTTACAAAGACAAAAGGGTTCAGGTTTCTATTACAGAAAAGAAATGTTGGATTCCGTGCCAAAAAGTCTGGTAAATCAATAGATAAAATGAAAGGACTTAGTGAACTTTCTTTCATAATCTCTCCATCATCTAAAGACTCTCTTATCAGTACAGAAATGCTGAATCCAAGTAGTTGCAACTGCTGAAGAGTTGTCTTGACATGGCAAGGAACTACACCTTACCACACTGTCACGCAGGCCATTTATGTAACCCAGAGGTACTCATTTTGTTACATTTACTAGATTATACTAAATCAGGTCTCAAACTCATTCCCAAAATGTTCTCTACATTATCATTAATATTTTATGCATAAAGATAAATATTTGGGGTTTTTTCCTGTATTTTCTCAAAGGTTGGAAATACCAATTGATCTGCCCTTAATGATTGATAATAGCAGAAATCTGACAAGCCTTAGATCCGGAATAACACCACATTAAATAACAGTATATCATGTTTGAAAGAGTAAAGAGTAGGTAAAAAAAATATATTTTCTGTTCATTTTTCAGTCTTAGCAATAAATTATTTCTTATTGAAAAATAAATATAATTTTACTACCTAATTCCTGTTATTGGTAGAACATTGCCATCACCTTTTTCATGTTTCACTGATCTTTAAATGACACACACAATATTAATGAGTTTAAGGGTTATTTTCAAAGACACTTTTTGTATGTACTGCCTATCTTTTGTTTAACAAGGGAGCATTTTCTACTTTGAAGGCTGGACTTATTCTACCTCTTTTCTTCCAGCTCTTTTGCTATTAAAGAGATCATAGAATTGTCAATGTGCAATTTCAAGGAACATCTGTAGAATGCTTTTTCAAGCAGGTCTCATTCTTTAGCTCTGGCCATTTTGATACAAAATGCTGAATTGTGAAGTTCTTTGATGTGTGTTGAGCATGGGTATCTTTCAGCACAGTCATATCAAATCCTTCCTCTTCTTCTGACATTGCACTGACCCATGGGGATTTTTTTTCATCCAGCCTTTGTAATTTTGAATGAGTTTGTCTGGTCCTGTTTAAGGTTGCTTACATCCTGGTTGTAGCAGTGATTCAGACTGGCTTTGTAGAAGTGATGTTTATGTTTCAAATAGATAAATGCTTTAATAAATGCCTAGAATGGGCCATGCTTTCATCCTCAGTTATTTACAGGACTCCCCAGAGTTTCTGGTTTTGCTATTAATTTACTTTATTCTTTTTGAGTCTTATTGGACAGCATCTAATTAATCATGCAAAACTCTGTACCATGTGCTGATGGTTATATATAGATATGGATTGGTTCCTTTTCTTCCGTCAGGGAATAAGTTGCAAGGCATTAACCCATTGATATTTTGAGGCATGCTGTTAACACAATTTGTTTCATTTGCATCTTTTTTTTTGTCCAGCTTCTGGACACAATTATAGGTGCAGATAAATTATATCTCTCCCCTCATATATACAATAAATTGCTCCATTATTCCACAGACCATCACCCCAAACAAGTGTTTAAGCATGCGGCTTATCTTTCTTACATGCATCTAACATATTGGGTTTTCTTTGACAGCTGAACCCTCAAAGAGGCTCCTGGCACCTTAGGAGATGGCTAACACCCAGAGAAAATATATTTGGTGATGCTTGAAGTGCTTGACCATTTTCAGGCTCCAAAGCCTTGATGGATTTAAATGCTAGGGTTAAATAGGCAGGTAGTTAACTTAATTGCATTTTAAAAAATTACATTAGTTTTTACAGGGCATTGATTTTTCACATCATCCAAATTGTCTGAGGACTCCCAACTTAACTGATCATTTGCACAGCCTTGCTAGGCTGAAGTCTTTTGAGATAACACACCTAGAAGCAGGAGAGCTGCATTTGCAAAGAGCGGTGGCACGAAGGGGTGAGGGATTACTGTGAGCAGCAGTGCCAAGATCATTTCAGCAGCATGAAAACTGCTGATAAACGCTGTGGAGCAAACCTGAAGTCCCCAGTTCACGGAAGCCTGCTCGACCAGATAGGCTTGACTGGCTGCCAGTGTGTGAATCAGATGTCACTGGGGTTTGTGCTAGAGCAGCCAATCTGTTTCAGCAGCAGCAGAGCCTGAAAAGAGGGAATGAATCAATGGGAAGAGACTCCTTACACAATGTCCTTTTCATGTTACCCAGAAAACCAGTTTTATGCCAAATTACTCTGGGATCAAGCTTGTGCCATTTACCTTATTGGAAAGCAATAGCTCCCCTTTATCAGTCAGTACAGTACTCATTTTCATTCCCATCTTTGCATTAAAGAAAGGGATAAGGTTTCTTGGAGAATAGCATTGAATTAGGTTTCATTCTGTGAAGCCATGCAACTGTTGATAAATTATTCAATTTGCCAACATTTAAATCACTTGTTTTCATGATAAGGAGAATTTAAATTTTCTTTTTGTATTAGTTGAAATTGTATTGGTTACAGGTTTTGTTCTACTCCTGGGACTCTCTCTGCCCCACTTAGAGAAGATGCCAAATTAGAGAACAAAGTTTTTTTTTAATTATTATTTCAACCTTTATTCCTCCCCCAGAAACACCGACATGCATGTGCACAGACACACACTCCATCATTTTGAGTGCTGGTTTTGGTCATTGCAAATGGCTTGAATTATTTAAAACATAGAAGGGAGGGGCCTAGTAACTTTTTTATATTTAGCAGTGGAGCTTAACTGTGTTCTTACTATGGCTCTAGTAGGCCATCTTTTCTGTTCAGGTTTGGTTTAGATGATTTTCAGGTCTCTTAACTATATTCTTTAATTTTCTACTTATCTGACCTTTAAATAACTACTATTTTCTCTCAAGAATTTGAAAAACATTTACATTGGATGCAGACACAAAAGAAGAACTTTGAGTGATCTGTCCAGTCTGTCAGTAAAAAGCCATTCCCAGGTTTAAGTTTCTGGGGGTATCAATTATTGCTGAGTGATATATTTGCACTTGATATTAAACAAGTAATGCATGTATGGAAGCAGCCAGGATGGCAAACAGTGGTTTCTTAATAGGGAGACATGACACAATTATAATTTTTTGTCTTATTGCAGGGCTGATATCCTTCCCCAGTTCCCATCTTTCTAAATAAATTTGCTGTTTTGTGTACCCTACTTACTAATCAGGAAAGTAGGAGAGTTCCTGTCAGGCCAGAAATGAATGATATGTAGAAGAAAGGAAAGCTTAATTTTGATTTAGGATTAATTCCTTTGGATCTTTTGCAAAATTTTTTTTTTCCACACAGAGTGTGATTATGTTTGTGGTGCCTTCATGTCTTGCAACTCTTTTAATAATTGTACCTGTTTCCATGAAGCCCTTCTCAAATGATCACCAGTGTCCCCAGTGCTATATTATTCCACGCATATTTTCTGTCTGTTGCTGATTTAAGCCATAAATATTTCAAAAGCTCAAAGTTTAAAAAAAAAAATCAATGATAACATATATGCAGCATCCATAATATATAAAGACAGTGGTCTGAAATGGCCATTTGAAAGTCCTGGAAAATTAATCATCATAATATTTATTGCAGAACTGTCTCCTTTATCAACATAATTATTATTGTTATTGATATTACTACAGGCATCCTATTATTGTAGCCTTGGCTTATTAGAGGGGAGACTGTTTCACAGGCAAAGGCAAAGTTTCTACAGCTTTTTTTGCCAGGTATTATTTTGCCAGGTATATAGTGAGATATACTTGGACTTAGCTGCTCAGAGATGTTCCTGCTGCCCCACACATGAAGTGTAGGACTTCAGCACCAAATAGCTGAGCACAGTGACCCCACTGCTCTCTAGCCCATAGGCACAAGTGTGTGAAGCAATGGGAAGCATATGCTCCTTGTGGCCTCCAGCCCTGAAGTCTCTGAAACACATGGGCAATGTCCAGGAGATGGTAAAAGCAGAGCTGGAGCTGTAATTGTACACTCTCTCTGGTTGCAGGCCTTTGGTGTCATGCTTGTGACTCCAAATGCTACCATGAATAATTGAATCCCACCTGGGGTTGCAACTCCCCTCTGTGTCTGGTTTTAAACAATTTTGAGTTTGGAGCCTCTGGGTGAAGACATATTATAGACATTTTAAACCTCCATATCCATTTATCGCCTCAGCTTTCTCTTTGTCAATTTGGTTTTCAATCCTGTAAAAATAAACTGCTGAGGACTGTACAGGAGTTCAGAATTAAAGGGCTATGAGCTGCGTGCCTCCAAATAGGCTTCACAGTTCTGATGGGATTTCACTGTGTTGATACTCTGCTGAGCAGAAATGCCCAGTGCCCAGGCTGAAAGGGCAACTTTGCCCCAACCATGGGATGGAAATCCCTGATGGGATTCCACTGTGCTGATACTCTGCTGAGCAGAAATGCCCAGTGCCCAGGCTGAAAGGGCAACTTTGCCCCAGCCATGGGATGGAAATCCCTGATGGGATTCCACTGTGCTGATACTCTGCTGAGCAGAAATGCCCAGTGCCCAGGCTGAAAGGGCAACTTTGCCCCAGCCAGCACAGTTGGTTCTGTGAGCTCTTCCCTGCCACCCCCGTGCTCCACACAGCGCTGGAGCATCTAACTCCACTCTGCTGGATAACCACAGTAATAGTGATAACAATAGTAATGTGAATTTTATTGTTCTCTTGGGGTGAAACCAGACTGGCTGCCAACCCTGCAAGTTTAATCTGGATTTCCTCCAGCATGCTCCTCAATGCCAGTGGCAAAGACTGTGCAGCTCTGATTGTGCCTCACCCTGTTGCCTGCAGGTTTTGTCAGAGAGATGTTTGCATGCAGCTAATGGGGCTGTCAGGAGAACTGTGGCCCTGAGGGTCAGAGACAGTTTAACTCTCAGGAGTACCAGTAAAGTTCCTGAGTTTGCTGCTTACAGAAAATTAACAATGTATTTAGAATTGCTGACTAGAAATATTTATAATTGTAATAAAATAATTATTTGGGATATAGAGCCTTGTGAACTTTTTGTGGGTAAGTTTTGGAAGTTTATATAAAAAGAATTATCCAGTAATAGAATTCCAACCCACAGAAAGGTAAGTATTGACGTTTGTGACTTTTTGTGTGTGTCAATACACTCAACATTTTGCAGAGGTGACCAAATAAGATTTTCTTTTCATAAAACAGTAAGATTGGGTAATCTGTTGTACTTTCTCAATTAGTTGTAATGAGAGACATTTGACTACATTATTGGAAAACTAATTTAATTATCGGATGTTGTATAGGAAAATTCATAATGATTTGGAGCTGCTTGGAACATTTAATGAGATTTCTTTTTTTGCTTTCATTCATTCAAATATGTCCTTAAGCAGTTAGATTGGTAAAGGTTGATAGATTTTGGCATGAAAGTGTTTCTTAAATGCAGAATTCTTGTACAGTGGGGTCTGTTCATGTCCCAAACCTTGTCTGAGCCTGATTAGAATGGAGAACATTTCTTTGAGTTTTTTAAAAAATTTTTTTCCATGATGAAGTTTCTGTTATAAATGATGAGAAAACTAGGTTTTCACTAATATCAGATTGCTGCTTAACCTGAAAATTGAATACAGAAAAAAAAAAAGCTTTATTGGAAGGTTTAAATACTCAGAATATTCTTGAGTTAAAAAAAAAAAAAAAGAAAAAAAAAGACACAACAACAATTGTTGTGGGCGCTTTTATTTCTAAATTCTAAATACAGCTTGTAGCTTGTGGCTATTCAATGCTGTAAGGCAGACTTCATGACTACATTTAAATGTAATGGTAACCCAACAAAAATTCATTTATCCCTCTGTATTAGAAAAATGACTCCTGAAGATCAAAAGTTGTCTGCAGTTTTAAGTAAGCTGTATCTTTGAGCGTAACTTTGAAGTAATTGTTTTTATGTTGTATAATATGACCCAAATATTGTGGTTTTGTCAGCATGTCTAATAGGTTGCTCAATACCCTTGTTTTGCACAGGTCATTGAGCCCATTCATGTTCAATGATATACACTATGAATGCTCATGGGTAGTTTGATACATCTTTAATAGAAGGTGAGGGAAATGGCACAAGTTTCTTTTTTGACCTTCTGGAAGTGCATTTCTAGATGAAATGAATTGCACTTTTAGCTTCATCAATGAAATGAGAAATTCTGGGGTAGAAAATGTTTAATTACTGCAGATAAACTTCTGAGAGCTGGCCAGTCATTTCCTGTGATTGCCATTATAATGCAAATTAAAGGAACATTTGTTTTAGATAAATTATTGTACAAAGTGAAAGGTCATCACAAGCATTTTCATCTCACTTCTGAGTTCTTGGATTAGTTTATGCTACTTGAACAGCTTTGTCTATGCCCTCAGTGCAAAATGCTCTGAATTAGTAGCTCTACTCAGGACTTTTAGCTTGAGACTACATGAAAGAACTCTGAATACTTGATCATAAGTAATATATACTAAAAGTTGATGTCAGTGGACCTTAAATAAATTAAAAGTGGGCAACTTATTTCTTAGAAAGTGATTATTTGATATAAAAAAATTAGTATGATTATCATGACAAAAATTTTCTAGTGTCAATAAAATGAATATTATTTTGAACAGACAAATGTGAAAAGAACCCGAAAGCCTCATCCTAGATGACCACTAACTTTATTAGTGTAGAATTAATATCGTTTGAGGTAATTCTAGGCCATTTACCAAGCTGCACAAAGCTAAGTTCATGAGACACAAGACAGGCAGTTCAGGCATGATCCTGGATGATTTTGGTGGTGTTGTGACAAAGAGGTGGTAGAGGCTAGTGGTGGTTACCTGGAATATGGAAATGCTTGTACTCTCTGACATGCCACTGAACTGATGGGTGTGAGGAATAATTACAGTGCTGTGGTGGAGTGTGACTGTGAATTGAACAAACAAAGGTAACTGTTCACCTCTTGGTGGTGGTCCTGGGAGAGGAGTCTGACCCTGGGCAATGAAGAGATGCAGGGTGCTCCTCCAACATGCCTCTTCTCAGGCAGATCACCAGCCTGTGTCTTCTTGCTCAGAAAATTGCTGGCAGAGGAGTGGGGCAAGTGCTCAATGACACATTGATAAGACATTTTAGCATTTTGTATCAGAGTACACACAGATAAAGGAGTTTTAAAACTTAGTGGAGGTATAATGTCACATATTCTGAAGGTCTGCATGGAGGGCTGATGTGGAGAAGTCTGGTAAAATAATATGATGGGAAGAAGTATAAAGCAAGTCTGTATTTAACTGTCTTTTAACATGGTGTGTCTAAGATCTGTAGCAGACAAATGTCTTTCCCACTTGATGCCCAGTCTTCCTGTCTGACACAGTTGATGGATGGCAGATGATAGTATTGCTTACAGCTTGAACACACTGTTAAGGTCCCAGAAGGACTTTGCCATGAGATAAGCATAGAATAGAGCCATAGGCTGGCACTAACTCCAGACCTGGTGGAGGTGAATTCTGGTTAGCACATCCTGGGTAACGCATCCAGACAAAAATTCCTACAGTGACAGAGAGTGTAAAGAAGCAACTGCCCACACACACATCACCAGTCAAACAAAGATCACCCCAAGTTATGGGACAGATGGCATCAGCAAGCCCCAAAGACCATCACAGCCCCCTCTGAATATGCCTCCCTGGATACCTGGAACTTGGACTGTAAGATAAACCCCTGCAGTGGGACCCTGAGATAAGATAAAGGTAGTGCCACTGTCTGGGTGTCACCTCAGACCTAGACAGAGGTTAACAAAGCTGAGGGAGCAGAATGAATCACTGATAATGGACACAAGGAATGCAGGGCTTATGGACCATAAGGAAAGCTAAGCTTGGTGGTAGGTTTAAAGCACTGACACCACTACTACTCTCTGTGAGTAGTGACCCCAGTTTTCTTGTTTTATCTAGAGCACTCTTGGAATGGCATACTCACTCATGCTTCTGGCTTTAGGTTCCTTACTTTGGCAGAAAAACAATCAGCTAGTAACATTGTTGAGCTTCTCTCCCAGCTCCTGCTCTTCAGGAAATGGAAGTGAGTCTTCAGGAAATGGAAGTGGGGCTATTGTTAGTTACAGGACTGACTCGCTCCTGGGTGGCATTCAGTAAGGCATAGCATTGCCATGTTTTTGGAAATGTTTTACCATTGAGAAAATGGCTAATGGGCATTGCTGTGACATTGCTGGCAAATCATCAGTAATCAGTTTCCTTTTTTTGGAAGAAGGAGGGTTATGAATGGAGAATGCACTAGGAGAAAGAGAACCCAAAAAGCTGTGCTAAAATGCAAATCAGCACTTAAAAGACAGGATGAAAACATTTTAGAACAGGGTTTGCCTAATTAGAATTTCACTGAGGTTTAGAGATCAAATGCAGTGCAAAGTTTCTCCTCACTTTGTCATATTTGTGCTTGGAGATGTACTCTGCAGTTTCCAGCATATTACACAGCTAATTTCCAACCTAATTGGGAGGGAGTGGCCCTTCTTTATATTTTGCTTATATATTGCTTTTTACCCCAGGCATACTTTATTAATTATGCCACAGCAGGCATTAGAAATCTTACTGTATGCATGCCAGTGTCCTGTAAATTGATCCAATGGGCATTTATGTTGATCCTTTGCCAACTCTTTGGTCCAGTTTCAATTTCCAGAATGTTTTTTAACCTAGTCTCAGTTCTACCTCTGGATTTATTGTGCCTTGTTTTAAGACTGATCTAAAAGTCTACTGATCATTGCACCATTGTGTTTGATAGAGAAATTTAGCTGCTCGAAGGTAAATGGATGACAAATTATTAACACTTCAAGAGCAACTTTCAGAATTAGAAAAACTCTTTGCGGTCACTGTAAGACCAGGATTTTGCCTTAGATGAGACAATGCAGTAATGCCAAAGTTTTTGCTGTAAGAAGGAGTAAAGGAAGGGACTAATTGCCTTGAAACACAGTTTTGGAGAGTGAATAGATTGCCAAAGTGTGCTACAAGAGAGGTGCAAAACCAGCTGTGAGAGACAGAGAGCTGCAGGGTGCTCTGCCACCAGGCATCAGGTACCTTGTGCAAGAGAGGAGTGTTCAGAGAGGGAGCTCACCAACCCCATCAGAAGAGCTATAAATGAAAATAAAAGGAGTGCCGTGAGTTTTAGGAGAGAAGGCTTTCTACCCCTTCTTCTAAAGTCAGTTGAAGGTCACATGGATCCATGCTGGCACTGTGAGCACAGCCATGGCTGTATCTTACCTGTCCTACCCTTGCCCAGGCTCTAGCAGTCATGGATGCTGGCAGTGAGCACACAAGAAGAAACATCATTCTGGGCTCATGGTTCACAGGCCTGCTCTCATCTGGTCTGTGTGCTGGGGACACCACGAGACTGACATTAATCCCTTTGTCTTGGCTTTACCAGACTGGATATTCATTTGAATCAAGACCTTTTCTTGGCCCTGGGGATTTTACATTTATGTAATTCCTTGATCATTAAGTAGAAGTAAAAAATGTTTTCTCTCCCTTATTCTCTTGATGTATTTTTTTTTCTTTTTTGAAGCAGTTTTGGTTGGCTACATGCTGAGTCTCTCACTCATTACAGAATTTAGTCTGTCTGGCAGATAGACTTGGCTTATGAATCCATTTTCATAATGTTCCAACATCCACATCATGGCTTTTTTCCTGACAAGTGGGAGATTTAAAAAAATAATAATAAAAAATAAGCACATTATAACACAGCAGGAATGATTTTTGCAAAGTTAGATCTTAATGCAAGAACTACATGGTAGGAGGCTTTTTAGGTCAGCATAATCGAGCTGTAGAGTAGCTCTGGGTTTTGTTTTCCTGCATGTTTGTTGTTTTACTGCCTGCTATGGTTTGATGAACTGTGCCATGTGTGCTGTTTCAGAGACATCACAAAGAATCAGCAGTCACAGAAGGGGCACAACATTGTCAAACTGCAGCAACAGAAATTTGTGTATGTGTCTTTTGTTTCAGTGCAATGATCCTCCAGGAAAAGTGTCAGATTTCAAAGAAATCCCTGTAGAAGATCAGTTTTGTGTATATACATTTTAAAAAGCTTGCTGCTGCTACATGGGGGAGATAAGAGCAATCATGTTAGAAAGACCTGCAGTGCCCAGGATGAAGAGATATTGCAAGTTTACATGATGCCCAGGAGAAAAAGACCCTGTTATCCCCAGAGGCAGGCTTCTAACATCTGTGGCCCTAATTTTTCTGTTAGGGAATTAAACTTTTTCAATTTTTAAAGATATTTGAAAAGGATTTTACTGATGTATAGGCTCATCCTCCTACTCAGAAAATCACCAGTGACTTCCCCTCAAGCCCACAAAATGTGATCCTACCAGCCAGAGCCATGCCAGGGGCTCTCCCCGCCACAGCCCCTGTGCTGCCGAGCCACGATTGTACCAGCCAGAGGACACGGTCCTCACTTTTCAGCAAAATAACTAAAAGAGGATGGAAGAAACAGAAAACCTTTCTCCCCTTTAGCCTTGCTGGCAAGATAAGCAGCACAGGAATGTGTTTGCCAGGGAGATCATCATGCTGTCAGAAGGCATTAAAAGAGTCTAAGCAGCTCCAGAGCCTGATGTGCAAGGCAAGATGTGCCCACAAAGTCACTGCTTGTGTCCTGGTGAGCTCACACTGTAGGACACATTTTAGATGGAGCTGCTTGCACAGGATCTTCTTGGTCTGTTAAAATCCCCTCCTCTTCAACTTGGCCTGTGCAAAACATACTGTGCTGAGCCTGGACATGTATTTTTAATTCAGTCAGGGTTTTATTGAAATCAAATATTGCAATATGTCATGTACCATCAGAGGGTCTGGGTTTTTCTGAAGGTATTTTTTCTGTGTTTGTGGACTGCCTCACAAAAGTGGCTATAACTAATGAGCTATAACCTCTGCATTCACAGCATGTTCTCGGGCTACTTTGATGAAAATAGTAAGCAATACATTTTAAGAGACAAATTGCTTTAAATATGTTATGAAACTAGTATTTTCATGTTTGTTTTAATTGCGGTCAAGGGGTCTTACATACAAGACACTCTAAAAAGTTCACTTAGTGGAATGGATGTTTCTCCAGCTTATTATCAGGATAAATCCTGTTCTTCAGAATATGGAAAAATTCCATAATTGTTGACAGGATAAAAAATGTAGTGTATTTCTGCAAAATGTTGGAAGATATATGGGTCTGTAGATTGCCTTTACTATACTCACAGTACTTATTTGCTTAATTTTTCTTAAATCAATAATTTAAAATTTTTAGAAGTGTTTTAATTTCCTCCTTGCTCATTCTCTAAAATATCTGAAATGTAATTAAAAATGGCCAAGACAGTTTTCTCTTAGCTGGTTCCAACAAACAGGCCTGTTCAGCCTGAGATTTGAAAGGCTTTCCGCCCATCTGTTTTCTTTTTTGGTCTTTGGCATTTTACCCACTGAGATTAAGTGATAGAAGAGGTAACATCTGTACTCTTTCCAAACCTGGATTTCACTCTATGGGAAATAAACATAGGATATTTGGTGGAATTAAACTTTTATAAAAGGTCTGAAACAGAGGAAACTCTGTAAGTGTGTGTACACATTAAGTACAGGGAAATCATCGCTTGTCCTCTGGGTTTCATGCTGGCATGGAGTGAAAGGCTCAACAGAAAAAAGAGAGAGGGTGTTCTTGTTTATTCAGGATTATGCATTTTCCTAACAAAGAGCTGTTTCAGATGACCTATAATGCTGGTTTTCTGCTTTGTGGGCTAAAAACAACAAAAGGAAATTAGAGACAATAAGGGAAATTCCATTTTATAAGAAATAACTGGAAGGAGTGTCGCCACTTTTCCTTTTGTAGCAACAAAGATGGCACTCTTAAATACCAGAATCTTAAGGCAGAGCTTTTATACACACAGGGCTTCATTTATGGCACTCCAGCTTCTGCTAAAATTAGTGACTCAGAAATAAGGCATGTAGCCTGCCTTTGAAACAAATTCCTATTGTATGAATATTTCATTAAACTTTCTAGACAGATGGAAGCAGAAAACAAAACCTTGCCTTAGCTAAACAAAATATATCTCAGAATGAGAGTCACTGGGCTGTTTGCTAGAAATATGACCAAGTCCTGGTCCATGTTGCAGGAGAAAAGGACAGAAAACCCAATCACTGAGCTGACTGCTCCGGTGACAAATAGGAAATTGCCAATAGTTGGTATTAGCAATTATTGCTTGGAACAACTGAAAACAGGAGCTCAGTGGTTCCTGCTCTGGGCTTCAATGTTTGATTCTATCCCACAGTAGTGTGAACATTTACTTGTCTTTTCAGGTGGTGGTAGAGAAAGGTTGCTCACTGTCCAGGACAGTTAATGACAAAAGTAAATAATCGAAATAACCTCTAAATAGCCTAATAAAACTCTGAATTGTGAAGAATTTACATCGATTCTCTGATAATCCAGTGGGGAAAAAAAAGAAGAAATCTTTAAAAAACCCAGACCTGCTTACTGTCTTTTCTTACTTCAAGAGCATTCCATACACAGACTTGGGAAAAAACAGAATATTTCCATTGAAACTTTTGTCTTGGTTATTTGACCATTTTCTATCAGATGAAGAAATTCCAAATAAAAAAAATTCTAAGAAAATTTTGTTTATCTCCAAGAAATATCACTAGTACAACATAAGGGCAAAAAAAGAAATATGTGGTGGCACAAATCCTACTTAAATAACTCATGTGCTGCTCTGATGAGATATGTGTTTTGCCCTGTAAAGGGATATTACTGGAAGTGGAGAAATAGTTGTATAAAAAAAGGTCAAATATTATAGGGGAAGCAGATGCAAAGGAAAAGTTGTTTAATAGATTGAATTGTTGGAATTATTTAAATTGTTGAAATAGTTCTCTAAGCATCTTGGAAGATTTAGAAATATTCTCCTTAAGATTAATTAGTCACATCAAATTCTGCTTTGTGCTCACCCTCATCCAACTGGAAAACATCTGGCTTTGAGCTATCAGAGATCATAACCGTGTTAATAGACGATTCTGAGAGCAGCGAGAATTATTTAACATTTATCTTTTTGAAGTACTTAAATTGTCTTTTCTTAATGATGTTTCAGCTTCAAAAATTGAAAAAAAAAGAGAAAGTTCAAATATAAAAGAGGAAAGAAAGTTCAGCACACACTTAGAAGGATATTCTTTGAAGTCTTCAGCTACCAAGGACCATTTTTGCCATTAAGCCATGAACAAAAAGAAACTTTTTACAGTTAAAACTAAAAAGCTTTTAAATGTTGCAAACTGTTGAGCAATAATGAATATTTTGCATCATGTAGATCCAAGCTAGGACATAGTGAAATTGATCTCTGGAAGTCTGCACACACTTCAAGGTTTCAGAAATAATTTTCTACTAACACTTTGCCTGTGGTCTTTATAGACATTTTTATCCATGCTTCAGCACAATTCCTCTGTTATGATGCATCGTAGGACTAATACAAACTTACCTTTTGGTGCAAATGTTCTTTACGTAATTTATGGAATAAAGAGCAGAGAAGTTTTATATCCTTTTATTGCTTAATGCTTCATAATATGGAACAAAGATTTTACATTACATTTCAGTGATGCTGATATAAGGAAGAGGATAGGAAGGCAAATAAATACATCTTTAATACTATGTTAATTTACAAAAGGACAAAAGGATATCAGTGTTTGTTTCACTGACTTTCACAAACTATCAAGTCTTTGTGAAAATATTTAAACTTTTCTGTCAAGTGTACTATCATCATCTTTTTTCCTATGTTGATACTGCATATTCTGTGTTGTAATAGTTCTTTAGGTAAAAATTCATTATTTTGTCATAATTTCAAAATATTTTATAATCTACCATAATTTCAAATGCTTTTGCAGTCATTTTCTAAACTTTAATCCTTGTTGTCCTAGAACCATTCCACAATTATAGAATAAAATGTGAGATATTTGTGGGTTAACATTCATCAAATATTGCTTGAGTAATTTGTTTCAACATACTCCCCCTGCTTATTGCAACAGCTGTTAACAACGTCTTAACAAAATGAAATTATCGATATTTCAGTTTTTTAAATTTTAAAAATTAATAACTAGATGAGAAGAAGTTACATTTGCACACATGCCTGAACTGGCTTTGTCTGTTTCAATGATAAAATATGATGACAACTTTGTGGTGTGATGAAAATATGTATTTACATATTGGTAAATCCACTCTTATAATACTTTTGAATTAGTTCCACACAGTTGTTGCTAATAATAGTTATCACTCAGTAGTGTACACAATTTAAAGAAAATATTCTTGTGGCTTATTTTTCAGGTTTTCTGCTAAGACTGGGTGTTTCCAGACAGAAATTATACCACTTTCTTGTATGGAAGTGATTTACTAGTATACACCTGATGTTGGATCTTGCCTCAAATCATTACATCTAGCCATGAGACAAAGGAAAAGGGAACTAGTTTTTGGCATTCAAATGTTCAAAAATTCAAATGTTTCAATGTAGAGATGCAGAGCCTGCTTACATTTTAGAATGTGGGAATCTGGGTGGTGCAGGGTGAAATATCTTCTTAAGAAGGGCAACTGCTGGTCAAAACATGGTCTGAATTTGAAGAGTTTGAATTTTTAATGGGAATAAAATTTGACGCTGCTAATAAACAAATCCCCTCTCAAACCAAACAAATGATCTTTTATGTTAGCACCTCCAATTTTGAAGCAGAAAATGTGATCTGAAGTGGAAGACAACCACAGACTGGAAAAGAGTGTGGAAAGATAAGCAGGAATGCTGAAAATAGAAGAAAGGCCACAAAGGGGAAAAAATTACCTTTTCTGTTATTGAGTGCATTGATTCTTGAATTCCACCTCCTCAGCAATGTTCAAACTGCTAATCATGTCTGCAGTGTTTTCATATTCTGCTTCATCATTTACTCTTTCTAAAACAGCTGGTCCTTTGGGGTCAGTAGCTGATGGGATTTAGGCGCACACAAGGACGAATGCTGCACTGCACTGAAACTTTTGTTTGCTTCTTGTGTCTGTGGTCTAGGGCCAAGGGAGTATTTAAAAACTGAGTGCCTTCACTAAATAACCAGAACTGGTGTTTGTTCAGTTCCAGAGGGTTTGGTACCTAATCCCAATTCAGTAGTGCCTTCTCAGGGTCAGTGGTGGGATTGAGACTAGAATTGAGGGAAGGATTCATTAATGTTTAGTACAAAGGAGGATGAAGCCAAAATGGTGACTGCAAGCAGTGTCTGATGGGAGTGCTGTTCTAGCTGAAGGTGCTTTTGGAAGCTGCCCTCTGCTAACTTGGCTCTTAGTGCACTGAGAGAAATTTAATCTTGCTGTGGGCCAATTTGTGTGCCTTAGGAGCAGCTTCAGAAAAAACCTGAATCAAATGTGTAGCACACATGGAGTCTATAGAGGACAGCATGGAGGATGCACAGGCAAGAGTTTAATGAGGATGTTAAAAGATGGTGGTGTGGTGTGCTTTACCTTTTGTATTTCTAACCATTTGTATGTCAGTAATGAATTAGCACATTTACACTGATTTTTTTTTTTTGTTATTTCTCCTGAACAGCTGGTTACAATATCTCTGCTTATTGTTAGCACTCTGTTGTAGACATATTAGCAAGATGGGGACTCAAACACCTCATCCTTCTTCCCTTGAAGCATGTGGATTCCAAAAAAAACCCTCTAAAAATTAAGGTTTATTGTATCTATTTGAAGCTTCTACTCAGGGGAATTTTCTATCAGACATCTTAAAGAAGTTCTATTTGTTCTGCCTACTTTAGCTTTTTTCCTACTTTGTGGATAAAATGAAAGATGTTTCCTTTAAAAGCAATTTTCTCAAATCCTCTACAAAAGTGGAAATCAGTGGGTTTAATAATTCCCTTGGCAACCAGCTCCTCAGGCAACAATGCAGCAATTATAAATAATATTAATAAGTTCATCTGATTGCTTCTGATAACAAGCCATTTCAGAATCCCTCTTTTCTTTTTATGTCATAGGGCCCTGGCTGTTGAGAGAGAGGCAGAAATATTCATGTGAATATGTGTGTGTGTGAGAGAGAGAGAGAAGCAGAACTGCTTTGCATACTGAGCTACAGCACATTACTGGAAAAAGAGCAACAGGAATTCATTTTCAGAGATTTACTCATAGGGGCATTATGAACATCCTCCCAAAACAGAACCCAAGCAGAAACCTAAATCTAATGAAAACTGTTTGTTATTCAGTAAACAACCCACATGAAAAATTTAATTGACCTACAAGGGTATAAAATGGAAGTGTGCCATAATCAAGGGGTTTAAGAAGTAATTTGAACACCTCCATTTCTATGGCAGCTAGTCTGGAGTATTTTACAAGACTTTGATCATTCATTAAGGGACAGTCAAAGATTCCTGGCTGCTGTGCCCAAAAGCGAAATAAGAAGGAAAGAAAAATGGAAGAAAGGACCAGCAAAGAAATCCTGAAAATCATGTTCTTCAACCTGGAAATGTATCATGTTTTTTTGTTAGGAAAAAAAGAAAAGGTGAAGATGGGCATGACAGAACCTGTATAGAATATTTCTCTGTGAAACATCTATAGATTCAAGAGCTATAATCTGAAGTAAACTAACTTGCTTTCATTCTGGCAATGTGACTCAGTGTTTTTCTGGAATTACAGAACTTAAAATACACAGAAATCTCATTTGGAATAATGTTTCAATAATTACAACTCACAGAATAAATATATTTATGTAGAATAAATAGAATTTGTACTTCACAAACAGTGCTACCACTAGTGGGGGTTGATGTATATCATGGTAAAACAACCACTGATAATGAAATGTTTGCCCACATGTCCTCTTGAAGCTGTGTATACATAAACATTTCCTTATGGAAATAAATAGAAATATATAGAAATATTGCTGTGTAGATTGTTAGGGACAATGTTCTCTCAAGAAAAATGAATGTTATTTTATTTTGTGGGATGCAAAGGTCATATGAAGAGATTTCATCACTTTCCTAGAATTCTCAGAACAATATCTGTGTGGCTGAATCTGATACACCAGTAATGGTTGTTCATCTAGATAACCTTCACTATTTTTTCCTATGTTTTTTTCTCATCTTTGACCCCAATAAACAATGATTTCATGTATTTTCTAGTTAATTGCCCAAGGTTATTTAGTACTTTCTAGCCAAGAATGGGATGCAACTGGATAATTATTTCCAATTAGCAGTTAATTTATTATTCCAGTAAAAATTAGCTTTATTTTTCACTTTGTGTTTTACATAATTTATTTTGTAATTTGTAATATCAGGAAATACCAAATCAGTACCTGACAAAAGACCAAGAAAACTTGAAGCAGTGTAAGTCAATTTTCATGAAGAACTATTGAATAACATCCCAAAAGGCATATAGAATTGTGTTATATGCAAGTGATTCAAAAGTGCAATAATTTATCTAAATTCTGCCTGATGCCCTGGATTTATTTCTGTTAACTTTAAACAAAGATGATAGTTTGCAATGTCTTAAATGTTCCAAACCTCTCTTGAGCAGATATTAATTAAAAGGAAAATAAATCTTGCAGTGTTGTTTTTCTTGGGCATTGCTATGTTATTCAGACATTGGAAAGCAAACATTAAACTTCCCTGGGGATGGGACTTCCAGACCTCTATGAAGACAATATTTTCATTGCACTGCACATGCAAGAACAAAGAGCACTCAAGATCTGCTGAGTTAAATGAGTACCAGGCCACAGCTTTTAGATTCTATTCTTGTGGAATAATACTTCTCAGAGTATTATTCCACAACCACTGGAGATGTTGAAGTCCACAATATTTGCTCTGTATGTCAGCCTGGTCTGAAACATGAATCTCACTGATGATTGCCTTCATTTTAAGCACAGATGCAGATGGATAAGTTTAATTTAATTTGCTAAAAATGCCTTAAGTGGGATTATCCAAAGAGGTTAAGGAGTGTTAAAAATGTAAAAATCTACATTTGTTAATGTGAAAAACCAAAACAAAACAGATAAATTGCAGTTCAGGCTGAAACACTACAGGAAAGCTCAGATTCAAAATCGACCAGGATAAATGAGAGTTATTTTCTTGATGATTTTTACTGCATCTGATTTGAAAAACCCAAGGGATTAAAACCCAAGATATTTCTTCAACCCTGCTGCTGAATTTTCTTTTCTGTTGCTGTTGTACATGGAGAAAATCAGTGATGATGACAATTTCTTTGATGCTTGAAATTCAAGTACTGGATTGAATATTTATTTACTTAAAACCCATCATATATTTTCATTGTTCAAGGTGATGGGGAGGGAAGAGAAGTGATTTTGTTGGTCTTGATGCCAATGATAGGCACTTTAATTTCTCTGGGGAAATGACTAACTACATTCTACAAAAGCTTTGATGGTTGTTTTATTACCAGGAAGAGTTGAGACTTTTAAAAGTGCACGAGATAAACTGAGAAGTAATGTGTTCTAGTTTGTTAGTGTCTATTCAATGAATGTTAGAATTGTTCCTTCATAAAAATAAATGGAATTACAGAGAGGATAACTGATGGAATTGCCAACTTCTCTTTCAAGCTAAAAACATCTCCAGAATAATTACATCTAATTTTAAAAATAAATAGATTATTTTTCCATGCAAAGTTATTTAATTCTACTTTAAAGAGCCAGACATCATTTTGTAACATTTGCAGCCTGGCAGGCCCATAATTGGCTTGAGAAAGCACATACTTATTCCACTCATAGCTAGTGGCACTAGTTACCTAGACACAGACTGCTGTTTGAGCCCAAATTTAAAAGACAGGGAAGATGCATTTGGTGACTATAGCTCTGCCACAATTCATTCGGAGCTCCACTGCAGATGGACACAGGTAATATGGGCTCATTGTGTCTGAGCAGCGAAGGAAAAATCCCAGAAGAGCTTCAGTGGCACACCCTCAGTTAGGGTTGCTTTACTCAAAGAGATGGATTTGGGTTTTGACACAAGTTTCCTCATCTTCTCAAAAGATAAGGAAAACCCAGATCTGTGCTGAGTGCCTCCTTGCAAGGCTCCTGGTTAAAGTGGCTATAAATTCCTATTTGCACATAATAGCCCATCTATAAAGCTACTAACAATAGCTGAGGTGTGCCAGTAAACACCTGGATTAAATTTGACTGCTTCAGTCATGCTAAACCTATAACAGGGCCCTCAGTAGTAGATGCTGAGCACACTGGAGCACCTTTACAAATTGCATCATGCTGTCAGTCCCAGAAGAATGACAAATTTCTGTAGAAAAAAAAAAGATTCAGTTTGGTGATCTAAAGCTTTTGTGTTGGCTTTGTTTTTCTTTTCAATGATTAGTACATTTGAATGCCACTGTTTTCCAGACGATTCCCTGATTGAATTGGGGACCATGTTAGTTCTCCCCATGACCCGTCAGAGATAAAGAATTTGTTTACTGTAAATTGCTCACCACTTACTCCTATGCACCATCTGCCACTCTTACCCACAAGGAGCTGCATTCCTAATAACGGCTCTTTTGACTTAAGGAAAGTAATACAAGATATTTCATGTACAAGCTTGGGATGGAATTGCAATTTTAATCTCCTATCCTTACATATAAATCCTTAGTGTTAGTAAATAAACTTACTTTAGTTTTCACACTATTATGTAACAGTTGAAGTTTTCATCATCACAGTAAGTAATGAAGAGGGTACTAATTTTTACATAAACTTGTCCCAGCTGAGCCCATCTGTATGTTTTTACTTCATAAGAAAATGAATCCTTTTAGACCAGTAATAGCTTCTTCTAATCACATATCACAGGACAATGAGGTCCTGTTTTAAGAACAAGGAGAAAAGGACCTTGCTAGCACACTGTCCCTCAAATATCGGTGTGCAGCCCCCAGGCTTATCTCTGGTGAGCCTTGTTTTATCCCTTTGCCCTTTCAAATCTAGTTTAAAGCTCTTTGAGTGAGCCCTGCTAACTCCTAAGCAAAAAACCTTTTCTCCCTTTGAAACAAGTTTTCATACAATTTTATTTGAATTCCAGACTTTCACCATCTTTCCTAGCACTTCTTTAGAAATGTCTGTCTAGAGGTGTCTTTCTGTCTTTCTTTTAATCTTTGGGATGCTCTCGTTCACCAAGTATCTTTTCTTGATATATGGCATGAGTTTTTGCATTCAGCATTGTCCTGGACTGAGTATAGTGTATAACTCCTTTCCTGCAAGCAATTTAATTCCCTGGGTATGTGTCATGAAGGGAATATTCTTTTTCTTTCCTAGGTAATGGAACATTATTCAGCAAATCTTTCTGTATCCTAGCATTTTCATAGAATCGCTGCTTTCATCCTTTATATGTTTTTCCTCTGAAGAACCACAAATGTAGGTCTTCATGCATATTAAATTAATACTTTCTTTACAGAATTCAGGTTCATTAGTTCAACTAATCAGTAGGAGTTAAATAAAATACCATTATTAATACAGGTTCTTATTACATGTACATGATGCTTAATTCATTTCTTTGCTTTCAGAACAACGGGTGTAAAGACCAAAAAATTTGTCAGCCTTCATATAAAATGCAACTCAATGTCTATACCACCACCTGTTTTCATTCTAGGAGCATAAATGAATGTAAACAAAATATGCTTCCCAGCTTTATTGTTATTTTTAAGGTCTTTTCCAATGCGTTTTTAAAGCACCTGTGGCAATGGTGTCCAGGTTCATGACACGCTTGCAGCTTCCATTCCCTTTTCTACCTCCTAATGACTGAGGACTGGTCCAATGATTGAGAAACCTATCTATATCTTAAATATCTTCCTTAGAAAGTATCCACAGTTCTGCCTTTAAAAAGTGATTGTGTTGTTTATAAGAGTCCTTCAGAAGTTGTCAGGCTATTGCTTTGCAGGTAATTTCAGCTTGCAAAGCCAAATCTCTTGTTCTTCAAGAGCACTGTTCCCTGTAAATGCAAGAAATATTGGGAACACTTGTGAAAATTGTGAGGCACAGTCCTTTATTGCCCTTTTCAGCCTCTTATACTTGAGTTATGACAGCTGTTCATTAATTTAAATTTAATTTTTTTTCCATAAAAAAATTAATAATATCAAATTCTGAGATTACTTGCATAACCAAAGATAATTTGGTCAAATTATTAAAATGTGGCTACTACGGACTACTAAAGTCAGTAATGCTTCTTAAGAGGAATTTAAATATTGATGCAGAAGTCTGACAGTTTTGCCTTTGTATTAACTTTTACACTGCATTATTAAGAAACCCATCTCTCAAATCAGAATTCTCATCTTTTTATGCTATTACCATTGAAAAATCATAATAGACTTTTATTTAATTTTTTAATGCTATGAATATTAATCTATATTATTTCCTGATTATATTCCTAGGTTTGTTATTTCTAGATAGTATGGCTGACAAGCTAATGTTTATCCTTTTATTTTTGTCCTTTAGTAGAGTAGTTGTATTGATAAGTGACAAATTAGAGAACATATTTTGAAGGCATTTTTCTTTGGAGAACTGTGTAGTTTGAATCTACATGGAAGACTCAAAGCAGCCTTTTTAATAACAGTAAGCAAAATTTTACGTGTAACTACATGCTCTTACATGTTGAACTTTGTAATTCGACACCAAGAAACCCCAAACAAAGCAATTCAATAACAGAAGGATTCATAAATACATGATCCTACTAAAATAACTTTCCATTTTTATTTTCTATTAACTGCTATTAACTTCCTGTTGTGGCTGTAAAATTATCTAACATATTTCACCTTGTAATGTCAAAAATCAGTGACACAAGTTTGCCTGAACTACAGGTCTGCCTAAAAACACAGTGTGAAGAAACAAAAATCATTTTCAGATTTGAATTTTGCCATGTTTTCCTTTTGTTTACTATCTCTCCCTTTTTCTGTTAACAAGGAACTGCCACCTTCTCTTCTCTACACCACTCATTATCATCTTGTCTGCCCCTGCTGCTGTGATGCCTCAGGATTTCCTGAGAGCGATGGGATTTGTCTCAGCTCTCTGATCATGGCAGAAGGAGGGGTTGGTTTGTGCTTGCTGGAGTGCACTTGTTCCTAATCATCATGCCAGGTCCCTAAAGTCTTTCTTTGCAATTAGAAAGCAAAGGCTGCAGAGAGCACATTCCTTCCTTCTGGCTTCATCTGCATGAAACACTGAAAGTTTGTGGGTTTCAGACTTATGTCCGCTGCCTCCAACACCAGGCAGGCTTAATTGTAAATCAAAAATTCGTTTTTTCAGGTCTAAGTTTGAAAAGTACAAATTAGGAAAGAGAAGGTTATGAAAAGGAAAACAGAAACCACAATTCCAGCTGTCCAGTAGTTTAACTTCTCATGGAGGTCTCCAGGGCTTGTCCCTGCGCACACTCTCCCTGCTTCCTACCAGCCTGGATTCTTTTTTCTTCTCCCAAGAAACAGGCAACAAGGATGAATTACATTTCACATCTACACGGTCTTTCCAAGAAATGAATGTGCTTGGTGGCTCAGCCAGACCCACTGGGTATTTATGGGAGCCTTCCCAGCTCTGTCATGCAGCAGTCCTGTTCTCTCTGCCAGTTTGCCTATTCACTCTTTTGTAGTGCTGGTTTTTTGGGCTTTTTCTTTTTTTTAATAGCTTTCTATAGAAATGTCATGTGATGCTTCATTAAAAGAGATGGCAATTTTAGCAACAAACAGTTTTTTCCATGGCAACGTAAAAGGAGTTAATGCCCTTGGTATTCCTGGTGTCCAGTGTGACTGTACCCATTCTTTCAATTTTCTGTTACAAGCAATCAAGGTTTTTAGTTGTGAGCTTTTTCCACATCTCTTGTAATTTTAGTTTCTCCTTCCAACCTTGATTGTAACATTGCTTTTTACTTTCTTCCTGCTACCCCATGTATATTGGGTAGATTTATAGAGTATTGACAATATGCAGTGGTGTTTTCTCAAGAGAATATCTGGAAGATCACTGCTATTCATTGACTTCCATTTTAAAAACAATTTCAGAGCCAGTTCTGTATAGTCGTTGCCATTCTGATTACAGCAGTGTTCTGATTTGCTTATCTTCCAAATGGTTCTTGTAAAATAAGAAGCTGTTTTCATTAAATAGTTCTGATCATCAATTATGAAAATTAAAATGATTAGCCTTAAAATATGTGGGGATAGGGAAAAACATTAACTATTTTTCTTTATTTTACCAGATTCACAGAGAGAAAACTAATTTTTCTCTGAAAGAAATTATAGTATACAAGTGCTTCCAGAGGAAAACTCATTTTTATTATGCTATTCACATGATTTATTATTCACAAAAAGCATTTGAACAGAAACTGGTCAATGTATGAGCCAAAATCCTCACTTTAGAGAGGTCCTTTGGCTGTAGTTTTCACTGCCCTGTGTAAATCAGTAGGGAATATTGCAAACATGTTGAACTTCCTGTTTGAAAGTAAATCTGACAAGATGTACTTACCAAAACATATATTTTAAAAGAAAATTAGGCATTTCTTTAATATTTTATGCTCTTTGTCTTGTGAGATATAAAGAAATTCAGAATGCTTATTCTGTCCTGTATTTTCAGTACTTGTATCTTCTTAATTTAATTTTTGGCTTTGAAAAAGAAGTAAGAAAAATATTTAGGTCCAATCTAATTTCACTTTAATTTGGCTCAATATAATATTAGCCAAAGGATGATAATTAGACTTGCTAAAAAAGAATGCAAAATGAAGAGGGGAAAATGGCCTTATTAAAAAAATCTCAGACAGTAGGAAAAATTGACTCTTTTCTTAGTCTTTATGAACAATCTTCTCTCTCCAAAGGCAAGACATTTATTCTTCCTTACCATCCCATAGGAAGAGATAATATGCTGGAGTATTTGGGGGCTTGTGAAATAAGCCCCTACAAATTCTTGGACTGTGTTGCAATTGAACAGTGTTCTCTTTTGCTGTTGATTGATGATAATTTTACCATGTCAGGAAGACCACTGGCCTATTTACTAAGTTTTCATTTGTTCTATTTATGAGAATTTTTCTTACAATGTGCTTATTAAAAAAAAAAAAAAAAAAAAAAAAAGAGGTTCTGGTATCCAGATTTATTTTGTTTCAACATTGCAGAAACCACTCTTTCACTCTTTTATATAGCATTGGCACTTTTGGATGTACATATTGTGCCAGTGGTAGGCAGATCAGCATCAGGGAGGTGCAGCCTCACAGCCATCGTGGCTTGAGAATCAGCTGGGAATGCAGGCTTTTGTAGTCAAATCTTGCTTCAAGCCTGTCCTTTTAGAAACTCATAATAGAATTTTCTTCCTTTTTCTATACCTGCTTCTCACAGCAGGAGGTTTGAAATTGCCAGAGTTAAGCAGTTTAATAATTACTTTGGAAAAGTGAAAACGCACATGGCCAGGCAATTTCATTTCTATTTCGAAAATAAGTTTTTCCTCTTGTTTCTGAAAAAGGAGGTGGAAATTATGATTGCTTATGAAATTAGTTTGTATAACTGGTTAGGTATTTGATTATTTGAGCATCTGTCTTTAACACCTGAGGTAGTTCTGTTGCCTTAAGCAGAAATCAGTGAGGTGAGAGCAGATAGTGGGAAAAAGACAGAAATTGCTCTCAGGCTACTTGCCATACTAACAAGAGGTCTAGTTACAGAGGACAGGACTTGTACTGAAATGGCAGATGTAATGGGAAAATCAGAGAGATCCACTTTAAAAATGCACATTTCTGCAAGTAGAAATAATTCCATCTATAAATCATTTGGCATGAAATTATTTTCCTTCCCTCAAAAATAACACTACAATGGTAAAGAAAGTCCCTTAGAAATGAACTAGTTGAAACTTCAAAGACAGTCTTGTGTTTTCCTGTCTTGCAGTAGCCCCATGGTGCCTTGCAGTCCCTGTCCCCTAACAGACATATTAGATTGAATAAAAGATATAAAATTTTGACCAGCAGAGGAAAAATGTGATTCTCCAATAATTTAAAATATTTTATATTCCGTCACTTTGCGTAATTTTTCTTTTTATGCAATACCATTATTTTTGCATGATGCTGCCCCTTCCAATTCTTCCAGTGCAGGTCATTCATCTGCTCTTGTTCTCATGTCCCACACCTGAAAAACTAAATAGGGCAGGGAAACTGCAGATCAGCTAGGCAGCATCTCCTTACAAACCGAGCTCAGAGCTTTGCTGCTAATCCAGTTTCTGACAGAGTTACCATTGTTTGCTGTTGGCTAGGATTAGCAGCTAGATACACGGATCAGGAATGTGGCATGGGAGGCAAGGAAACACAAAAATTTACAGTGTACTAGATAAAATCAGAGAATACTTTGCTCTGTCAAAGGGATGAAGTAAGAATGCAGCATAATTCTGTTGCTATTCCTCAGAAAGAAGAGCAAAAGTTAAAGTCATGATGGTCACGGGCCCATGAACCACCCTGGGGAAGGTTGAGTGGGAATGGATCCCAGAGGAATTGTTGGCCTCTTACAGTATTTCTGCCTTGTTCAGTCGGAAAAGGCAAGGTAAAAGAGTTTGCTGCACAGCTATTCAAAAGATTTTCCTTTCAGAAGAAGTGAAGGACAGCACCCCCACGCCTGAAAGGACACACCACACCGTCTGCCAGCCCAGCACCTGCCTTCTGGCAGAATCCCCAGGACCTTCACCTTGAGAGGCCAGAACACCTGACAGAGAGATAAGGTCCTCACCTAGCAGGACTTCAGGTGTATTTGAATGATAACTAAAGTTTCTTTTTATGGTTCATATAACCCAGCTATGCTGTATCAAGGAAAAGGACCAAGTTTCTCAAAATAATATAAATTATGCATGAAAATATGCCTTGTCATTTGTGTCCAAACCTGGGAATGTGCCACGCTTTTTTATAATGTGGCACATTTATTACATCTCCCCTGAATAAAGTAGCCAAAATGTGTAAAATATAGGAGCAAAATTAGTGTCCTCAAGTCCTTATCTTTCCAAAGTGTCACAAGAATAAATGACTCAGATGTGACTCCCTTGAAAAAGGTTTGATGGAGTAATTTTGTGTTATATAAGTAGTAATATTTCCAGGTTTTGAATCCTATACTAAATTGAAACTATATAATGTGCAGTCATAAAAACTTTATATTATTTGTGAATCACAGAATCATCTCAGAATATCCTGAGTTGGAAGGGAAGCACAAACATCAAAGTCCATCTCCTGGCCCTGCACTGGACAATGTGGGAATCACACCATGAGCCTGAGAGTGTTGTCCAAACTCTTGAACTCTTGTCAGGCTTGGTGCTGTGACCACTGCCCTGAGGAGCCTCTGGGTGAAGAACCTTCTCCTGATACCCAACCTAAACCTCCCCCAAGGCCATTCCCTTGTGTCCTGTCACTGTCACCGCAGAGAAGAGATCAGTGCCTGCCCCTCACAGGAAGTTATAACTGCAAAGGTCTCCCCTCAATCTCCTCCAGGCTAAACAGACCATAACCTCAGCCAGTTCTCATATAAGCTTCCCTTTAAGATAATTAATTAAAATTATCTTTGGTGTTTATTTTTTTTTTTTTTTCCTTACACATCATAACCTTTTTTAAATTTTGCTAATACAGTGTGCTGGCAATCAGTGAGTGGAGAATTTTTTAAAAGAAAAAATAAAATTGATCACTGATGTGGTTGAAATATGGCTACTAATGTTTCTTCAGCCTATTATGTGCAAGAAAGGTAAGAGTAAGAGAAAAGTATGTGTTAGGAAGAAACAAACCTTTTTACTGTCCAGGGAAGCATATTGGAATTGATTGGAAAATAGATATTAAGCAGGTGGGAAGTGTATCATTACCTAAAATGCAATTTCGTAAGTGTCAGACACACAGTGCTGTCCCACAACACTCTGCCTAGTTCATAGATTGTCCTGAAATGAGTCTCAACCTACCAGCCTCATATATTTCCCAAGTAACAAAGTTCTCTTGCACTCACATCTTTTGCAAATGCCTGCAGTCTGTTATAGACAACAGCATAGTGAGATAAACTACTAATGACTGCAAAACCACTAGAACCCTTCACATAAAGTTCCTTAGAATTTGTGACGGAGCTTTTCTCAGCAAAAATAAGGATTATGAGGAGCAGAGACCATCACTAACCACAAGATTTCTAAGAGCAGTAGATTACATTTGCAGATAAACCATTCTAGCACAAAGGGACATCTAAATGATGCTGATAAAAATGGTGCTTCTTTATCAGATATTAATAAAGCACCATTTATAAAGATTAATGGAAAAGAAAAAAATCTCTGGGACCCTATATTTTGGCACATGAAGAACAGCTGAATTTTGCATCTTTGAATTGATTTAAGGAATAGGAAGACAGGTTGCATGAATCATTGCTAAATCCTTGTCATTGTTGCTTTAAATAACCTGCAATTAAAAGGAAAAAAAACCCTCAGTTTCTGATGGAGTTGTAGCCAAAGGCCTTATTTCTAAATGTTGGGTTGTTTTTTCCCCTGCTCTTTATCTTTGGTAGACTGACACAGCCTAATTAGCCACAGAGCTGAGGACTAACATGAGTCCTCTGGGTCACATTAGTGATCCTGGACTGATGGAGAGTGACCATTTATTGGAGTCTGAAGTCCAAAATATTTAGTATATACCAAGAAAACAAAATCATACATAAGACTATTTATTTGTTCATTTATGAGGCTGCTCTGGCACAGTTAAATGTGATCTTTGGACTGGAAGATGCAAATTGCAGTTGTTTGCATGGTTGGTTTCTTTAAAAAGATTGTATGTGACAGGCTTTCTGCTCAAGTATCAATCTTGCCACAAATTTCTTTGATGGGGTTGTCTCTGAGGCTCTGAGACTTAGCCTCAGAAAGACAAAAAGCTAGTCAAACAGCTAGAGCCATCCAGATGGCTTCTTCTTTATTGATGACCCACCTCTTGTAGCACAATTTCTTTGCTGCTTTTGGGGAGAAAAAGATCAGAAATCCTTGTTTTGTTTCCTGCATGATTGTTCCTTAGTCATTCTTTTCATGATTCTATAAGTTAATATCAAAGACAGAATCTGAAAGACCTATATAACAGAAGGCTTGTCTCCCCAGATGCAGGGCCAGGAGGGAGGGGAGAGCAAGCATCTTGTCCAAATAATGATAAATACTGTGATTTCCAGATGCACCAAAGTGAAGGAAGAGCCTGTGTGATATCTGTAGATGTTTTGCAACTGATTTAATGTTAATTGGCACCCGTGATAGCTCTTTTCTACATCACTTTCTAAATTATACAAATATCCTTCTCCCCCAAGCATTGCTTGAATTTAAGTGTGTGCCTGGTGCTTTTTCTGTCCCTTTGGCCTTCTGGCATTTTCTAAATCTCTGTAGAATGAAGCCTGCCTTTCACAGGGTGTGATACTGGTGGAAACCACATCCAGAACAACAGCTCACTGGCAGGAGATGCCAATGGGAGCAGTCAGATACTTTGGCTTCTTTATTATAAATAGAAAGAATTTTAGCCTACTGCTGGTCATGGCCCCTTTAACAGGACCAGCTAAAGTGTCTGTGTTCCACACAATCTCCTCCTTAAATGAGAAGTTTTAATTAAGTTTTTTAACCTAAACAGACTTGTCCTCTAAAATATTTCTTTTCTTCTTCAATGCTACTGCAAATATTTCTGCTTTAACATGGAAAATTCTGGTCCCTCTTTTTGCAGAATTTCAGACAGCTGAATTTCTGCAGTTCTGCTTGGCTGTTGGAGAAATTATCATTGTTTATATAGAGACCAGTAATTTTCTCACCTGAATTACAGGGTTTATGGAAGTGTGGAAAGCATGCAGCTAAAGACATTTATAAAAGTGTGGAAATTTTTTCTGGAATTTTCAGGGAAAGAAACCTCTGATGTCCAAGAGGTTAAAAATTCTTCTTTCTATAGGAAAAAAAAACCTGTAGAAATACTCCTACCTGCTACTAATGTAAAATTCCCAGCATAGAAAAATAGAAAAAAAATTTTCAATGAATTGAAGATGAAAAAAATATTTTTTCTACTCATGCTTGTTGTCCAATGCTCTTGAAACAATAATGAATTTTATTACCTCAAAATATTTTCAGATACATATCCCTAATAATGGAATTAAGTGTTCCATGTTGTATCTGTGACCCATTAATAAAATTACATCCCTTTACTAAAAATGAATATGTTCTTTAGAAGCTTCATGGTGAGCCATATTTTATGATTTTTAATATATAATTTCTTAGCAGTTATCATGTTTCATGTGGCCACCTTCTACTTTGTCAGCTTGGAGTGAGATGGCATTTCCCTGACATTCAGGGACTGCTGTCATACCAACAGCCTGGGTGTGTTTGCATTCATTATCTTTTTGCAGTGGAATAATAATAATGGGAGAGGGGAAAGGATGGGAAAAGAGCAGCTCTATGTCATTTCTTTCTCAAATTCAAGTATATGCTGCTCTCTTGTGGAAATTCTATGGTAGTTACAAGCATTAGGTAAAGGTGTCCTTGCTTTCTGACTTTTATTTTGGTCTATTGAATATTACTAAGACACATTCAGTGCATATGATGTAACAGGGTTTTTTTAAATACAAATAGCAATTTTGCCTATTAATGTACTATTGTTCTTTTTCCACTTTGACGGTAAGCATCCATTGTTGACATAGAGTTGGGTGCTGCATTTGGAACTTGATTTGTGTTGGTTCGTAAATAAACATACATTTTTTAATACTGGAAAACTGCCTCTTCTACTCTTTAGGTAATGCTGAAGTACACCTGTAGTTTTCTCTGGTTCACTTTTTCAATTAACCTCAGTAAGAAAATAAGTGCTTTAAAAAAGGGAATGAAAACTTGGGTATCTGTCTGCATGATGTTTGTTTTTGTGGGAGGTGGTGTTTAAATCATGGATTCTCTAATATTTTCTTGTGTATTATGAAACCAAGTGATGAGTGGAATTTTTAGAATAGTGCTTCAAGGTACATCCCTGTCCAGGCAAAGAATGGAGGCAGTATAGTCACAGAGCCATCCTCACTGAGGCCCTGGGATAAAAGCTCCACAAGCAGGAGAGCTTTGGGTGCCAGATTTCCTGAGGGTGAGATCTTTGCTTTCCAAGGAGTTTTTGTGAATATATATGTATTATATATTATATATGAGTTTATCTGGCTGCTGCTCTGTCATAAAAGAGCACCTTTCTACCTTGACATCTGTTTTCATTACAAGAAAGAATTATCTGAGGTAGCCCATCTGTCAGATGTGGTAAAAAATTTTATTTATTATTGCGGGATATCGAGGCGGAGCAATTTTATTACCTTCTTTACCTCAAACATATGTTAATAATCACAATAACAATAAGCTGTATTTTTTGCCTGAACATGCCCTACATTCTTACGTATTCTGCAGCATATTTTATCCAGTAGAATGCTTAAGCAATAGACAGGCTAAGAATCCCCCCTGAGAATTTCTACTGCAATCCTGATATTTTATTTGTTTCTGGAAAGCCTGGTTGAGTTTACTGATAAAACACACACACAGCAAAATGCTTGACTACAAAGAAACACTTCATTCCCTCATATAAATACTTGCTGCCACCTCTGAGGAAAAAATATGCTTAGTATGATTAAAAATCCTTTTAAGCAACAATTTTTGAAGATAAGTTATGCTAGAACACCACCATCATTAAAATCACACAGGCAATTTCAGGAAGATTGAGTTTTCTCTTTCTGAGTAAGTCTTGTCCAGTGAGCTGAGGAAGGATTCAGACCTTTGCTCTGCTCTGACCCTTGGAGGAGCCCAGCCTGTTTTCAAACAGGCCCTCGAGGCGTCTTCAGTGCAAGCTGGGCTTGATGAGCCAAGGCTCCTGCCCTGCCCATGCAGCCTCTGGCTCCCTGCACAGCAGCTTCTCTGTGTACCCCAGGCTGGTATTCTCTTGCTTGTGGACAGGGTATTATCTGGTGAAAAGAGGGAGTACAAAGAATCAAGTCATAATCAGCATGCTTTTGTGAGTCCTGTGAAATAGAGTGAGAGCTACGAAGGAAAAGCAAGTAGATTTTGAGTGTCCAATATTTCAGGAGAGGTTGGGAGAGGGGGTTTTTATGATATTCTATTATGTCTTCTCTTTAGAGAGAGGCTAAGCCAGTGCCAAAGGAATAGTTTTCCAATGTGCTATTTGTTCACAGGATGGATAGGGGCTGACAAGCTGACCATCAGAACAGCTTCTTTGTCCTTGGAGCTCCAGGTGGTTTAACAGTGCACAGAAACTACGAGTTTTTACCAAAATGACTGTTCATTGCTTTTTAGATGACTTTTCAGTCCTGTCCAGCTTATTTTCAAGGACTTTTAAAAGAAAAAAATATTAAGCAGTGTATATTAGGAGGGTGGAGGGGAGGTGAGGGTAAGGAACAGGGTGTACACATGATGTGGAAGAGGTCTCTCTTGCCTTTTCTAGAAATACATTCATCCAGAGAAGGCTCAGACACAGAAGTATCAGTATTCATGACACATAAATATCACAGCTTAATCATGCCTATAATCAGCTTTACCAACAGCAAGATTAACATAAGTCTATTGCATCCCCTGCATTTTCTGGATGTATATTTAAGGGTGTAAAGAGCAATATTGAATTTATTCTCAAGATAGTTACAGGATTTAAAAAAATTATAATATTTGTTTATTGGTTTTAATTAAATGTTTGAAAGCTGAGCCCTTCATGACAGTAAAGATAATATGATAATTAGCTAATATAGACAATAAAAAACACTGGCAATTAAAATAACCTGGTTTAGTCCATGCAGGTTGCAATAGAATAGAAGAATATGTTTATTTATTACTAATAAAGAAGCAGGGGTCATTCTTGTTTACTACTTTAGGTTCTGATTCTGAGAAGCTGGTAGAGATAAATTCAGTGCTGAGAAGAGTAGACTAATAACCTCCTTCAAGCTGTTCCTAATGCAGCCCTGTGTGCAGCTGGCTTCTCTGCCAGGGTCTGCAGCTGAGTCATGGTCAGTGTTTTGCCCACCAGGACTCATTTCCAGACCTGCAAACCATCTTAGCACCTCTGTATTCTCTCTGCAATAGCTTTAAAGAAATATTTATTTTTGGTTTGTATCTTTTTTCTAATTATCTTTAAATTCTTTTCACCTTTGAAATCATCAAGCAAAGTATATAACTAGTTTAGCATGTGGTGACTGTTAATTTTGTCCAGAAAGGGGTAGGAATAAAAAAAAGCTACTGCATATATTCTCTGTTGCCTACTTGAGGGTGTAAAAAGTCCTGACTTCTATACATAGTAGTTAACACCATTAGCTTTTTAGGCAAGAAATGGAGAGGAGAATTGCCTCATGTTGTATGAATTGAGCTAGAGACTTCCTATCTGTCAGTACTGGGGTGATTCAGCTAAGATCTGAGGACCATTGAGATAAAGGAAAGGGGACAATGGCATTGGCACCCTGAATTTCTGATAAAACTCCATTGAAAATTCATCCAAAGGGGCAAAGTATCAAAATCAGTGCATAATGGAGAGATTGTATTTCATTTGTATCATTCCCAACACCCAAAAGATGGATGTAATCTTTAATGGAAACCTAGACAGTTGTTTTGAAAGGCCTCACTGTTATATGGGAAGCAAATGGTTGTGTCTAAGCTTCTTTCCTGCACCATTTGTCCACTTTGCTGAGCTTCTGCAGGGAATAAGAGAGACAAAATCACTCTGCAGATGTTAATTTCTGCAAGAATGCCACTCCCTTCATAGGATTGGCCTTTTTGCTCAGGATTCATTTTGCCTTTACGACTCCATTTCCCCAAAATGTTTGAAAAACTTATTAAACTTTTGGTTCTTATTCCTTTCTTCCATTTCTTTACAGAAGCTGCTGATTGGTGCATGTGATTGTACCTGCTCTTCATCAGCAGCATGAACTGTGCTTTGAATCATCTCATCAGAGAACGCCGTTGCATTGTTTCCTTCTGTCTTGTCACTTTACTTCAGCTTCTTTTTAAAGCTTATTCATAGCACTGAAATTTTCTTTAAAATTGTTGTGTGTTCATTAGACTTTTACCATGTGTCATGATTCAGCTGCAGATGCTGGCAGTGACAGAGACACAGGGCTGCATGAATAAGGGCTTGAAGGAGGTCATGAGTCCCCTCGTTCAGCCCTGAATTTATATCTATATCTGATATCAGATGTGTGAAAAACGACAATAACTTGTTTTTAAAATTTTAAAAGTTTAATAGCAATAAAATGGTTATAAAAATAGTAATAAAATTAGAGTAATAATAATGTGGACAGTTTGAATTAGGACAATATGGGAAAATAGAAACAAAGAGTTACAGACGCCCAGGTACCTTTTCCTGGGCAGCATAAGCCTGAAAAAGGACACCTGTTAACAAAGGATTAACCCTGAAAAAGAATAGCCTGTTGCATATTCATACACCTCATACATGATGCATAAATTCCATTCAAATACAGGATTCTGTCTGGTCAGTGTCAACTTCTTCCTCATATTCCTAACGGCATCATCCTGGCTGTGTGAGGCAGGAAGAAGTTCGTTTCTCCCGAAAATGGAGCAATAAATTCTCTTTCTCTGAAAGATTTAGGTGTCCTGTGACTGCTATTTCGGTGCGAGTCCTTTCTTTAGAAAAAAAAGCATCCTACATTGCATAGTTTCTATTTTAACATTTTGTTATGACCTAAAACTGTATTTACCACATTACTTAAGAGAATTAATACAGCATTACTTTCTAACACAACACATATAATATTCATTTTAATATGTGTGAAGAGCCAATCATATAATACGCATTTTTCACAAGATAGGAGATCTATATTCGGCAGTTTTCCGTGTCCATGTTCCTAGGAGCGCTAAATCGGCAAAAAAGCGGCACAAAGGGCTAGGGCAGTGGCAGCGGTGACACCTAAAGCCAGAGAAAACCTTGGCAGAGCAGGGATGTGCCAGATGTACTGTAGTGGATAGTGCAATGCTGTATGCAAAGAGATGCAAATGAGAGCAGGGATAAAAAAAGGAAATTTTGGTCTTTGACGGGACCTTCCCAGCGCAGTAATCCGGGCGTCTATATCTCCACGTTGCCCTGATTTTATTTCTGCGTCTGTTACACAGGCAGCATCTTGGGAGGATTTTCGGGACGCGGATCTCCAGGATGTGACAGCAGCATCCCTGTTCCCGGCAGGAATGTCCGTGCGCGCCCCGCCCGCAGCGCCGCCTGGCGGCCGCTCCCGCTGCTGCAGGGACGGCGGCGCCGCGGGCAGGACCCGCGCGGGGGAAACTCACAGAGCTCCGAAACTCACAGGGCCTGCCCAGGGCTGCAAAATCCTGTCTGATTTTCCGAAAGGCAGGGCTCTCCCCGGGAAAGAGCTGGCTGATATCTCCTACCTCCTCCCTACACAATGACTTTATTTTATTACATTTTATTTTATAACATTTTATCTTATAATATTTTATTTTATAACATTTTATCACATTTTATTTTATTTCATTTTATTTTATTATTATATTTTATTTCATTTCATTACATTTTATTTTTATTATTTTATTTATTTTAATTATTTTTTATTATTTTTATTGCACATTTTATTAATTTATTTTATTTCATTATTTTATTTTATTTTATCACATTTTGTTTTATTTCATTTTATTTTATTATTATATTTTATTTCATGTCATTACATTTTATTTTTATTATTTTAATTATTTTTTATTATTTTTATTACACATTTTATTATTTTATTTTATTTTATTATTTTATTTTATATTTTATTTTATTTTATTTTATTTTATTTTATTTTATTTTATTTTATATTTTATTTTCATCTCTGCATCTTGCCTACCAGGTGCAGGATTGTCCTGTTACAGCAGCAGAGAGAGTTCCTCCGTCTTTAAGTGAAGAGTTCCCCAGGGCTCTAGCAAAAGCACTGGTCTGCTGTTGCCGGACCCACAGCTTGCCAATTGATGCTGAAGTGCACAAATGCTGATGGGTTGCAAGAAGTCAAGTAGTGTGTCTGGGTGGGAAAAGTAGGTTAGACTCGATGTGTCCTTTGCCAGAAAAAAAAAAAAAAGTCATTTTTTCATATCCAAAATATTAATCACCTAAAGATCATGATGGATACAGAGATAAGATTTCTCAGAGCCAGCCAAGGTGTTTTAACAATAAAAGACTCAATATTTTTCAGGTAATGAGGCCCTCCAACAACCAAATATGAAATATTACCCATGTGTTCATTTCCATTCTCATTTTCTATCGTTTTTCATTCTCAAAACATATAAGCTCACACTGGCTAGAATTTTATGAGCTTGTCTCTTCATTTTATTGCCTATTGCCAAATACTCTTCTCTCCTCCTATATAAGCCCTGTGCACATTTCAGCATCAGCACTGCCAGACAAAATCAGCTGAGCAAAGTTTGTCTTAGAAGCTGTTTGCTGTAGTTTGTGAGGGAGATTGGTGACTCTGGTTACTTGACAGCAGCTTTGCAGTCAGCCAAAATAGAGAAGTAATTTAATTCCAGTGTTCTCTCCAAAGAAAATCTTTGAAGGGGCAATAATAAAGCAGGAATAACATCAACCCAGAAAGAAGTAGAGGGCAGGAGAGACACTTCAGTTTTGTAGTTCCCATCCAAAAAGTATGCCTTGTTCATTATTCATGTGTTCAGTGCAGGAGCTCTCATACCCATCTGTTACTGAGCAGTGAATTGGAAGCAGCTGTTGCATTGTAGGAGCAATGGCATGAGGAAAAGTAACAAAACCTCTGGTAAGAGTGTTAATAATTGTAGACTCCAAGAGTAAAAATAGGGCAGAACCTGGTTTTATAAACAAGGTCTCAAAGTTATTCTTCTGTATATGGGTCTCTTTTGCAGACCCATCATTCACTTTCCTAGGTCTAACCTCTGCTAAAGGGCAGGTTTAACTGGCCTAGACTTACAAAATTCACCTTCCCAGGACACCACAGGGACCTCTTGTGAGAAGACGACCTTCTTCTTCTCTTCAACTTGGTAATGCTTTTGAATGTGTCTACCTCAGTTCTTGGGAGCTTTCACGCTGAGTTGAACTGTGCTTAGCATTGATACTAAAAAGAGATGTTACTTTTTTTGGTAGTGAATGTGTTTTCATTTCTGAGAGAGATGTTCTTTGATTTTTAAGACAAAAATAATTATAAACAAAAGCAGAGCTCATAATGATAATATTGAGCTTAAAAATTAATAATTGTCTTTCACTTCAACAAATCCTTATCCAGAGGATGTCATTACATTTTTCAGCCCCTCAAAGATGCAAGGCAGAGCACCTGGGTACCTCCTGGGGGTTCCTAGGTGTCTTATTGTCTCTGTTTTTTGCAAGAATGAAAATGTTTGTGACAGCCAGGACCTCAAAGGGGAAGCCTTTGAAAATGTATTGTCATCCACATATCCAAGTTAAGGCCTTGCATATTCAAAAATTATATCTTGGGCTTAAAAGTAGATCTTGGCTCCCTGATACCTTACTCAGATAGCTGGTATCCTGTGTGCAGTTGCTCCTATATCCATTTGTCATTAATGGTATTATTTATTATAATTTATTAATGATATTATTAGTATTGTTTCCAGAGCTAGGCCCCCAGCAATGGATGTGGGACATACACAGACTAAAACCACCTTACAATTGTAGGAAGGTTTTCTGATGCAACACTTTATTTTTCCTCCCTGGTCTTGTACCAAGACAATGTAACACACTGGTAGTTGCAGGTACACACATATCTTAATACACACACATATATATACATAACTTAATATATATGCAAGAAGATCAGTTTTAAACTATCGGTAAATTTTTCAGGAGTCTAAAGTTTGTGATAATTAGCACCTGAAAAATGTTGTGAAGTTGTTCCTCATTCATGTTTTGACATGCAAAGACTAATGTTTGTTGCCAAAGATTCATTGCTTTCATTTGCACCTGTTTGATTAATCTTTTTTTCTTGGTCCATCACTTTTTTTGTCAGTTATGGTTCTTTGCTGATAATCTAACATGTTTGAAGTCCCTCTTTGATTCAAAGAAATGAAAGTTGGATGGTATTGTTTGAAAAGGTGCTATTCCTGCTAAATAATGAAGTCATTCTGCCTCAGTTTTTTTCACTGATAGGTCTCCATTTGGCTAATTGGTCTGATGACATGTGTTTAGAGGACATCACAAAAGTGACAGAAAAACATGCCCCCAATTTTTTTTTTTGTGTTCTTTTAAACTTTTCTGAAGTTAATCCTTTTTTCTTTTTAAAGCTGTAAACATCAGAAGGAGGTTTTATTAAATTGCTTTTACCTCAGACTACAGGGGGCTTTTAATGGAAGGGGGGAAAATGTTTGAAACTGTTGAGTCTTTGTTCTTTTTCTAAGGCAAGAACATGGGGAGTCTACACAATGGGATTTTACTAACTGGTGTTATTACCTTCACAGCAGTAAAAAAGATGGGGGCACCTGGTTTTACTGGACTGGTTAAAGGAAACTAAGCAATTCCATACAATATGTACTTGGAAAAGCACACAGAAGTATAAACATGTTATTTTCAAAAAGTCAAACAGTTCTATAGAACTTATATGTGAAGTTCTAAGAAAATATTAACAGAATCTCTTTGTTTTGCAGCATCTCAAGTACCACAGTGACACCTGGAAGCATAGGTGCACTTCCCTGAGTAGTTAAGCCATTAACAGCACCCTCTGGAGCCCTTGTGGATGCATCTGCACTAATGATGGCCCATGGACTGGTGTCTTCTCCAGAACTGAGCACAAAACCAGCATGGTACATCTGGCCTTAACAGAGCTGCACTTCTCCTTTGTATCTCCTTTAAACAGCACCAAAACACCCCTCAGTGCCCAGAGAGGCCTCGTGATGGCTCCATCTATGCACTGCCTGGGAAATTCCCAGCTCTTGCAGGGTGAGACATCCTTGGCACTCTATCAGTTTCTCTGGGTCTGGATTGAAGGCACTCGAGACAGTAATTCACGTTTGGACTCAGGTGTTGATTATTTCTTATCAGCAAAACAGTCTCACTACTGTGAGTTCGGCAGCATTTCATTAGCAAAGCACAAAATGGCTAACAAGCTCTTGTTACAAGGTTTTAAGACTAAACTCTCCAATTAAGAACTGACACCTAGATTATTTTCCCTTTTGACGCAATAACTGATCCCACAGAGCCCCCAATGCAGACTATTCTGCACAATTACAAAATGCCACCCAAACCCATGAAGGAGAAGGAGGAAGAAGACGCCTGAAGAAGAAACCCAGGATGCCACCCCATGCCCTCCATCTCGCTTCCATCCACAACATACTAAAAATCCCAAAACCTGAATTTCTCTCCAAGTGATACACTTTCACTACTCTCTATAATCTATTTCACACTTTTGTGGATTCTCATCTATCTTGAAGTCTAGGAAATTTTCTCCATGAATGAGGGTCAAAGTCAGTGCTCCCCTGGGGGTCAGGACACTCCAGAGCACAGAGAAATATTCCCTGGGTTTCCACAGCATTCAGACCATGGCTACTTCACTTACAAGGTGGTCTGCAAAGATATGTTGTACATAACAAGGGTCTCTTCTGTACGAGTGAGCAGGAAAATAAATATTTACAGTATTATGTTACTGTATGTATATTCCACGGAGGCATGTTTCATTTATTTTAAAAATTTTAAATCTTTTAAGAATTGCAATTGATGACATGAAATCAGAGATATCAGATCCTCTATGACCTTGATGTTGTTCTATTTCCCCCCCGTAGTTGAAATAAATACTTCATTTATTGCCTTCAAATCAAACTGCTGTCAAGATACCACAGTGTTCTTGGTGGACTCTGTGTTGTAATGAATCTGAAATTCTCTGGTATTGCCTCTGGGAGGAGATGCTTGTGGGTTTTCACACCAGTTTGCCCATGTTCTGTGAATACTCTTGTTTCTTTCTGGTTTTTATTGCTTCTTGAACAATTGTTAGCATTGGACAAGAGAAACATGCAAATGTGGGAGCTCTCTCTGGCTGGCTGGCTGTTCTTGCTGCACAATCGCACAATGCTGTTGCAGCTCTCTGCTCTTTAGAGCCCAGTACTCACTGGAACTGCTGCTTCTAGTGCAAGCTGTAAGATCAAAGCAGATACTGTGAAAAAGATTCTTTTGTATTGCTTCATTTCACATATTGTCTATTAATTGATCTCCTGAGTCATTTAAAGTCCTCACAAACTGTCATTGCTTTTGTAATTTCTGTTGTTTTGCCATGTACCCAGACATTATTTTTTTTCAGCTTTTATTTATGAAACAGAAGAAATTGCAATAATTAAGGAGTTTAGTGCTAGGAAGTTTTGTAAAGTTTGTATGTTTACCTAAATATCTCATCTAGGTTGGTGAGTCAGGCTGACCAGTGATGAGTTATTTTTATACCCACTCCCGTGAAGCTGACTTTTTTTATGCTTTGAATCATTTGCTATTACATACTTTCAGAAGAGCTGTGTTGCTACTCTGGCCCTCTGCTATGCAAATAAGCTTTGCTGCTTTTCCCTATTTTTTTACCCTTTCCTAACAGCCTGATTGCTTATAAATTGTTCCATTGTTGTGGTCGTGGTTTGTTTTCCATAGGCTCACACAGCCATGCTTCATATCACTGTACACATGCACAGAACTTGGTGCTCAAGCCTTGTACCTTGGCCCTGTTCTCATTAAGCCATTGGGGAGCTTTTGGGAATCAAAACTGATTGGACCTGATTTATGGCTAAAGTCATACTTTTACCTCGAGGTACTGTGCCTGGGAGTGCAGTGCATGATGATCATGAGTGCTAAAGAAGGTTTTGGGAAGTCATGCAGGCTCTAGTTATAGGTGGTGAAGCCAAACCTGGTGGTTGAGCAATTTCATCTTGCAGCAATATAGCAATTTTCTGTGGAGAAGAAACAGAAGCCTGACTGTTTGCTATTGAAAGATTATGAAATGGATATTTGTTTTGCTAAAGACATCCAGGTGCAACTTCATCACCAAAGTCTACAGAAAATTTGCATCATGCTTATAGATGAAGATAGGGGCCTACAACTGAAAAGGTAAGGCTTTTTACCAAAGGACTGTCAGGGTTTTTTTAATTAGAAAGTCAATATATGGTATCCAATATTAGCTAAATCTTTAAAACAATTGTAAATTGCATAAAGATCAATGAAAGTATAAACAAGCAAAACGGTTTGTCATAAAGGTGAGGTTTGCAAAGGTGTCACCCTGAACAACCTGGCTTATCAGCAGCCCTGCATTCCCTGATGGAGGGGAGCTGAATGCCCTCCCTGGCCAGCAGGATTGTTTGTCTCTGCAAATGTTCTGCTGCTGTAGGCAGCTTGGTTTGAATACTTTGCCTGATGGGACTTCTGCTCTATTTTCTCTACTGCGTGGAGAGGGCTTTAATTGTAATAATGAATATTGGAGCTGAAATTTGCCCTGATGTTCTTCAAGGCCATATATCAGACCATATATCAAAGTATGTTTTTGTCTACATGCACTTGATTTACATGTTCTTCTTGCCTTATTCTGAAGGAACACTGGGTATCTGGACTTGCTGGAATTTTAGACTGTTCATATTTCCCCTCATTTACACTATGACATTTACGTTCCTTCAAATCCTCCTTTCGTAAGAATCTTGTTCTTCTCTCTTCAGGCCAAGGCTCTTTGCACAATGCTGTGGGGTTTGCAGGCATGTTTCTGGTGCTTCCCTGTGTGCTGTGATCCTTGCTGCTCAGGGAACAGTCACACAGTGATGGAAGTGAAGCCCAGCTCCCCTGCTTCTTGTCTTGTATGATTTCTGGCAATGGTACCTGCTGTAGACCGTACCCAAGATCTGCTCCTAACCCACCGGCCTCGAACCAGAAGGGCAGCAGATGCTAAGAGATGGCACAAGTTCAAAAACAAATTGGTCCCCATCATAAAAGTTGAAGCCACCCAAGTCTGCCAGGTACAGTGGCTGGTGGAAAATTGCTGGCCTAGGGAGTCCTGACACAAATAATATTTGGCTTGAGAGTGTAAATGCAAAAAAAAGCCTGCCAGGGTGCTGTGAAAGTTTTGCATTTTCATTATTCTTTAAAGAATGATTTCAGATTTTCCGCTCAATAATATCTTTTGCTAGTAAGTTGTTTTCTAAGACATTGTACCACTCATAAGCAATTCTTTGCTTATTCTGTCCCTGTCTTCACCAGTCTTTTGCTGAGCTGTAGTTAAAGGCACTATTTGTCTATTAGCTATCACAAATGTAAGATATTTTGAAATAATTCTACTCTGCTCTTGAGAAAGCCTCACAGCACATGCTTTGTCATGTTCTTGATCATATCAGATTTTGCTGTGGCTTATTACTTTATGACATATTTTCCCTTGCTTTTCTTTCTTCCCCTACTTCTATCTTGCAGTGTTTTGCAATTAATTCCAGCTATTCTTTAGTTCACTTCAGGCACTTTTTTGTTCCAGTTACTCATAATTTTAATACTTTCCATAACTAGCCCACGGGTTTCTTTATCATGTCTGCTCAGTCAGTATTTTCTAGCATTAACCAGTTGTCTGTCCACACTGAACAGTGTTCTAACCCATTGGTATATTAGGTGGACAAAATTAGTGCCACTGGTCACCCTTGTGACAAAACTTCTGCCATTATGGTTCAGATAAAAGTCCTATTCATGCTCAAAAATATTAATACATTTTTATAATAATTATGATTGTTGATTCTTTAATCACATTGCTTTGCACATAATGTAGTTTTAGCAAATTTAGGATTTTTTCTTCTGTTCTAAATTAAACTATCCTACAAAACTAGCTTGAATTCCTTAATTAAAAATAGCAAGAAATGCCTCCAAGGTAATGACAACCTTTTCTTTCATTTCTACACGTTTTTCTAATGATTTGAAGCCAGAGTGTATCTAGCTTTCAAGGTTTTTTGTTTCCTTTTCAGAACTTGATGTACCAAGAGAAGATTAATGTATGTCTATTCATACAACTCAAAAAGTCATCTATCATTTTTTCTCATCAATCCGCCCCAGAATTCTCTCTGCTGCATAGAGCTGTTACACTCAAAATCTTGCTTCTTATAAAGGTAAAGCTTAAAAATTATTACCACAGCTGAAAATGAAACACTCTAACCACTGCTAGTCCAGATCCAACTGCTTAAAAAAGGAGGTTAATGCAGTTAAAATGTTTTTATGCACACCTCCTGCTGCCTATCTCCCAGTGTTAGGGATGTCTCCATTGCCCCTCTGGGTGCTGAGATTGGTGGGGTTTCATACTGGTGGCAGTGCTGGGGTGTTAGTGAACTGCCAGCCTCTGGAGCTTTTCAGTGTGAGGAATATGATTTTTGTGTTAATCCTCACTCTAGAATCAATTTGGGGCCATTTTCATGTGTCTGTCAAAATCCTTTTACACCTCTGCTCTGTCTGCATTGGTCTGTTGCTCCATATTAAACCCGATTTACTACATATGGTGTCTTTTGTGTATGATAGACCCTATATCATTGTTATCTCTGAAACCAGTTCTGTCCAGCTCCATGTCTGCAATCATCCTGTTGGAGTCTTAAACACTATTCTGCACAGAAACACTGCTTCTTACCACTGCTATCTTTATAAAACTGTGGTCCTACTGTACTAATTAAATGCAGACATGTGGAACCCTTCCTGCTATTCTGACTTGTTCTCCTCTGTTGATGCTCTTAGCACCTAGTTCACCTGGGTTAATAGATTTCCAGAATAAATAATAAAAAACCACATGGATGTGGAATAAAAACACATGGATGAGGATACATGTGTCTGACAGTCAAATATGTACAATGTTGATGAATAGAACAATGGGAAAGATTCTCCTCCCTCCCACACCCAAACAAACCCACCCAAAACAAAAAATCCACCTGCAAAACCACAAGAAAACCCCAAAATTAAACCAACCAACCAAACCTCCCCCCATAAACAAACAAAAAACCCCCAACCAACCAACCAAACAAAAAAGAAAAAGAAAAAAAAGAGAAAGGCTCAGAGAATTTGAAGACACTGATTGTGCCAACTCTCCATAGAGAAACTGAGACCACAATGAACTTCCTTGTCCTTAGGGATTGTATGGTAAGTGGTAGATCTAGGATGCTTTTTTGAAAAGCAATTTGAATACAGTGATTTAGAGAATTCTTTAAAATAATATTTTCCCCCTCTTTAAAAACAATTTTGTGTACTTTTATTTAATTTTCCTGTGACCCCCACTAAAAAAAAAAATTAAACAAATCAGCAAGCCAACAACCCTCCCAATCCTCTTGCATCTGTGATTTCTTGTTATACACATAATTCAGTACAGTCAAGCGGATACTGCCCAGGATGTTTTGCATGCTAATTGACAACTGCTTAAATAGAACATAAAAAAGCTTTAAACAATGTAAATCAAGTAATAATAAATGGTATTATCACTTTTATTATTTTCTTATAATCTCTATAGTGTTATTATTGATATATAAATCCTTAAATAATAGCAGACAGCTCCATAGCTCATAATAGTTTCTTAAACATAAAGGCAATTTTTAATGTGTCATGGCACAGCATTTTGATGAGACCTATGAGGTATTCTGGAGAAACATACTGCACTGCCATTTCATTGATCTAAGGTGGCAGATGAAAGCCTTGTCACCCACAGCACCACCTCATTTCAAAGTGAATGCAGTTAGACAGATGGAGTATGGCAATTTTCAACATAAATAATGTTTTGCCTTTCTGAAGGAGCCCATTTGCAGTCTTGAGGCCATTAGACCTCTGCTCTGGCTCTTCAGCACTGCAGCTCTGCAATAGGATTGGAGAGTCAGTGTGAGACTGACAATTAACTTCTCACTTGTGCTGCAAACCTTCCTTTTATATTTCTGTAAAACTGAACAAATGACTGCTACTAATGTTTTGCTCATCAACTTGTAAGTGAAGGCCATTTAAGACAGAAATGTAGGATTTAGCTCCAGCTGCTGCTCTAATGTTGCAGAAAGCTTTTGCTGCAGTTCATTAAATTCAACTTCAGGCAGTCACAAAACTGCCAGCTAATTATTTTTTCTTTCCTTGGCTGAGCGAATCCTGGTGTCACCAATTTCCTCTTACAAAATGGAGCTGCAGAATTCTTCATTGTGAAGACTGAGGAAACAAAGCAGTAAGGAAGACACCAACATTATTTTGTTAAAAACAGGTAAGACTGAATCAGTGGAATTTCTTTTCCTACCAGTTTTTCAGACTGTCTTGGGAGTCAGACTCTGTTTGGGAAATTGGTTCTTTGCTAGTAGGTCACAGGGCCTTATTAATAACTGTTAGTTTGTGTTTTGGGGAATAATAAGCAAATTGGAGGTTACACGGGTTCAGCCCTCTGGCTGAAAAGGAGCAGACCTGGGGCTGAGGAGTAATTTTCCTCAGTACTGAGTACATGAAGTGTTTTATCTCAGTAAAAATCAAATTAAATTATGACAATTTCATTTTGTGGAAAATCAAAAATGAAAATCAGATCCAAAATTGAAAGATACACGTATGGAGATGTTACTCCTGACTTTGCACTAGGGATATCTACCTGAACACAGCTCTCTTAAGACATGGATGATGCTAGACGCCTCTTAGAAACTATTTTAAAAATACCTCAAGATCATCTGTACTACCTGTGGCTTTAGGTTGTTGGTATAGCTTATAGATAAAGTAACTAAGAGCAGAACATCCATGTGTGTTTAAAATAACATTCCAAAACAGGAAATGTGAATATCTTCCTGCCATGGAGTTGCTCATGGAATAGGGATTTTGTTTGATTCCTGTGGTGATTCACTCTTTAGAGATGTTACAGCCTAAGAATATTTCCAAACTAGGACACGAAGGTTTCACCCTGGAATTCTTGGAAAAATAATAGGTAATGAGAATTTGAGCTTATGTTAATGATTGTTTATTGTCATATCACAGTCAGGATTTCAAAGAGAGACTTCTCCCTCCTATGATTATACACACAGAAGAGAGAGCCCTTACTATGATTTTACAATTACAATTCACACAAAATGAGTATAAAAAGGGAACAATAGAGAAAATGTAAAATAACAACAATAGAATGACATGATTAAAAAATATAGAATTAGGTATTTTCAAGCTTTCTAAACTGAATTAGGTATCTTCAAAGTTTCTAAGTTGCTTCTTTAGTTGCAGGAATAGAGGAAAAAAATACTTCAGCTTTAAAATTCACATTTTCAAATACATATTTTTACTTTTGACAGTGTGTTTTCATGTACTTGTAAGTTGTCAGCTGGCAACTCTTGTTGTCTCACTGCGATCTTAAGAGTGAGAAGACACATCAAAAGAGAATTAAGGCTATGATAGCACTCAGTACAAATCAGAAAAGTTCCACAGAAGGCTGAAATCTGGCAGTTGTGTCAAGCATCAAGACACAATGGGGGCACAGGAATAAAGCTGTTCAGGAAATTGAGTTAGAGTATGAAAGCAAGACACAATATGTCTTATATGACAATTTCATAGTTTTACATGGCAGGAGTTGTGTAAATTAGTTTGGGTTCAGCTTGGGAGAGGTTTTTGTGGGACTTCATTGGGCAGTGCATTAAAAATAATCTGTCAATACTGGACCACCAACAACCTGAATGTCCAGTCACAGAACTGTTAACTGTTGACTAAATTCTGGTCCCAAGCTCAAATCATATTGCTGTTTTCCCTGCAGATATCTTAAGGAGCAGCACTGGAAGGAGTTAAGAAGCTGAGAATTAAGTCATATTTTGACATATATAGGTAAGAAAAAGGGTTTGCTCTCTAATTGTAATTATTCAGAGAAGAAAAAATTTATATTTGTTTTGAAATGCAACACTGAAATTGTGATGAAATATTTTTTATTTGTAAGCTAAACAAAACTGATTGAAAAACAATTTTTTGCCATTTTAAAGAATTATATGATACACTGAAGGGTAGTTTTGAAAATAAAAGAAAACCTCATTAATTTTATAATTGCAATTTCAGAATATAATTCTGATAAATTTAAGGGCTAGGTTCTGAATAAAGTCCACAAAATGTTAAAACAGACATGGGAGCCTCTAACCCCTCATCTCTAAATGGACAAGTACCAAATCTTATTTTCTCAGAAAAGACAAAGATTTTTAGATACATCAACCCACAATATAAATAAATAGGTTTAGTACTTGAACTGTTTGAAATGACATTTCTTTTAAAATGGAAACCAACCACAGCTATGATCATTGATTATGATCCTGTGGCTAAGTTTTACCTTCACCACAGTGACAAATCAAAGGACTTTTCCCTTGCCTAAAGGAGCTCCACATCAGTCCTGGGGCTCCCAGCAGAGCCTTGAGAAGGCTGGGGCGTGGGGGGTACAAGAACCTCCTTTGAGCTCTGTCCATGCAGGCTGAGTGCTCTGCCTCCCTCAGTGCCAGGGTCTGCAGCTGAGCTGTGCTCAGAACGTTTTCCACCCACCCCTTTCCAGCAGATCTGTTACCTGGCCAAACCAGGACAAGCAGGATTAGGGAGCATCCAACAGCATCAACTTGCCAAGGCAGGTCAGAATATCAGTCCCAGGAATGGCTTGTCCTTCAGTTGGAAGGGTCAGGGGTGTGGATTTGGCGCAGGTTGGTGTTAACAACCTGTCACCCTGTCACTGCTGTGCTCTCGTGAGGCTCAGCCCTGTCCCAGAGCAGAGCTGCCCGACAGCAGAAATGGAATGGCATATGCCCAATGCCATTTAAGATGTGCCATGAAGTAAGCCTTCCTGTCGGAACTCAGGACATCTCTCTGGCTGTCCTGGATGGCTCAAGGCCCTGCCAGGGGGCTCAGAGACCTTGGCACAGAGCCCAAGACATGTGTGACTTTGATTTTGAGCCATGGAGCAAATTACCACCTTTGTACAAAGAATTACAAGTCAAGAGAGTTTAAGTAGAATAATACTTAGTTTGTCAGGGGGTGAAAAATAGACTTTTTGGGGTTTTTAGAATGGGGGCTCAGTGTCACAAGATGGAGGAATTTGGGCATATCCTATCCTTCTTCTTTCTTCTTCCTAACCTTCATTTTCTGGGTGATGCTGGCCCTTTTGGCTTGGTTTAAGGTAGAAACTCACTGTCTAACATAGGTGATAGGTATTGGGAAATTATTGTAAATAATGTACACGTAGTTTTTAGTATAAAAGATAACACCGCCCTGAAGGCATCAGTGTGCCTCTGTCTGACCTGCTGAACAGACCTCGGCAGACCAGAGAAAGAATTTTATAGATAAGAAACAATAAACAACCTTGAGAATGAGAACATAAGAATCCTGACTCCTTCTTCCACTGCCGGGCTGGGAAAAGAGACTTTCTAACGCATCTCAGGGGTCACTCTGACCAGCAGAAATGCCGAGACCTTCCCACTTTTCTGCTACAGTAGGACTCAGAAAAGACGCCTGTTTACAAAAGGATGGAGAGATGCTTCACGAGGATGTCCCCACAGCAAATGCCTTCCACAGCCAGGGGCAGTGCCCAAATGAAGGTAAGCAAAATGACACACCCTCAGCCTCTGCTGAAAAATAAATGAATGGGCAAGCAGAGACTAAGATACACACACATACACACCCAACCCATCCCTACCCTTTCCCAAAAAAAAGTGTTTGTTCATCTGCCTGGTCATTACCTGCTTTTGGATAGACAACCAGCTTCCCTGTATTAAAAAATAAAAAACAAAATAAAAAAAACCAAACCAAAAACCCCCCAAAAAACCAATCAGAAGATTTAGAGACAACATTTTCTGCAGCTAAACTGATAGTGATGCCAAGCAGCTCAAGCTGCTCAAGTTCCCTTCTGTTTCAGCAGGATAATTTTCTAGATTTTCTAGGTTCTCCAATATTGTAGGTTTTCACATTACCGGAAGGCTAAAACATTAACAAAACTTATCTAAGTCTCTTGATTTACCTCTCACTTCATGTCCTTTCATCACACTTGTACTAGAAAATCATATTCTCCTCTAATGTTTTGGGATTCTTTTTAGAATAAAGACAACCCTTTCCCATTAATTCAAAAGTTTTGCAAACAGTTGCCAAAATCCTATCACATTTTCTTTACTGAATGTGAAGGCTCTATCATCTCCATTATTATATCACAACTAATTCTCTAAATTTAAATGAGAATTTAAATTTTCTTCTCTCAGATGTTTTTTAACTAGTTACAAAAATTTTGCCTGTATTGATTTAAACACATTTAAATGATCTTAAAATCCCTCTATTCCTCTATTAGGTTTTTGGTGGGAATTCAAGACCAATGCTTCTGTGGTTTTTCTGTGGATTCCAGCAGGAGAAAAGGGAGGTGGAAATTACTTGTGAAAATCCTGAAATGCCTTGAAAATCAGAGTTGTGTGCTCTCAAAATTGTGTTTAAATCTGTTAAGGGTTAGCTTGGAAAGGTTACTGGGGAGATAATAGCTACTGAAACAGGAAAATCCCCCATGATATGGTGTGAAAATTACACAGCAGAACTGGACATGAAAAAAATTGAGTTTTGGAGAGCACAGAGATTGAATATGAGCAATTATGAAAAAGTGCAAAGTGACTTCTTTTTTTCTTCTTGTGTAAGGACAGTGACAGATTCAGCTTGACTTGAAATGAATAGATGTCTTTTAATGAGATCTTGATTGACCCCTTATTTTCTACAGAAGGGTTGTTTATTCTGATATAAAAGTGGCAAGGAAGAAAAGGTTATTTTTAAAATTTCATTTATTGGATATTTATCAATTGACAAAATATGTTTTGTAAATTTCCAGGTCAAGTAGGACTGTAGCAACAGACTTGATTGTTACCATAGCATCAGAAAGTATTTTTCTTTTTAAATAGAAAGACTAATTTTTAACAAGAATATGTTTGCTAATGTCTTTCAGAAAAAAAAAAAGAAGAGACTATTTAAAAAGTGGTCATATTTTAAGGATCTGGCTTTTATTGTTATTCTATCCCAGCATAGAATACTACATGTATTAAAAAAAAGACATTAAATGATTTTGTGTTTATATTTATTGTCAGCAATACATCAGTTATGTAAAAATAACCCAGATGAAAATGTAAGACTTGTTACATTTTCCCATCATCTGTATTAACTGAATAAAGCTTAGTGACAATATACACAAATTTGCAGTAGTAGTTGTACGTAAACATTTTGTGCATTAAAAAAGAAATGTACATAATTTAAAAAATAAAAATGCATTACACAATTTACAAATTAACATTAACCAAAAAAAAAAAAAAAAAAAAGTAAACATTCCTCAGACAGCTGCCTCCTCATTCTACAAAATAAATATTCAAGTAAATTAAGTTAGGCAAAATAAACTCTTAACTCTTAACGATTTACATAAAGGTAAAAAGACAGATTTCCATTTAATTCAAGGTATATTTTACAGTGATTTACACATAGAGTTTTTAAATTGCTCTCTTCAAATTGTAAGATTGGAAAAAAAACTTTATTAAATTTTGGCGGGAGGAAGGGGGTTTCAAAATTGATGCTTTATACCAAATATAAACAGGTTTGTGCAGTTGCATCAAAGCTTCAAAAAGGAACTGCTCCAGGACTCAAAGCAGACACAGTATGCTAGAAACTACAGTTAAAAAAAATATATAAACCACCACATCAACAGGAAAATATCTACTTTGCTATTTTCTGAATGGTTTATTTGATCACTGGAAACATTACTTTCACAAACTAATAATCTACAGTAGTGGCTGCTTTAGGCACTGGATTTGTAGAAGCACTCTGATTTTTAAAGCAAATTGCTTTTCATTCTATATTGATAATTCACATATTATTTACTTCAATTTCAATGCTAGAGGGCTTAATCACATTTGCAACATTTAGCTTTACATAAAATTTCAGCCTTCCCTACAGCCTAGTATTTTTTCTTGATAATGAGGGAAGCCACTCTGCCTTCAAATTTCCATGCACTTTGTTAATAGAAAAAATAATAATAAAAACGCACTCTAGATTTTAAATGCAGCCCTAGTATGATGCAGATGGGCACCAGATATTCACTGATCAGATATAAAATATAACACGTACTAAAATACTTGCATGGATTGCAAAGGCCAAACAGACTTTAAAAACCTATCTCTCTGTTTATCCATTTAATGTGGTAAGGAAAAGGAGATGGCATACCTTTAAGTTATTAAATACTTAGATTTAGGACATAAAATTCTTCAAGGCAAGAACTAGGCAACAGCTCCTGCTAAGACCAGCCAGTGTCATAAATAAAGATGACTCATTGCCAATGAAAGAAACCCTGTTCCCTCAATGCCCTCTTGGTTCAAAACTATTCGACAACACGGAATCAGATTTCTAAAAAACCAGAAATTATTATTAAAAGCTGTCTCCATGTGTAGTTATTGTTCTTTAATACTTTATCATTTTTCCATGGATTTTTTTTGTGTCTGACAAAACAGGAACGAAGCAGGTTTTTGTTGTTTTCTACTCAAGAATGCTGAAAATTTAAATTATCAAGATGGGTATTTTTGCAAAGGATCTTTACAAAATGATGTAAGACTGAATACTCCAGTCCTGAAACACATATAGGAATGAACCACTGCTGTGACAGGCAGCCATGAAACTTCATCAGCTGCAGCTGGATCAAGGTATAAAATGAGAAATTAAACCTGCACCAAATGTTTTTACCATTGTTCCTCTGCTCATCATTCCCATTTGGGGAAAATCTACGCAGTCGGATGAAAGTAATTTTTTGATGCAGTAACACCACACTGGTAATATGTCAGCTAATTTAAAGTAGGACCATAATCTCTCTTATTATCTACAAAATGCTCATTGGTTTCAAGAATTATTCTACATTGAACAAAGGTGTGTATTTTAAGAACAGATATTACCCATTGATGTCCATAAGAGTCTTGTCATTGATTTCAGTGGATCTGGGCCAAAGTTTGCAAAGCTAGTTTCACTCAGTGTGCAAAAACTGGTGCTTCTTGAGTAAGTAGAGTGATGAGTAGGCAGAAGTGGTTTAGGTTATAAAAAAGACCTGAGAACCTAATATTGAACTTTATGTAAGGTTGCCTGATAAAGTTTTGTATTGCTTAGTAGTGGCACAGTCACTCGTACGTTCTGGCTGCACACAGAAGCCATTTGAGGAGAATAACCCTTCTCAGGTCATGGAGCACATCCATAACAGCCATGTCACATGAGTGGCAAGTCAATGAGCTTCATCTTGGAAGCCTAACACTGAAAAGCCATAAGCATGGAAGAGGTTAACAGTGAGTTTTCATACTGCCAAAGTTTTTTTAAAAGTCATGAGTATTAAAATGGCAGAAATATTGATCTTATTGTTTAATTGCCAGTACACTCAGGAGTTTAACTGAATAATTAAAAGAGTCTATTTAATTATCCTAATTAGAAAAGACAAAACATCTCTGAGTATTGCACTGCCAGTAACAGTGAAAGAGCTATCATTAACAGAAGGAAAGAAAAGTAAAACCGTTTTATTTTAGTTGAACAATCAGAACACCTTTTTAGACAAGAAGTATGTCCCTCAGGATTACAGGGCAACCAATTTTCTTTTTCTTTTCTTTTTTTTTTTTACAAAGTTAACAAATATAAAAAATCTAGTCATAAACAGCCTTCAAAGTACAATTAGAAACCAGCAGGACAATCTATACCAGTATAGGTAGGTGGGGCAAGAAACTAGACACTTGTATTACTGCCACGGTGTAGAGTACAAGTGGCTGCTGTGATGAGGAACGGTGTGTGTACAGCAAATGTCGTAGCTGATTCCATCCCGTCGCAGTCCAAACTGAACACTACTCTCTTCAGGATTCAAGACCTGTCTGCTTGACACTCCTTGCACAAGATACATCATTATCCTTTCTGAAAAGAGGCAGTTTCTATGGCAATACTAGTTAAGTGCATATCATGCTGCACTAATATAGTGCAAAAATTTGCCTTACATGTAGCAAAAAAGATGCAGGCAACAGTTTGAGTTAGAGAAAGTAGAAACGTATTGTAACATTTACAGCAGGTATTTTTTCCAGACACCAACCACTAGAAAATAGTGAATCTGAGAATGCCTCCTCTCTGGATGTACACATGAGGCCTTTATAATTTGGAGTGGTAACAGGACAGAATTTTGCAAGTGAGTCATTGCCCTCTGAAATGCAGGTTAACACAAGTTATCATCAACTGGCAAACTGTTGAACTTGCTCAGTGGGTTAATCCCAGTTAAAAGTTAATATTGTACTAAGCACTAAAATGCTCTCCATCACATATATAATCTGATAGAATAATACATATGGTTCAACCGAGTATATATGTTATGTTTGAATATAAAGAGTCATAGACAGCTTGGTACAAACTCCTCATGCGTACTGATTATACTTGGTTAATGATGCAGGGGCTTCCAAGTGTTAATACTATGTCAGATACAGTATTCTGGAGGCAGAAGTGGTGCTCAGTTCTAAGACTGAGGAAACACAACAAATCTCCAACTGCAGTGTCTATTAATGTGATTCTGCCTGATTTCTCGGTGCTGATGGTCTAAAGTAAAGCAATAATACCTTGAGTATCAGTAGGCATTATGAAATCCATCCTTCTTTATCTATGGTGCAGTTACAAAAAAGACAAATTCAAAACACTTAATCCACTCCATAGAAAATCCCTGTGGCTTTGGACACCTTCTGATTTCATTCCTATAGTTTAGACTCCATTTGTCACCATGAGAAGTCATAGTTTACATGTCTGCATCTCCATCATAAGCCAAGGTTAAAGGTTTCAGTCGGTTGTTCTGCCTTCTCTGGGGCTTCTTTGGCTTTTTGCTGAAACAATAAGATAATTTGTAAATAGAAAAAGCAACTAATAACATACAAAAGTCTTAAATGAAAGATGAGCTTGCTGATAATGCATTCAGTTGTTTGTTTATAAAAGCTATAACCCTAAAACCTTCACTGGGATCACTAATTATCCCTTTATCAACCCAAAGCAATATCTAATTCAAAGCTCAGTTGTTCAGAAACAAGCTGTTATGATGCTGATGTGACTTGATGAAATCCTTGGCAGGTAGTCCTGCAACATCATCCAGTTTTCAGAAGAATTCAGAGCCTGCCATGCAATATTTGGTCATGTATCAAAGCTGCAATCAGGTTCTTTTAAATTACGTGATTCAAATATTAAAATGCTCTTGACACATCAAGGGTTTCCACAGGAAAGATCCATCTTTTGATTGGTTTTATCTCATTAATACTTGCTGGAATGCCTACAATTAATTCTAGATGTTATAATCAAACCAGTCATTAATAGCAGAGGTATGGTTGTTTGACATAATATTCCTTGTCTAGCCTTGAATTAGATTTTAATCCAGCAGTATGTCCAATCCATTTGATAAAGTTTTAAAAAATTACCAGGCCAAAGGAAATGAATGTTTATCCATGCTTTAATGCCAATCTTCTTTTAGAGTGTAATGTAAGCATTTCTTTAAATCAGGCCTGTGCATTCTCAGTCTTGTCCAAAATCTTATTTCAGCCATGTCACTTAGGCTGCTCAAATCTCAATCTTTTATACAAAACTTTTTGTTACAATCACTTGCAGTAGCCACAGGTTCCAGTCCAAATAATCTGCAGTGTTGTTGAATGCTAATGAATTTCCTTTTCCTCAAGCCCCACCCCCCAAAAAACCAACCAACTAACCAAAACAGAAAGACCACAAAGAAAACCCAAACAAACCACAACAACAAAATCAAAACAAACAACAAAACAAACAAACAAACCCACAAAAACCAAACAATGAATCAAACAAAAAACAACAACAAAAAAAAACCAAATTAATTTTTATATTACCTAGACATAAGTGAGGTTTTGGGCAAAGTTTACTGAATGGCAAACATACCCAGAAGCTCCCCAAACACCTACTAATGCAGTACAGCCAAGAGCCTGATGTATATGACCACACTTCCCTCACCTTTCACCTGTACTGTCATCTGGCTCAGAAATTCCAAACAGGACCTAAAAAACTGCAGGGAGCACATTCTCAAAGATGACTTGTTCAAAAAAAATTCTTTAATGCATTAAAAAGCTGAGAAAGCTTTCAGATTTTTTCTGGTTCTGTGTCTCTATATCTTGTCCGATATAAAATATGATTTGTCTGGTTACTCAATGTCCTTGTTGTTATTTCTCTCAGCATTTTTTTTTTGATACAGACACAATAAAATTATTCTGGACATTGTATATAACAACCAAGATAAACTGAGCAAAAATGAGCTGTACACTAAGCTACCCCATGTTTGTAAGTTCTTATACCCACAGAAAAGCATGTGGTGATCCATCATCTAGAGTACAACCAGAATCTGCTCACCTGAGTCAGGACAAAAGGACAAGGCAAATTAAACACTGCAGTTCACAGAAGTGTCTGCAGTTTCTACAGTAGCAGATGTAAACACTTTCATTACAGTCTGTGAGGGGACTGTTTTCTTATAAATAATTAAAGAACTCACCAGGCTAGATAGATCATAGAAACAATAAAGATGAGTAAAACAAATGCACCAGCAGCTACACCATAAACCCAGGTCTTCAGCCTCCCATCTAAAAGGAATGAATGTTAGTCAGTAGTGTTTGAGTTAGTCTGGTTGAATTATTAGTTCTGATATAGCACAGAAATACTTTAATAAACCAAAATAAATGTCTTGACTAGCAATTACAGTTTTATCAGAGTAAATATTGTTAGGTAACTGAGCAATGATTTCTCTGTGCTCTGCTTTTCAGTTGGAGTTGGGATGATTCAAATGGAATTGAGATTTGGGGCAGAGGCAAGCAGGTCAGAGATCCAGAAACTCAGCTTTGGGGCCCTCTGGTAGTGAGCAATTCCTCACTGTGATCACAGGGCAGTGCATCAGCCTGGGACTCATTTAGCATAACTTTTTTTTCTAGCTCTGGTAAAGCAACCTGTCTGTTATTTTAATTCTTGTTCCTATTTACTTGTATGTTTTTAAATGCCTTTAGCATGCTGTACATCATCCATCCCTTAGCTGCACATACACAACTTTTACTACTGCATAAAGTAGCAAAATTTTAAATTTGCTTTCCCTACTAAATGCAAGTTTTGCCATTATTTATAACTTCTGCTCACAAAATAAAAATACACCAAAAAACTCCACCATCTCATGCTCCTAAATAAAACAACTGTCTGTTGATAAAGGCTGTATTTATGTGCAGCCTGTGCAGTTTGTATTTTGGACATGATGTCCCTGGAGGTTTGGGCATACATACCACTCTCCTTCTTGCCTCAGATGCACCCATGTCTATGAGGAAAATGATGTGGCTTTGTCTGTGGGGTTTTGCTCTTCCCCAGATAATCATATCACAACTAAAGGAGTGCATGCTTTTTGAGTCACTAGTTTTATCCAACTCATTTTTCAAATTTCTAAATGGCTTTTTACAAGCATTGTTTTCCAGGGGATCAGCTAGCCTTGCTATGCATCTCCTTGACAATAAAAAAAATCACCTTTATAAAACTGAATTATTTCATATTCAAGTGGTACAAGTTTTATTTCAGTTTTGTGAAGTTGTGTGTATTTTCAATGTAAGGAAATAAAATTTTTCTGACCAAACACTTAACTTCTTGTTAGTTCTTCAGAACCAAAAGACACCATCAATGCAGTTTTTATTTCCACAATAATATTAACAGAAGTTAGATCAAGATTTCTTGGTTAGACAGTAGTGCTCTCCATTGCTATGCAGTTAAGCTCAGGCCTTCTGGACTGCAGCAGTGCAAAGTCTTGCTGTCTTGTGGACAAGTTGTTCAAGACTAATCAATATCAGAACATTTTCCCTTCATTACCTTAATCAACCTAACGAAACATTAAAACTGATAATAACTGACATAACTGAAATAACTGATCCAGTATGATACAATAATATCAATGAGAATAATTCAGCCTTTAGTACTGCTAAATAGGTTAGTTTCCTCTCTCCTTGGCTTATTTCCATTGGCAAATGTAAGAGGCTTAGGGTTTTTTTTCAGGTTGGCTTCTTTTAAAATAGTAACATCTCCTTGAAAAAAAGGCTGGCAATGTCTTGTGCACAGATTTATTTGTTTTTGTCAAAGCAAGGAACTCTGTTAATGAGGTCATTCTTATTATGCAGCTACTGACCTCTGACTCAGGCTTTCTGAATTCTCTCTGGACAGATTATTTCTAAGTATGCAAGGGACTTGGCATCGCAGGTTCAACTTTTTTTGGTAATACCTCAGCCCAGACAACTGAAGAGGACAGTTTTAATACCTTCATTTCTGGAGCTGCAATGTAATTTGCAGAAGAAAATGAAAGACCTATTTTAGATCTAGGCTTAGAAACTTTGAGGAAAAAAATAATCATGCCAGAGTAAACCCAAACCTTTCCAATAGATAGCCAACCCTGAAATAAAACAATCAAGCCTAAATCTCATCAGAATTGGAAAATATTCACTTTCTCTCACATTTGCTCATAACTTCACTGCATAAAGTATTCATTCTGTTGAGTATGTTTAAGATTATCTGAACTGAGCTATGTCTCTTTCCCAACTCGAATTACATAAAACTGGTGAGTTTTCATGAAGTTTCTCCAATGTACTTTGCTCCAAAACCCTCCCTGAGCTCACATGAGCATTCATATTCCTAAACTGTTGAAGGTGACTGTCTGATGTTTGCTTATTGCTATCACTCTGCATGCTACAACATGCCCTCTGGTATTTTCAGGAGGGGTTAGCTAAAATGAGTAAATAATAACATATTTGGCAAGATGCTGTTTTTTTTAAAGAGGACCAGAAAAGTTTGATTTTCTATTTTTTATTTTTGATTAAAGTACTTGGAGTAAATACCATTTTATTGCAGGTATCAAATATAATATCAAAGTACAAATAATAGAAAATACTAGTAGGACAAATGGGATCTAATATAAATATTTCTAATTTCTAGCCCAAACATTATTTAATCTGCATATTAGAAATATTTTTATAAATCTCAATTTAAAATACCTTATGGATTATGCATGTAAAGACATTGCTTTCAATTCTGCAATTAAAAACATCAAAAAACCCTTTAGAAATAAATGACCACACTAATACATAAGTATATTAGTATATTTAGCCCTATGTGACTTAAGAGACACTTAAGATGATAACCAATTGCCCTCTCCCATATTAATAATATTTTGGACAAGCAACATATCTCTTATGTGAAAGTATTTTGTTAATTAATTTTTGTATCCAAATATTTAGTAAGACTAAAAATATTTACTGACATCTGATTACATGATGGACTTTATGAAGTATTTTTTATTAAATAACTTATATTTTACATCACTCTTGCCTGTAAGTTCAATATCAGAACATTTTCCCTTCATTACCTTAATCAACCTAACGAAACATTAAAACTGATAATAACTGACATAACTGAAATAACTGATCCAGTAAAGATTAATGGAACAGTAGATTTGACCTTACATATCCTATGATACAACAATATCAATGAGAAGAATTCAGACTTTAGTACTGCTAAATAGGTTAGTTTCATCTCTCCTTGGCTTATTTCCATTGGCAAATGTAAGAGGCTTAGGGTTTTTTTTCAGGTTGGCTTCTTTTAAAATAGTAACATCTCCTTGAAAAAAAGGCTGGCAATGTCTTGTGTACAGATTTATTTGTTTTTGTCAAAGCAAGGAACTCTGTTTATGAGGTCATTCTTATTATGCAGCTACTGACCTCTGACTCAGGCTTTCTGAATTCTCTCTGGACAGATTATTTCTAAGTATGCAAGGGACTTGGCATCTCAGGTTCAACTTTTTTTGGTAATACCTCAGCCCAGACAACTGAAGAGGACAGTTTTAATACCTTCATTTCTGGAGCTGCAATGTAATTTGTAGAAGAAAATGAAAGACCTATTTTAGATCTAGGCTTAGAAACTTTGAGGAAAAAAATAATCATGCCAGAGTAAACCCAAACCTTTCCAATAGATAGCCAACCCTGAAATAAAACAATCAAGCCTAAATCTCATCAGAATTGGAAAATATTCGCTTTCTCTCACATTTGCTCATAACTTCACTGCATAAAGTATTCATTCTGTTGAGTATGTTTAAGATTATCTGAACTGAGCTATGTCTCTTTCCCAACTCGAATTACATAAAACTGGTGAGTTTTCATGAAGTTTCTCCAATGTACTTTGCTCCAAAACCCTCCCTGAGCTCACATGAGCATTCATATTCCTAAACTGTTGAAGGTGACTGTCTGATATTTGCTTATTGCTATCACTCTGCATGCTACAACATGCCCTCTGGTATTTTCAGGAGGGGTTAGCTAAAATGAGTAAATAATAACATATTTGGCAAGATGCTGTTTTTTTTTAAGAGGACCAGAAAAGTTTGATTTTCTATTTTTTATTTTTGATTAAAGTACTTGGAGTAAAGATCATTTTATTGCAGGTATCAAATATAATATCAAAGTACAAATAATAGAAAATACTAGTAGGACAAATGGGATCTAATATAAATATTTCTAATTTCTAGCCCAAACATTATTTAATCTGCGTATTAGAAATATTTTTATCAATCTCAACTTAAAATACCTTATGGATTATGCATGTAAAGATATTGCTTTCAATTCTGCAATTAAAAACATCAAAAAACCCTTTAGAAATAAATGACCACACTAATACACAAGTATATTAGTATATTTAGCCCTATGTGACTTAAGAGATGCTTAAGATGATAACCAATTGCCCTCTCCCATATTAATAATATTTTGGACAAGCAACATATCTCTTATGTGAAAGTATTTTGTTAATTAATTTTTGTATCCAAATATTTAGTAAGACTAAAAATATTTACTGACATCTGATTACATGATGGACTTTATGAAGTATTTTTTTATTAAATAACTTATATTTTACATCACTCTTGCCTGTAAGTTTTTGCTCAGCTCTAAAGAACATGGTCCACCATAAAAGCAAATACTGCTCATAGAGACTTAGAGCAGGCCTGTGCTAAATATCATTAATATGTCTAGCATTTGACTTACATGAATTAGTATAAATATGGATATGCCAGAAAAGCATTAGCATACCTATACTAATTATTTTCTACACTTTGTGCTATGTCTGCAAATTTTAAGAAGCCTTTCCTCTTTGGAGTCTTCAGTGCTATGTTTTCATTCCTTTTTCAACAGAATTATTGGTTAAGATACCATAATTTAATGTACTGACTTGCACCTTTGCAGCAAACTCTCTTCCACAGTCACACTTTAAATAGCTTCTGTGAATTTTAACAGGTAGAATGACTAAAAGGAAATCTTCAACATAAGATTTCACTAAATATATTGATGGAGTAGTGAGAGGGCTAGGTGTTAACCTATGTCTCTTCCTTTGTTTTCAGTGAGAGTATATGCCTGCCTTTTTAAATGAACAGTCAAGGGTTTTTCTGGTCTTCCTAGGTATACAAAAATATAAATGCCAGACCCTGCAGCAGTACTTAGCACTCAGAACTGCTCATTGCATGACTTCACCTGGCCCAAAAGGCTGCAGAAACCAGGTCCTTCCTCGTCCTGTCTGGTTACTGGAAGGCTGGGTAGGGTTCACAGCTCGACTGGTTTTCACATCTCCCTTTTTGTCCTCCATGGTGGGGATGACCACCACCGGGATGAGAGTGCACTGCTGGAGTGTGCCATCGGAGGACATCACTTCAGTGTATCCATCTTCACAACTGCACGTCCTAGTCTGCAGGGAACAAGTGTTTTACAAGGTGCAGTGGAAACACAAGGTTTTCTGTGAGCCATAAAGCATAGGAACATGGATGACTGGAAGAGAAGACTGTTTTGATGTGTGCTAGCCAGGAGAGTACTTCTTTGTATATTTTTATGCAAGTTCATACCATATCAACTATTTAATATTTAACTGAAAGGTAGAAAATGGTGTGAGGTGGGTTTTAACAAATTTGTGACTTGTAAAATCACTGAAAATACTTTTGGTTGGCATAATCTTTGTAATCAAGAGATGTGTGGGAAGGCCTCATGGGGGTGTTCTATGCTCCAATGCAGTAGCACATACCTCACTGCAGTAAGCGTGGGGCTGGCTGCACGGTGGGTTACATGACCTGTCAGCATCTGGTTGGCGCATCACTAAACAGCCCCCTGTAGGACAGAAAATCATATTTTCACATGGCAATACCTCACCACTGATGAAATTACTTGCTGCACTATATCATGGATTACAATCTTGTTGCTAATTTGAATGTAAGAGTCCTTCTTTTCCAGTGTGAAGCATAATTGGAATCAAGTGTTTTCTTATATGTATAGTAAGGATAAAGCAAATGTATTTAATTCCAAGTGCATTTTAGAGAACTAATATTTGGCAATGGAGCTTTTGTTTTCCCCTTTTTTCCTTTGATGGATTGCCCAAAAAACAATTTAAATAATTTGTTGTACTCAAGGGAACAGATTTGGTTCTCTAGGGCCCTCCTTATGACTTACATATTGAGACTGTGGCCACAATAGAAATAAAAACATCTTTTTTATTTATATCTTTTCCTGTTGAACTGAAAACAAGTTGCTCATCCTGTTTATGAAAGGATACCTGTTTTCTGCTGCTACAGCATCACTTTTACATGTGCCTTTACGAATCAAGGTTTCATGTTAGTCTGAGATTTTATGAAGGAAAGCAGATTTATCAGTAAAGCATGTTCTTAGTATTACAATACTGATGATATTGTGGGTTTCAGTCTTTTCCCTTTTTATACAGACCTAGTTTTCATTTCTACAGTTTTATATCTAGTACAGTTATTGTTATGGACCAGTACACACAATCAGGATTTCATTATCACTTCAGCCAGAATGACTTTAAAATACATTTAGAATCAGTTTGAATTTACCTGTTTCCTTTTAGCTTATAAAAGAGAGATATCACATTGTTTAAAACTTCTACTGCTACAGGACAACTTATCATGCATCTCCCAAATCAATACCATTTTTATACTGGTGTGATATGATGATGAAATCCTGATAGCTGAGGTTGGTCACAACCAGAGCAGATGCAGTTAGTTGTGGTTATGCAGATCCAAGTGTTACAGGATGGCTGGTGAAGAACAAAGAAAACCCTGCTGGTTGCCATAAGTTTTCCCCACCTCCAGAAAAGAAAATCATACATCCTAGCATACAAATCACATGCCTGTGGGAATCTATGTAATAAAATATCAGTCATCCAAGGAAGTAGAAGGAAAGAGTTGCCTCATCGCCCATGGGAAAAAACACCTTCAAGTAAAAAAGAACTATTCAGCACGGTGATATTATGCAAGCAAGTAAATAGAAAAAGACCTTAAAATACCAACAGAACTCACAATAATTATTTAATAATGTTTGAATTAAAATACACTATGTTGAATCCAAATGTGCAAGAATAAGGCTGACAAGACACAGTAATAGAAGATATGGGTTGCTTCTGAATCAAAATAGGTGATCTCAATTTAAAACAATCATGTATGTGTGTCTATCAAATGAATGAGCTCATAAATACTGTAGTTTATACAAAACCCTTTTAGAAAATGTACAAATGCAAATTAAAATCTGGGTCACTACTGTATATTTAATGTAGAGAAGTTCTCTCTACGTTATATATTAGGACAACAGAAGTGCTGCATTTGAAAACTATCCTAAAATCCATTAAAACTATATTTTTTGCATTTAACAGAAACATACGAAAAATATAGTTTTGTGTTGCGTGGAGCCCAGTAATTGCATGTTCTGGAATATTCCATTAGTCTTCCTTTCAAATCAGAAAGTTATCACAGCTTAAAGCCACATACAACAAACTTTGAAAAAAAAGTGATACAATATAGGTCTGAGGTTTGTCTGCCTTGGAGGTCCCATTATGAAAAATCTGCCAATAATACAGAGTCATACTTTTGTCTTTCCTAAAATTTATCACAAGGCTGTATTCAATCACATCAGAATAAATTATTATTTTCATGCGACTGTGATTTATGAATGTATTCTGATTTTAACATCTCAGAGCCATAATCTCCAAGATGCTATTTACTTCAAATCCTATAAGACCTTTCATAGGTAATATCCTATATTAAACTCAATAAGAATTCTCTCTTATAATTTTACTTACCATAAAAACATCTTAGCTAAGTAGGAAGCAATCAAGGTGCATGAATGATGACCTGTTGCAATTCTTGTGAACAAGATGTGTTTTAATAGTCCTACATCACAAGGCTCAAGAGACTTTGAGCTATTATTTCAACAACTTGTAAAAATAACACAAATATTTTATTTCTACTGTCACAACAGAGAGTATGGACTCCACCATGAATAAGTATTGTGGTGGCAATAAATAACAGCCCCTCTGCAGTGACTGACCTGACAACAGCTGGAATTGAGAATATTTTTACAGTCTCTTGGATTCTTTTACTATCACTTGGTCTGACAAAAAATTATATAAATAAATACATAACTCTTTGCTTAAATGAATCCCTATTGCCAATATATAAATCCATATAAATAGATTCATATCAAAGTTTTCTTCTGAGATCTCAGTCATTCCTAATTCATGTTTTTTGTGCTTTGGCTTGCACAAAAAGTCACAACATCCCATAGCAGTCCATTATGTATCTTCATACAGATTTATGACATCAAGTAAAGAAATAAACTCATATTAGCACATTTATTAAAATTTTATATTTTGTAACATATATGGATGATACTATCAAGCCATGCAACCTTCTCTGCCTTTGCATAGGTACTGAAATAACCTGTAATACATAAAAGTTTTATTTGTTTTAGGGCCTGAAACCCTACATTTAGAAGTGTAAAGATGCCTATGGTAAAAAAATCCCAAACAACCATATACAATGTAAAACATTTCAGTTCCACTACATAAGATAATATTTATGTTTACCATCAGAATTACATGTTGCATGATTCCAGAAAACAAACAACATCTTTAATATGCAAAAAGATGATTTTGATTCATACCCAGGAAGGGTGGGGGTGGGGGGGGGTTCAGTTTGTTGGGAAAACACATTATCCACCTGTTTTCCAGGAATATTTTGTGTATATAAAATGAGTAGTTACCTGTGACATTTAAACCATCTGACCTTTGGCACCACACAGTCCGAGAAGACCCCTTCCATGGGCTAGCCATCCACTTGTATTCGTAGCACTGCCCATCTGCACAGAGAACATTCACATTTCAAGACATTTAATGACAAGGTTTGAGACTACCATGGGCAGCAGCCATGCTCATCAGCTGACCATACTCATTTTGTGGCCACACTCATTATGACCAATGACTTGTCCAGTTAAGTAAGCCCCTTCCTCCATCCAGCACTGAACCACACACACACATCTCCCAGGGTCTCCTGCACTTACTGGACACATGGAGAATAGACCAGATGTGTCTGAGACACTAACTAGGATTATGAGCAAGCCTAATGCAGTAAATGGGTACAAGAAATGTTTCCAATAAGCTCATAATGGTTGTGGCCCATCTGTTGGGCAAAACTCATTTAGGGGTCAGGTTCCTTTCCTGGTAACACTGAGCTTCAGCCAGCGCTCGAGTGCTTGGTGAAGTGGCTAGGGCTAGTAGCTTCATGTCTCAGCTCTTCTGTGCACATCTTATATGGTCTGGGATATCTGGAATCATGGAGTCCTTCTGCACCTTAGCTCTCTATCATAAATATAAAATTCCTTTTTGTCGGATCCAGCCTCTGAATGGCCAAGTTGAGAAAACTACTTTTCTTAGACAATTTGTCTACTACATCTAATGGCTGAGATATTTTAATGATATTGTCATTCAATCAACAATTCAAAGGATGGAAAGAAACCTAAATCTGGTTATGAATCAAAACTCAGAGATTTCTTTTTGTTAATGCCACTAAGTGTACTGGAAAACTCTTTGTCCCATATATAAAGAAATGTCATTATTAAAAAAGAATCATTCTAAAAGGGCAGCATATGATCGTTACCATTTGAAAGTTTTTCTCTTTATGGTTGACCTATGGAAAACAACAATTTAGGTGCATTTTTGTTTATCAAATTTGCATTTGCCTAAAATCAATACCATGAACAGAAAGAAAACGAAATTAGACTTGTTCTGAATTTTTTCTTACAGGAACCATCCTTAAGTATATTTTCCTGCTTACCATTGCATGGTCTTGTTTCCAAAGCTTGTTCTGGACAAAGATGTTGATTCTCTAAGTCCTGAATGATCACTGCTCTAGATCGGACTTGTACTCCTCCAAAACCAAGATCCTCACCATTAAAACAGGTTAGCTGGCAAAGGCTCCATTCTGACCACTCTCTCAAATAACAGTCCCCTGTCAAAGAGCAGTTTTATAAGATGAATGATCATTGTATGTGAAGAGTTTTTTACACTGAATATGTCTTTAAAATGTCCAAGTACAGTTTCTTAATTTTCCTTCTTTTTAGTTCCTTTTGTTCTTCTTTTTAAACTTGACTCGTAGTGTAGAAATCATAACATTTTGATATTCTCTGAATGTCTGTGTAATAGAAATTATTATAAAGATTGTACAAAGGCCCATTTGTTCTAAAGCAGTTTTAGTTTCCTGTAGCATTCCCATGTGATCACCCTCATTATGAATCTCTTTGCAATGCTCCACCCAATGTCTAGATTTTTGTACATTTTAAGATATTGTGCATTTTATGTCTTTTTAAGATATTGTGCATTTTATGTCTTATGCTACATTTACATATTTTTTTGATTCATCTTTGATCTTAGAAAACACTGTCTAGTATTAAGATTAATTATTGCTTATCTTTCTCTAAATAGACGTAGAAGCAACTGATGGAAAATCCTTTGCAAGAAAGTGAAATGGGAACATGATTAAAATGTCTGTTCTTGCTGTTTCATGTTAGGCTAATAGATCTGTAGAATTCTATAGTGTAAAACTGAAAAATAAAATTATACTAATGACACTAATTAGCACAATCAGCTACAGAACATTTAAGAAAAATCTGAGGCACAACACAAAGAAACCATTTTGTTAAAACTGCAGTTGAAAATGGGACTAGACTGTTCACAAACTCATAAATAAACCTCTTAGTTCTCATTATTTTAGAGAGAAAGCCATTAAAAATTCATGCTACCTTGCATTATACTGATGACAGATATAATCAGTACTGTGTTGACCGGATGCCTGATTAATGAAGGAATTTTATTTGCCAACCTTAGGAAAGCATGCAAAGAAATGAATAATTGACGAACTGATGTATACATAATAGGAAAACAAGTAGTGATTTTTGGAAACATTAGCTGGAGCATATCATTAGCACATCCCCACAGGGCAGTTATTCTTGCTGGCTAAATGTGAGATTGTTGAAGAACAGGTCCCTGCTCAGCAAAATTTTTAAAGCACTCAGTAAGCAGCTATAATTTTTTTATAAAATTCACTAATATGAAAACATAACTACAGTCTGTGTATTCTTCCACTTTCCATTTAAGTAAAAATACATGAAAATTACGCAATTGGAATGCTACATACAAAGCAGTGATGTAAATCTCTCCATTTTTTATTAATTTCTATTTATTGAGACAACTTTACCTTCAGTCCAATCTAAAATGAACTGGAAAAAATCTCTGGGAAAGAGGAGAGTTTCAAGAGAATGAAAATAAAATACTGGTATGAAATGATGGCTACATTAGAACTGAAGAAGTTTATCACCTCTTCTGAAGATTCATCATTAATAGCTATTGAACAACAGCAATATACTTCAAATTCTACAAGTAAGTGTTTGGAATGAACTGGAGTGTTTTTACTGGAAACTCTTATATGCTCTTAAACAGCTCTTATATGCTCTTAATCCTTCTCAGTATGAGCATCATGGACCTGATCATTCAAAACAGCTCCTTTAGATTCAGTTCACGAAGGCAATGATCGAGCATGTCACATCCAGAGAGCTAAACAACTAGACGCACTCATGTTTTCTCAGAGATCACAACTTTAGTTTCATTTGGAATAAAACCTCTAAAGAAAAAAATAAGATGCCTTAGCTTGTCTTCCTTAGACACCCATAAAAGGCATCAAGTTTTTAGCTGCTGGTAAAAGTATTAATAAAGCTGTTACATAGTCTACACACTTAACACTAATATTTATCTGTAAACCAACACCCTTTCTTATAGAGTTACAGGTTTTATTTCAATGGATTTTGTGAAAAAATATATACATCTTAGATACAATCTGTGACAGAGAGATCATGTCTTTTATAAATTTAAACTCTAGTATTTTTTTCTAATTGATTGATTATCATGAAGCCACTCCTAAAAAGTAATTCAACTATCAAATGATAGGTGAATCCAATCAGTAAAGCAGATGAAAAATATTTAATTGCCTGTGGCTAATGCTAGGCCCTAATGACTAGCTATGACGACACCCAAGCAATCTTGAAATGCAACATCTATTTCAACAGCCTTGTTACCTGGACAAGGGAAAGTGCAGGTTTCCTCAAGTATTATTTTCTTATCACCATCTATAATAGGCTCTATTTCTCCACAGAATTCCTCATCTACTACTTTGCCAACATCTTCAATGGATCCATCATAAACCACACAGGAGATGTTCCTCACTCGTGTTCCCTCTCCACATTGAGCATCCTACAGAGGGAGAAATTTATTGAGTAATACTGAACAGAAGAAAGTGCCAAAAGACTAGATCTGAGTTACATGTCACTCTCTCTCCTATTATTTTTGCTTAACTACTTATTCATTCCAATAAGGAGAAAAAGGACACAAAAAAGAGATGACATGATTCATTACTTCTGAAACAAAAAAAACCCAACCCAAAATTTCTGGTCACTGTTACTTGTTCCTTAAATTACAGAGCTAATTATGCCTTTGAATTGCAACCAGAGCAGTATGTCAAGTGAAGATCTCTTCTAATATGTGAATATATTTCTGCTGATACTCTTTTACAATAGAAGTATTTAAATTATTAGCAAAGATGCTGCTCAGGTACCAAAGTTCACATTTATACTCTGATTATCTGCAGGACACTGTTGTGTTCATTGATAAATATGAAATCTAAGGAAAAAACAAACTTTAGTTTTTGTGTAAGAGAGGTGGAAGCAAATTGTTTAGAGAATTGATAAGGAGGTATCCAGGCATTTCACAAATATGCCTCAATCCACACTTTCCATGACTTCTAAGTCCTATATGGCTTTTACCTCTACTTTGCATGTAGACCATTGACCATATTGCCATCGATAACAAGGTTTTACTGGGCAGGGTTTGAATTGCTCCATCTGAGAAGGACAAGGTCTCCCGTCACCCTGAAATGGCTGATTTATGGTCCTTCTTCTGATCATTTTTCCTGTAACAAAAACCAGCAATATAACTAACAACAAAGCGGTTAGACTAATTTATTTCTCAAGATGGTTCAATTTTGTTGAAAAGTATTGTGTTTGAATAAAGTGTTTTTTTCTAGATTTGACAAATGGAATTATAAAGCTGATCTGTTGGCTCTTGTCTGTTTTGTGGGTTCATATTTTCCAAGTCAGACACTTTATATTCTGTTATTTGTTTGTAGTGTAAGTGCAGGAGGATGCCTGATTAGGATTGCTCCCGTAACAGCAAACAAAAGCAGTAATTTGCCAGTTCAGAAGCCTGAAGAAAAATATTCTTTATGAATGTGACATGCTTGTCCATTTCAGTGGAGACTCCTCCTCCTCATCTGGGGCTTGCTGCAAGAAGAGGGCAGCAAGCTGCGTTCTTCCCTAAATTAACACAGAAACATGTGTCCCATAATTGTCTGATTCCAGCAAACAAGAACTTTCAACTTTTTGTCACTATCTGTGTGGGAAACATCACATGCAGATTTCACAGAAAATGGAGGATTCTTCACTCAGGCCCAAAGAAAATTAAAATACAATAGGCTTGTCCAACAATTATCTCCTCTTCAGCCATGATATGCTACCCAGCTTCACTGAGATACAGTTTCTATTTCAAATACTTATATAGACTGAAAGAGGAAGTTTCAGTCTTTAAAATATGCCAAAGGTATGTACTGACCTGTAAGGCCACATGTTTGAGAGCACTCAGACCAAGCAGACCAGTCAGAGAGCTGACAGTTCACAGGACATTCCACCACGCAGGACATATTCATTTGCCATGTCTTTTCCAAACCAAGCTGAAAGAAAATGTTAAATAGTTAGCACAAAACTCCAGGCCTGTATCATCAGTGCAAGGTAAAAAGTAAAGTAACTAAGACATTTAAAATTCTCAGTTCAAGACAGTCCTAATGCATGTACTGATCTTCATATACATTCATGAATCCCATTTGTCATTTTCTAAACTAGAACCTATAAATGAAGGGCTTCATCTCTACAGTATTACTTTTTACAATAGGTGAAGGCAAAAACAATTTATGAATTATTTGGAAAGAGGAATGCAAAATTACTAAGCAGCTGTGAAGTGAATTGAAGTGATAATAGAAGCCAAGTTCAAAACTAGCAAAAAGAGGAGGATGAACATGTGTTGGATATTCAGATGTTGCAGATGCTGAAAGTTTACAGAAGCTCAAGAGAGACTGAACAAGTTAATGGATGAGAAATCTGAAGGTTTAAACACACAGAAAACCCATTGGGCAAATGCAGTTCAAGAGCTGAAAACAGGTGGAAGCAGTGAAAGGAGTAGGAAGAAACTCTTGTATGTCTGTGCTTCTTACTCATTCATTACTAATTCTATTCTATTCTATTCTATTCTAGTCTAGTCTATTCTAGTCTAATCATGCTCTCCATACAAAGATACTGATATGACACTGACAATGATATTTCCAAAAAATATGCTTATTTGCATTTTTTCTGAAAAACTTTGCAAAAAACCCCAAGAATCCTCTAATATACACAAAGTAAAAGTTCCAGTTGCTGAAGGAGTTTGAGAGAAGGGGACAGAGAAATTTATCTCAAGACTCAAGTTTTCCCAAAAATATATTCTGTTCTCTGTTTTCCTTCAGGTATGATTCAGCCCAGCACCCCCCCTGGGGAAGGAAGAGTTTTATAATCATGCTCAGGACATGGCACAAGAACTACATGCTCCTTTGGTCTGATCCTGGACAGCCATTTCTATGTTCTTATAAACTCACACACTCCAGATTTTCCCCATCCATGCAAGGAAAGAGATATTCTCACCAACACACATGAGAATACATGATGCAAGATGAAATGTGACTGATGGTAAAAAAATATTAGCATAACAACACCTGCATCCTGCACAGCTGAGTTAAAAGTGTAGGTCAGTTATAGGTGTATGATCTAAAGTGTGAAAGAAAATCAGTCCTCCCAACATGAACAGATCTACACAAAGGACTGTCCTCTTCACTAGACCTCACCAGCAGACTCTTATCATCATTGAGGCATTTCAGAATCCTAGACAGTTGTGAATATCTTTAACTAGAAAAAATCTCCATCTAATTAAAAAAAAAAGGCAAACTAGAAATTTCAAAACCTATTAATTTTAATGAGTGGAAAAACTAATCATATAAAACCAGCATTTAAGACTTTAAAAAGGAGATAAACCCAGTTTTTCCTACTATACACAGGCATAGAGCAATAATTAGGCACAATATGTCCTCTATAAATAAACTACTACAAGTACTGAAAATATCTCCTCCTGATAGACTCACCAAGCTTTAAATTTGCATTTACAGTACCATTTATTGAGACAGATGAGGGTTTAGACCCCTGTTTGCATTTATACATCAAAGAATGAGTTCTTGGCTTTTCTCAGTGGTTCAGTATAGCCTTGATTATACAGCTATCACACACAGAAAACACCTGAAACTTTTGGATAATCTGGAATTTGGATTATTAGGAAGCTAGAGAACCCTCTTTGAAGTCCATATTTGGGTCAAACCTTCTGAGCACAGGCTTTAAAGTCTGCTGAATTGATTCCTGCCAATTATAGAAACATGACTGCTCTCTTTCAAGACTAGTCTTCTCAGCTGGAGTTTAGCAGCTCAAGAGGGAAAAGCCCAAGAAAGATATTAACAGTGAAGAGGAGAAAGCCGAAGGCCAGATTACCCACAGTGACCTCCTATTTGCATGTCTTAGATACTGAAGTGCTGCTTAAATAGATCTGGGGAACAACTGACAGGTTGCAGTTCAATAGTATTCACTTATTCCCTTCTCATCCCTCTCCTTCCTTGAACTGATGAATCACAGTTCAACTTGAAGAGCTTAGAAAATATTTGAAAAAGTGTTCATTAGCCCCCTGACCCTAAAGCTTTTGTTCTGGATGAGATGTGGTTTCTGACTCAAGTACTGAAAGCCATCCCTGTGCACCCTGTGCTTCTGGTCACACGTACCAGGGGCAGCAGGCTGCCACACGAGCATGCTCCTTAAATCCTGTGATCCACAAGATGTATCTGTACTCATTTATGGGAATGTTTGGCACCAAAGATTAAACCCTATTTCTGGAGGTTAATCATGTAATCTGACAAGCAGACTGTTCACCAATAAACCAGCAAAATCTGCTTTAATGCAGACACAACTGCTGGTTTCTAGGCTTTTCTCATCTTTAATTAATGGTAAATGAATGAAAATAAGTCTATAAAAAGGAATATGAACAGGATCAGATTGCTTTAGGTGATTTGATTTTTAAATATTCAAAGAAAGAGAAGTCAAGTTCTTGTCATAAGTAGAAACCAAGTAATCCAGGTATTACTATGCTTTGAGAGTTTGAAGAGAACATATTAAAATAACCAGGACTTGGAAATAAGCTCTGGAAGTTGTTTTATTTTGGCAGTAATCAGGATGACTGGCTACCTTCTTTAGCTGATCAACTCAAATAAACACAAGATCATATGGACACATAAGGAAATCAGAACACAGGGGCTCAGATTGAATGTCAGCATTTAACTCTGCTGATGCTCCTACCTGGAGATGGTTATAGACAAAATTCAGCATCAAGGGTTTTTTTAATATATGGCTTTATTGCTTTCTTGAACTATATATTATATAGAAGGTCATTGCAATAATGAGTATTAATTTCTTAGGGATAAGTGTAGTTTTATCGATTATGAACTCTCTTCTTTGAATATAATAATAATAAGAAACATAATTCAGTATATGTATCTACACATCAGTTAAGCAGATACTCATACATCTAGTACAAAGTTTTATGATAGCCCAGAGAAAATTAATTAGCTAGGTCATTATAAAATTACTTCATATTTCTCCTATTCATCAAATTTTCCAACCACATGCACCTTATTTTGAACATCACTTAATATTTCTGCACTGAACATATAATGCGAAAACACAGTGGAAACTCCCACCCTGAAGGATCATTAGCAAGAAGTGTATAGAATGAATTTACATTTTGATAATTTCTAGAATACTCTCCTCTCCTGACCTGCAAGGTCACAGAGTTGGCTTTCACATCTTTAGAGTGAAGGGTCTGTTAAGGTCTGAACAGCTTGGCTTTCCTGTTAATCAGGTTAACAGGTTTTACTCCTCAGTTATTGGATCAGCCTTTGACCTTGTTGGACTGCTGCTTACACATCCATAATTCAACAAATAGTCTTAACTGTGTGACTAGGGAGTGGATCAGAGCCTTCTACAAGATGTATCTCTATGTGATCTGTTGACAAATCCAGGACATCACTGCAGTGGTGTCTGTTGGCCAGTAATTTACAGCAAGTAGCTCTTGAGATATTATATTCTTGCTCTCATTATTATTTTGAATAATAAACTTTCATTTCTTAAATGCAGGAAAACTCCAGAGGCTTTCTGAATTGAGATTTCAGTATAAAATGTAATCAGTTCTAAATGTCATTTTAAATCTTTGCTTAACAGGAATAATTTCTTGTTTTTATAGTAGAAGAAATATATTTTCCCATAAAATCAAATAAATCATATTTCTTTCTGTTGAAATATTTATTTGGATGGATATTTTACATCCTGGCTTGGTATTAATTAATCAATATTGCAACCTCTTAGAAATGATAGACATTTCTTTCTCTTTTCTAACACATTAAAACATTATAAAAAGCATTAATGCACTGCCTTATTAACTTCACAGAAACTTGCTGGTATGACTTAGGGTATTCATACTCTACATTTTTCTTGAGACCTAATTTTTGTGGCTGTTCCATTCCTGGAAGTGTTCCCAGGGCCAGGTTGGAGGAGGCTTTCAGCAAACTGCTAGAGTGAAAGGTGACCCTGCCCACAGAAGGGGCTTTGATCTTTAGGGTGATGATCTTTAAGAACCCTTCCAACACTAACCATTTAATGATTCTGTGAAATTATTAGATTTTATTAGAAACCCAAGAACTATGACGGAAGGAGGAACATGGGACAGAAGTAAGTCTCAACTGAAACTCTCTGCCTTTGATAAGAACTTATTGATTCAGAAATGCAGGATGCTGGAGGAGATTGGAGAAGGTTAAGTAGGTCAGATACACCATTACAAAATTAAAGTCCAAAATAAATTATGAGTTTCCTGACTCCCTCCACTTCTGATGAGACTCTTTTCTATGGGCACATCCTGAGAGCAGCTAGTTGCCAAAAGGTTCCTAAAGAAAAGCTGTTGGTGCCAAAATTGCTGTGGGGGCCTTTCCCCCTTCGTTCCCCATTGCCAGTTATTTTACTTCTGATGTCATGGTGGTGGGGAAATGGCAGCTGAAACAAGTGCAGTTACTTTCTATCAAAAATGCATGTAGGATTGCCCTTAAAGTAGTACTGGGACTTTTTTTGTGTTTTTTTGGTTTTCATGGTTTTTTTCATACTACAGACTCCATTGAAAGCAATTGAAAGCACTAGGATCAATGCACAAAATGTCAGGAAACCAGTGCTGTCAAACTGGAGGTTAGTTTGAACATTTGCAAAACAGCCCTTTCAAAACCTTAAGGACTCCTGTCTGCTAGATAGTTCTCCTTATACAATCCTACTTAATATTATATTCATGCTGCATGTTTTTTCACACTAACTTGGGTATTTTTTGCATCACACAGCTGGATACAAGAAGTTAGCATTCAGCCCAGCTGCAGAATGACACGTGAGAAATATTTTCCAACACATTGAGTAAATGATTGATACTGGCAGGTGTCCAAGACTCCATGCAGAAGTTGTATCAAATTAGAATTATGATTAGTATTCTGATTGAGATTTATTACCTTTATTCTACTTTATTAATTATTGTTTCTAAGTAATTTCCTTCAGGACATAATAATTAGCATATGTTCACAGAGGCACTTAAAAGTAACCAAAGGAAGTAGTATAAAAATCATTTGATGGCTCGATTCATTTCAGAGGTACTTAACAATCCATGAATAGTGTTGCAAAACATCTGGTGAAGATGCCATACAGTTCAGTTGGCTCAGTATTAATTAGCACAATTAGAAGGGAGCTTTCTCACAGGTACCCACTCACCTCTTCACAGTATTTCAGGTCAACTGATTTGCCATCACTGCGAACGCAATCGAGCATCCGCGTTTTGATACCGCTGCCACAGACAGCCTTCTCGCTGAGCTGACACGTGCTCCAGTCTGCAAAGGAGGAATTCATTAGCACTGCAGACTTTCAGATAGAATTCATAATGATCCGGTCTCCCACCTAATTCTGATGGCCTGAAACAACCCTCACAAGCAACTTTTACACATGCAAAGGCTCACGGAGCCCACCTGCTACATGTTTTTGGAAACAGTGACCTTTACTGCAAGTAATCAATGTCATGGTACCTTCCTGAAAAGTGCATATTTGGTTTTGTCTGCATGGATTTTAGTAAATCATATGAGTAATACTTTTCCTGGAGTTACAGTGTGCACATTTCACAAAAAAACTCTCAATTTAATATTTTATCTGAATCAAACAGCCTGAATCAGCTTTCAGCACAAGTTCCACAGCTGCGTCTGGGTAAGAATGGAAAGCAGAAAAATCCATCCTGTAAGGTGAATGGAAATGATCCGTAAGATGTGGTCCCAGGCTGTCACTATAACACAAATACCTGTCACATTGTAGTCATAGTGGTAGCAGTTCTTGTTCAAAGTGCAGGCTTCTGTCTCGGTGGCAGCAGGACAAGGCTTTCCATCATCTGGTTGTCTAAGGCATTCAGCTGACCTTTGACGGACACTACTTCCATTGCACGGCTTGAAAGCAAGATTGGAAACAGCTTAAATATTTAGGCACCCTAATACCTCTTTATGCAGCAATACAGCAACCTTTTAAATAATCCCTTCACAAAAACAAGTATAAAATAACAGGTTCCTGCTAATGTGTAAGAGAAACCCTTTTCTTTAACCTAACTTGGTAACACCATTCTATTTTCCTAATCAGTGCATATTTCAGTATTAGTACTTTGGAACTATTTCACTCATAAATAGGACATTGAGATGCTCACTTTCCAAATGCTATAATGTAGTGCACCAAAGCCTCTCAGAGGTCCTGAAACAGTTTTTGGTATGTTTTTTTTTTTTTTTTTTTTTTTCTTTTTTGACATTTCTTTTTGAAATTCCTGTCAGGAAGGAAGGGGAGAGGAGACCCAAAATTACTTTCCTATACTCAGACTTGATCTGCAGACTTCGTCACTCGTACCAGGATAGTGACATTTTTAGTTCAGTGACTGTGCTGCTATGCAGAGGCTCAGAGCTAGGCTCAAAGACAAACTCACAAGCCACTGCCACAACTATTCCACCACACAGAAGGCACCCTACACTGGGAAGACTGTCCACTGGGCACACTTTAGTCTGTATTCTGGAAGAGTTTAGCTTAATGGAAAGTATCGTCACACTTCATTTGCAGCCAACACAAAACAACCCTAAAGATGACACTATATATAGATATTTACAGGTGTAATCAGTTCAGCACCTTTGCAAAACACATCATACATGTACTTTTAAGGTATCCTCCCAAAACTATAAATGTGTAACTTCAGTATACTTCTTACCAAAGAGCACTGAGACCACGATCCCCATTCAGACATAACACAGTCCTCAGGACATGGCAGTGTGCATTTTCTAGCACCAAGTGGCATATCTTCAGGATCACACAGATAGTCTTCTACTGTGTCAGAAGGACCATCCACAGTGTTTAGCATGCACCTGGAAAAAGGAGCTGCACATCAACTTCACTTGCCATGGATTTTGTATGGTATGTGTTCTACAGTATTCTGAGGCATTTTAACATTCTGTCAGCACATAAATTAAGTAAGTATTGATCTAGGAATGCCCAAGAAAAGGTGAAGAGTCAAAAACAATCCCTGTTTCACAGATGACAGCGACATAAAGGTATGCACATAATTTAGACAATCCCTATCAGTGATTTCATGGGAGCCCCTGGGCAGGTGATTTGCTTGACATTAGCTGACCTCTAAACCAGAATAATGCAAATCACCTATTGTTTAGACACATTTTGTGCATACTTCAGCTGGTAACTTTAAATCCAGAACTATTACAACTTCAAAAATTTTATATTCTTAGTATAAATCCTTAATTTACACAGATGCCTTTTAATTAACAACAGATTAAATTAGGAATCAAGGTCTATATCCATAACAAGTAGACAGAGTCATATTGCACTCCCTAAATCTATTCTGATTTATATCAGCCAGGCTCCAGGTCTGGACTCAACACTAGGCATTACATAGAACTACATCAAATAAAATACAGCCAAAAATGAAAGTGAAGGTTCTTTAAAATGAAGGAGGAGCAATATTGTTTTACCTGACTTTCCTGGTTTGAACACCTTCTCCACAATTCTCTTTTAAGTCCACGTTGGTCACCTTGCAGACACTCCAAGGCTCGGTTACCCATATGTACTGGCTGCAGTCACTGTGGCAGGGGACTACCTCATACACCTGGAATCCACATTCAGTGTCAGTTTTGGTGCACACAAGTAAGACAAACATGCAAAAGTGATCATACAGAAAAAAGCATTAATGCTCTTGGGAAGAATAAAAAACATGAACTTGATGATTTAGACACTATGGTAATAATGCAGATTCAATACTTGCTAGAAAACTACTGAAATAACAAAAAGACAGTAGCTATTGAATGCTGGATTCTCTAGTTTTCTTTGCCACTAAGCCCATGCTGTGCCATTCCCACCAAAAAAAACAACAGAACTAACATAAAGTCTGCAACTATGCTAGCTCATTAGTACAGCTTTTTAAACTCTGCTAGCACTTCAGCTCTGTCCTTCACATCTCTTCTCTATGATTCCATCCCACTATTATATTACCATCCCAGTTATGAGTTGTGAGGCTTTTGTATCACTAAGGAGAGGTGACCTCAAGAGAAACTATATCAATATATATGGATTTACTTTATTTATTCACTGTGTATGCTTAAAATGAATCTAATGTATTTGTGTACCAGAATTAGCATTATGTTTAGATTTGAATGCAAATTTTTAAATGGCATCTCACATTTCTATAGTGTTCCATGTACTGACTCAAACATACATTACAAAAAATGGGACAGACAGCACAGGTTGAGCAAGAAGCACATGTTGAGCTTAAATCTTTATTTTATAAACACTCACCTGTGCCTGAAGAGAGTATTTTCATTAACCCAAAAGAAAGGAAAAAAGCAAAGAGAAAAAGTTAGAACTGTATGAGCGAAGCATAAAGATTTAAACAGAATCAATTTAGACACAATTTTATTATAGACAATATACAATTTTATTATAGACAATTTACAATTTTATTATAGACAATATTCTGTTAGTTCTGCAAAGCAAAAGGGTATTATTTTTTTTCTCTTGGATCTCCTTTGCTATCATAAGGTAATTTGTAAAAGGTTTGCCCTTGGAAGAAAATAAATTTTATAAATCACAACTGGTGGGAACAAACTTTATATTACCTAGTCTCTTGGTTAGACAGCTGAACTGTTTTCCCTTTTTGCCTATAATGAGCATCAAACTTTGACACAGTAGGGAATCTGGTCTCTCTTAGATAAGAGAAAATCCTCAGTGATTTTGGAGGACACTGAACTTCTCTATCAATTGAAATTCTTCTGACAGCATTAGGTGCAATAGATTCAAACAAATAAATGGAACTGTCAATTCTCATCCTTCCAAAGTTCCTACGTCCTTCATTGAATATCTTAATTATGCATAAATTACTTAAAGCCCATTGCCTTGAAATTATAGCAGCTAATTTGACATATCTTTCTAGGTAACAAGTCAGCAAAATCAAAACTGCTGAAAAACCTAAAACTTGTCTTAAACAAGTTCTTGATTTCTTTTCAGCAACCCTTCCTGTGCAGAAAAAGATGGCTGATGTTTGATGGTTAGCCTGCAACAAAATACCACAGAAAATAGAACGTCTTGGACACTAAATGTGCAGTCTGATCATATCACTGTGCCCATGTGCAAAGACCACCAGCATAGACAACATATTTGGGCCTTCTCTGAACTACATTAACAATGAAAGGCTTAAAAGTGTGTGGTGAAAATTCATGTTAGGACTGGACTCATACTGGACTCTGTTGAAAACTTGTTCTTTTGAATTCTTCTCCAGAATTTCCAAAATGAGAATAGGAAAGCTTTAATTCAGGAAAATGTCTATATGTCTGACTCTGGTTAGCATAAGAAGTACATAAACCCCACACACTCAACAGCTTTTGCAGTAACATAAAATTTGGATATCTTGATAGAAAGCCAAAGGAGGACTTTATATTGCACTGCACATGTGAGGGGTGTTCTCCTGACCTTACTGGAATTTTTGTCGCTATGACTGCAGGCGACAGCAGTTTGGTGGTATAAGAATTGCATACCTATCCTGCTCTTGATAAGGGGCAAAATAATGCTTGTAATCAATAAAAAGATGGATGTCCCTAATTTCTCTAACAGTCTCAGATTAGTCTCTTCATTTGAAACCATCTTATGGCCATTGACATGATTTTATATCAAACCTGACTCTATTATTACTGTAATTATGATGTCTTTTAGCCTGTTGAAGTGAGAACTGAGCAAGCTTTATTCAGTTGGAGTGTGGTTGGGAGCCACCCTGGCATGACATTGAGTGACATATCCAGCTTTCACTGTGCTCATCCTTCCTCAAATCACAGGCACACATGTCAGCCCTGAGAGACACTGAACGACTTCTTAACAAGGTCTTAAGGATTTTATTTCAGTGTTTCCCTGGCCTTACTATTAGAAAGTTTTCCCAAGGCTTAACCCAAATCTGCTTGCAGCAGTGTAAGCCCACTGCTTTTATCCTATCCATGATGGCCATGGAAAATGGATTATTTCCTCCCTCTTTGCAACAGCCCTTTATGTATGTACTAGCAGACTGCCAGCATACTCCCTCCCACCTCCTATTCCCTGGGCTAGACAACATGTTGGAGTCTTTCCCCTGGTTCATAATTCCTAGATGGCATCTTACAGCATAGTTATTCTGTAAATCATAGTACTCATACTTGTAGCCACCAAAGCTCCAATTTTACCACTATGGGTCATATGTATGCAAATAAGAGTGTTATATTATTAAGTAATAAATATGTAACCTAAACACATTATAATGAATGATTATTAAATCATGACTCTGAAAAGTCAGTTCTTTTCCAGCTGAATGGTGGATCATATTTAGTTTAAATAACTAATTCAAAATTGGAATATCATTTCTCTGCATGTTTCTGAATTGAAAGGGAATGCATTTAAAAATGAAAAATACAGGATCTATATTATTCAACATCCTTGCATTATCTGTGGAATGTCATTCTCATGAAAGTACTATATTTCAATTTCATTTTTACAATAATTACATTTGGAAACAGCTATTATTTGTCAAAGACCATGTAACCTCAAATCAAATGAGTCAAAGTACCAGCAGAGGGCAATAGTGTTGCATAGAAGTGGTGAACGGACCTCCAGCAAAATCACCTTTGATGCAGAAAAATACAAGCCTATTATGTACTACATGAATATTAAAGAAGGAAAAAGACTTTTGTATAGACTATAATTTGCTCCTATTGAAACACGTTCCCCCTAATTTAAAGCATATTTACATGCTGACCCAAATCCAGCAACCCTCATTCTAGTTCATATTTTGTTAAAGTAGATCACAAACTTGGTTTATTAGCTGTGGTTAAACACTTATGATTTTCTAAATTAGAACTAATTACATCCCCTAAAGTATAAAATTAGATCAACAAGCCATTTCATTTTGTTCTAGCAAAATGTCAATAGGATAATATTAAGTACATGCATTTTTATTCAAATGTAAATTGAGAGCACATTTTTTTTTAAATCTTTGAATATTTACAGAAAAGGCCATGTGGTTGTTTAACATGCCTCTGCAGACTAAATTAAATTCAACAGTAATATGAATATAAATCAACTTTGAAGAGCATAAGTTAATTGACAAGGAATGCTTTTCCTTTCTAAAACTCTCTAAGGAAAGAAACTTCAGGGTTTAACTTGGGCTAGTGCTAAACTTGGTCCCAAAGACTAAACACTTGTCAGCGGTCCAAGTCTTCCAGCACTCCCAGGGTGCTCTTGGATCACATTTTACAGTTTAGTTGCACTTGGAGAGGATCCAGACTGTATGGTCAGACTGCTCCATACCGCAATAGCAAGTGCAGTTTGTGGTACAGCTGGGAGACTTGACTTCAGAATTGCATTTGTGTCTGAACTGCACTGCCAGGGCAGGCATATCCAAGGAGGTCAAACTCCAGCTTGAGGAGAACCCACTAAGGGACACTGGGATGACTGTTTCAGAGTTTTGTCTTCTGATCTAAGATGGTCAGGAGTGACACGAAAAATCTTGCCAGCTTGAGCAACTGTAACAATTTTATCCCCTGTCATATATTAGATGATTACAAGTTTAGAAGGGATATTAAAGATCATATAGTTCAAAGGCCCCTACCATGAGCAGAGACCTTCCACTGCACCAGTTTGCTCAGAGCCCCATCCAATCAGGCCTCGAACACTTCCAGGGATGAGACATTCACCACTTCTCTGCATAACCCATTCCGGGGCCTCATCCTCCTCTGAGTGAAGAATTTCTTCCTAATATAGACTATAAATCTGCTCTCAGTTTGAAGCCATTCCCCCTTGTTCTGTCACTACATGGCTCTGTACAAAGTTCCATCTTTCCTGGAGAATTCCTTCAGGTAAGAGATTTTTGGAAACACAGTATTCAAAATCTGCATGTAAGCATGTTTTATTGTCTGCAATCTGCAGTTCACAATATATGCAAAATTCTTGCAGACAAGGAAGTAACAAAGACAGATCCTTTACTGCCTGAGGAACTCTAAACCAACACATACTCCTTCTACCTCCATCTGCTCCTTATGTTATACCATTTTTCTACAACAAAAAATAGGGATAAAAGGGTTGTCTGAAGTTTGGAAAAACCGATATCAATAAAGTAAATATAAATCAAGTTACCTGGTTGACGTGATCTAGCTTTGGACAGGGTCTTCCACCATTGTAGGGTTTTTCACGCAGCCATTTAGACCGAACCTTTACCCCACTCCCACAGGATTTACTACAGCGAGACCAGTTGGACCACTCACTGAGCTTGCAGTCTGAGGGACAGGGAATAATACAGGCTTCCTCAATATACCCTGGATGAACGGAAAAGAAAGTGAAATCTCTTCAGCATGTCAGTTTACGACTTCTCCCCGAAGCCCTCGTCCGCTTCATTTAGATTCTCCAAAGTTTGACTTGACAGGACTGTGTGAATAGAGAGATCTCTTCATCATTAGGGATAAATTAAATTCTGCAGAAAATTGACACATATAGTTGGAGACTGTTAGAGTAGCAGCTGAGCATCCTCACTGCTCATCGTCCCATCTGATTAGGATTCACACTCTCCAGATTTCAGCATTCAAACTTTCTGACAGCTACAGTGTAATTGACACTAACCATCTCTTGGCGGCATCATTCTTACTCTGTAAAATGATATGTGTAATTTTTTAAAGGAAAAAAGATTTAATTAACGGATACTCCACAACTGTATTAAGTAATTCAATTGCAGTTATACATCAAAAATCCAAATGAGAAGAAATGCATCTCGCCAGCCTGGAGCAAGGGAACTTAACACCTTGTGACCTTTCTAAGGCTAGAAAGAGAGAGTAGCCTGCCACATTAATGATCTGCCGATTAACAACCATCTGCCCCCAGCAGCACACTGAATAATTGCACTGAATGGAAAAGCAGATGTTTGTTTTGGTTAAGTCATTGGTCCAGAGAGGTTGGAAGGGGGTACGACATGGTCTGCAGGGAGTAACATGAGGCCTCAATTCACTAAATAAGTGAAAATGTCTTTCTTTCAAAAGCAACATATGCCATAGCTCTACAATATGTGTAATTTATTCCAATATTTTAGGGAGAAGCTATAATACATCAAATAAAAAGCTAGCCTTAACTGCATGCTTACTGCAATTATATGCTGAATTCTCTTCTCCCCTTTCCTGTCAGATCTGCAAAGTATTTACCATTAGCAAATACTCACTTTACAGTGAAGAAAACTTTGGTGCATATAAACTTGTATTAAATATTTCCTTAAATTATTTAATAAAAACAGTTGCAGAATTGGCCATACTTGGTTAAGATCATCCTCAAAAGACTGCCATGATTGACTAGGTTTTAAATGTTTAAATTGTTTGTCAGATATATAGACATTTTTAAATTTGAAGGGGATCAATCTTTTCATCAGAGCTGAATTGTTTTTAACCTATGCTTCTAAGTAAAGTTGTTCTGTCTCTTCTAAAAGGAACCACTAATGACTAATCTCAAGGTTTGTAAAGAATCAAACCACTTAGATTTCAATTCTATATACCTATTTCTCGTTAGTTTGTTGATTTGGATCTAGTTAATTTGTTTTAGATAAAGAAAATAAGTTTAAAAAAAACCACACACAGTAGCCTTTATAGTATTTTATAGTCAAATTCAGGTGATGTTTTTATTTTGTATGGTTTTACTTTGTTTAGAAGTGTTAATTATTTAAATAAATATAAGATCACATCCCAGACTTGAGCACTGTGAAGCTACTGCTCATAAAATGTGTCTTCCTTAAAAAGACTAGAATATTATTACCTTGAATTACAAGCATATTTATTAAATATCTTTTGCTATTTGAGCAACCAGTTCAGTGAAAGTGTATGAAGGGGACAGTGTGTTAGATAAAATAAATTTTTGAGGATCACATCCCTGCATATAAGAGGTGCTGACATAGATTGCCCTGCAGTAGTAGATGCAAAATTCATTACATTTCACCTTACCTGACATTTCTGAGTCCTAGAAATCTGATGCACCCTATCTCAGAGCTCCATCCCGCACTGAAGTTTGATTGCATAAATACCAAATTCTGCACTTGCACCAGAAAAGCGCTTTCAACAAGTCCTCTTAGGTGCTATACAAAACCACGTACTCACACAACCAGGAAGTTACTGAATTAAAATGGAAAATAACCAAAGCAAATTAAAAGAAACAATTCCCTCCAAACAAAAAATGTTTAGTGATATTTCTTGCCTGATAGAACTAAGTGAAAATTTCATTGCTCTATGAAACTTCTTGTGATTCTGAAATGCTGCTTTTACTTTCAACATAACTTCTAAATACTGTTTTTCTGGATAAATCTTTCTACTATAACACAGTTATGCCATTTACCAAATTTGTGAAATTTCTATCTCTGGTAATTAAGGACTGAAAAACCCAAATTCAAGTTATTTTAAATATCCTTAAGCAGGATTGAATTAGTACAGGCTGATTCAGGAAGACTTTATTTTAAGGTCCAAAGACCTCTGAGATTGTCTTAGTAACTCTCAAAGGGATCTTCCCAGTCTTTGCCAAGATCTTCTCTGGGATACCATGGATTTTGGGATTTTGATAACACTTTATAGCCTACCAAAAGGAGCCTGTGTGGAACATACTAAACTAAAATAATTGACATACTAGAATTTTTTTGTTTCATTTCCCTTCAACTCATCCAAGCAAAGGCAAAAAGTTTAATAACACATTTAGAATCTTGCAGACAGAAGTTGTGTCAAATACATTGTACTATATGTAATTTCCAGGTAAAATTTTAATTACCCTGAGCTATATTTCAAGTGATTCCATAAATTATCAAATGAAACCATATCACTGGAGAAACCTTTAGACTGTCCGTGAAATATCAACATTGAAGTCAGCTGCTAGAAATGCCTTACCAGAGAATGCAAAGAAGGCAAACCAGCATCCTACTACAGATACACAGTGTTATAAAGAGCTACGGCATGGAAAACTGCAACCTGCTGATATGTTAATGCATTTTGTAGAGGATGCAGTGGTCCACATGACACTATCTATACTCTAATGAAAAAATACTGAATTGAAATCTTGTACTGGCTCCTTAATCCTGCAAGCTTCATGGAATGGCTTCTGTTCGCCACACAGCTCTTTCCTGCGCTGTCTCCATGATGTCTGGCCTATGATGCTCTCCCCTCCCTCTTTTCTATTTTCTCAGAAAAGCATCAAGACCCAAACTCCACATATGAAAGCTAAACAGCTGAACAAGAAGAATGGAAAAGACATGTTAAGAACAAGAATGAAGTCAATCAATGAAAGCACCAAAAAGGAGCTCTAACAAGGTACAATCACTTGAACATTCTGAAAGTGTGGAGCATTTTTGGAGACCAGATATAAAAACACACATTATTTCGTAAGATGCAAGACAAGCATTAAAAAACTCCTAACCACTGGTATACTAAGAACATTGTTAAGGGGGTCCACAAAGGAATTTCACAGCTTCTCCAAACAGATGGAGAAGAAAATAAATAATTTTTGCCTATATCTAAGAACACAAAGACTAGATTATATATTAGAAAAATGTTCTTCACACAGAGGTGTTTGGGCACTGGAACAGGCTCCCCAGGGAAGTGTTCACAGCACCAAGCTTGACAGAGTTCAAGAAGCATTTGGACAATGCTCTCAGGTACATGGTGTGATGTCGGGATCATTAGCTTATCAGAGTGACCCCAAGAAAAGCTCAAAAGTCTTTTTTCCCAGCCTGGCGCTTGAAGAAGGAATCAGGGCTCTTCATTTCTCAGTCTCAAGGTTGTTTATTTTATCTTATCTATAAAAAATTTTCTCCTGCCCTGATGAGGTCAGTTCAGCAAGACAGTCTGAGGCACTCTTCCCCGCCTCCGAGGCGGTGTCGTCTTTTATACTACAAACTACATATATCATATTTATTTTTAATTTCCAATACCTATCACCTATGTTAGACAGTGCACTTCTAATCTAAACCAATCCCTAAGTGCCAACATCACAGCAGAAAATGGAGAACAAGAAGAAGAAAGGATGAGACATGCCCTGATTCCTCCATCTTGTCCCCATAACCCCTATACCAAAAATCCTAAAATCTATATTTTCACCCTGTGAACACTCCATTCTCACACCATTCAAGCTTGTGTGGCTCTCATGTCCTCATACACAGGTGGCACTTCGCTAGAAGGATCAAAATCAAGCCACCAGGTGTTCTGAGGCACCATGCCAGGGTCCCCGAGCCCCCCGAAGAGGGTTCTCGGCAACTCAGGACATCCAGAGGGATGGGCTGAGTTCCCACAGTGTGACTCCTGGGGTGTCCTCTGCAGGGCCAGGAGTTGGACTCTGTGATCCTTGTGGATCCCTGCCAACTCAGGATACAATTCTATGAAGTTACTTTTCATGGCAAAGAGTCAGAATTCAAAACAACAGAGGAAATGCAAAACAAAAGAGGGACTGAGGAGGAATAGAGGAAAGGGTAAGAAAAGACAGTGAAAGGGAAGAGAAAATAAATGGCTCAGAACATAAAGTCAAGAGAATTGTAAGGAGACACTACATGGAAACAAAGAAAGAGGAGAAAAGAAATAAACATCCTGCCAAAAGTAATATCTTGGTAAAGCACAAACAGAACAAAATGCTCTCAAGAGCTTATGCTGGCATTCTCTGGCCAGAGAGTGAAATGTAATGAAGAATGTTCTCACAAATCAAAATAGAGGACAAAGGGAAGAAATACAAACACTGAACTCTCTGATTCATATTCCATATGTAATTAGTATGCAGATGAAAATGACCTTGTTATATCTGACATCAAAAAGTTTTTGGCATATTCATCCCTTGGCATATATTTCCTCTCAGGGGCCTCAGTATTTTGCTCAACAGACTGTTTAACATTTAGCTATTCTACTGGACTCCCTTAGAACTGAAGAAGAAGCATACTTCAAATTGCTTACAGATAGCACTTTAGTCAAGAAAGAAGAGTGAATTAAAAAAATAAATTACTTGTTGAAAATTACTTGTTCCATTCCACTTACTGCCTATCAAATGGTACTTTTCAGGAAAAGCTTTTCTGGACTTGTCATCACCTCAGATGCCTTTCTTTGTGTATGAAGTCAGAATATATTTTAGGGTGATTAAGGATGATCTCTGTAAATTCATAACAATCCTCCCTCAAATCCATGTTCAGGAACTTTAAAAAGTCTACACTTGATTGTTGTTGTTGTTGTTTTGTTAAATTTCAGATGGTTTTACTTGTAAACTGCTCACACTGCAAAAATTTTAGCAAGTGAGAAGACAGAATGTTGTTATATAGAAAAATATTGAAACGAAGTCACCAGAAATACTACATGCAAATGAGACTGGTGATGCAGATACATAGTTTCTGACATAAAAAGGATGTGAAGGAGCCATTTTTAAATTTTCAGTATTGTTTTCAGTTTGATGAAATCACCCTTGAAAAGTTGCTGCTTGTGTTAGACCAACCCTGTGTGTGTGTTAGTATAGAACCTTATTACAGAAACAAGCCTCTATTGTGTGGGTAAACATCTCTGTGGTGGAATGTCACCCAATTACATCACACAGACTGGTTGGTTAATATAATTGCACCAAAAGTCATACCAGAGCTTTGAGGTTCAAAGAAGCAAGAAATCACCAAGGTAATGGCAGAGAGAAGGAAAGAATGACAGCAGTGAAATGTCTATGAAGAAGAGCTGAGAAGATGAAGGAGGGACAGTGAAATAGAAAGCAAACACTTTAAGGGCTGAAGATATGTTCTCAGGACATCAACAGTTCACTTTTTGTCTGTTTCTCATCCTGACTGAAGTGTTTTGCTGCATCACTTCCTTCTCCTCACAATGTCTGAGGGATGTTGGAGAGATGGGACTGTGGTATGTACAGGGTACAGCCCTGCATGGTCCAGAGAGGTGCTGGAAAGAGTTGCCTATATCTAAGGGCCTGTGTCTGCTCCCAGGGCAGTAGTTTCTCAGTTATTCCAGGTCCCATAAGGCTGTGAAATGGGCAGTTGTCTGTTATGAGTGAGAACATGGCTATTCCGTCATTAAAGATTACTGAACCAGGAGTATGAACTGAACTCATTTGTAAAAGGGAAAAGTTTACTGTCCCATTGCTAATTGGCTATAAAATCTGGACTCCTAGAGCAAAGTAATTAACAGATGTGATGGATAATTTGTAAGGGAGGACTTTATTGGACTTCACATTTTCTCTATAACAAAGCAGAATAAGTAGGTGGATATGAGACTTTTCCCTACAAACTGTATGTGCAATATGTAGGAACAGACTGACTACTCCAGTTGAAGGGTGCAAACATAAACATCTCACAGAATGTTTACATGAACTCTTTTGTCCCTAGGACTGACAGAATTATGCTCCTACTTTCATGACTAAATGTCATGTTATGTTTCAAAGAAAAAAATGGTTTATGTTGTTCTCATAGATTTTTTTTCCAGGAAATACAAAGTTCACAGACCTCATCTTCCAGGATAAAGAAATATACAAGTATTTGCATTTCATTTGTATCAGAAAATATGTGTTTCTACAGAGTATTCATATATCTGTTGATCCACGGAAAGATATATTGAACATGGTAAGATTTTTTTTATTATTTTTCAGGATTACCCTTCAAAGGCTCAAAATCTGAGAGCAATTGTTCATGTTTAACCATCTCCTGCATCAGTAATTCTTCCTCTGGTGAACTAACTGCAGCTCTTTGGATTGATGGATGACTGCTTTAAGACTGATGTCCTTTTGACAAGGCAGATATGGAAGCACCAGAATTCAGAGGCCTAAGGTAGGACTTCTGTTGCAGGGCAATAGGCAACATATTGCTAGAGAACACATGACATAAATATATATATATTTTTAAAAATATGAGAAAATAAATATATCTATGAAACAGTAAAGTGTTTTAATAACAATTTGAGAATCTAGGCTTACTACCATACTAGATTAGAATTTCCAAGGGGAAATATATTTACTTTTGAATAAACATCCAACAGAAAGTCCCAATTAAATTTTAACACTGATTTTTTTTTCTGTATAAATTTGCATTGCTTCAGGTTAGACTATTGAGAGTGAAAAAAACCACATATAAAAATCCTAATAAAAGTGGATAAAGCAAACTGTGACAGACATCCTGGACTATATAGACTCTGTTATACCATACAAGATTTTATTTTATTGCACATATAAGCAATTAAATGCAAAATTCCTCCATTCACATTGATACTCCTAGCAGCTGCTGCAAAAGTATTCACTGATATGCAGATATTCTTCTCTAATCCTCCACATAAGCCTTGTAGCCACAGAGGGCTTTGTAGAGTCAGCGCAAATCAATGCATCTCATTTAATTAATGCTGAAGGGGGAAATAATCTCACACTAATAAGGCAGCAGACAAACTATCCTGACTGCTTGACTGTGCCTAAGGTCTTAACAGTAAACGGACATGAATTAAGCAGAGTAATACGACCTATATAAAAATGCTGCATCTGTCTGCCATGCTACTCTGTTTGCCTTCAGCAGGCACACACAAACACAACCAGCACCCAGCTTATGTGGGTCATGATTCATAATTGATATGTGGTGGAGAAAAACTGAATAGTGAGGAGCAAATAATTTAAGTTCATGAGCATGGCAGTGGCTTGATTTTGGTTTTTTGTTATGAAAATTCCAAGGTACAATTTAAAGGAACAATGAAGAGAATCTCTCTCAATTTTTTTCACAAATACATGGAAACAGATTGTTGGCAAACACATGCCATTATCCACAGAGCTCTAATACACAACTCATAGCAGGGATAAAGCTATGAAAAACAACTGTGGCTTTTCTAATGGAGAAAAAAACCTCTCACATTTGATTAACAAAATAAGGTATTATATGTCTCCAATAAAATTATCTATGTAGAATTGAAAAGCAGGAAGCAGAGAAAGGGCAATTTATGTGCCTTCCACTAAGGGAAACAGGTAAAGAGCAGCTCAGTTACCCCTTTTAGCTGATGCTCCCACACCTGCTGACATCTGGAAGCTCTTAGCTCTCGTCCACACTCTGCAGAATGGGAATGGATGAAAATAACAGCACCAGAATACTTCAAATGGCTGCTGAACAGCTTAAACTTTCTTACCAATAAATTTAACTCAAATGTGAAACAAAATATTTTGAAAATGAAAGTCAATATATTTCGCATATATAACAGAGAGAAAAAAGAAAGCAAGGAAAAGACAATCCACCTTGCCTTTCTGCAGCTGAAACTTAAGTCTACTTTCAACTGTTTGTTTGGGATTTTTTTGTAGCACCTGTTAAGCTACAAAAAGCTAAGGATCCTCTGCAGAAGGGCTTCTGCCCTCTTCTTCCCAGAGTTCTAACCTAGCTGTACCAATACAGTTACTTAACTCTAATTTGCCTTTCTTTTTTTTTTCAGTCACTCCTGTCTTCTTGAGAAACTTGTTTGCACTTGGTACTTTATAACTCCACCCAAAATTTCAGAAATTATCATAAGAATACTCAGATGGTTATACTAATTTAGTGTGGCCCTTGTGTCACATCTGTCCTTTAGGTCCTTGGTGGCTGTGAAACCGTCTGTTAGTTAATTCCTCTTAAATCTTTTGAAAATGAGATGTGCCATGCAGGAAAGAGAGCCCTGAAGTATTTATGCTTCTTGTTCTGATAATAACCAAATTGTGATGTTAAACAAGCAACATTTTGCAAAACAAACAGCTTGTGAATTTTTTGGCACAGCAGAGCAGGTCTGTCCTCTCACCTCTTCCACTCAAAACAACATGGCTTGCACCACCGACCTGTTCATGGCTTTGTAAATTTACATGGTAATATTTACATAAAACTTTTGTAAGTCTCACAATTTGAGTTTCTTGTGTTATTTGAATATATCACAAAACATATCTCATGATGTATTAATAACATCAGTGTGGGTGCAATTTGTCCCTCCTGACAGATTTAGAGGTTGTTGTCACAGCTGAAGAAGTTCAATTATCTCCATTTCCCACTTCAGGATTTCACAGTGTGAGAAGACAACAAAAGCTCAAGTTGGATACCAGACAGGAAATATCTTCCCTTAAATGTTGGTCTTATTTTCCCTTCTAGTACAAGCTAATTTGCCAAATCATATCCTATAAAAATTGCAATTGCATGATATATTATTTGGAAAAGAAATAAGAGACCCAGAGGAACTAAGAGTAAAACAGGTAACATAGAAGAAAAACCTGATGACACTTTAGATCAGTTAAAAAAATTAGTGAAAAATCCAGTTAAAAATCAGTTATAAAATTAGTGGAAAATCATTGGTGTAGGGAAATAAGATCCTCTGTTAAAATTTACAAAAATAACCCAAGCAGGCTTGAATTATGTGTCCTGTCAAGTTCTGCTTGAAAAGTCAAATACAGATTGATGGGAAGCTACAATGCACTTCTATTTTCCAGCAGGTGGGGTACAATTGTGAGACTGCAGAAGTCCCTTGTTGATTTGGCATCATACAGCTTTTATGTTTGTTCTTAAAGAAAGCAAAACAAATCAAAGACCTCCAAACAACAACAACAAAAAACCAACCAAAATAAAACCAAACCAAACCAAATCAAAGCAAAGAGCATACTAAAACCTAGAGAAGATGCCAAACTGAAGAACTGTCACACAACACGGGCATGAGAATAACAAGAAAATGATAGCCTTGTGAATAAGTACTGGGAAAATAAAATAAGATTTAACTGGCAAAGCAGAAGTTTGTACACGTTGCAAAAAATAAAACAAATCATCAGAATGTAATCCATGAATACAAAGTAGTTATTCAGAAAAGGCAGTAAACATATACTGAAATTAGATTGAAAAAGCTATATAATTTGCTTTAACTCTCTTGTATTTTCAAAAATATGCTTAACCTGGAAAAATGCTGAAGCAAACAATAAATTAGGTAAGCTTTATGTAAGCCTACACTATGTCTATGTACAATACCTATCAATAACAGAGGATCTACTGGAAAGGAAACCATAAATTTAGTGATGTATTCATTAGCATCAGTTTAAACCCTTATCATGAAAATCATGTTAGATACTTCATTCCCTCTATACATGAAACTCCTGTCAAAAATTTTAGGAAAGTAGAAGGAATACAGGATTAGTTCAATATGAATTCCAAGATTCATCTGCTGACACATGACACCATGGACCAAGTTAATGTGTACTCTCCCTCTCAGATGGAACTGATGAGAAAACACAGACAGGAGGGGTGTGAGGTACGGGGTGATGTAGTGGAATATCAAGAAACCAGACATCTTAGTGAACTGATCTAGATAGAAAGAATTCAAAAGGAAACAACACCTAAAAACAAAGGTTTCGGGCTTCCCAACCTACAATAAATACAGTAATGAGAAGCAATCACTTCTATTTTACAAAGTTAAAAGAGACTTCAAGTCTCCTGTGACAAAAAGAAAAAGGAACTTGAGAAAGAAAGAGCACAGCAAAGCATTGCTATACTGTGTTTTTGGAAGGATGCCTGTGAGCGCTCATAGCACATAAATGGTAGCCCTGGCAATAGCAGGAGTAACAGTAACACATTGCTAGCAGCTTTTCCACTGGATTATTATTCATTGTGGTCACTGTGAATGCAGGCCACATTCCCTGATAAAATCTACTGGATCAGAAATTACTATCATGAAGAGAGAATTCTATCAGGGTAAACAATGATGGTTTAGAATATACTTTTTTAATACACTTTTCTTCCTCTTCTATTTCTTTGATTCTTGCAATGGAATTGCTCCTCAAAATGTGCTGCCAGGGCTTGAAAGCAGCTACATCCATACTTGTTCTACACAAAAAGTTGCTCCTAGCAGCAGCATGTTAAATACCACATACAACACCAACAAAATGCTCTTGGACAAACAGTTTCTTTCCTTTTTTTTTTGACACAAAAGCTGGCAGTGCCCATTCTTCAAGTCATAGAAAACTGTTTGGCAGTGGACCATCACTTCTCCTACTTTCCTACATACTGAAGTGCTTTTACAATTTTCCACTTTTTGAAGGTCACTCTGAACTTAATGCTGAAAAGTGAATAATTTCTAGCATAGTATATGCTAACACCTTGACTTGATACATTGAATTTCTAGTTTATCATATCTCTAAACTAGAATTAATCGTGCAAATTAAAAGTGCCTCATTTAATTCAATCTCTTTGATTAGTTATTTTAAATATATCCAAGTAAATAAATGAAATTTCTGTTATCTTAATTTAACATTAGAAAGTAGAACCCATCTGTGAATTAAACTTAGATTGACCTTTTAACGGCAGTAACATCCAGCTTTTCATACAAATTGCTCAGATACAGTTTGCACTGCAAGCAGGAAAAAAATGAAGATAAAAACTCCACTGATGTCAATTAGCACATTACTGGCTCACTGAAAACCAGAAACTGCCAGTTTTGATCCTAATGCTACAGATGCATCCCCTTTAGGAAGGAACACTGTTCCTTCCTGGAGCAATGTAAATACAAAGAAAATAAAGTCTTTAACCATCCTAGTTTTACACATGACAGATTTACACAGAGAAAAAGTGCTGTGTGCTGTTGAACTCAAGTCCTGTTAGTGAAGGTGCCAAAGAGCAAATGGTAGAGATAAGGCTACTTAAAGGTTTAAAGCTATCTAAAGAATCTGTGGAAATAATTTCAGCCTTTCCAAAATAGTCCTGTGTTTATTTTTTGTGAATTTGCCTCTTCTAAATGGCTTTGTTCTCAAATTTCTAGCTGCAGTTCTCAGGAAAAACAAGATTTTTTTTTTTCAATCAAAATACCTAGTTGGTAGTTTACCATGACTTTACTTAATTTTATTATTTTAAAAGTCAGCAAAAATGTGCTAGTTTTAAGGGTATCTTGGGATAAAAGGCAGCCTAACCAATAAATATTAATCTGCTAATTCTACTTGTACATATTTTATGTTAAACTTAAATAAAGCACCTAAGTAAACAGATGAAAGAAAATAGGTTTGTAAGTACCATGACTGTTGCATCGTGATGTTTCCACAAGTCGATTGTTTTGGTCATAGCACGCCATGGCCTGGTAACGATAGCCTTGTCCACATTCCTTAACATCTCCTTGGACCTTCATTCCCAGCAGCACTTCCATCTTACCCTCTGGTAAAATACAGTCTGACCAATTTCCCACAGGCTGAGCACTGTACTTGTCACATGGGCAAAACTGGTTCTCAATCAGAGGGTATAACTGAGAATTTCTACATTTGTCCTTTTTCTTACTTTTTCCTAGAAAGAAGAAATAGTTATTAGCAAGTTTGTATCAGTTTACAGCTTATCTCCCAAAAAGTTTAATTCAGGCTTCTGTAACAAGTGCTGCAACTACATACACATAATACCTGTTACATTAATCTTTATTAAATTAGGTTATTAAATTGAATTTCCAAAGTAGTGGATACAATTTGCATAAAGGCATTTTTTTAAAGATGTAATTTATATTTAATTTGGATAAAAATGCTTCAGGAGTGAAGTTTGAAAAAGTTAGCAATTAAACAAATATACTCTTTTCCTGCTATTTCATCAGCAGTGTGCAGTTCAATGACAAGATTTCTATATGGATCAAACTTTTTCAAGTTGAAGGAAGAAATCAAGAAGAGAGTAGCATGCATCTTTGCTATACTAGTACCTCCTTTCAAAATGCCAGAATTCTTTAATCACCTCTTATCATACATTTGTTCATAATTACCATTCTTCCCCTCTAATAGAATGAGCTCCTTCTCTGATTTTGTTTCCATTCAGTGAGTGTTTTCATTCTTCTTTCTGTTCATTCTTCTTTCTCTTCCTGCTTTCTTTCCTGAATGTAGCATAGCCATTCACTCAATTTTCCCTTTCCATTAAATATATTTAAAACTTCTCTATGGTAAAGTTGGCTTAGTTTTCCTTTCCATACCAGTTTTTATAAATTAATGCAGTAGTCTTTGCAAAAGTAGTGGTTGCTACTAAGTAGTATCAAAGTAGCTGTTACTTAGATATTACTCTAAATGTAATATTCTACAGCATTTTCCTTGCTATTCAAAACAAGGCACTGGACATTGTAGCAACAACCTTAGTTCTTGTATTTGCTACTGTCTTCATTTAGAATAGTAGAATAGAAAATGGATACCTGGAGAAAAGTTTCTCATTCTTTTGACAACACTAAATGTATGCTTCTCCACTGGAAGTATTTACCAGGAATAATTATGAATTTATTCCAAGTCAAGCATTTTGAATTAGTCTGGGTAACACATTGCCACAGAGGATACACCATAGCACATATCACAGAGTTGGCAAGTTTGAAGGAGTAACGTAAATGAGGACAGAAAGCATCACAAATTGTTAATATTGTGGTAGGAAGAATATGCACTTTCTTGCTCTGTTTTTAAAATAAGGAAAAATACTGTTAGCCAGTTTTGTTCATTTTTTCCCTTGTGGAAGCAAACCTGACATAAAGCTTACCGGAATTATTAGACAGTCACAGTGAGGCTTCTTGAAGATCATGAATTATTCATTTTCCACTGGTCTTCTGATTTACAGGGGGATGGAGACAGGGATAGGGTTTGGATCCTATCACATTCTTTCTGAGCCTGCTAATGGGCACCCCCCTTAGCTAGCTTTCCTGCACCACAGACAATACAGACTAATTGGCAAAGAGTGCTGTGACAGAGGCCAAGCCTCACTCTTGAGGTTTCAATTATAATTTAGAAGCAAGGTGGGTTTTTTCACTATATGCAGAAGAAAAAATAATTTTAAAAACCACCAAAACTAGCAAACAATAGACTAAAAAGAAGTTGAAGAAAAAAATGTTTCAAAGTGGAACAGTGTCCAGACTAGGAAAAGTCTGTGGCAAGGGCATAACTGGTAAATCTTTTTATTCTGCTAAATAAAACTTAAAGAACCTCCTTGGGACACAAAAAAAGAGCATTATTACTTATCTTAAGAAATAAGGCAAAAAATTAGCCAGTGTATTGCCTCATGTGGTCTGTGGTGCTGGATGTAGACAATGAAGAATGGCAAAAGAAAGAACTGGGAGAGGAAAGATTCAGCCAAAGAAAGGATGGGCTTAATCATAAATCTGACATTCAAGACTGCAGCTAAGTTCAAAAGAGGTAAGCCAAAGCTTAAGGCTGGAAATAGTGGTCTATAGCAAAATGCTGAAACACAGTCAGCTGCCATAGTAGCTCTAAATGCACCAAAGAACACCATGAGAGAAGGAAGCCTGCTTTAGCCAAGATCAGGTGTGGGAAGAGGAAGGCAAGTGTGTTAACATCTGATCCTGTTAAAGTGAGGTGATTGCTGACTTTTCTGTCAAAAAAGAACCCACAAAGAAAAAAAAAACTACACAAAAAACCCCAAAAGAACAAAAAACCCCACCTATTATGTGCACTATATTTAAGGGGAAAAAGTATTCTTCTATTTTCTCCCGTCTTCTCTCTAGCCACTTACCCATATCAAGAGTCTCTGACATATGGCACGAGTTTCTACTCCTGGGTATTGTTCCACCAGCAGCATACAGAGCATGACATTGGATCTGCTTTCTGCCACTGCAGCACTTGTCAAAAGGGAACCTCTGAAGTCCTCAGGTTTTAAACAAAACATTATCAATAATAAATAAAAGAAGCATTATTTTGCTTGATATTCTTACCAACAAGAGTGCGTTTCCTTGTCCTGACTCCTCCACAGTCCCCATTACAGGGAGAAAATTTTGACCAGTTCGTAAACTGACAGTCGTCTTGGCAGGGAATCTGGCACATCTGTGTCAAGGGTGGTAATGGGCCAGAGTACTTAAGGCACTCACTGATGTCAGCTTGTCCTCCGTCTTGTCTGCGACAAGTAATTGCTGGAAGCAAAAAGAGATGGAGTCTAATTCACCTTTTTTTTTTTTTTTTATGAATGTCTCTATTCAATTACATAGAGTACAATATTCTATCATTCTATCACACTGAAAGCCCAAAATACCTATACAACAGCTTAATATTTGCTGCCAGTTTTACCTTGAATTGAATACATTTGTAATTTCTCACTTAAGATTTTGTTTAAAATAATTTATCAGGACTTACCAGGGGAAAAATTACAGACAGCTATAAATATTATAAAGGTTGCACCATATTATCCACACCTGTCCACTTTACATATTATTTCTCCAGATATCACTGATATCAATTTACATCTCAGACAGACATTAAAAAACTTGCAATATCATCTTAAGTAACTTAATTGTATCAGTTATAAAGTATTATCAGCAGATTAAATTTCAGAAAGATGGATAGACTTAAAATTTAGAAGCATATTTGAGTTCTGCATACCACTTAACCCTTTACAACAGTATTGCTGCCTGATGTTCTTCAGCAGTTTTTGGTCTTGAAAAAGATTTGAAGAATACAGCATGTTTCCTAGGGAAAGATCATCAGCCAATGGGGGCACAACTTTATAGAACAAGATAGCCATGTCCTGAATAAAAGCTTCTTACGTGAGAAGAAAAACAAGTTCTTTAAGGAAACACCAGGTCACACAAAAATAAGGAGTTGGAACATAAGAATTTACAAAGAATAGGGAGGGCATTAATATGGTCTTTAACAATCACAGAATGGTTAATGTTAAGGGACCACTGGAGGTCCCTGCTCAAGCAGGGTCCCCTAGTGCACCTGGCACAGAACTGTGCCCAGAAGGCTTCTTGAATGCCTCCAGGAAAGGAGGCTCCACAACTTCTCTGGGCAATCTGTTCCAGTGCTCAGTCATCCTCACAGTAAAAGTTCTTCCTCATGCTCAGGTGGAACTTTCCATGCTTCAGTTTCTGCCTGTTGCCTCTTTTCCCAAAACTTGGCACTCCCAAGAGGAGCCTGGCTCCATCATCGTGACATCCTCCCTTCAAATACTTACAGGCATTGATTTGATCCCCTCTCAGGCTTCTCAAGGATAACAGGCCTCAGCCTTTCCTCACAAGAGAGATGCTCCAGTCCCTTAATCATCATTGTGACCCTCAGCTGGATCTGCTCCAGGAGCTCCATATCTCTCTTGTACTGAGGAGCCCAGACCTGGATGCCAGGTGCAGCTTCGCCTGGGCTGAGTAGAGGGGCAGGATCATCTCCCTCACCCTGCCAGTAGTGCTCTTTCTAATGCACCCCAGGACACCATTGGAATTTTTGGCCACAGAGGGCATTGCTGGCTCATGGAAAGCTCATTGTCCACTAGGACCTGCAGGCCCCTCTCCACAGAGCTGCTCTCCAGGAGGTCAGTCCCGGTGCATGGCGTTATTCCTCCCCAAAAGCTGGACCCTGCACTTGCCCTTGTTGAATACCAGACAGTTCTTCTCTACCCATCTCCCCCAACTGTCCAGACCCTTCTGAAGGGCTACACAGCCCTCTGGGGTATCAACGACTCATCCCAGTTTTGTATCACCAGCAAACTTGCTGAGGAGGCACTCTACCCCTTCATGAAAGTCAACAATGCTCTACAATTTTTTCTTAAGTATTTTTTTTAAGCATGGTTGCTTATTTATTCTAACCTCAATAAACCTAACTTTAGGTCCTTCCCCAAAACATCATAATACTTATTATACAGTAAGAAGATAAGAAACTTCTAGTTGTTTATTCACACAATAGAATTATATTTATGCTTTTTGGCATCTGACAGCACACAGTAGGTACGGCACATTGATTGTAAAATTATTTGGGTCACCTATTGTTGCAGTAGCATTGCATCCAAATAATCTGTGTTCATATGAAGGAATATAGCTTTTTATATTACACTCCATAGTTTAAACACAGCTCTTCAATTGTGCTGACAATGATTGCTTTATTAGCATGAATTGAAAAAAAATCAAGTTTAACTGTTGGAGAAAAGGGGAGTACAAGCACAATGCTTCAAAATAAAAGAGAAAACTGCCTATAAGTGGGCAAGAAGAGGGACAGGTGCCCATCTCTTCTCTCTGGAGCCCACTGAAAGGATGTGAAGGAATGGCCTGAGGCTGTGTCAGGGGGTGTTAATTTAGACATTAGAAAAGGATTCTTCACCCAGTTGGGAACTGAAAGAGGGAAGTGGTCTCTCAGGCTTCCCAGGGAACTGGTCACAAGCCTGACAGAGTTCAAAAAGCATTGGGACAAAACTCTCAGGTATATGGTGTGACTCTTGGGGCTGTCCTGTGCAGGGTCAGATGTTGGACATCGATGATCCTTGCAGGTCCCTTCCATCTCAGGATATTCTATGATTCTATAACTATTTCCTCCTGGAGGAAAAAAAGGAAGCATAGCTAAGGGAACTTTTTTTTATTTTATTGCTTTAAGGCAATTGTAATAGTCTAGTGACCTATGATTTCTTAAAAAACCTTTTTAGTCTTACAATTCTAAGCTAAATTTCTGCCTCATGATGACTTAGGAAGCTGAACTTGATGACCCATGTGTTCCATTTCAAGCCCATGTCCTTACTAAAGCATACCCAAAGGTCCCAAGGGAATTGTTTTTGCCACAAATCTACTGTAAAACACTGAGAAGGAGGGGGGTGTGTTTTTCCTGAGATACTGAGCAAACAACTTCCCTGATCCTTAACTGCCCTTTGGAGCAGGGCTGCCGGCACTGTTTGTAATAGGCTCAGTACTGCATTAAGTTGTTCTTACTGGGGGTCTGGCCAGCTGCACACTGTCTAATACAATTATTCTGTCAAATCCTATTACTATTAGTGTAGTTTACATGAGGAAATATTTTTTTCAGATATAATTACAGTGCTTCAGTGAGAAAAAACAAATATCCAAAGATTGAAAATCCATACTATCAGATTTCTAAGATAACACAAATGTTTTAGAAAACCACAAGTCAAACTGCTATCTTCAATAGAAGCCTAGGCTATAGCTTTGGATTTTTGTGAGATGCTCTTCTCTGCACACCTCAATATCCCTAAGGTAAAAACACAGTTCAGACTAGTTTAACCATGTGGAAATTCACAGGGGTCAATCCTAAATCCTCTGTCTTGAGTTTGGCCTTGCTACATGCACACATCAGCAAAACTAATTGCATTATCTTCACTGCCCTCTCAGGGAGATACAGGCCACCATTTTTAGCAGTGAAAACTATACCTAGCCAACAACTAAAAGACAGTCAACTAACTAGCCAATATCCTTTAATAACTTTCTTCAAAAGTTTAATACTCATTTTACATACTCCCTCTCCATCTAGCTCTTGGATAGGATAAGAAATGTTGTCCACCAAAGAACATTCTTTCTTTCTAGCTAAATTGACTTTTTCTAAAACCAATATTCATTCCCTCATATTTCCTAGTTATAAAACATTACTCCATGAGCAGATATCCATTATGTCATAAATTTTTTCAGACTCATATTAACGCATCTAATTTACATCCGGCAGACTCAGGTGAAAAGCTCCCCTGAGGATTAACACCTTGGTTTTTTCCAGATTAACTGTCAGTTGTACCATAGCAATCAAAGAAGGAAAACTTCATTCTCAAGACCTAAATATTTCACCCTAATGACAACACAAATCAGAGGACAGAATGACATACTAAATCAATTCCCTTAATTTTTACAGTGCCTGTCCATAACTATTCATGCTACTTTTAGTTGATAAGACTTGGATGATTTGCCCTATATTCCATTTTCCCATTGTTATTTTCCAGATTTGGGTATCAAGGTTTATACTCCTTATGACTACTGAAAAGTGGGTATTTTTCCATTATTAGAAGCAGGGATTTTGACAACTGCATACATTCCATTAATACACTCCTTTGGCCAGCTAACAATCTTGACCTCTGAAATTATCTCTGTTAGAGGAATTTTTCCACTCACAAGCTAACCTGGGCAAACTCATCCCCTGCATCTTTGATCAAACCTATTGCTGTTTAAGTAGAGGTTGCTGAGATCAATGATTTACTCACTATACAGAGAAGTGTCTTCAGCTAGTATAAAGCTATACCATACCAGGCTAATTATTTTGCTTACACAACCACATTATATTTATTACAGACATTAGCTGTAAGTGGAAAGAGCATGGTTCCTCCGTTACTGAATTAAACATAGTAATTATTAAGTGAAAACATAAAACAAGAGTACAGCTAACAGAAAAACCAAATTTAACATAGAAACCAGTCACTTATAAAATTGTTCTGGTATTTAACAATGATTAGCTCCAGAAGAAAGGTGTGAAATAAATAGCAGTCTAAATTTTATAGACAAGGGGTTTTGATGTAATTAAAACTTTGTTGGATAGCATTGTTTCTACCAAGTACCCACAGGAGACTACAGGCTAATATATTTCTTGTTGGCATAATGAAACACTGAGACTGTGTTTTAGCAAGTCATGTCATGTGTGAGTTTATATAAAAACCTTTCCAGTGTTTCATCATTAGCATACTTCACTGACATTTCACTGAGGTGTGAGATTCAGTGCCTCCTATACCTAAAATTTTCTTTTTAAATTAAGATTCTCTATTGTGCTTTCTTTTACAATACACTTGTGATATAATTTTTTTCAATTGCTAAGTATTTTTTACAAAAAAAAAATTTCTCCAATTCTAGAAAACAAGATTTATTTCAGCACACTAAGTTTTCTTATGCCTTCTATCCATATTGTCTAAGCTATGATTTCATCTATGTTTATTTCTTTCTTTGTGGGACAGAGTGGACTAGACACAGTGTGACAAAATATTCCTACCACAAAGTATCTTCAGAAGAAGCATATGCCCATAATATTGTGAAAATACAAGACTGAGTGCTCTTTATGTTCCAAAGACAATAACAATGTATTTATGCCAAATAAAGTTTTATGGAGATTGTGGCTCTTTTTTTGCAAATAAAACATTAGGTTCTCATGTTAACACTGCTTTTGAGCAGTTGTCCAGATTCTTACTTATGACTCCTGAAGTTGATCACTGCACTTTGCAGTGACTAAAACACAAACCAGGCAATAGAGCACTCTCATCTGTTAAGGCTCAATGACATTAAAATAGTAGTTTATAGCTCCATGAAGAGCAGCACTCCATGATTTTGATTTCTTTCCTGTGCTTTCAATACAGGCATGTAACACCCACACATCAAAGTCCCCTGCCTCCATAAGCAATGCCTGCAGAGGGAGGCTGCTCTCCCTGTTTAGCTGTGGAGTGAGAAAAGAGATTTTGACCACTGGTTCTGCCTTCAAGCCTCCCCACGGCTCTAACAAGGCTGCAAGGCCTCTCTGTGTGCCCATGGCCATCCTGGGGTGCTTCCTCCCATTCCTCTTTCAAATAACTACAAACACTCTGTTAATGAAGAACAGTGAGAGCTGAAGACCAGGTCTTTACTAAAGGCCAATTCCCAGTGACACAAAGCAGCTATTTGGGTATTTTCTCTGACAGCCAGGTTACTTAAACTTCTGTTTAAATTTACAAATAACCTTCCTCTTGCTATGACAGAATATGCTGACATCACAATTTTTATCCCTTTCCTCCTACAAAAGTCTGAGGAAGATTCATGGTGGCAAGGACTGCAGGCTGTGCATCCTTCTGCAAATTTCTTTTCGGTCACTGGGATGGCCCTTACCATGTGCATCCATCCATACACATCATGATGTGATTTGCTTATTGTGGTTTGGGCACTCGAGCTTCTCATCTGCTACCTGTCCTCTTCATTATCATTGGAATGCAGCCCAACAAGCCCTACTTACATTTGCAGGAGCTACTGGCAAGACAAATTTATTAACTTTCTTAGGTTCTCCTATACAATTCAAAAAGGGATTTGAGCTGTATTTCTAAGTTCCTTCACAAGTCACTGAAGCTGAGATTTACAAACCCAGATTTAATATATGAGAATAACATAACACATACCTATTTCTTGTTGGCATAATGAAACACTGAGACTGTGTTTTAGCAAGTCATGTCATGTGTGAGTTTATATAAAACCTTTCCAGTGTTTCATCATTAGCATACTTCACTGACATTTCACTGAGGTGTGAGATTCAGTGCCTCCTATACCTAAAATTTTCTTTTTAAATTAAGATTCTCTATTGTGCTTTCTTTTTACAATACACTTGTGATATAATTTTTTTTCAATTGCTAAGTATTTTTTACAAAAAAATTTTCTCCAATTCTAGAAAACAAGATTTATTTCAGCACACTAAGTTTTCTTATGCCTTCTATCCATATTGTCTAAGCTTATGATTTCATCTATGTTTATTTCTTTCTTTGTGGGACAGAGGGACTAGACACAGTGTGACAATATTCCTACCACAAAGTATCTTCAGAAGAAGCATATGCCCATAATATTGTGAAAATACAAGACTGAGTGCTCTTTATGTTCCAAAAGACAATAACAATGTATTTATGCCAAATAAAGTTTTATGGAGATTGTGGCTCTTTTTGCAAATAAAACATTAGGTTCTCATGTTAACACTGCTTTTGAGCAGTTGTCCAGATTCTTACTTATGACTCCTGAAGTTGATCACTGCACTTTGCAGTGACTAAAACACAAACCAGGCAATAGAGCACTCTCATCTGTTAAGGCTCAATGACATTAAAATAGTAGTTTATAGCTCCATGAAGAGCAGCACTCCATGATTTTGATTTCTTTCCTGTGCTTTCAATACAGGCATGTAACACCCACACATCAAAGTCCCCTGCCTCCATAAGCAATGCCTGCAGAGGGAGGCTCTCCCCTGTTTAGCTGTGGAGTGAAAAGAGATTTTGACCACTGGTTCTGCCTTCAAGCCTCCCCACGGCTCTAACAAGGCTGCAAGGGCCTCTGTGTGCCCATGGCCATCCTGGGTGCTTCCTCCCATTCCTCTTTCAAATAACTACAAACACTCTGTTAATGAAGAACAGTGAGAGCTGAAGACCAGGTCTTTACTAAAGGCCAATTCCCAGTGACACAAAGCAGCTATTTGGGTATTTTCTCTGACAGCCAGGTTACTTAAACTTCTGTTTAAATTTACAAATAACCTTCCTCTTGCTATGACAGAATATGCTGACATCACAATTTTTATCCCTTTCCTCCTACAAAACTCAGAGGAAGATTCATGGTGGCAAGGACTGCAGGCTGTGCATCCTCCTGCAAATCTCTTTTCGGTCACTGGGATGGCCCTTACCATGTGCATCCATCCATACACATCATGATGTGATTCGCTTATTGCAGTTTGGGCACTCGAGCTTCTCATCTGCTACGTGTCCTCTTCATTATCATTGGAATGCAGCCCAACAAGCCCTACTTACATTTGCAGGAGCTACTGGCAAGACAAATTTATTAACTTTCTTAGGTTCTCCTATACAATTCAAAAAGGGATTTGAGCTGTATTTCTAAGTTCCTTCACAAGTCACTGAAGCTGAGATTTACAAACCCAGATTTCAATATATGAGAATAACATAACACATACCTCCCTAAATTGTTCACAATTTCAAAACTTAGTAGCTTGGGTTTACTAAGCATTTATTCTCTTGTCTAGTTTTTGGCTGCTGCTTGTTGTCTTATTTTTATTTTCTTGAGGGGGGAAGAAAATGTATTTGCCACCACTGTGCCTCATCACTACATCTGATCAAATAACCTTGTTAGTTGAGAAACAGCTTATGAAAATAAACATAAATTTTGTTGCTGTCAAATATGGCTTTTCTCTGTATTTCCTTTTCTTGATGGGTAGGGTCAAAAGGAAGTTTCAAACTCCTTGCTGATGCACACATATCATCTCCTCTTGAGGGTTTTGAACAAGAGACAGAAGTCTTAAGTTGCTTCAGTTCTGTAATACACTCCTGCTCTGCTTACCCATTGTTAGAAGACATTTTATCAGTGGTACAAATTCAGATTTTCATTCATCATAGGAATTCAATACAACTGTCATGACCACCAACCTTCTTCAAATAAAGTTTGAGTAGAGATGAATTTGCTACTCAGTATTAAATGCTATTTTACTGTGCTTAGGATTAGCTATAAATTCTTGCCCATTATTTGCATGAATAGCTAACAAACACATTAAAAAATACTTTTAGAGAAAATTTTTTTTAAAACAAAATCCAGATACCACTAAGTTCTTTTATTCTCTTTCCTCTGCATTGACCCAAGTTGCAGTTTTACAACATTCATTTAACTTGACATGATTTGTAACAAAACCTTCATTATACAAGACAGATGGAAACAAAGCTGTCTTTAACAATGAATCACTATTCTAAACTTTATGATTCACTCAAGTATCTCTTTAGCCAAGAAGGACTAAAAGTGACAAAAAAAATCCTGAAGAATGGAAGTGTAAATAGTAAAGCTGTGATATGAAGCAAGGCATGCATATGTTTTAGTTACTCAGAGACTCCTAAGATCAGACACCTAACAGTAATTTCTAATGATTTCTAACTTCTAGTTTTTACTTCAGATTTAATTATCTTTCTAACTAAAACATTAACAGTAGCAGACTATTTTGTTGAAAATAAACTGCTAATGAATGCATGGTCAGATGTGCCTTTTCCCTGGTGTACATTCCTATACTTTCTCATTTAACACATTTGCTGATGATCTATGTGTTACAGTGATTGTGTGTGGGCAATCAGATCAGAAACAGGACAAGCTGATAGCAATGGCAACATCCCCTTGCACTGAAAAAGAGGAACTCAGAACCCTTTCCACAAAGAAGAATGGAATTACTTGCTCTACTGAGTATCAACACAAAAGAAAAGAGCAGTGCAAGGGAAACCAAATGGCAGAGATTAATACTAAAAGATTATTGTTTTGCTTTGTCATCAAAAGCAAATTGGCACAAACAGATGCATCAGTGTGTGATTTCTGCATGCATGAGCGTCGGAAACTTGAAACAGAACTCTTTTTCCACTGGAAAAAAATGCTGGTATGTCAACAATTTTCACAGTATGGTCAATATTTGTACAGAATTCACCAACAAACAGTTAAATGTACTGATCAAAATATCTGTATTACAGTAGCGATCATAAATGCAGCACCAGAATGTTATACCAAATGGATTTCATATTTCAGTGTTTAGAATTTTGTGATTTTGGGGAGGTTAAAAAGAATTGCACAGTAGTAACTCAGTCTTTTCTGTATCTACATCACATATTAAAGAAATTATTTATAGTACAGAATTTTTTAGAGACATATTATTATGCAAAGTTTTCCACAGCCTGTAGAAATTTTATTTAGGAGTAGCCAAGTGTGCAGAAGGGAGCCAAGAATTAACAGGGAGAGGAGATAAAACTTCTTCTGAAGTCTTCCTTCAGAAGCAGGTGAAATCTCTCTCATACTGTCCAGTGCACAGCTCAGTCAGGCAGATGTTTGCTTTCAGGTCAGCCTCCCTTCAGAGAGCACCTCACATGAAATCAGCTCTTGTGCAGGGGGCCAAACAAAGAAATGTGTGTCACTTAAAATTCACACATGGCTATTTTGATGGCAGAATTTGAAAGGTAAGAGGGGATAGGGAATTGATACCCTGTGTGGGAGATAAATTCTATTATCAAATAAAACAAACTATTCATGTTCAAAATGCAATTTTCTGAGGTGTGAAATAAAAAAATTATGGATAATCTCTAGAATTAGAGAAGTGTGTTTTCCAAAGTGAAATTTACTTTTGTGCAAATATTCAACTTGTATTTCCAAGTCATATTCCAATGAATAAAAAGGGAAAATATTTTACATCAGTCTAAGGAAAAGCTGTACTACTGTGTTTAGCTGCCACAGATTATCAATTTACATTACTCAGTATAAAAGATATGGTCAACACATTGTGAGTTGTTATAACACTGAGACATGATACATAACAAACTTGATTTGGAAACTTACATTATATGTTAATTTACATCACTTACATAAATGGGAAAAAATATTGGCCAAAACCCCCTCTGTCCTTAGTGCCTATAACTTTCAACACTGCAGCAGCCTAAACAATATTTAGATTCATATTTTGATATCTGGACTGAGGTACAAATAAACTTCCATTTTCCAACTTGAATAATTTTCTCAGTGACTTCTACAATGGAATTTATACATGGGATAGACCTGACAAAAAGCAGTGGAAAACAAAAATCTTCCTTTCTAACAAATGATCTCAGAAACATTCACAGAATTCTATCAAAAGCACAAGCTTTCTTCAGGCTTAGCTGCTCCAGGGGTTCCTAATTAAGGATTACATCCTACCACTTGACCACATTACACTGGAGAGCTACTTGCATTTTATCTGCTTGTGAGAACAAGATTGCTGCTTGAATAGAACATCTTTCACAAGACCGAAGTCTGTGTAGTACCGAAGGGAAATCCTGCCAGTCTGTTTTAACAGATTTGAAAACTACATGGCCATTAATTTCAAAATCATGTATTATTCTATATATGTGTGCCCTGTACATGTTTGGAATTATATTTAAGAAAATATAAAGAAACTCTCATGACACAAAAGAATAATAAAATCCAATCTGTGTGCACTCTTATTAACTATCTTTTTTAATTAACTGACTTTGAGACAAAGTCAAGGGATTTAGATACTACCATGTAAGCACAGAAGACAACACTTTTTACTATTTGAATTCCTACCATCAAAGACAGAAATCTTATTTTCTCAGTGTGCAATCTGAATGTATCCTCCAGAGGTGCTAGAAATAGATTCCATTGTGATAGACCTTTGAAATAATAACCGCAGCCAGAAGTCTTTTGTATTAGCAGGCAATGCCTTAAGGTTTTATTTTGTGGTAAGCTCTAAATTGATCTCCTGTGACACTTTCTGAGTAAGTGGTAGGAGCTACTAGCTTAAGATTTACTCCATAACTTTTTAAGTACATCATGACCTCCTTTAATACTGCAAGGAAGTTAATGACCTGAACATATCACTTCTGCAGTTAGCAATGTCCTTCCTCGGCAATGGCACAATCCGCTGAGCCAATAGTGCTTTAACAAATACAAGTTTGCACTCAGAAACAACAAAGGAGAAAAGCCTTCCTGGAATTCAAGGTTGACCAGTAGTTCAAAGCAATTCAATTACTATAAGAGTAAATAGGAACTGCATTTATTTTCCTATTGAATGTACTTAATGCACCTAAAAAAGCCCTTATCCTGGCTATATTTAATAGAGTCACACATACACAATTCTGTTAAAGCCACAAAATTCTCTATGAGGACAGGTGACAGTAAAGCTGGATTTGGATGTAAAAATTATTTGTTATATAATGGAAATGGTGCAAAAATATCTGAATCATTGGGCTCAAAGGGTCAGTGGTTTAGAAGTCTAACCAGCAGCTGGTTAAGATTGTTTCACCTCAGTGGTTAACTCCAGGCACAGTTTTGTTTATTCTCTTTAAGAACCTGAACAGAAAGCATGCTCAGCAAGTTTGAGGACAATGACAGTTTTAGCAGTCAGTACCCACCTGGAAGGACTGCCATTCAAAGGACCTTCACAACCTGGAGAAATGGGCTGGCACTGAATTCTAAAGTGTAAATGAAAAGTCTTCAATCTCTCATGCTCCCATTGCTCTCTGTAACTACTTTAATTTGAGAGTACAGAGAAGAAATAGCCAATATGCTCCCAGAGATGTGCAGAGAAAGGATAAGGGGTCACAGACACAAATTGCATCAGGGAACAAGTACCAGAAGAGTCTGCAAGATCTCCATGCCAGCAAAGACTCCAAACATACTGAAACATGGCCCTGAGCACTTTCAGCATTTTCCTTTGCTGATGCACATAAAGATAGATTAAATTAATGTTAGGTTACAAGGCCTAAAATGTAAGGCATTTCCCACACCAGTGCATCTATAGATTTCTGAGAATAAGTGACAGAAACAAAGGGTCTAACCTCTTGCTTGTAGCCCAGGTCCACAAGTCTCCTGTGCTCCCGGACTGTCTTGGCGCACATACCATGGTACCAGCTGGCACCTGCGCCATTTGTGTGTCTTCCACCTGAAATGAGAGGGGAATAAATCCATCTAAACCTTGTAGCCATCAAACTTCAGGCAGCACAAGTGCTAGATAGTGGTTATAAACCACCATAAGCTGCTATTTTTACTAATTGGTAACAGGCAATTCACAAAACAACCAATAACAGTATCATAAACTTATCCCTATTTGTTAATTTTTTTTCTTCTTTTAGGATGAGACCACTAAGAACACATGGAAGAAAGGAGGAAGCAAAGGTAGAAAGAAAAAAGGAGAAATAAGAAACAGAAAGGAAAGATAGCTGCAGGAAAGTATTGGGACAGTGGGCTTGAGTGATTGCAAGGGCGCCTCAGGAAATTTCTGGGATCTTGGATTGCTGAGTGGCAACACCTTACAAATGTGGAGCCAGCTAAGAAAACCAACATGATGGGTCCACCATATCAAAAATAAAACACGAACAAAAAGAACTTGCAAAAAACCATCAATAACAAATACAATATTGCACTGCTTAAATTATTCTATCATTAATATAAACTGCTATGAAACTTTTACAAAGTTTCCTGCTAGTGTTGCAGAATACTCCAGCCCTTAAATATAACAAATCCAGCCAAGTCTGTTTGTTGTCACAACTCTAAAATAATCCACAGCTCCAGCCATCAGCAGTTTGCATGTTTCAAACTATCTCAATGGTTTTGCACCTCGAGCTTCATTGCAGCCTGCCTCTATGGGACAGCAACTAAGGCACGAGCCAGCTGAGTGTGTGAGTCCATCTGTCACAGCATGTGTGCAGGTCAGAAAGATGCTAAAGGAAATATATGGAACATGTGTTTAGGATTAGTTCATGTCATGAAATATAAATGACCCCATCTACCACTCTCTAGCAACTCTTCTTTCTTATGCTCAGCACATTATCATGCAGCTCAGATACTGAAGATACTAAAGAGATGAGGAGGAGCCAGCATTTTAAAAGATAAAACTCAGACTCTCATTTTGACTATAAAAAGTTCTTGAGCTCTATTTCTCTGGTGTTTAGAGTACTGATTTTGCCACTCCCCAATGCTCTTTTCAATCTTTTCATATCTTTTAGTTGCATAGAGTGTGATCTCCTAATGAATTTGCAATGATAATTCTTATGAGATGATGAAAGCAACACATTACTTTAATCTCAATTTCTTTTCATTAAGCTAAGCTTAAATTCTATTTGTACCTCTGCAACAGACAGTAGTTTCATGGGAGTGATTATTCATTTTAAAAAATCTTTTTATTTTTTTGTCAAGTAAATCTAACTAATGGCATCAGAATTTTCTAAACTTTATCTCTGTCAACAACAATTTCTTGTTTTATGTCTAGACCTTCCCACACATTCAGATAGATATCACAGAACTACCCAAACATTTTTTTAAGCAAAAATTGTTCCACCTTCTGGAATAGTCCTCAACATTCTGTGGTGAAGATCAGGGCAATGAAGAGGACATAGAGCATATGGGGGATATCTTCAGTTCTGGACTGTCTCAGGGCTCACAGGGATAGAAAAATGAAGGCTGTGGTAGGTTGAACAATGTGGCACCAGAAATCAGCTCTCCTAAACATATAAGCTTGAAGTTCAGCACTTTGGATATTTTAGAAAGATTTGTTTTACATGTTTAGAATGTCAAAACAGCTTCTAGGAAAAATTTATTCTGGAAAGTAATTCTTAGTTCCTGCAATGTTCTTTCCAAGGAGCTGGAACAAAATGTACCAGTGATTCCCTATGGGCCCAACTGAGTCTATATATCTGTTGTGAAACCTTGATTCAGATGTGTATCCTACTTTTCTAAATAGTGCCTGGTAGAAAAGCAACTACTGCTAAGTAATGGAATTCAGCAAGCTCTAGAGGCAGTACAAGTTTAAAAATCACATCTGAGCTGTTTCTGGTTGATTGTATCACATACCTGTAGCTATGACAGACAGGAGAAGCTTCACATTCCCTTTCCTCAAACAAAGAGTCTGGGCACTCCCGACCACCATTGGCAGGGAGCTGGATGATGACTCGGTGACGAGACTGCTTCCTGACTGTGACACCCCCTGCAAAGAGTAGAATAGCTGGTTTCTAGGGTGAAAACAAGATTTTTGAACCAATTGCCATAATATTGGCATGCTATTTTGCCCATAAGCAGAAAAATTAAGTCTAATAGAAAAAACACTTCAATTTCATCTCAAGGCCAGAAAGCAGAACTAAACAGAAAGCAGCACCAGCAATATTGAACAAGTGAACAGACAGCTGAAATGAATAAACAGTTCAAGAGAACAAAAATTAAACCAGCTTAGTTTGCTGCTACACTTTAGTTTGAAGGTGTAAGCTTGCTCTAAGCATTTGCATGTAAAACTAGAAACAGAAATTCCACTCTAGAATTCCTTTACAGTTTGCAGTTTTTAATTATTACGGTCATCCATTATTAATGCTAAACAGTAAATAGTTCCTGTAGGAATATTTATTTCAGTCATCTTCAGGTATCGGTTCTTCAGGCAGAAAATTAAGAGAAAAGCTACAGATCTGTATTAGTTCCACAGCAATGCCTATGTTAGGTAAAAATCTTGGAGGGTTTTTATTTTTTTCACAGAGAGCAGTAGAGCAGACATTTGGCTGACTGGACTGATATCAGCTTTGGGTGGGTTATTACAGCAGCTGCAGCTTGTCTGATCACAGAAGCGTGCTGGACCACGGCCAAGCAATTGTAATTAGGAGTGAGCGGTAGGAGAATCCCGGCGGTGGCTCTCCACCACCTGGCTACTCTTCAGCACAGAGGATACCCTTCACTCCCCAGTCACACAGCTCCAGGAGATGCCAGGAGCTGGCACAAGACAGACACGCAGCCCAGCAAAGCCACTGACCTTCTTGCTGGCACAAATGGGTAAACCCCATTAAATAAAAATTGTTTTTGTAGTATGGACTTACTGAATAGACAAAACACTCATAGTTCACAAATATACTGTTTTATAGAAGCTTGTACAATAGTATGTGGTGAATATTCAGGAAGATATGCTCATTGCATCAAGAACTTTCTTAAAACCCACAGAAAGTTGAACAGAAAAGGATGGCATTTTCACTCAGTATGATCTCCTCCAAAAAAAAATTTCATAAAGAATAATTAATACTGCTGTAAAATAACACATATATAATAATGAATATCTATTTCATAGATTCAATTCCCCACTCTTTTTCAAAGGTTATGAATTTAGTCTTCCCTTTTTTTCATTTGTTAGGATGCATTGAACACTGATAGGAATTACTGCATGCAAAAATGCCTTTATGCTTGTGTCCTTTACCAAGCATAAAGAATTGGCCGTGACAGTCCATGTTTGCACGTTTGATATAACAATATCTTTTACATTCTGAGAGTAGCTGTGAGTAATCACCATGTCCCACACAGGGATTAGCACCCTGTGGAAGAGGGAGTATTACAGAGTCTGTCTTTAATAGTACATATTAGAAAAATGCTTCATGTTAAGCTTAAGAGAAAAAAACATAAAATGTGGCTAATATTAAGCCTGTCATCATGCTAACTTCATGTGTGATTTCACTGTAATAAAAATTCAGGGGAGACCTGCACTGTTTTAAAGAGCTTTGCCAGTGTATAAAAATGGTGTTGGATTTTATGTTTAAATAAAACCACTTCAGACCACTTGCATCAATGTAAAGTCTGTTGGTTTTTACTAACTCTCCTTCAATTTTCCTTGAAGTAGAAGCAGCCAGACAAAAGCATGTACAACTGCATATCTACTCAGCTACATACCTAAATCCTTGTATATAAAGACTTGGGTTTTTTTCTGATGAGCAAACAGCACAAACTTAAGTAGTTCCAAACCCCAAATCTGTCCATTTTATAATCTGACAATTAAAATGCTAACACTGTGTAAGTATTGATGTTAAGATGATAAGCCGATGATAAGAGCTATGTGTCTACCCCATAACTAGTTATCTCTTTATCAGTGTAAGATGCAAATGGGAGTTTGTGACATTAGGCCAAATGTGGAAAAAAAATCCAAACAGATGTACATAGAAAATGGATAGAAACAACTGTTCTTTTCAGCAAAAGTTCTATGTCCTCCCTGCAGCAGCTGTACCAGGTATTACATGTACTCTGTCAGAAAGAGATGTGTATAAGCATTCTGCTAAAAGTGATTGCAAGTAATTGACTCCCTTTTATATTCTTAAAATTTATTAACATGCAATGGATAAAATTACCTTCTTGACATGAAGAAGGACATGGTGTCCAGTCACTGAATGGAGTCACAATGCAATCCTTCCTACAGGGAAGCAGACAAGGTCTCACAGTTTCAGGTCGAAGACTTTCAGGGCATCTAACAAAAAAATTGCAAAGAAGCATTATCAAATAAACAATCACTCTGCAATGAAGTAGTGAATTGTGTGAGATACTCAGTGCTTGTAGGCACATGAGGACAGTGCTTGTTGCCCAGAATTGACCAGGATGGAGCACAGTTATAAAAACTAGCAGCAATTAAATACATGTGGTGAAAGCAAGCCAAATCTAGTGTATTCTGCATCTCAGGATTTAAATAATCATCATTCATCACTCACCATGCTAGACTCTGTATTTTCAGGGTAATTTTCAAGCTATTACATAATTATGAAGAAAAACCATCCCATTTAGCTTAGTAAAATAAATTTTCAGGTCTCATCACTTTATCATAAATACAAACTCTGGAAGGAGGCATATTTAAAATAAATAACACTGCCAACACAGGAACAAATAGGTATAAGCTGGCTGTGATTATGAGAGAAACCAGAAAAGGATTTAAAACTGCCAGATCAATGAGACTAAGAAAGACTGTCAGAAAAAGCAAAAAACCTTACTTGTTTTAGGAAGAGGCTTGATCAGCATATAAAAAGGATTATTGGACTACCACATATGGGACTCATTACCCAGGTCATTTTCCCCATTCTGTGGGGATTCTGTCTTTTTTCATCACAGAAAAACAACTCTCTATACCACAATACTTGTTTCAGAATGATACAATAACTCTCGCAGAAGTACTGAAAATATTTGGAATAATTTCAAAATTTCTATTGCCCCAAAAACATACAGAATGTGACTGTCTGAAGAATATGTAAAGATGTAAGAAAAACATAACATCCATGTTTGTGAGCTTATGGATCATTACAGAAAAACATTACTATGATTAGCTTTTCCTCTTTTCAGTCCAGGGCAACTGGGACCAGAAAGGTGAGAGAGGCAAGTATAATGGTAAAATGTCAGGAAAATCTGGTCTCCATGGTCAGCAGAGAGCTATGCCTGTGCAATGTGAGGAGGACAAAAGCTGATTTGCAGTTTTACAGGAACATACTCTTCAACAATAATATTGCTTGTGCATGCTTTCCATCAGATGTCTCCGCATTTTCCTGTCAATTCACATATTGTTCTCAGCATGTGATCAATTACTATGAATGAGCACCAATTCCTTGGTGCCCTCTTAAAATGGGATCTCCACCCCTTCTCTCTTCCCTCCCACCAATGTGAAAAAAACATGAAATAATACAGCTATAGCAACACAAACCTCCATCGCCCCTCTGTAAGTTCTCTCTACAATTTTAAGTCAACTTGTGCCTCAGTTCTATGTGATCCATAAAATCAGATTCTATATGCAAGGGTGTGTTTAGATATGATCACATACACTTTAAAAAATCCTCTGCTTCCAATCACATATATTAACAATGTTGTCAGAAATTTTCTTTAAGATTAAAATTAAAAAATGTTTCTGAAAATCATTGAACGTTGGCTTGCTAATGGCTTTTCTTGCATTGGCTTTTCCCTTTAAAAGCAGGAGAAATTATAAGCATACAAAACAGTCTGAAATACACACATTCACCATTTCACGGAGAACTCCATCTTTCAGGAGTGCTAAACACTACAATTGCTCTTCAGATACTTAGGCCAGGCAATTAGTTCAATTAGAACACCATTTCTATGCTTTACATTGTTTGTATTTAGTATATATGGCTTAAAGCAAAGTATTGATTTTTTTGCAGTCCTTACTCAAGGTCAAATTAAACAGAAAAGATACATGCTGGAGTCTGTAACTTGTGAGGCAGATAAGGCCAATAATATTGATTGTATCATACCACAGTAATCCTTTTTATTAAGGGGAGTTTAAAACAAGGCTCCTATTTACATTTTCATGTTAAATGTCTGGGTCTTTAAAAATGATTCAGTGATTTTGATGTGACAATTTGAAGGAACAGCCAAGACCTTTTTTCACTTCACATGATTCATTTATGAAAGAATAAAACAGTCCTCCTCCCAGAATTTAGCACCAAATCAAAGGTAGAGGCATCTACAGTAGATTTGAAAAGGATGATAAATCATTAGGGGTTTGTGGGGTTTTTTATGTAAATGTACCAAACAAAGGATAATTCTATCATGACTAAATAGAACAGCAACTTAATACAGATACACAACAATTTAGATTACTGAATGTGCAGACATTACTCCCCACACTTCCATTTAAAGTAAATTAGGCTTAAGTCCACAGCTGAATAAAACAGCAAATGGCAGTCATCAAGGAAACATTTCGTGTGAAAATAGCTGCCTCATGAACTTTCTGAATGACCTCTGCTACCAGTTCTTAGAGTTTTGAATCTGTTCTGAGTGGGATATATTTACAGACTGCAAATCCCTACAAAGATATTATCAAATGCATTTTACCAGCAGCTAATCTGTATTTAACCCTGGTAACACATTAAACTGTAAACCCAAATCATTGGGCCAAAGAAATAACTTTAAAAAACCACATAAGTGGGGGAAAAAACCCTACAAATTTTGTCAAACTAATGTTCAAACTAATGTTTCAAATTAATATCAGGCCATTTTTCACTATGCTGCAGCTCCTTGGTCTGGTTCTGAGAAGGGCTTTAGTGTATTTAGATTCATATCACTATTTTTGAGTGGAACTGCACTAATCCATACAGTGTGTTGCTTGTTTGGAGCTAACACAAGGATCTTGGAAATGGTGCTGCTCTGCATTTCACACACATACTCCAAGAATTTTATTGTGACTCAACCTGATGGTGGTAAGGAGCCAACTGGATTTATTTAGCTGTCAGCAGAACCACCATCGTAAATACCATCCATTAAAATCCATACTGAGAAAGGTATTGTCTAGTCCTCCTGTTGTGCCAGTCTTGTATTTTTAGAAGATGAAATGTCCCCTCATGAGAACACACAGAAGAGGGTATTTTCGCCTTTGCAAGCAGTTTTTGATGATAGAAATATAAAGCAGTAAAATCCAAACATAATTACAGCATGAAGATACTTTTAAAGATTTTTACTTTTTTGGGCCTACTTGTCCCACGTTGACTCTGACACAGATGACCTTTCTTGTCTGCATCCCCACGGAACAGGTGGCCTCCCCGTTCCAGCTGGCAGAGGAGTTGAAAGCAGAGACAGACGTGTCCTCTATGCACGGTCCCCACGGGCCAGTCTGCCAATGGTACACAGTGCAGGAGTGCTCGTTACAGCTGCGCGTCTCCTGCAGGGCACTGCTGTTTGGGCACTGCACTCCTCCTGGAACAATGAAAGAGGGCAAAAGATCCTTCACTGGAAGGACACACAATTTTTCTTTAATAAAAAACCCATACCACAAACCCACTTTGAAGTTTTCTTAGTTATATATTATCAGTTTGATTACATGAAAGAAATGCTGTTCCCTTTTCCCCCTCTTCACATGCCCAATATTGACTGACAAGTTTCAGTCAACAAGCCACACAGAGAAGACTGTTCATGGACAGTATGTAAGTCTGTACCAAAAAGATAACAAAATAATCATAACTTCTATAATACTAATGTGCTTGGAGGGATCTACAGCCTTTTATTTCAGGGTTCTCTAGAAGAGACTGCAAGAGAACACATAAGGATGTATGAAGGATGTAGACACAAGAAATGGTTAATTATTCTAATTATACATGTGTAAAGACCACTGTTTATGTCTAATTCACAGATGAATTGAAAAGATTTTTGGAGCTCTTGTCCTAGCTCCCAGTGGACGTTTATCCATATTACGTGAACCAAAGAGGACGGCACAGCTGGCAATTCCAGGTCCAGATTAAGATAACAAAGCCTATTGCAGGTTAAGATTAAAATGCAATCAAGTGTCAATGATTGTGAAGAAAAGCTATCTTTGTTGTGCTTGGTTTCTTTGATAGTATGTTCAGTTCATTATATTCAAGCACTTCAAACCCACTTTGGCCTCCCAGTCCTCCAGGAGAAATGAAGAGGTTTTTCCTACCAGAGCTGATCACAGGCTATTCCATGTCCAGCCCTGTGAGCAGACATCACACCTGCTAAATATCTGGTGTTACTAGAATCTAGGTTTGAGATTCTGGCCTAAAGGAACAATGGGACTCCTATCTCCAACTGATGGAAAGGCAGCAAAAAATCTAAGCAATATTTTAGCCTCTCCTAAAAGACAAGAAAAGTAAGAGAGACAATTGAAAGAGGAGCTTTTTATTAGTTAATGCTGATGATCCATACAACTTTTCTCTAAAATGCACGCTCCCATCAAATGCATGTTGTAGAGTATATTGTTTATACCCCAGCACTGAACTTCAGGTTTGCATGTCTGTTCTATAGATATGTGGGAGAGAGTGGGTTTTAAGCACCTGTTGTTGAAATTAAACAAAAAAAGTAAACGTGTTGTTGAAATTAAACAAAAAAAGTAAATGTCATGAAAGAAACAAGGAATGCTTCAAACACTCCAACACGAGAAAGTCAAGTTGCTTTACTTTATGCAATAAGTTATTCTGCATGGTCTAGATCTGCAGCAAACATGAGAAAAGGTTCATTCTAATGAAAACACAAGATAAAATCATAATTCATAATTTATTTCTCTAGGAATATTTTTAATTTCTGGCTTTTTCCTAAAAATATTGATATAACTAAGCAACAGGAAACATCATATTAGTTGAGATGTCATGGTACAGACTAGCAAATCTTAAATTTTACAAAGGGGGATTGGAAAAAACTACAAATATGTTAATCTAATTGAAGAATAACTTAATTTTTTTTTGTTCAAAATAGATGCAAGTCACACCTATCAGAAACATTTAAAATGTATTTAAAATATAGATTTAAAATAGCCTTAAAATACTGAAAATATGTTTAAAATATTTGTTTAAAATATATGTTTAATATAATGCCACAGACACCAGTTCTTAAGACATTTGAGAATAAAATAACAACTTAGGTTCAGTTTCGGCAGCTATGCAGGAATATATATTCAGGGGAAAAAAAGAGATTGACATTGACTTGTAAATGAAAAACATTGGGGCATGAATGTCTGCAGCTCAGTGGGAATCCAGTTCTGTTCAGATTAAACCAGGAGTTAAAAAACATGCAAAGACTGAACAAAATGTGGAAATAATACTACTAAAATAAAAATCAATGTGCCATTCTGTCCAGGAAAACAGCATTCCTTTGTGCTTCCTCCAATTTAACTAGGTACAGAAAATGCAGAAGGGGCTGGAAAACTGGCAGTTAAGAGATGCCCTTTACATCTGTGTAGGGGTAACAATTTTATGAGCATATCCCCAGTAGAGGACAAGTTTGACAGGAATGTAAAAGTTAATGAGTATCACAGAAAAAAAAATAGACATTTGAATTCATCAGAATGTAGGAAAAAGGGACATACAATAATAAACACATCCTTTAATAATAAATGATCAGATGGCAGTAAATAACTTCTTGGCAGTACTAAAAATAATAATTTCAGGCCAGGATGCAGAGTGAACTCATGGTAAATGCAAAGTCTGTCCTCAAGACTTTTCCAGGACAGAGTGTGAACCCCTGACCCTCACTACACTCAGCAATCTGAGCTGATGTGCTCCGGAGCAAAAGAAGCACAGTAACATACCCTGCCCTGGCTCACCTTTCTCACACAGGTGTCAGGTCACCTAGTAAGTCTTGCCTGAAAATTCAGGCTGCACAGTTCCAAAACTAAGTGGGGTTTTTTATTCCTGTTTTATGACAAGCCTCATGTTCTCCAAAATTTATTCTTTTGTGAATGAGCGATTTGCTGCTGAAATGCGCAATTCTGTGCTTTCATATTTAAGTTCCAAGCACTGTTATTTCAAGCCAGGAGAATACAAAAATTAAAAACAAACTCAATAAATGTAGGAAGAGTAAATACATTAAAAATACATAAGAATAACTTCTTGTTTGCAAATATGAATTCAAACTGTATTGTAATTTAACAGGAATAAAATTTTAAAGCATATCAACAATAATCTGTTAAGTATTGATAAGAAACTCCTTTGATCCAGCTATTTTTTACATATTCAATAAATCAGTCTTGCAGATAGATGAGAAGAGCTGTTGGTCCTGTCAAACAGAATATCTGATGAGATGGACAACTGATATTCTATACTATCTAACTGCGATGCTTAGTGCTCTGTGCTATATGGTCATGCCAAATAGTCCTTCTGGCATTACACTTTGCTGATCTATGAGCATGTAACACCCATAGCAAAGCACTGCTGAGCATATGCATCCCTGCCCTAAGAGAATAATAATAAAAAATTTTCCCTTCCCTCTTATTTTAATAAATTAAGCTTTTAAGTTGTCTTATTTTCCTCTTTGCATTTGAATTTTGGTTTTGGTCTGGGTTTTTTTTGGGGGAGGTGGGGTGTTAAATCTTTACTTTTCTAAAATTGGTTTTACTGATAAAACTTAGGATGTACACACAACATTACTATTATTCTGTATTGCACCAATTTTCCAGTCTATGGCAGTGTATAATAAAACAGTGTATAACAAAAACAGAATCAATCTACATATTTATTACTTACTGAAAAACTAAGATTAATTCAGTACTTTTGAGTCTCAGGTCCAGTAGTAATGTGAAACAGTCTTAGCGCACACTACTCATAAGATTTATTGTGAGCAGGGAATAAAAAGAACAGAAATATTAAACAGAATATACCCCAAAAGTAGACACACCCTACATTCAAGAGATAGGCTGAGCTGTATACAAAACCTTACTAGATTTATGCAGAACAACTGTATGATGTATCAGGTAACATCACTGTCCTTTGCTGTCATTTTATATTTTGAGACAGTGACTTTTCTGAGTTTCTTACTGTACCATGAAGATAGATTTGACAGTGACACAAATGAGCTAACACTATAGGCAGTCTCACAGACAGGCAAATTTATAAATCACTTTGCCTTTCAAACCTTGGAGCTGAGGACAATGATCTCAGAAAAAATATAAAAAATTGTTATTGTGACACTCATTTTCACATGGAGTCATCTCACAAAGCACTGAAAGTCTTTATCTTGTGAAGAGACTCCTTTCTTTCCACTGAATGCAAGTAAATAAGCCCATCCCAGATGTCCATGACCACACTGTGCTTGAGCTCTACAGCATGTGGTTTGACCCAATGAAAAGGGTCTTGTTGGGAATAAGGAAATGATGATGAGGGTGTACAACTGAGGTCAGCTCCTGGCTCAGGCAGAAATCAGTGCAGTGCTGGAGGGGCAGTTGGTATCCCAGAGCTCATTAGAAAACTTTGTCACTGTTGTAATTTACATAGGGCTTATAATTGTTGTATTTTACATACAGCTTATAGTTTTTCTGTGAACCTACTCTTCATACCAAGGAATTATTGTAATACTACTGAATTATTCCTATTCTAAATCATATAAAAAATTGATTTGACTGTGGTTGTTTCCTGGTGGTCAGTCATGTAAACTCGATGGTTTCTTCAAACCAATTCAGCAGCAGAGATAGATTGGTACTAAGAGGAAAAAAATTTTCTTAGGTGTGAAATGACATAGCTCTATTACAGACAGTTATATGCCAATGTTAACAAGAAAAATGGTAGAATATAGTATTTTTCATTTCAAAGAGAAGAGAAACTGAACAATCACAGACAATACTTGATAAAAAGCCATCTGAGAGCCAGATAAAAAACCTATTTCACATGTATCTATACAGCCTCAAAATTTTCAGGGGGTGTTCATGTTTAAGTACTCAAATGAATGAGAATTAAATGTACCTGGATGGATTGCAGTATTCATTGTGTATGCAATGCCTGCAATGCTTTGATCTTCCTAGGCTTGTGCACTGAATGACTAGCAGGAGGGTGTGTGTGATCAAGGACTCACACCTGGACTCCTTATGTCATTTTAGAATACAAATTTAGCCTTATTCATGGATTTGCAACAGTCTTGCATATTAGATCTTTAATTAATATCCAGTCCTGATATATAATAGGAATAGTATATATTTATTCACAATATATTTGTCCTATTGCGTTTTGAGTAAAAAACTCAAGGCAACAGGATACAGAAATTACTATGGAATAGCTTACCTGGCCTGGTCTGTCTCTCATACCAACAGCTCAAGAAAAGGTTCAGAAATCCAAAGGATAATTTGTGTGACTGAACAGAACTGATAGATGTTTTTGGAACTCAGCTTTAATGTGTAGATAGAATTATTGATCTTACATTTATAAGACTTGGAATTTTTAGTTTTACTTGATGCTTGCAGAGCTTCCATCTACACTTCTGCGCATTTTTTTCTATGTACTGAATGGAACTGAGAACTGCATGTTTTCCAAAAAATGTTCATGTGAAGCTTCCTTTTATATCAGTGGAATACAGATGTTCAAACACATGAATATATTCTGTGCTCCTAGAACAAGAAATTACCTCCCAGCACCCAGTATTTTATGTTTTGGGAACACAGCTGATCTCAGTCATGGGATTCTGGAGGTGAAAAGTCATTCAGTTATTTGTCATGTAAAAAATTACTAAGAGGCATAACAGGAGTATGAGGAGAAAGATGAAAATAACTCTCATTCCACTGAAGCATAAAAAAAGTTAAACTGATAAATGTTTTAATACAATAGAAGAAAAGGTGAAAAGTACTTTCCAGCTAAAATTGTAAAAATACCCTAAAACTTGGAGGGTTCTTTCACTTATTTATATACTTTCATTCTCTGAGTTTGTATGGAGTGCAAAGGAGCACTGTATTAAAGAGATCTGAATGAGATGTGAGTGCACTCCTGGGTAAAATGGGCAGACCTAGCAGCTTGCATCCTTAAAATGAGCAATAAAAAAACTTCATCTGAAACTTTCTTTAGTGGGAAAGAAGGCCGGGTTTGAGCAAAGCTGAAGCACTGCAACACCCAAGTAATCAGTTAGCTTTCTCAGCCTTATTTTAGAGATTTTTTTCACTACAGCCTCTGTGGTTTGAGATCTGTCAGTCTTTGTGATCACTCTGTGCTGATTCTGATCACTGCACAACAAGCATTAATAAAATTCACATACCCAAAATCCAGGTGAGGCTGAACAGCTTTGCTGCATCTGCAGCCTTGTAAATTAACCTAGGTTGCATTAAGTATCAAAGTCAGAATAAGAAGTATTTTTTAAGATTAAGCATAAGAAAGTGGAATAATTTTTCCAGTAATTTAGGTTTTGACTTCTATGGCATGATTGTCAGGATTTAAATTTCTGTCTTCAGGAAAATTACAAAAGTAAATAGAAAATATATTGTCTTGTCCTACATGGACAAGCAAGAAGCACATGAATATATGTTTATTTGAATTATATGGCTCTGTGTTTCCCCCAAAATGAGTCTGTTTGACACATTGTATAAATAAAAGGGACCCCACAAACCAAATTTTTTATAATTTCAAAAGTGTTTCTATTTTGTTACATTAGATCCATCTAAGTAATTTGTTATTTGCATCACCTACTAAAAGAGAGTACAGTTCTGATTGCGACTTACTTTTCTAGCAAAGATTCCTTTCAGAGAAAAGGCTGAAAGTGCTCTGCTATTTTTTTTTACAATCACCCAAATTCTGCCAAATACAGAGTACACTTTTAGCAATGTTAGCTGTGTCTGCAAACAGCAAAGTGTACAGGTATTCTACTTCATTGCTTCCATACCTTGCAGCTTTCATTTCTCAGCTAAATTTGATCTTATGATAAAGTAATAAAACGCTCAATAGATTAAAAGAAGAACTAACACATGCATGTAATCCTTTTATATTGAGGCATTGAACTTTTCTGTCAGTAATACATATGAGTAAACATCTCCCAAGAACTCTTTGGGGGCTATGTCTCCTGGCTCCTGCATGAGGCATTTTATCAGCTGGACCCTTGCACACTTGACATGGCCATTTTGGAACCATGTTACATACAGAATACATTTCCTCTATAACCCAGCCACCCCTCCAAATACTTAAAACCAAAACAAAAAGAGCTGTAGGAACCATGGGAAATCATCAAAGAATAGCCATGAACCTGTATCTAAAACCTGCTTTGTCTTCTCCTTTATATTCCAGCTACGTCTTCTCTTTGCATATGCTGCAGACATTGCACAAGGATCACTTGAATAAATGGAAACCATTCAAGAGTGAAGACTTGCAGGACAAAACCCAAAGTTTTGCTATGAATAACAATGTTAGTGGGGTAACATAAGTTACCAATCAGAGAAAAGAAACTACAAAACCCTTTGCTAGCATTTGAACCATTAAAATCCTCATCTTTTCAGCATTCAGGATACTTATATCTTTCTGAATTGGACAACATTTGCATCATTAAAATTCTCATCTTTTCAGTTCAGGATACTTTTATCTTTCCAAATTGGACACAAATTAGCATTTGTATTCTGTATTGGATGAACCGTTTGTCTTGTTTAATTTTAATGAAAATGAGAAATTTGTATATCTGAAATAGAAACAGTAACATTAAACACACCAATAGAAGCATAGTAACATTAACTGAAATAAACAAAATAATAAGCACAATATGACAATTTGTTTCTGTTGATCAAGAAATTACTTTGACATTACAGAGGCAGTTGAGGATGGACAACCCAAGAGGAGAGGGTGAGCCCTTACCTTCCCCCGCATAGGCCAGGATGGAGCGGGCGCGCAGCTGCTTCCCTTCCGTGGTTTTTCCGGAGCAGGTGTGCGAGCAGGAGGACCAGGCAGACCACGTGCTGAGCACGCAGTCCTTGGGGCACGGCGCGTCGCACACCACCGGGATCGGGTAGATGGCATCTCTGCACAGCTGCCTGTCAACCTCTTCTCCTGGGGGGGGAAAAAAACCAAAAAAGGCCATAGCAGTCTATCATTTGCTAAATTAACTTAAAATGAGCAATCTAGTCCAGATGGGTGCACAAATAAATTAGATTCTGTTCTTGTGTATAAGCAAGGTAAATAGATTTTTTTATTACTTGTCTCCTCTGCCTCGATTCTAGAAGAGCATACTTAAACCTAAGTTGATTCAATACTCTCATTAGTTGAATGCCAGCCTGGGTGGTCTTTGGGCTTTTATTTTGCAATACATGACCCCGCACAAAATCCAAATGTTACAGAGTATATAGCAACCCTATGGAAAACTGTGTACATGGAGATGCATGTATAGAAATTACCCAGTTTTCATCCAGATTTGTGGGAAAATGGGAAAAACATCCTAATTTAGCCAGTTTATAATCCACAATTCATCCTTTGAATTGCAGCTATCCATCAAAATATGCAGTAAATTACAGTCAGATTGCTGTTTGGTTAGAAAGATCTCCATTTGTTAGCAAATCAGCAACACATCACTCTTTGTGTCATGGAGGTATAACAAGATCTGTGCATTTGTATTCTGTAGGTACACATTTCATTATAATCATAAAATCCAGGCTGGTGTGAATTGCTTAATGAAATATTAGGTACTATTTAAGTAGCAGGGTTCCTTTTGTTTTCAATCAGATAATCGTGGGACCACTGTGTCTGAGATCTGTCCAAACAGCACCCTAATCACAACATGGATAATTTTGTGAGGTGGTGTGATTTCTTGATCAAATAAGTTAATATTTAATAAGGGGGAAAGAATGAATGACCACATATTCTGGTATCAGTAAGTATCATGATAAATCTTCATGTTGGAGCAAATGATGGAGAAAACGAAGGAGAGAAAGATTCAGGTCCAGTTTTTAGAATTCTAGCCTTGTTAGCACAATATAATGCCTATTATGGGGAACTGAAAATGTTGCCTCTAAGAGCACAGACTTCTGAGGCCTTGACAACCACATACAAATAAGGCATGAAAGAGCCAGCTCATTTGTAAACATAAAACTTTTTTTAAAAATTATTTTCTAAAAAGGATAACACTTCAGACCATCTCAATGCCTTTCTTCTATATGATCTTTGCTGCACTCGGGTATAAAACCTTCTGTTATGATTCATCTGTTGAAACTCTCTTGAGATTTACATGATCCTGACAGGACAAAACATGAGTTGTCTACATTATGCACTTTCTAAGACCCATCATGTCAACCCCTTTGTTTTAATAGCCAGTGTCAACAAAATAATGTCTTATCAATATTTGCAAATGAATGTAAGTCTTCAATACAACAAAATATTTGTTAGATATATTGATCAAATACCCTGTAATTGAATCATAAAGGCATCCATTACTGTTAGTAACTACCACAATGGATTCTGAAAGCTAATTCAGTAAGAACTGAGCACATTATAAATGAAGCTAGATATGTAAAAACTCTGCTTTACCAAGTCTCAAATTAGACTTTATTGCTCAATAAACATATAATAATGAATTTATTCAAATACAAATCAAAACAGAAACTACATAAACTACATTTTTTTTCATTCAAAGTTTACAGTCTTTTAAATAAGAATCTCTTAAACGGAGTTCCTGAAACCAGGAGGTGTTTTAGTACTAAATCAGATCATGAGACCCAGAAGTGCTAACAAAATTCTTTGTGAAAGAGTTAAAGATGAAGGCCATCCATTCAATATTAGATCTTTTTGAACAGTGCCAAATATTTTAGTCATACAGAATATTTAGGCACAACAGAAGTACAAATATCAATCTTCCCTGGTTCTGAAAACCCAGGAAATTCCTGCAGCTCATGTTTTTAAAATAGCCTAAAGTAGTCATAGTCATCTGAATTATAAAGACCTTTGAGATCAAGTCAGTCTCAACAGCTATATTTTACCATATTAAAATACAAATTTGAGCCCTGCCAAAGGCTTCATGGTTCTCCCATGCCAAGTTCTGCTTCCCTCACTGGACTCAGTCTTTGCATCAACTCCTGCCTCTGTTATATTGCAGGTCACCACACCCTGACACCAGTGCAGGAGGGATTCTTTTCTGCTTCCTCAGAAGGGCATTTGTTTGGGCTCAAGGACAAGAGATAGAGGAGAGGACTAGGATTCTTTTTCAGACAGGAAGTAAAAGCTAGAAAAGAGGTGAAACCTACTCTCAGATTGTTCCATTGCTAGATAAGACTCAATAAGGTAAACTGCTAGGAAACATGCACACTTCACAAGAAATGCTACTATTACAATAGTGTGTCACAATATAAACAAACAACACTATACTGAACTTATTTATCACTTATTGGCTTTTAATATTTTTTTAAATTTAAAGTCAAGCTTAATTTGGTGCCACAATGAAGAATTTTTTTTACTTAGTTTCAGTCTGAGTTTATATCTCAAAGGAAACCAAGCCTTCACTCTCTTCCAGAATCAAAAGCCCTGTTTTTCCTTTGCTTTTACAGAGAAAACATTCTAGAGATATCTATCTTACATATTGGCATTTCGTTTTTGTCATGTGTCCAATTCTTATCTGATGAATTCAATAGCATAGAAATGTAGTTGGAAGAAATGTCTTATAATGGGTACTTCTTATCTTCAGGGAAATATTTTATTTATACTAAATTGTTTCTGACATTTCACTAATGATTTTATGAACAACTTGACCTTTTTTGCCTTCCTCTTTAAAGGGTGTAGTGTAGTCAACCACCAGGAACCACTCAACCATAAGCTGGGAACAATGCCAGTGCAAAGACTACTTAGAAAAAGTCCCATTTGAAAATGTTTGCCATTGAGCGTTGAAGCAAGTCCAGAGAAGGGTCATGAAGGTGAGCAGAGGACTGGAATGTGTCTCCCATGAGGAATGGCTGAGAAAATTGTAGTTGTTCAGCCTGGAGAAGAGACTCCGATGAGACATTATAGCAGCCTTCTAGTACCTGAAAAAGGCTGACAAGAAGGATGAAAAGGGGCTTTTTGAAAATGCATGTAATGATAGAACAAGGGGGAAAGGCTTTAAACTAAAAGAGAGAAGATTAAAGAAAACATTCTTTACTGAAAAGGAGGAGAGGCGCCAGATAAGTTGTCTGTAGACATGATGGATGCTGCATCCCCGGTTAGAGGGAGCTGTGAACAACCTCTTTCAGTGGAAGGTGTCCCTGCCCATGACAGAGAGGTTGGAACTAGATGACCTTTAAGGTCCCTTCCAATCCAAAACATTCAATGATTCTATAATTTTATTTGAACATTATGGGTATAAATTTATGTTGCATAAGTATTGAAGACAGAACTAAAAAAAAAAAAATTACTGAAAGGCGTCTGCCCTGGGTTACTTATACTCTAAAAAACACAATGACAAAAAAGTAAAAAGCACAGACATGAAAACAGAATATGACATTTCTGTCAAGAGAAATATTCACCACTTATAAGTTGACTTGTTCATTGAAATCTAGCAATGGAATCTAGCAATATTCCATATTTGTAAACAATGCCTATGTTGTTGAATTATATTTCTCTCTTAGGCAAGAGACACACAATTTGGACTAAAATCTCCAAATAGCACTTAAGGAAATGACAGCACATAAAAATGGCAGGAGGCAAAAGAGGGTTTTTTCCAAAATTTAAAATGTCAAAAGTTGTTTAAACCTTTCCTGGGATATTTTTTTTTTTACAGATTTACATCAGTGAGGAGCGGTGACAAGATAGTCTTTTGAATACACATCTCTTTATCAAATAATTATCTGGATCCATCCGAACAATAAGCAACGCAAGTCACTACATTAAGACCTTCTTTTGGCCAACTTCTTGGCTCAAAGACTTCCTGATATATATGCCCACATGAGAGCCACTATTGAACCAAAAAACTAGTTAGTTGTTTTAAAATAAACAAACAAAACCAACCAAAAAACAAAAGCCAACAAAAAAACCCAAACTACAGAATAGGCAAATTTTTACAGATCAGAGAGGTAGCTTGTGAATAGCATTCAAGAGAAACTGATTAATAAATATCAGTATTCATATCACGATTCTTGTTTTATTACATTCACAAAGCAGGTATTGTATCAGTGAAAATTTAGTCTGAATGCTAAAAGTTGAGCTAGACCACATTGCGTGGTTAATGCAGTTGAATCATGTCAGCCCTTTGTGTTTTTGTCTACTCATCTGTAAAATGTATCTGATATTTAAGTTTCTTGTAAAATGCTTTAAGTTCCAATGGGAAGCATTCCTAGAGCTGGAATCACTAGAGAGACATGGTAAAGAAACCCTCTTGCTTATTGTGCATCTTTTAACATGGTGCATGCTTCAGTGCACAGTAAAAAATTGCTGTCAAATTCTGACCTGTAGTAAATGGGAAGGCAAGCGCTTAATAGAGAGAAAAATGTTTTTTAAGCCTTAAAATGAATGGTAAAATCACTGCAAGATTCAACGAGGCATAGAGAACAGCTTTAAAAAAATCAGCATAAAATAAAGTTGCTGCTGGAGCCTTATGTAATAAGTCAATGAGCCTGGTCTCAGTTCTAAACAAGGAAAGCAGCTATTGTTTCTGAAAGAGTGACCTATAGCCTGATATAAACTAAGTAAATTTTGACAATAAAATAAAAATAAGTGGAATTAAATCAAGAGAGTTTTTTGAACTTTAATGGCTAACATTATTTTTAACATGCCTGTGTAATCAGTGAAGGACAGCAATATCACACATTGGTAAAACAAATTTTACAGTAGTATTTCAAAGTTCATAAAAGAAGTAATGACAGCAACGGAATGCTAAAACTGAACTGCAGACTTCATATTACTTATTGTTTGTTTCAATATGTTCAAATTTAGTAATATATCTTCAACTTGAAGGAAAAAATTCGATTTTATCAGTATCTCGTACATGATGTGCCATCCATTGGAAAACTACTGGGCAGCTGAAATATTTGGAAAAGCAATCCAGAACTCAATTTTTAATGTGATTGTGGGTGGAGGAGGCCTTGTCATTATTTAACTGCCTTCAGTAATGCCTCTAAGCATGGAGGCTGCAGAAGAAAAACGCAGTATTACTTCACACAATAGCAAAATCTGTGAGCTGTTTGCCACTGACTGTTTCCTTCCTTTACTGTGCAGAAAAATAATCAACAGGAAAGTATTGAACTGCCTCTAGTATGAGTTGTAAAGTCTGAAATGGCTGAGAATGTTCTTTATCTTGAACTCCTATGCAGTTTCCCATATGCATTCCTTTCACATGAGGACCTACATCTGTCCTTGCACTGACCCCCTTGTCAACCTCAAAATGTGTCAGACTGGCTGAGGAGCCAAAAATCCTGTGTGAACTCTGCCCATCAAGAATAAAATATGCCTATATATATTCAAAACCTACTAAAACAAGATCTGTTCTCTGTTCTCACTCCCATTTTCACTTGGAACTAAGTTGTTCCACAGTCACAGTTAGTAAACCATATCCTTCTCCACTAAAAATCATCAGTCCATAATCCACCTGCCTCAAAATTACAGGAGTGTTATGACTACACTGTAAGAGTAGAGAAAGAGTGTTAATGAGTTTAATTGTAATGACTCTAAAGACAAGTTTTTAAAAAATTTGAGAAAATCATTAAGTAGGAAAATGTACAAATTTATCCAAATGTGAAATTCTATACTAGATTTTCTTTAGTAATAACCTGGTCAACACATTGGATGATGAGTCTAATGCAAAATGGAAATTCTTCACATTACAGAAAAGCTACCTAACTTATCAAAAACTCATACATCTTCACATGCCAGGACACCTTATGTCTGCAAATGAGGAGACAGTAATCAATCATCAGGATAAACTGAAATTATTGTTTTAATTTCTAATACTTCTGCATTTCTTTCAAATCACTAATTGATTACCAAACTTCACCACAACAGCAAAAATCATGCCTGCCTAGCATGAATGGTGAAAGCAAATTATGTTTCCCTTCCAAACGTAGAAGCTCCAGAAGTAGTGTGATGTTTTCTTTTTAGAACAATCAGAAAAGGACCCAGGACTGATTTTTTTTTTTTTCCTGGCAATTCTGTTTTGTTGTTTGTTTTTCCTTATACAGGAGAAGTTCTCTGAGGAACACTGTCTTAGAGCATGTGTTTCTAATTAAAATGTATACACAACTTCAAAAAGCTGACCCAGATTTTTCAGGAGGGAGAATTTAGTAGTTAATTTCTAAAACCTAATCAAATAGAAAAGACAAATGATAATGTTTACAAGAAATCCATCATTTACCATCTTGTTTAGCTTAACAATCTTAAGAGTATTTGGAAGAAAAAAAACCAGCACGTGCAGCAGTATCTGCCTGACAGAACGAGTTTTGCCCTTCAGTCAGTTCAATACTAGCAAATAGCACATATTTTGATAGACAATAGGAAACTTCAAAGGTTTTACTAATCCCACTATCCTTCATGTTATGTTGATGGTATTTATTCATACCTGCTCCAAAAAAACCTTTTAATGTTAGTAAAATGGCAATGTTTTTCAAAACAGCAGCAACAGTCTATTACCTTAGTAATTATTTTCCATTATAGTTCTTGAATAATCTGTCAAAAAATATTGATAAATTTTCAACATCTGGAACAATTTTTAACCTCTCTAATTATCAAACATAGAGTAACATAAACTACAGATTATGACCTCAATATATCTTACTTTGTTGACTCTTAAGTTTTTCAACAAACTAAATGCAAAAAGATTGTGTATCTTTCCCTTGTGCTATGATTATCAAGTGAAGCTTTTACATTCCTTTCTAACACTTAGGTGCCTAGCTGGTAGCTCTAAGTGTTAAATCAGTTGCTAATTCCCTAATCACATGCCTTTCTCTCAATCGCTTTTGCTAAGTAGCATTTGCATTTAATTAAGTACATCTTAATTAGTTGATGGTTAATATTCTTGAAGTAATTTTCTTCTAAGAATCCTAAGTAGATACGGCACTGATTTCAATGAAGACAAATACACTGGTTACTCACATCTGTTCATTATGCTGAAATGACAGAAAGTTGGTCTAATAGTTTAATGATATGTAAACATTGCAGGATTGTAAACTGTTTGATTTGATGGTCTGTGTGTGCAAATTTACTGTGGTTTTGCTTTCAGAGTAGTATCATGCACTCTATTCCTTACTGAAAGAAAAATGGTAAACACGATACTTCTGCCACTTACTCAAAAAACCCATTGTGAATCCCACAAACATGTCTGTTTCTATTTCTTTTTTTTTTTAAACAAGAAAATTGAGAGTACAAGCACAGGTATCATCATCTTATTTATATTTTTACCCTTTCTGCACAGATAGACCAGAGACTTATAGAAAAGGCCACTGACTGCTGTCCTTTGCCTATGCAAATACTGGAAGATATATATACCTTTTAAAAAAAACCACTAAATTTTAAAATATAATTTTGACTTTTTTAAAGCAAACATTTGCAATGACAAATGGCTATCAATGATAGGAAGTAATAGTATACAAAGGAAAATAGCTGGAGCTTAGAAACCCACCATATCCAGTGTTTTTACAATCAAAGATAACAGCGTGTTAACATACTCAAGGAAAAAATAATGATCTTTTTATTATTTTCTATTCCTTAATGAGATGAAACACCACATTTTACAAGCAATAACTTCTTGTTAATGGCTGTATGCAAATTTCTTCTTTATTTACCTTATGGGAAAAATAATTCTGATGAGTGGGATGACACTGGCTTCAGGAACTCCCACATTCATGCAGAAACATAATTTCAAAAATAGTACCTGAGTACTTCAGTTCCTTCTCTGTAACCAAACCTGTAAATGAGCTCAGTTACAGCTTACAGGGTAGCATGTGTTTGCTAACCTTTCCCACAACACAGCATATTGCCAACTGTGTAGACAAAAGGCAGAAGCAGGTAACATTCTGCAAGTGGTTTATGGGAGAGCTGAACAGTGTGAAAGCCATTCTGCTCCAGGCGTAAGACAGTGCTCGTTATAAGGATTCTTCTCTGTCTTTAAATTCATCCAAATTTTCAATCACACAAATTTCAAAAAAGTGAGACACTGAGAAAAACTCCAGGTCAGTATTCCCTAATACATCAGGTAAATAACACATTAATACATCCTGCACCATATACAAAACAGTTATAGGAATAACCAAAACCAAAATAACACCCCATACCTTGAAATAAAGGTATTAATAAAGGGAAAACTCTGACACAAAAATTAAGAACATATTTTTAAGATGGATATTTCCTGCTATAATTGCTTCAGATGGAAAACACCTTTGCATGTTCTTTGGCAGTAACTTAAAAATAATGGTTAAACATAATGAACTAACACCTTCAGATATAATATTAATGCTTCCAGTAATCCCATTTTTGTGTATGGTAACAACAGAACATATGTACCTTCATTTATATTGGAGTCATCTATCAAGGTTACAGTCATGTAGACAGAGTCTAAATTTGCCAGACACAAATAAAACCAGGGAAAGAAATAGTATTTCTTTACCCAAATAATATATTTTTATTTAAAATGCAGTGACATTTGGCAAGATCAAACAGCAGTATGAAAAAATAATATCCCATAACTATGCTAAAATAGAAATATACAGAAAACTGAGGAAGAAAACCCCAAGAAACCAAAATCAAAACCAATGGAACACAATGCACTTTTTTCCATGAAAAGGAAAACTTATTTGGCCTTGACTTCTTTACTCAATGAAATTGAGAAAAGTGAAAAATAACTGTTCTCTTTTTGCCATCTTAAGATTTCTGGTAACCACTTTGAAACTTCACCTCACATTCCTTTACGCCCTTTTTAAATTTTCGCTATACTTTGCTAGATTTATTCAGGTGGAAAACCTGAGTTTGCTCAGAAAGTATTGAAAAAAAAAATCCAGTTCTGTCTCTATTTCTAAGTGGTGGGGGTGATGGCAGCCACAGCATCAGCTCCCCCAAGAACACAACATACAGCAATCACTTGGCTACCAGCGAGGGCCTCTGTTAAAAAAAAAAAAAAAAACAGATACACAGATGAGGCAAGTTCCTTCACCACACACACAAAGGCACACTTAGGGTGTCGTGTAGCACCAACTATGGTTTAAAAAGTAACACAGCCTTTTTATCTCCCACGCAACCCTGTAAGGTACTCAGTGCATATTTTGTATCATATGCATCAAAGGCTAATGGAAAACCCTTCTTACAGATGCTACTTTGATTCTTCACTACTTCTGATAGCACTGAATATTCAACAACATGAAATAGGCTGCAAATGAACTACTAAAGTCAGTATCTGTGAAAAAGCCTGACCTAAACAGGGATACTGAAGAATTAATCAAAATTAATTAAACTGGGACTTTGAAGGAGATTAGTTAAACTGTATTAACATTTTGTATGCCTATCTTACTCAGAAAGAGAAAATTCTTGACAAATAGAATTAAAAACACTTTAACTTCAAATAAGAGGATTCAAAGACACATTTAATAGAGTTAAGTAATTATTTTTGCAGTTAGTTTGGATCAACTTTGGAAAGTGTCTTCATGCATATAAGCAAAGTAAACAAAAACTGCAACATGATATGCCTGTAGCTGAAAATCTCCTAGTCTTTTAACTTGATGCTATAGTAGACTTGTACCACAGGGATAGAAGTTCAATAATTCTAATAAAGACTCCAGCAGAGTACCCAAACACTGCTTAACAACAGGAGTAAAATTTTCCTACTGCTTGACAGGTAGTTGAAACATTTTCATGGTTCATTTGCTAATGTAGTCTTACTGAGAATGATAAGGAACAGAGAATACAAGTGTATTGATCATAACCAAGCACAGTTGCCTTCTAGTGTCAAATAAGCCAATCAAATGCCATCTTGATATGAAAGAAAAAATAAGTTTGATGACAGGCTACGGTCCCATTGAGAGTAAAATCAATATTAGTCATGGGACCAACTGGGATCAATATGTCAAACCAATAGGCCATTTTAGCAGGATGGGGAAAGGAGAGGAAAAGTGCTGACAGAGCTAAAAGGAAAAAAGAGGACAGTGAGAACCTTGAGGATGAGATCACTTGAAAATTCACATTGTATTTCTAAAAACACTTGTCAAAAGCACCAGGCCACCTTAAAAAGATATAGCTAGTTCCAAGACTAGCTAGCTAGTTCCAAGATCAGTTTATTCTCATAAACTTTTCCCAATCAAGCCACAATTCATATAGTGAAAAATTTATATTCAAGTATGACTTCCAGAAAAAAAAGATTAAAAATACTTCCTCCATTTGTATTTAACATGTTAAAGAAGCTCTACTGTGTTTAAAAGTCAAGAAAAGTCTTTTCATGGGCTTTAGAAATAGTGATGGTGTTATTTGAATACTGGTAACAGTAGGATTTAAAATACATGGATTTGAAAATGCAACATGCATTTATTGCAATGTGTCTTTTTGATTATTTAAAAACCCCATGTTTTATTAAGCACTGAAAATTATTGTACTACTATTTCACTGCTGAGTATTCTCAGCAAATTTTTAACTTCATCATATATGGACACACAGACTGCTGTAGCCTTTTAAAAGTTTTTTCACAGGTATTTTATTGTAAGTGCTATTTTACACATTTCCCTTTCCCATCCAATAATGTTAAAATAACCTGGAGAATGAGTTTGGGAAGGGCAATGGAATGTCAATGACTTCAAACCAGTTTGATTAGAAAAGATTTTTCTGATGTGCTGATCTGAACTAGACTAACATTTAGGGATATGAGTTAGGAATAGAAGCATAAAAAGGAAATAATAGGCAAGAAAAGCAGTAGCATGAAAACAATGTGACAGTTCCTCTAATGTCAGTAGAATGACAGTGAATCATTTCAATGATTCCCTACACTGAGGTACTAATCTGCATATTTTCAGTAGCTACCCTAAATGGCCTGTTTTTTCAAGAAACAAGACTTTCACTGACTTCAAGCTTCTCATTTTCAGCATAAACATTATCTTTGGTTAATAAATTTATACATTTAAGCTAAAAAACTACAAAAAGTTGCATCATAAATGGGTTCATAAATACTTCAGCAGTGCGGCATTTTCCTAGAATTTGGCCACCAACAGAGCAACGTTATTCTTCTCTGTAATGCAAAATCTTACCTCACAGATGAAGAGAATGATTAATGGCTTGCACCTGACAGAATATTAAGTGAATTTTTCAGTTGGTCAATTATCTAGTATTTCAATAGTATACTGTGAATTTGCAGCAAGTTTACAACTGTGTGTTCATATACATTGTCGTACCTCCTGCCACACAAAGACACATGTAGCTCAAAAGGGGTTTAAGAGAATAAGAAAAATTATTTTATATGGCAAAAGATGATTGCAAACATTTTCTTTGCATTATTCATCCAGCTGCAGCTAGTAAAGAGTTGTCACCCTCTATATAATCTGACAGCTCAATTCAATCACAGTTAAACATAGGACCCAAGAGGTGTAAGAGAGATCACTGCCACTGTCATGTTTACACATTTCTGAGAAATGGTTTTTAAATTAATTTCATGGATGCTTTTGTCTGTGTCCTACTACTGGCAGATAAAATGCAGTCTTTGGAGAACACCTTTTTATCCATCTTGCAATGAATATCTCATCATTATGAGTGGAAGGCACAGCATGCCTTTGGGGAGCTCAGACTGTGAATTAATCTTCTCTTTTGGAAACATTTTCATAGTCTTTCTCCCAAGAAGACTAAAACTAACCCATGCTTTTGACTTTTTTCTTTTTCCTATCCTCTACGTGTATGGATTCAGAGAAGGAGCTGTCAGGAAAAAATTTACCAGAGGTAAATTCCACTACATCTTATAAACCTACTCTGTGGAAGGAAATATAATAGCATTGTCACAAATAAACCAAAAAAACCCAGGAATACCTCTGCAAGTTTAGGGACATTAAAACTTCTTCATTCTGTAAATAAGTTATGTAAGATGATGTCCTAAATCACAGAAGCCTGAGAGATTTCATTGTAGATTGATACCTACTCGCAGAAATAAATTGTACCTTGAAAATAAGGTTCTCCTTCACTGCTGATTTTCTGGAAGCCTCCCACAATATATAAGATGCTTCTAGTTTATGCAATTCTTCTTCCCCTCAATTCTGAGGCACCCAGAACAAGAAACTTCATGTATTTTCTGCTTAATATCTTTTCTCTCGAAAACACTAATGCAGCAATTTACTATTCATAAAATAGTATCAGGACCAATAAAGGATGTTTAAATAAAATTAGAAACAAACATCTGATAATTCCTAGGGCAAGACTTACATACTTAATCCACAAATTAATCCCCCAAAACTATAACAAGTAACCAAAGAGTAAATGCCAAAAGGAAAGGTACTTTTGTACAATGCAGTTTTTTAACTGTACAATCACATGCTTATTATTTTTCCACTGGGTCCCTTCCTCCAGTTCACAGATTGGAAACTCCTTAATGGGGAGTTATTTAGTATTTTTAGTATTATTCTCTTTGTTCAAGTCATGATCCAATGTTTTATTTATCACACACTAATTAAAAGTGTTATTAAAACAGAATTGGCATTTTTCCTCAGATCTTTCTGTCATGACTATCAGACGCCCACTAGCACAGCATTATTTTCAGAAGACTGAAGATGTGGCAGGTCAGCATTATTTCTATTTTGCTGATGCTGAACAAAAGCAGAGCAAAATTAAACCCTGAAGAATAGGACAACTAAGGTTAGTTGTTTCACAGATATTGCATTCATTATTACAAAATGCCCACTTAATCACCAAAGGAGATATATCTGTCTCAGAAATAAGTGGCAGATTCTGTGGAGAAAATGTCATGTTGGCACAATTGAATTCTTCTTTCTGATGTATTCACATAAGGACTGGACAAACTTAATTTCCTAATGTTTGAAGGCTTTCTTTTGAAAATTGAAATATGAAATTTTGATGTAATATTTCTTTCCAGTTTTCTAGTTTAAAACAGAAGTCAAATGATAGATAGTATTTCTGCCATGGGTGCTGCGCTGATGCTGGAAACTGTGTGTCTGTTCTCATGAGACAAATATAGAAGCAGACTAAAATTCATTGCATTCCAGCCCAAGAAGTTATGAATTTTCTTTTCTTCCCCATTCTCTGGCTTCTTATCCAGCCTTATTTTCTCCAGACAATATTCCTAGTCTGCCACCTCACTCTCCTTTTCACCCATACCTCCAGTTCTTTCCAGCTGCTTGTCAAATCCTCTCATGGGCTGACCCTTAGCAGATTAAATACCTCACCAAATTCATTCCTAATGCTTGTCTTGTAGAGACATTTTATAACTTTGAGTTCTTTACTTGGTCTCAGGAAATTGCCCTGGAGGAAACCAGGGTCAAATCCTATCTGTCCCCATCTTTCAACCCAATTTTTTGGCCAGAACATTGCAGTTCTTTCTCTTGTCTTGTCTTTTTTTTACCAAGTCCCAGGTATAAATCTGTATTTCCCTCTGCTGGGGTTGTGGCTATGTAGTCACAAACGACCTGCTCTCCAACATATGAAAGAGACCATTGGGATGGCTGGAGAGACTGGTATCAATTATTGACCTTGATTTTGAGTAGTCATTGTGTCTGAGCTTGTTTTAGTTTGAAGTTTCTGAAGCATCCAGTGAAGCTGCTGCTTGTGCTGTGCACAAGAGTTGCAAGAATTGCAAACTGACACGTATCATCTTAAGGCTCTAAGTGGCCACTGGAAGAGTTGTCTTCTGAAATCAAGTATTTTTTGGCAGATAAGGGTGATTTTTTTCCTTAATCAGTACTCAACACAAATTATGATCTATCAGAAAGGTCAGACAATGAGCTGCTCTAGGCTGGAAGTACTCTGAGTAAAATTCCCATTTATTGTGTCTCAACATGAGTAGCTCATGATGAGGTCTTTATCCTCACCATTTATCAACATAGTGGTTTCACAGCTTTGAAATTTGGTAACTATCTAGAAAATGGACCATAAGTATGCAGGTTGTTGTAAAATATAAATTGGCCTGTGCAACATTTTCTCATATGGAAAACTGACTCCTGTCAAACCTAGTGAGAATATACTGTCTTAGAACATTTTATCATAAAGATAAAAATGACTAGTGCTGTGTCATATAATCTTCTGAGAAAGTGGTACTTAATGTATAACTATATAGCATTATTTTTATATATAACAGAATTAGATACAAAATTACTTCTTCTAAATAAGTTTTGTAAAAATATTTCAAATACTTTCTGGGTATGTTCTAGGGAGTTAACAAGTTGACACACAAACCCAAAACCAAAGGAGTTCAATACAGTTCTAGAAATCCTGTTCTTGCCTCATAATAGCCTAATTTGAAGTGATAAATGGAAAAACTGTACCACATTAAATTGACCTTCCTAAAGAAATTCCAATTGTCATAAAGTATATCTACAATTATCCCTCTCTGCATTCTTACCATGATGAAGCTTGGAGTCTAATCAGAATTGGGTTCCTGCATTGCTGAATATTACACAAATCAAAATGCATGCATCAAAATCCCTCCCTTCTAATTTAGTCCATGCAGTTCTTGCAGTATCTTACTGGTTGTGCCATCAAAAACAACAGACAGATATTAATAATATGGATTATATAAAAAACATTGCACTCTCTTGGATCATTTAAAAAATATTAGCACTTTCCACTCCAGCAGCCTCTACTCTTAGAAGTCCAAAAATTTTACAATAATGCATCATTACATTTTAGAAGTAAACTGGTCAAAATACATCAAACTTGCCTGCCAGACAGCAACATTTATGATCTATTACACTAGGCAAAGATTTTGGTAATTAGGTTAGCCCACCTGTTTTTACCTTAATTATATTATTTATAGACATTAATGTCTCATTAGACATTGTCCATACCAAGTGCAACTCCATCTTCAAACACAGAGAATAAATTGGAAACAAGGACCTGTTGCACTAAGTGCTAATGTTTATTGGACTGTGCAGATGGAACACTGGTTTTGTTTTATTTATCCCTTTAACTGAAATCATCATGTCAAACTAAAGGCAAACTATTAAAGACAGGGACAAAAAAAGTTATGTATTTAATTCTTTCCATATAATTAAATTATTACATATTACATAAATACTAAAAGCATCCATTCTTTTATGAAACTCAGTAGTGATATGTCACTTTCCTAATATCAAGCTGAGAGATAAAAAGGAATTGGTGTCATCAATTAAATGTGACTTTTTATTATCAGAAGAGTTATCAATTATCAAACTATTCCGAGACTTCAGAGATAGTTTAAGCAGTATACTGTACTCTTGTTTTTCCTTATATTCCTTTATATTAAATAAAACATTTTTTTTTTAATAAATGCTTTAAAAATCCAATGGTCTGAAACATAATGGCCTGAGAGTGTCAGTTTTAAAAGTCCCTTAAACTCAATTTATTTTACTGAAATTTTTTATTTCACTAAGAAATTTGTAAATACACCAAGCATCCAAGAAACATATTCAGTAGTTCCTTGTGTTAGCAGAAAAATTAAAGGAAAGGAAGGAAGGACTTTGCTGTAAGTTTCATAGCCTATGTGCTTACAGTGAGGAACAAATATGCATCTTACATTTGATTTAAATGCCTCAGATGGTCATCCAAAAAGCTGTCAGCAGCAAAGAACAGTTTAAAGCAATGCTGTTATGATATTAGCTAGGAAACAAATATTGGGAAATGATGACTAATGCCAACATAACCAAGTTCCTGTAAGCATAAGGCGCTATGAGCTCAAAGGAACTGTCATTAGCTACTGTATTTTTCTGCTAATTGACTGCTGAGCATTGACCAGATTTTGATCTGGGTTTTCTTACAGGCATAACTGAATAATTCAATGTAATTTGAACTTGAATCTGGCTCTTCATTCTTTATAAAGAACTAAGTCATAAAGTGACTCAAAGTGGTATTCTTTTCTAAATAATCATAATAAAATCCAACCAGTCTGATGGTTTCTTCATCAAATGCATAAAGCTGCACAATAGAAATGTCAGAAAAATAGATTCTTTACATGTGGGCACACCTATAAAATACCTATGCTCAGGTCCATTGAATTTCTTATTGTTTCCCATCATGAAAATAAATGACAACCAGAAGACTACTCAGTTAGCATTTGATTCAAACCATAAATATACAGAAAGACCCAATTCTGAAACCAGCCAAAATAATTTAAATAAAAACTGTTGCAGCAGTGAAACTTCAGCTTTTCCTGAAATTTATTCTACATATTTCATTATCTGCTTATGGTAAGATGATATAAAGCCACAACCAAAAAAAAAGAGAGAAGGAAATTGAGATATTAATCAGGAAACTATAGAAGAAAATTTAAACTAGATGAAAAAGTTTTGTAAGATTTACTTTAAAGTTCAATAAAAATAAGAGAAGAGTTATTTCAGAAATAAATATTTCTAACTCTTGAGAAAAAACAGTAAGGCAAATAAAACATAGGATGTCTTATTGTTGAAGTATTTTGTGTCTTTTGTTAGTCTCACTAACTGAGAATAAACACAGATAAGGGACAGGTATCCTGGAAATGTCCTCTGTTCCATTTTGGTCAGCACAGTGTTTCAGCTCTTGACAGAGTAGCTAAACTATTTGGTTTGTAATGTGTCTAAATGAAACAGACTAATCTACCTTCTATATCTTTTAATTAATACCGACACTACTGCTTTGCCTCCAGTATTGCAAAACTGGAAAAATCCTCACATTTGCATCAGAAAATACTGATGTCAGTGGTGTCAGTGAGAGGTCGAAAAGCCAGACCTGTGTCACCCACATCCACACAGGTGCCAGAAAGGAACTTGTGGCACTCAGCTACATCAGCACGCACCTCTGCCTACACAACTTCAGCAGCAATTCTGCTACTTCAGAGAGTTGTAGGAATTTGCATAAACACGAAGAGCCTTGATGTTGCCATGGCTCCCTCTTCCAAGGCAAGTGACTCTCAATTGTGAGGCAGAAGATGGCAGGGAGCCTACTCCTGTCTGTCCCCTGTAGAGCTCCTGTAACCAACAATTAGTGACTCCAACAAGATCTGGAAGAAATCTGCACTTCAAAAGTTTGATCTGTTTTGTCTGGAGTTACACATGAAGCAACAAAAAGCCCAATATGCTACAAAGGCTGTAAACCAATTTATTATCTACAAATTCTTAGAAAATGAGCAAGTCATTTCAGATGACTGTGTGAGGATCAGAAGTACACTCCAGCCAATGCCAGTACCTGAGCTACAACCCTCAGCCCAAAGAAGAAATGAAAAAATAAGTGAAGAAACATTTTAAGGCATTTCATCAGTAGTTAATATTGCAGATTTTATGTTAGAAATTATATTTCCTTATTACATATGAGTAGCACAAATATGTCTCTTAACAAAGTGGAGAAGCTGCCAGCTTTCCCACTATGGACTTTAAATAATACCAAGGTATTTTTGAAACTGTATTCTTCACAGACTATCATTGCTGCAGAGAAATAGAACAAATTCATCTATTCTAAAATTACTCTTCTGTGTGTGAACTGTGTTAATACACTTAATAATAGATAGCATGTACATAGGTGTGGGTGTGCATGAATGTGTGTATGTCCTTGCATATATTACATATACAACAAAAATATTAATATAAATTTATTTTTAAAAAGGCATTTTATCCTTACCAAAAGTTAATCTGTAGAATGTAAAATGAGCAACTGATACCTAATTATTAAAATTATGTATATAGTGAAGGAATTGTGACCACTTTATGTCATGTCTGGGAGCTTCCACAACCAAAAGGTGTTTTTTTCACCTAAAAAACTCCTTTGTAAAATTTCCTGGAAGATTTACTAAGAATATATATTCAGAAAATGTTCTTTCCATGGTAAAAGACTGAAGTTCCATTCATATAATAAAATACATCAAAGTTAATTATAGCCTCCACAATGACAACCTGGGGAATGTCATGTTTTTTCAGCATGAATGAAAATTCTGATTACTGCCATCCACTGTGGAAAGAGTGACAATCACAGGCCTCCAGCAATGAGACAGGAGGATAACTTATTGTTTGCTGTTGTCTCAAAGGCTGTAATGACTCTTATCTAAACACCAAAACGAAGAGAAAAGCTAATTCCAATTATATGAAACAACTTCACAAACATTGCTGCTTGATTCTATCTGAGAATCTAAACATCCAGGTCAAGACATATTATCCCAATTAATCATGCTTAAGATATATAGAATGATGCAATGGTGCACAGAAAGAGAAGCTACAAATCAGTGTTGGGTTTATTTTACATTAAAGCTACGGAGCTTTATCCATCTAGGGTACAGTGCTTAGTCTGAAATAACAGCCTTTTTCATTATATAAGGCAGAAGCCAAGGGCACATTTTTGGATACATTTAGGTTCCTTCATTTCAACCTTTCCTATCCAAGCACTTAAAGATTGAAGGTTGGCTTAATACCAAATAATAATAAGAAGAAGCACACTTAAAGAGATGGAAGATAACATTGTCAAGCAAAGTTTAGTTCGAGGAACAGCAATCTTATGCAACAGCTAATCCTTTCGACACTGTTTGCTTTCATGGTCCCTTTTACCTGTAAAACTGAAATTAAATTCCCTGTGTGCTACTAAGATCAAAAATATAGCAACACATGATTATTATACAAATTATGTATCCTGTTAATAAAGGTACAGTATTTAACTGACAGTCAGTGCAGTCTTCCCCAAGATGTGCTCAAAGACTGCTGAATATCACAAATTCCTTACGATGAATAATTTAAACCATGATGTTTCGACAGTGGAAGACTAGCATTCTCCAAACTTTATTTTACTGGAACTGGCCTGAAGCTGTGGGGCTGAAGAAAAACTTGCCTGGCTGTAAAGTGTTGCTCACTTGTATTTTGCAGAGCAGAATCTAGATGCCTACAACTTTGATTGAAGGACACCACAGAGATTCTCTTGACTGCCAGGGTAGGAGGCCAAAATACTTGATGGGAACTACCTGGGAAGAGGTGGTGGTGTTTCGAAAGTATTTATGAGCTGTCTACAGGATTTCTAGTGGGTTGGTGCTGTGGGAGGCAAAGTAATAAGATGCTTGAGCAGAGTCAGTTTTGGGGGGAGATTGCTGAGGTTGGTGGGTCTCTGTTTGCTTCTACTGCATCATCCTAATCCTTCTCAGGAGAGAGCGAAGCAGAAGACACTTGGTATTACTGGTGAAGTACACAGAAGGAAGTTTACCAAAGGAAGGAATTTCAAAGAAGGAATTTCAAAAGACCTGGGGCAATTCATTACATTACTCTTAGTTGCTTCTGCATTCTCTCAAATGTAATTGAACACGTATTTTTGTGACTGGATGGCTGGATGATCAGATCTTTACAAAACAAAACATAATTGCAATTTGTTTTCTCCTTTCTTTGAAGCTAAGCCCACAACTCTTCAATCTTAAAGACTGACAGGCCAAACCCTGACTTCTCACTCTTTCTGAGGCAGATTACTGATATAGGCAATGTATAAGGCCATATATTTACAGCAATATATAATGCCATATAATTCAGAAAGACAGAGAGACAAAAAGCCAATACTGAGAATAAAAAAGTTAAATACAAGTCTTCAAAGTCAAATTTGGCCAAAACCAAAGCCCATGAAGTGCCAAGACCAAATCCTGTAAGTTTCAATAGAAAATATTATATACATAAAAATCTCAAAATTTAATGGATCAATTGCATGCTCCAAATATACAATAAGTTGTAGTGAATATAAATTACTAAATTACAGTTTAGAAAGAAATTATGTTAGATGTGTGAGAAAACACAATTCCTCAAAATAAAGGCAAGCCAAACTAACCATAATCTAGAAAAGCAAAAACTAGTCTTTTTGTTTTACAGATTTTAAAGTGTCTTCACAATTATTTAGGAAACACCTTGATTTTCAAGGAAAAGGCCATTTTTCATCTGAATATGTATACAAAAACCACTGCAAATAGTTGTAGTATTGTTGCCAAAAAATTATCAAAATGCAAAGGGAAATTTTTTGAGTTAAGGACATAGAATATGGTAGGTTGAATATTGCAATTCTAGGCTAATCTCTTTCTGAGCTGTAAAGATGGTTACTAGTTCTCTAGGTGTATGCAGAAAAATAAAGCTTACATTATAACTCTAAGCATTTCAATTTAATCCCCAAAACTCAATTACAACCTAAAGTCTTCAGCATGAAAGCTCCAGATTTAAGTATCTCTATAATCAGTTCTTATTACTTCTGACTGATCTAATTTCAAAATATTTTTGCAGCTGTTAACACTCATCAGAGGTGTCCTCTTACTTAATTCTCTGTTGGAACTGAGAAGCTGCTTACCATACTACACTGCAGTCAATACAATTATTTTAATTTATCTGCTGCTCTAGACTACAATATTGCTAATGAATAAAGACTATTCTCTCAACAGTAATTCATGAACCTTCAGTAGATTAAAGTATTCTGTAAGCAGCTTTCAAAATTGGCTTTTATGACTGTGTCATGCAAGATCTGTTTTGTCTCACAGAAGATAATTGAATAATGCTTGTATTTTTTTTGACCTTTTGAAGAAGCAAGACAACTTGGACTGTCAACCCAACTCTGTAACGCTCATCAAACCATCCTTTTTAATAAACATATTATTATTTTTCTTCCAGCTACACTTACTGCAATGCATTTTACTTTGCTCACATTTTATTTTTTTCTAGGCTCAGAGGATCAGCTTTGTTAGTGGGATTACATCAGGGAATTCAGTCAAGCCACTGCAGGCATGAATCTGATCTACCGGCAAACAATAGCTGTTTTCTATTTAATTTTCTCTAAGTCACTTTGTGAAGCTTTGAAACCCTACACAGCATAGGTAAAGGAGCTTGGTCCTAGAGCAACTGGAGGTCTTACCCTTCCTCTCCAGTATTAATGGACATTTATATCTATTCCAGACAGCCTGGTTTTAAGGATCAAGAAAGCTGAGAACAACAACTGATATACCCTTTTGGACCACATTTTAGTATCTTCCCTCTAGCTGGCGTGGGCTGTAGGGAAAAGCATCCATCTTACCATCGCTGTTGACGCAGACGACAACAGGAACCTGTGTGCCAGGGCCACATGGCTTTTCGTTGTCAGGAATGCATTCCTCCAGCCCCGTGATTCTCCAGTCATAGCAAGAGGGCTCCTCACATGGGATGGCTTCCAAAAGGTGAGGACAGTTTCCTGTTCCTCCTGTAGGCTCATTGGTGATGCGACGTTTCCTTAGTTTAAAGCCTGAAATGCCCATGAAAATAACAATTTAAACTTTAAAATGTGAAGTGAAGCACTTTTTATCTGTCTACATCTGAGTGAACAGTTCTGTTTGTCTCCTCTGTAAAACATACAACAGACACTCAGGAGAAAAATGCACTTTAGATAATTGGGTGGAAGAACTCAATAAAGAAGGACTAGAGATAAAATTCTACAAGTTTCAATGTTTTGAGCCTCCTCAGGCTCAGGAGGCTTTGCCTTAAATTATTCTTTATCATAGTCACTCAGACTCCAGGAAGGAGACAGGATCATTTCCTGAGCATCACTCTTGCAAGATCCATCTCATTTTATAAATCTTGATTCATTGCTGGGCTACCATTTCTCAAATAAGTTGTTTGTTTTCTTCTCAGGTATGTTCCAACAGAAATGGATTATCAAGTGAAATCATCTTACAAACACTCGCTCCCCCTCCGACCTCAAAAATAAAATTGAAGTATAAAAAGACAACTTGTGAGAAAAAGAAAAACATGAAAACAAACTCAAAATAAACCTGTCAATACATTTTCAGTAATAATCATAGTATTCCCTTGCAAGCATCTAAAAATTTCCTTAAGACTACCTAAACTCATTTTGGAATGGACAAACTGATGATCGTTTATGCACTGTGTCATCTACCAGGTCAATGCCAGCAACCAAAAGCAATCCACTCTCTCCTTTCAGAATGGCTCATTGAAAAAAAACAGACTAAATTCAGTCAGGAAAACGTAACCAAACTAAATGGATTCAAGAAATAGTTTCCCTTTTTGCATCTTTTCACAGTCTCTTTTGTTTTATATCAGTATTCAGGCAAGTTAGTAATATATTTTTTATAAAATACTATGCATAATATACTCTGCCATTTCTAGCAAGACACAAACTGAATAGGATAGTTTTCAAATACACATGTGCAAGAACTGATCCTTTGAAGATATGCCTCATAATTCAATTATAGTAAATATTTACTTTAAAAATATTTTTCCATTTATCTTCAGTTGCTGTTTGTTCTCCTTTTTCCTAAACTGAAGAGTTCAGCCAAATTATGTGCAAAAGGTTTAGTAAGCCTGACACAAAAGGCTAATACAATTTCAAAAATAAAGAACTCCAATATCTACAGCAACAAAGGATGCAAATGATCTGGAAATATGTAGAGAGACATGCTGCTAAAAGTGGGAGTGCCTGCACAATTTTCACATCATTCTTTCAGAAGAACTGTCAATGCAATTATAAAATAAAATGTAAGAATTTCCAGATAAGAAAAAAACACTGGCAATTGAGAAAAGATCCCTGCTCATGTGTGCAGGAATAAAGGCTTGCACAAAGTGCATCCTAATGTACTTCTATTAGACAGATGTCCAAATCAGTCTCACAAACCCAAACTTTACCCCTGAAAATGTAGCAAATCTTTCAGTGATGGAACAGTAACAGAAATAACAGACTACTTGACAGCTGTACTCAGACAAGACTTAATCTGATAGATTTCCACAGCTGAACTTCTTTTTCCTTCTTGAACTGATCAAGGTTGGGTCAGAGTTCCAAAAAACAGCTTTGTAAAACTTGTATTACTGTTGCCTAGAGAGAAGGGTAGCTAGCAGTATGCCAGAAATATCCAGCTAAGCAAACACAGTAATCACAGTTGCTCCTTCCAGTGGACATCTGTGGCTGCCCTTTCTTACGACTGTTTTCAATCAAGAAACCAAGCCTGTATTCCCAATTTTATCAGATAATCACTCTGCAGTGATGACTAGGCCAGTTTTTTCTTATTTACAGCCAGAAGCCCACAGACTTCTAACATGAGGTCCCTGTCACTGTTTTCTTGCTTTCCTATTTTGATGTCAGGTTACTGCAATCTGTTCTGCATGGCAATGAGTTGTAAAACATGCTGAAATTGAAACCAGCACATATGTCATAAGTAAAACAGCATCACGTATCAACAGTGAATGGTGCCATCTCTTTGCCAGATCATGATTTATGGGCCAATGGTGAATTCCTAAGCTATTACTGAACTGTAAATCTTTGATTGCCTTGTACACTACATACCTCAAAGGAAGCTTCTGTCCTCCTTTTGAGACAATGCCAACGTTGTTATTTGAACACACAAACTGTATCTTTTCCAATCTGAGAGGAAGGTTTGAAACTGGAATTGAATTGCAGAAACCCAAACTGATCTTGAGAACCTAGTAAACGGTCTACGTTTTTGCTACCTTTGGTGTAACAGTGATGTCAAATGTAGTCCTAATTCAATGACTTTATTTTGATGCCCAGAGGCACTACATATACACTTCCTGGTACAAAATTCTGTGTGCTTGCACAACCAAGTGACTTAGGAATAGTAAATATCACCATTAAAAGGCTCTGCTGAATTGTTACATACCCTTCTTGGCCTGAGGGTCATCACAGCTTTCATAGGTGCATGGTCCCCAGGCGGACCATGCTGAGGTCTCGCACTCTGTAGGACAGGGAACGTGGCACAGCTGGGAGGTGCTGGGAAGAGGTCCTGTACACAGTTTACGGTCTACTGGCCTTGAAGCTGTCAAAACAAAATATTTCTCATATATCACTGGTCATGATCCCCAGCTCTAAGTGGACAGAACCATCCTTCAGTCAGAAAGGCTGCTTCTCATCATTTTAATCTGATGATGTGATGGAAAAATGCCTGCCTTGAAAAAAGTTGAATGGAAGTCAGTTTACTCTTTGCATGAACAAAGTCAAATCCCATTATGTGGAGACAGGAAGACTGTAGATATTGCAGCACCCCCACAGACCCAGTTCTTTCCTTTGAGGGGTAAATTATACCAGCATAATAATTTTTCACTTTGCATTCTACATAAATTTTGCCCTGTTATCTCTTACTTCTTCTCTTAAGAAACTGAACCCAAAGCTGCATAAACCCCTTTGCACTTGGTATATGTAAGCTATATGATACTATAACTTCAAAGGCCTGGTAATTAATATTTAAAAGATTATTTTTAAGCCTTTACCTGAAACACAGCTAAAATTTTGGCAAAAACTTTTTTCTTTTACTCTAAAGACCATCAAGTGCACACTCAGCAGTAAGATTTGTGCAGCAGCAACTTTAGTTCAAGAAAGGCTTTGTTTCAGCTATATATATGCTTTGCATTTGCTATATATATGTCAATAAATATGTATACATCATGTATATATGTAGTTGTAAAAACTGCACAAGACAATTTATTTTTTTAGAAGTGGTATTAATCTATAGAGACACATGTGAAGGCAGACTCTTCTGTTCTTTAATGATCAATAACCAAAATCACCCTTCCCCTTCCATTCTTTATTCTTTTGACTTCACAGGTAGTACAAGTAACAGGAAAATTCTATCAGGTGCCAGAGTAAGGTACAGAACTCAAACTGAAAATGTACTATTTAATTGAAAGCAAGATTTTAATTCTCTTTCATAATACAGGACTTGACAAAATATTACAGTAAGCAGAGAATATCTGCTAGAAGTCTGCCACATTACTTTACTTTGGGTGATTGAGGAAACATAAAATTCCTTAGCTTAAAACACTCTCCTTCTATTCAGTATTTTTTTCCTGTGGGAAGTTACATCATTAATTTTGCCACCACTTTTGATGGAAAGACTCTCAGATTAAATAGATACAGTATATGACAAAATATCTGTCTGAAAGATGAGATCAATAACCACTTATAGAATGTGAAAGTAAACACCAGGCTGTTAAAGTGCAGTCAGTCTTGTGTGCATGTCTTTCCATTCAGATTTCCTAAGCAGATGATCTTTACAGTTTTTGGAAAAAAGCATCCAATTCTCACTCTTTTAAGGGGAAAATGAAATGAAAAATTCTCATTCTATTCTGGTTTTCAATGTTGCCTCCTTTGGCACAGTTTTACACTGTGTTGCTCCACATAATGAAGATAGTAATTTAAAATTACTGTCTCTAGCTTACCAATCTCTTGAAATAAAATAATATAAAGCCTAATATTCCAACATTTGCATAATGATATGTTGAAATTAATTTTTATGACACATTATTGATTTTTACAGTAATTTTGACATGCACAATGAACATGCATGGTACTCAACATAATATCCATATTTGGTGTAGAAAATGGATACAAGTAAAAATAGTTTGCCTGTTGAGTTTGTATTGAATAGTTTCTAATAAAAAAGAAAACGAGTAAATAACTGCTATCCATACATTTTTAACCTTTATTAACTGGGTAATTGCCCAAGTGATACAGTTGAAATTAAGGGCCAATCATACCCCTGAGACAGTCTTGCTTCAGGGAATAGAGAAAGTGCTCTGAAGAATTCCATGCTTCATCTCTAGCCTTCACCATGATAAAAAACTTATCATCACACTAGTTCAGGGAATTTTACTCAGAAAAACAACAAAGATCTTTCATTGGGAAGCTTTTAGCAGTAGCAGTTTTTTCATATCACAGGTTACAATAAATCTTTAAATATACCTAAGTGCTTTCCAAATGCTGTGTTTAGACACTAAGTGATGTACAAATGCTATCTCTTATATTTTGTTTTTACAACAAAATAATTCAACCATAGGACAGAAAAGTTTTATTTCAGGTTATTAAAAAATGTTTTCATCACTGAGCACTCAGGATGAATTTCATGCAGGATTACTCAAAATTCTTTTCCTGAGATGACAGTAAAAGAAAACAGCTGTGTCTGGGCATCTTATGACCATCTTGTTCCCATGAATTTAAATTAATTTCTTTCTGCATCACAAAAGTATGATTGAGCATAGGCTTTGATGTGTATTGTTTAGCAAGACATTCTGACATAAGATGATACTGGATGCATATATTTACAGTTTAAAATCTTGTCTTATCTCTGTCCTTTCATACTTTCTTGTGTCAGCATTAAAGATTGTTCTTTATTCCTTGGAAGTAATGCTGAATGCCAATTAGACTGTGTGTAATACTACAAGATCCATGTGAAATTTGACCAAATTTTGGGCCAAAATTAGAAAGAAAAGTTAATGCGCTTTGATAATCTCTCTCTTTCAGTCGAACTAATAAATTAGATTCAGCTTTCAAGGAATTTCAGGTTTGAGGCTAGTAACCTAAAAAATAAAGTAAGATTTAATTATCCATTCCTGAAATAATGTTCTGTATTAGGAAATTTTAGCTGAATATATTTTATATCCTTGGAAAAGACTTCCTTGAATTACTGCATTTTAAAAACAACTGAAAAGAAAACAAAAAGTTCTGCTTTTATGCATTTGCTACTCTTATGAAGACATAGAATTCTCCATCTTTCTCTAAAGACCCTCAAGAGACTAGTGCCCGGTAATGACCAGGCTAGCAAGGAGACTGAATTTATACGTGACTGCATCAGTATAAGCAGACACAATTTCATATTTCTCTTTCCGGTCATTTGCCACACTGGTTTCATAGCAAACAACACAAAGAAATTTCTCCAAGTACTCTCACTCAAAAATCCCAGGAAAAACCCAAGCCTAAAACACATTATGACCAACAAGAAAATAACATTTTCTTTTCAATTTCTATAATGCTGAATTCTCTCATCCAAAAACATTAGATAATTCAGAACCTTATGCTCTGAGAAATAGCATAATTACATGCATGTAAGCAGTCCTGTGTTTAATATGGCAACAAATGTGTATTTGCAGATGTAGAATAAATTTATGCCCATAAAGGAGCTTTCCTCCTCTTTATTCTACATCGAGGGTTTTAAAGGTACTCGGAATAAGATGAAATAGTCCACCTCATATAGTAAGAGAAACTTCATGACTAAACCAGTTAAGTAGGTGAACAGAGATGAAACAATTCATGTCAGTGGCAAGTAAATGGCAGTATGACTGTGGCCTCCAGGAACTTGATTGTCACTGCTTAACTACTACAACAAATGCTCCTTCTTCTTCCTCCTAACCTGAATAGTGTGAGGGATTCTGGTTCAGCTCAGTTTAAAAGTTCAAATTCTTACCAGAGAGCTAACTTGGTGTTTTAAATCTACAGAAGGGACTGGAAACAGCAGCTATGATGAAAGCTGAAATACAATTCCTGGTGCTCAGAAGTGAGAAGAAAAGCAGTCACTAGCTAAAATGGTTCAAGAGTAGAGCAGGTAATTGTTCCAGCATCCCAGCTGGCTCATGAGCTTCCTTAGCTTGAATTTTGGCCTGTCACTTTCAGACTGATCTGAAATTTCCTGAGAATGCTCAAATCCATTTAACTATTTCAGAGCTACATAAACATGTTAAGAGTACACATACAGCAAACAAGGTCCCCCAAAAGGGCATTGCCTCCTTTGCATGCTCTAACCAAAAAATCAGGTTGGAGGCTTTAATTTACCTACCTGTTATTTCAAAAGTGATTGATAGCAGAGGTGCAGCACTAGCCTTCGACTTGCTCTGTGACTGACTTTCTGAAATAACAGGGAAACGCCACCATGAGAATATGAGAAGGGAGGTCTTTAAATCAGCCTTACCAAGATAGCATTTGCTACAACCAGCAGTAAACTGCACTGAGATGAAGGCGTTTCCCCACAGCATAATCTGGTGGATGTGTGCCCTGGCTTTTTCCCATCTTCAAATTACTCATCGTTTTCTATTCTATGAGGGGAGAGAGAGGGAGGATGAGCAGAGCAGCACCTCTTCTGAAAATCTGTCCCCTAACGTGGAAACAGCCCAGAGCTCCTTTTTAAACTAAGAACCACTTCACCCCCAGTTTGAGCCCTTGAAATACTGTTCTCATGTTTATGCATCCAAAGACTAGTTACATTTTAATCAGCTTTCAGGAGCCTGCAGAGATTACCTCCTGATGGGCTCCATGTATTCCTGTCACAGTCTGATAAGGGTAAATTTCACACACGCCTAATCTGGCGAGACTTCACAGCCTACCAAAATCCTAATCATCATTCCGAACAGTAAGCTGCCGCTGGTCTTATTGTTACCTCTCCTTAGCTGGGAGGTTTTTGTAGTTCACACTGCGGCAGAGGCATCTAAACTTTGTTCAGCAGAGGCGATTTACTAAAAGCCCTTGGGCAGAGCTGATTTGCATAAGACAAAGAGGCTTGAAAGCTTCTTCTTTAATAAATACAGATGTGGGGCTGCAGAGCTCACGAGTCACACCCTACTGATCTGAGCAGTCACGCTGAAATGGATGTTGGCATTAACATTCCCCACAAACTCTACCTCTAAGGCAAGTTTGAGAGTACCTTTAAACCACAGCAGGAACCTTGTGAGTCTGCTGTTTGGCCAGCCCTGGACAAAATGTGGTATTACATAGGATTTGCATATTGATTTTGTTTTTCCTGAAGTATATGGCTGTTGTTTTTCCTGAAGTATATGGCTGTAATGTGTATTTGCATGAAATAAGTAGAGGATAAAATTTAATTTAAAAGTTAAATGCATTTAGCTTAATTCACTGATTTCTGAATCTATAGTTCTGCATTACTATACATAAGTACATATAATGTAAAATACTCAAGTGTTGTTCTAAAACATGTATACTACCAAATGAATTAAAGATTTTGTGTTCTAAGCTATTCTGTCTTTTCTTAAGAAACTGTGCAGGCTTTAACAGTGACAAGGAAAAATCTCTTCTCTCTTTCAGTTAGGTAAATAAACCCATTAAATTATATTGGCTTGAAGTACTGAAAGCTACTTAAAAACTCGACCAAATCAAGGAAAAAAATCTATTCTCTGCAAATTAAATCTGATAATAATTTTGCATTTTTCTATATTGAGCTTACATGCCAGAATTTACATATTCCATCTGCATGTCAAACAGCACAAGTTCATCATCCAGATGAAGGACACCCAAGAAATTTACAGTAGATGAAAAAAACAAATCTAGGACTTCTGACCCACCTTTTTACGTTCTTTCTTATGGAAAGGTGTCCTGCACAGTATTTTTCAGTAGACACTAAGAAATAGTAATTTGTAGGAATTTATATTTGGAATCTATATTTACAACACAGGGAATGAAATCTTTGCCACAACAATTAAGCATTTTCATCTGAATTTAAAAAATAGCAGTAACTCACAAGGTAAGGAGGCACCCACTGCAGAAGACAATGAAAGGTGTGAAAGAGCTCTGGAATGCTGACATGCTCTGATTTCACACTAATTTAATCGCAACTGAATCAAGTTTACCTTCTTTCTCCTTGAGCGTATTTAGGTAGGAGAGGAGGTTTTCGTTAGCCTGCACGCAGTACACCTCCCTGGTCTGAACGCCACCTCCGCACAGCGCTGTCTGGTTCCCCCGCCTCTTGTCCTGCTGGCTGAGGAGAGGATCCACGCGGCATTCCGTCCACTCAGTGCTGCGCCAGCCATACCTGCGCCACATTTGGGTAATTGGGTCTCTAGAAATCATCAAGCCATCTCACACAGTATTCAATTATACAAGCTGAAACACCTCAGTACCTCATTAATTTCATAAAAGGCCCGAGCACCGCAATTTCTTGCAATTTCTTGCACACAAAGGTGCATTAAATCTCACATTTTAGCCGTGTGGAAACTTTTTTTGCATTATTTAATTTTTTAAATCATTACCCTTTAGGAGGATCTTTTCTGTTCAATTCCTGAAACATACCACATATATAAATATTTTATTTGAGGGGAGAAAAGCTTGATATACGGAGAGGTATAGTCCATGTTCAGATAACTTCCAAGGCTGTGACTCTCAGCATATGCTTAGAGCTTGACAATTTGTATAAACAAAACCCAAAATATGAAAGAGATGTGAATGCTGAGAAACATAAGAGCCAGAAAATGAGGGAAAAACCTCACAACTCTCCCTCCCTCCACCCAAATAACCCAAAAGCCTTTGTTATCTTTGAAACAAAAAGTTTGTTCTGGATATCAAGGTGAAACTATGATTATAATTTTTATTATGACTTCAGGAAAACTTTTAAGTTCTCTTTTCACAGTTAAAAGGAAGATCATTCTGCAGCACTGAAGCATCCCTGCTGGGTACTGATGAATGATGAGAAGCTGGAAGCTTCCTAATCAGTGAATACACAGCAAAGAAGATCTTTGACTCACAGTTAAAACCCCAGTCAGGATTATGAACTGCAAGAAATGCCACAGAATTCCCTACCTAACAAGTACTTTAAGGCTAAATACAGCAAAGTGCAGCTGGAGATAAAGAAAGATGGTATTTCAACTCTTAAATGAAAAATATATATCACAGTCAAAGATGCTTAATATCAAGTGACATTTCTGCAGACCCTATTCTTAGTTTGATAAAGAAAAAACACTGTTGAGCCTTTAATATTAATTTTGATTAGATAAGGATTAGAGCAATCTCTTGAATCAAAAAGTGCTCTCTGCCATTTCTCCTAAGCTTTATTTGCTGTCACTGTTAGCCTCTCCCATTTCCCATCTAGGGCCTTTCTTGTGCTGAATACAAGTCTCACCAAAACAGTCTGTTAGCTAACCAGATGTTTATCACCCTTTTCCTGTGTTCAACACGTGGTCCACAAACAGACAAGAAATTCAGAAAACAATGATTCTGGTAGAAATGTAATGTCAAGAAAAGATCACTGACAAATCAATACAATTTATTTTTTTCATGTTGCCTGAATCTGCGTATGTGCAAATATTGTCTTTTAAAAACTGAAATGAATTAAAAGAAAATATACTGTATTTAGAGAAGGAACTGGCTTTACTACCATGGGAACTATTTGCAGACTTTGAGCTTCCAAGAACCTTGAATAAACAGGGATAAAGAAAAAAAGTAAAGTCCTACCCACTATTTCTTTAATAATGGTTTGGTTGATATTCCATTACCAGCCTTGCTTAATTGGAACTGTTCATTTTAGTAGTGGAGAACTGAAATGAACCAACTTACGTAATGCAGGGGGCTACGCCGTCTCCTTGAGAAACACACTGCTCTGCTTCTTCTAATTGTGGGCATTCACTCTCACTGCCAACGGGGAGCTGCTTAATGGTCCGTGATCTTGTACGATTCCCTTTAGGGGTTGTCATGTCAAAGCAGGTTTTGGAGCAGGGGGTCCATTCTGACCACTCTGACACCTGGCACTCCTTCGTGATCACACAGGACTGAAATGTGATGGGCAGCTTTTCCTGATTGCAGAAGCTGCAGTGAGAGAGCGTTACAGCTTTTAGCACACACATCCACAGTCATGAACTCCTGCAGCAAAAGCACTGTCAATGGTTACATGAAAGTCAGTAAATATTTTTAAACCTTTTAAGTTTTTAAGTTTTACTCCATTTTTATTTGATCCCAAATGGTCAGCCAAAGGGCTTCTGATGAAAGCTACTTAAACCAGACAAATAAGATACAGTAAAAAAATACCAGTATTACCATATCTGTGATCAAAATATTGCCATATCAGTGAATAAAATTAAAATCTAAGTCTTCCTACATGTATGGAAGTATAACAGAGCAAATACATACATTTTTCTCTTCTTATCTTTTATTTTTAGGTATACTCTTTTTTCCTTTTAGAACTTTGTTCCAAGTAAGGGAGAATTCAAAACTGAGATGACTAAAGGAGTTTTTGCTGTGAAAAAATACTCAGTGTCATCTTGTACTAATTTCCAGACTACGGATTGTTTAAAAACACAATGGCAAACATACTGAATGCTTGGTCACTAATAACTTACTTTGTTAATCATTGGTATATTGCCATAGTGATGCCTCATGGCCCAAACAGGGAATGATCTCTAACCTAAAGTGAAGTGTTCCCTGCTACCCATAGTACTTTTTTCCTGTTCCTTATGAAGGCCATCATTTAATTTCCATTTTCTATCTGATTGCCCCATTCACATACTACATAGGCTGTCAGCAAGATGTTCTCCCTCTAAGTCACTCTTAATTTTAAATTTTATATTCTAAATAAAAACTAATACTTTTATTTTAAAGTTTGATTCACAATAGAAAAATGAGAAATAGAGAAGGTAAACTACAGTTAAATAAAACATAACTTTATCTCCTTAATTACAATTGCAACATAGATTTCTTTTTTTATCATGTGTGGGTTAGAATAAAAATATGGCTTCTGAAGCAGTTAAATAGACAGGAAAAATATTTACTGGTGCTGCAAGTAGCACTCTGTTCAGTACCAGGCCTATAAGCTGTACTACAAAGGCTTGGTTTTTCCCTTTTAAAGAACACAAAATAATACAAGAAAATTAATGTTTGCAAGTATTTCACTGCTATACAAAATTTGGCCCTAGCCATATATTCAACATGTTTTGAACCTCTATTTACAAAATTTTGTAATAGAACTAGGAGTACTTGATGAAACTGAGACTTTAAAACACCATAAATGAAAGCATAATATGCACAAGAAACAGACCAATTCTACATCTTGCTAGTAGAAGATCCTGGTTATGGAGACAGTGTCAGCATGTCCAAACAGAGGTTGACAAATCATTGAGCCATCATCCCCAATACATTTACTTTGGATACTGGAGAAATACAAAATGAATGGACTGCAAAAGACAATCAGGTGTCATATTTTTGGTCTTTAAATGGCATCTCCCTCTACCACTGGAGACAATAAAGTCCAGGCTTGACAGACCACGGGGGATTACTCAGAAGGAGATTTCTAATATTCTTATTATGTCAAAGGTGGTGGTGATGGGGAGCCCTAACACATGACAGTCATCTTTTATTCTGCTTTAGGAAAAAAACTACATCCTGTTTGTGGAGAAAGACACTCAGAGTTTTTGAGAAAATTGTTTTTTAATAATGGGCTTTTTCACCTACATGTAGCCCCATCTGGCATAGGACTGTGGTACTGTCAAAATCAATAAATCAGTTTCTGTACCTTTGAAAAAACATATAGACCCATTGATCCCCCAAAGACACATCTTAATGACTGCAGAAAAGACACATTTGTTCTGGTTTCTAACATGGGCAGTATTTGCAAATTGTTTTATAGAACAGATGAAGTATCCTCCCATTCCAAGTTCCCATCCCATGTGACACCTCTGAGGGCAGAGTAAGCCAACCCCTTCACACTCACTGTGACTGGGGCTGAGGTTAATTACAGATGCACATTGCCAGGGAACATGCACAGAACTGCCACCACAAAGTAGCTTTGGTGAGGAGGGAAGAGGGTAACTAATGATGTGTAACAGTCCCTGTGCTTTGCATCTGTTTCAAAACTTATTTGGGAGAAGTGTTACATGAGAAAGGCTAATGTTTTTTACTAATTATTTCCAAATGCAGGCATGAAGAAGACCCAAACAGAATTATACCATGTTACTAACTTCATTGTTTATTTATGATCCTTAATAACGAAAATAAAGCAATAAAGGATGCCTCACTTAAAATAATAACTTGTAAAATAAAATAATTTAAAATTAAATATAAAACAAGGACGTTCTTAAGCTCTTGTAAACAGAACATAAATATTACTAGGGAGACAAGAGGGTAAAGTGAGCTATATTTGTTTCCATATTTGTTTATTAAAACCATGAACCCCTTGCAGTACTACATAAACACCAACAAGAAACTGATACTGTAAGTCACTACTTCAGAACCTCTTTTCTGTTACGTATACTGTCATATTATTTTGTGAGAGGGCAGAGATAACTACAATTAGAAAAAGAAGAGTTTTACAACCAAATTAGTGGCCATTTTTTCTTTTAACACTTGGTTTTCTTTGAGCAATTTGGAGAAACAGTGAGAGGTAACTGGAAATGGCCACTATCAAGAGTTTTCCTTCATACTGCAGGCAGCAGAAGAATATGTGTTGTACTGTAACCAAGTAAGGAAGGGAAAAACCACATACTTAAAACTTTATTTTACCAGAAGCAGACTGATTCTAAATCAAAACCCAGCAATGTGTTTGTTAAACAAAATAGTTTCTTCTGTGGCTGGTACCTAATGCTACAGATTTGATCTCCACAAAAAACTGAAAGCAAAGCTTACTTTTAAGTAAAACTCTCTGCACTTTTTGATAGATTTATGTGTCTTGTTTAACCATGCAGACTTGGGGTGAATCTTCTCACAGGATAAAAGGCAAATGGGCAAGTAACACAACAGAAAATAAAAACAGACAATTAACATTCATTTCTTGACACCACCCAACTCACTAGAAGTTTTGCACCAAACATCTTCATGCCCTTGATTAATGTCTAAATAGACAATATATGCAAATTTAACCATTCAAGAAGCACAGGGAGGACACAAATAAGTCCCCACTATTAACCCACATAGCTGCATCCAGATAATTGCTTAGAAAGCTCAAAGAAAAACACGAGTTACATAAAAATGCTGTTAAAAGTCAACAGAACAGACTGGATACAAGAAGGAGCAGCATAGGGGTAACATACAAAGTCTGTAGCATCTTGATCTCAATCCTTTGAATATATTCAAAGGACAATGCCCCAAGATTTTTGGCAGGGAAGAAGGAATTGTATAAATTGAACTAAGGCTGTGGTTTTTTTTGAGAAAGTACCATTTCACAAAACAGTTAGATATAGTGGGGAAATGAAGTTTAAAGTACAAAAGCACTTAAATGACACGATGGAAAGAGAAAGCAATCCCAAACAAAACAATACATCACAGGGGATGAATGGACCCTGCTGCTATTAAGTCAACAATAAACCTATTCCTGACCTCAAAGACATAGATTTAGACAAAAGAAGTAAAGAAAAAGGTTCAAAGGACAACCTACAGAACATAATTACTGCTCAACCTCTTCTGCAGACATGTGGTCAAGAATTTGTGTCTACTCACGTTCCACAGCCTCGCTTGTGCTTCTACAGCAATAAATAAAAACTAAATATCACTCAAGAATTAAAAATAGGAAGGTTCCGCCTAGGGATTTTGAAGTAATTTATGGGATAATTAAGGCTAAAGACATGGGGAGAACAAAGGTTGACACATAAGCCTGGAGAAAATTACACCACAGTACCTGTGTACAAATGAGCAAGTTATGCAGTTGAAAGAACTCTCTTCAGTCAAAAATAAGCTTTAAAAGATGTGAAAAAATTTGATTAAGTCAGAAGAAAAAAAATATTTCTGAGGTATTCTAAAGATCTATTAGAAAATGAAAAATACTTTTATAACTTTAAAAAATCAGGAAAACTTGATTTTATATGCTAATGACCTGTATGAGCATTTATAATCTCAGTCTCAAAAGTTGTCTTTTAGGTTGTGTAGAAGTCATAGAAGAGGCCATTGGAATTTTCTCCTCTACAAATTCAACTAGACAAGAAATGGGTTTTTCTGATAGATTTTTGCATTAAATAAAGCTGTGCATACTGCATTCATGAAGCCAAATGCATGGTAATGCATGACAGCACGAGTGATCTCTAAATTCATGCAAGATGAACATAAAAAATAAATAGGTTTAAAACTAGGCAGTAGGACTCTTTGCTGCATGAGCATACTCCATTCATAACTTGTACAACTAAGAGATTTTCTGCTTTTGCTGGTGTTCATCCATATTGGACAGACTAGTAATTAAAAAGAATTAATGAGAAAAGATGGAGAGCAGCATCAGAATGGCTGGGAGGTTCTATTAACTGACTAATAATCCATGCAGTCAGAAAGCTGCCTTGGCAGTAGCAAATGGAGGGCAAAAATGGAAAGGCAGCAGGTACTCAGTCACACTACCCCAAGATACACTCTGGTTTTCCAGCAAACTATGGCTTACAGACTTTTGGAAGACAAGCTGAATCTTTGCACTGAAGTTTATAGTGTTCAGCTCCATGAACTAAGACAAATGCATCCTCAAACGAGATAAGATTTTGGTACATTAATCATCTTAGAAACAATGCATTACACACCTTTTTTACTGACCCATAACTATAGAGTTATTTTTGCATTAAAAGTGCTCACTTAATTTCATTTTCTGACTTTAGGCCTTGCATAACTGTATTTGCTTTCTCTGTGACATTTTTGAGCTTTGGCACTTCTGTAAGATCTTTCCTTGACTGTCTCATTGTTACGTCCAAGAGTCCTCTTTCACTTGGTCTTGTTTTATTTGAACGCAGTTACATCCTGCAACTACACATCCCTTCTACTCTATGTGCAACTTTGAGATGAAAACTGGTCTGGATTTGAGGACTGTTCAATGTTCATGCTGGGGACACTCCTAAAATATCTGCACATTACTATATCTCAACAGTCTATAAGTTAATGGAAACAGGAGTCACAAACACAAGGTATTGAGGAGACACCATTTTGAAGTTCAATTTTGTGCTTTTCCTGATACACTGCTTTTCATGTTCAAATGTAATGGAGCACAATGTGAGGTTTGTAATTTAAATCTAAAATTGAACAGTGAAGGACATGTCCTTTACAATAAATTCAATTAATTCACTCAGTACCAATATGTAACAAGAGCTGCTATTTATCGCTTTTGACTATAACGTAAAGTAATGGAGCCCAACTGGCAAGGTTAATGCAAACTAAATAGTCTCTTCAATAACTTTTGTCTGCATTATTTTGCCTCTATTCCTTCACCATTATCAACATTCAACTTTGGTTTTCCCATTATCCACGTTCAGCTTTGATTTTCATTAATGAAATTTTCACAGTTACTATTCCTTACTTTCATTCACTATACTCATTCTCTCAGAATTCTGATATATTTGTTTTTTCTTTAGCTGATTTTCCATTTGATTACATGCAGAGATTTCCATTATTCTGAAATTAATAACATGGCTACACTTCAGGAGATTGATGCCAACATAAGCTCTTGGCACTCAGGAGGAACAAAAGACAGGGCTTTGACTGAAAAGGACTTAAATGAAATTTTTTATCTTTTTAAATTGAAAACTGTGATTTTTTTAATCCTAGTTGACTGTTTGATGTAGTAGTGGATTATGTATGGCCACATGGTCTTGGCTCCTGTCACTCTAGACTTCTTTGTAGATGTACCTACAGATCTGCCCAGTTGCTCCAGTCCCGGCCTGACTGACCAACTCTTGTCACTGGTGTGGAAAGCAGACACAGAGAGTGTCAGAGAGCTCAGCACAGCCAGAATTATTAAGAGACACTAAACAGACATCTATACTGTCAGACACCACACACAAAACCTAGGGAAAAATGGCATTTTTCCTCCTCTTGACTCTCTCATACTAAATAGTGTCACAGTGATGAGATACCACATGCCCTTCAAGATCAGGAAGAGCTGTGGAGTCAGAATGTGTTCTATTTTCCCACCTATTGGGAAGGAACTTCATTATTCTTTTTGCAGTTCTGCTTGCATTTTCCAAAGCAAAACCCCGACAGAATCCAATTATGTTTTGAACAAACAAGACTGACTGAATGAATGAATTAAAAACTTTAGAGGACTGAAGAAGATGCAATCCAAAACTAGGCTATCTGCCTGGGAGAAACACATACTGAATATCATAAAAGGAGGTTCAGCAGTTCAGCAGAAAAAGGTAGCTGCTTCTGAAGGTTTCAGATCAAAGGACAATCAACATTCGAAGGAAATCTAAAACGCTGTAACAGGCTTCATCTAAATAATAAGAAAGAAGAGCAAGAACTACCTGGAAGATTAAAAAAAAAGCCCACAGTGAACTCCCTCAGAGTAGAATAATTTGACCATTTCCTAGCCACAAAATCATGCACACCATCAGGCATCTCCCACAATCAGCTACATCATCAGGAACCATAGGATTTTCTCTTGAATTCTTGCTGATCCCATGAAACATTACTTCATTGAATACCATTAGAAAAATGGTTTCCAACCTTTACCACCAGTCACAAGATTAGAACTGCTGACATACAAGCCAATGGCACCAAACTCATCTGCAGAAAGACTTGGAACAATAACTAATTACTTGCAGAACACCAGAAGTACATGTTCATTTAGCACATGAAAACCAAAACTACACACATACACAAATAGAGAGAAGCAGGCTTGCAAAGACTGACATTTTTGACTGAAGGGCAAACTAAAACTAGAGGAATCTTTTGGAAAAGAGTCAGTAAGCAAATTTATGTTTGAAAATAGCGATTGTAATCACATTATAACAAGCCACAAGGCTGGGCAGCATCCTTGCAAGACAACCTACAGGCATGCATGAACATTGGCCCAACTCCCAAAGAATCCTTAAGGCAAAGAAAGGAATTTAAAGTAGGAGCTGAGTACAAGCATATTTTGCCTTTCCCAGTTGAGAGAATATCAGCAGTTTGTTCCAAATTTTTTTTAAATCTCAGTAAATTTCTACAAGACTAGAGGCTAAAAGGAACAGTTTGCAAAGACCACATCTGCTTCTCATAAATGTAACCTTACAGTGAGGGAAGGGGTAAAATCTGTACCACACCACTCATTAGCATCACATCATAGAAAAGCTCAGTTCTAAATTGCTGGGAAATCTGATGACCCATGGGCAGATCCACAGCCTAGATGCTCACATCCTTAACAGAACAACCTCACAGAAATGGTCAGAAGGTCAAATCAACCTTTGAATTATAAGGACCCATGTGTGCAATTTTCTACTTTGCAATTTTAGCTTTGAATGATCACACTCATGGGCAGGAAGCCTGAGGAAACACAGCAGTACTCATGCTGAATAAGAATCCTTTGTGTTATCTGGAATTAAATCCAGATCTTAATATTGCATGTGGAGTGTCTTCTCCTTGCTCTCTATTTGACCATCAGGGAACTTTAAGACATACTCAGTATGAGTAAGACGGATTTTGGAGTTATGGGTAAAAGAATCAAGCACAATGTCCTGATGTGCTGCAACAAGCTATTTATTTTCCATGCAGTGTTCTCCTCAGAGTTCATACAGCTTGTTGGATGCTTTAACCTCTAAAGTAGAATAATGAAATTAACTATGCTATTCTTGGTCCACAAGTATAGCTGGACTTTGAGAGACCTTTGCCTAAAATCTCTCACCTAAAGAAAAAAAAAGGATGCACTGATAAATAAAAGCAAATTTTAAAAAATTATATTTAATGTGCAGGTACTAGATAGCAGGAATAATAATAGAGTGATTTAAACCCAGAGCTTAGATAACCTCCATGATCTACTCTGAAGACATAAAATGTCATTTGTGAAGTCCAGTCATCCTTAAGAGGTTCAGTTTATGGTTGGTACCAACTTGTTTCTTGAAAGAAGTCAGTGAAAATACAGTGCATGTACTTTTTCCTAGCAGAAAATGTCATAGTCCTCATTCATTTTCCATACAGCTGCACTGTTTAGTGTTGGTCATCTTGCTCATTGTTCTGAGAAACTGTTTGTACCTCCTGGTATAATGGGCCATTATAATCACACACACAATGAGCCCACTTCTATTCATTTACAATTCCAATACTGTCCACTTAAGTGTTTTTCACAAGACTATTTTCCCATGAACCTTTCACAAGTCTAACTAATTCTGCCAAACAATTTTGAAATAAACAAAACCACTCAGGCTTTCTACACTACAGGAGAAGATAGAGGTTACATTCAGCTACTGTGTCCAGAAAAAACACTGGCAAAGCAACAAGGGGTGCTACTATACCCAAACAAGAGTCAACAACAGCTGCTGTGGGGCTGTTGCAGATACCATGAGTGCCTGAGGAGACAAGAAAGCAAAAGTGTTCAGTGACAGTGCTGTCTTTCACAGCCCAGTGATACAGTGACATGCATGCACATCTCATGCTACAGGTAATTTTTAAATTGGCAGAGCAGGTTATTTGGCAAGCATTTACAGAGATGACTTATTAAAGCTTTAGGGAGGAATTTCCCTTTGTCACGGGAATTTTCATTACATACTATTAATCAGAATCTACTTTGACTCAAAATAACAGCTAGATTCACAGGGTTGTCAGCAAACAAAAAATAAACTAAATGCCAAACCTTGTGAATAAAATATGTAGTATTAATGTTAGATATAAAGAAATATATTACTGAAAATTATATAACCAGTATTAGTTGTGTTTCAGTCATTATTTTAGATTTGGTCCCTGTATTGATGCTTACATTTAGCAGTAACACTGCATTGTCCAGCACTTGGAAAAATGCGGTCGGTATTAGGAGGTGAGGCACACATTTTATTTCCAGTGGGACTGCTGAAAGTTAGCCACTGAAATAGGCACTGATGTTCTGGGAACTTGTGGCTTCTGTGTGTGAGTCCTGTGCATTTCCACCTTGAGGGACAAGAGGAAGCTCAATTCACAGGATCCCCATACCATAACTTTATTAAACTGATTGAGAAAACAAGGGCATACTCTAAGTCCCAGACTATGCTTAGCAGTTTAATAAAAAACCAAACAAAACCAAAACACAAAATAAATCTAACAAAGGAATACATTCTATTTTGTTCCCTATAGGACTTTTTACAGATTATGATATAATACCAGTATAGGAAATCAAAAATTCAGAAAAATACTCCTTGATGAACATTTTTGTCACACTGAGGTCAATTAACATTAGCTGACAATGAGGCAGAAAAGCTGCATAAAAGTACAGTGTAGGAGAATCTTCATTAAAGATCTCAATGCCTAATTCAATTTACCACTGTGCAACATAATCTCTAGATTGAAGCTGAAAATTCAACACTGCATTCATTCATAGGAAATAATTTATTCATTCATAGGATTTATTGCCACAAGAGATTATCAGAACATAGAGTACAGCCCTCATTACATTATAGCCTATTATATTTTGCTAAGGAAGACAATTACATGTATTTGAATAAAAACTATATACGAGAAAGGCACCCAATCTTGATGATTTGCACAGAAATATATGAATGTCATACATCTAGGTGACAGAACAACTGTATGAAAGGAGTTAAAATATGGTGTGGAAAAAGAAATCGTTCATTGCTGTTTCAATTATTCAGCATGGTGTGTACGTTTCCATCTTAAATCTAGATTTGGGTATGCTATGTCAAATCTGTAGCAATACTGACAAGACACTGTCAAAACAGCAGCCTCAGTTACATGATGGAGCAGGTACTTACAATAGAAAGGAACACCCATAGAATAATATTATGCATCTCCACAGAAATTACTGTCTCCACCAAAATCACATTAAAAAACTACAGGATGCTTCTACATTCAAATTCATGGAAATTCTAAAGGCATAATGGAAAACTATAGGAAAGCAATGTTTGCATCCTGTTTCTCTAATAAAAATTTACATTTTTATTATCCTAATGCACCTGGAAAATAACCCTGTAGTTTTTAGTTATCAAGAAGTTTTTCATCCAATATAACTTTCTTGTTCCCTGTTCTCTATTTATTAACAGAATGTGCTTTAAATAATTCCAAATTAATGAATCAAGATGACTGTATATAGCTCATTATCCAAGTTTTTGATATTTACAGGTGCTCTGTGAGTGAACCACTTATGGCTTTTAAATCCTCCCAGTATGATGAGCTCGGAGGCTTCCTCTACAAACAGCAGTAGAGCTGCCTTTGCAGCAACATAAAAAGCAGGAGCAGACATACATGCTCTCATCTGGTTCCTCAGTGACGAACAAGAGGTTGCTTATGCCCCTTCATCTCCACAACCCATCCTCTCTGCACTGCTATTTCCCTCACCTTTCTGCAGCCCATCTCCTTGAAGTTAGTGAGCCTTAACCCCTCCCACCTTCACACACATCCCCCTTTCTGCCTGTTGCCTCATGGAGGGGGCTCAGAGAAGTACAGAGAATCTCTTAAGATGTTTTTTTAAGCAAGGGATACATTGCAGGGTCCAACAAACTGATGCTGCATTGTGTGTCTGAATCTTTTCTGTTTGCTGACAGCATATTCCTCTGGGTGACTTTTCTGCTCTCCAAATCAATGGCATAAATAAAGCAACAGCCTTGTGATGGTTTGGCTTGGATTTTTATTTTCCTCCTTCACACAGTTTATAATTTATAGGAGTGAAAATCCATAAAGTGAACACAGACATTTATTTTATGATTTGGAATGGGAGCATTGGGTTAAGAGGTTTAAAGACCTGGAAAGGAAAACAAAGCTAAAATGCCATTCTGGAGGAGGAGATTCTCTCTCCTTGATTTTTCTGACAATATCTTGAGTATTATTCACTCATCAGTCTAAATACTCAATTGGCCATTCCCAAATTCCTTAGTTTCTGGCTACTCAGCTTAGCACCTGTAGTCATTAGTGAATATTGTGACTCTGCTTTAAACAAATACATGTCTTTGTGAAGTAAGATGAAAAATTAAGCATTACATATGTCCAACATCAGCAAGACAATTCAATAATTTTGGTCCTACTGTCATCTCTCATGTCTCAACTATAGTATTGGAATAAATAAAAGCTCAAATTCTCCAAAACTTGAAATTTAGTAAAGCACCTCAATGAGATTATTATGTAAACTTCCAAGAGTTAAATTTGCTCCAAGATATGGATAAAGTTTTCTAGATTTTTAATGAATGTACAGAATTAGTGAAGAACATTAAAATAATTTAAAAATAATTACTTTATAAGATGAACAGAGGTGAAACAAATCAAAAATGATCATATGATGAAATGCATTGAGGCTAAGACAATCTGCTAAATAATTGGTTGGCATGTCTTAAATTTTGGAGTCTTTTCTGCCCCTTCATTTTGTTCCATTATTGTAATTGCATATGGTTATATTCTAACAAAGGAAAAAAAGTTCTGAATATTTATAAAATTCTACTGTTTTTTTCTTGAATTCTCACTTCAGGTCATTTATTTCACCAATAATGCTCATCTTCACACACAGGTCTCTTCCACAGTGGCGCGGACAAGAGAGTATTAACCATTAATGGGGATTTCAACCAGAGTTTGGTGGGGATGGTTTCCTACATGGTCTCCTCCATTCTTCCCCCATTCAGAAAGTTTTTGGTCCCAGACTAAGCAAGATAATAAGCCATATCCAAATGATGTAGAAAAATGAAGGAAATAGTGCAGAAATTCCTGGGATTTTTTTAAGAGGCAGCTATATCCTTGGAGAACTGCTTTAACTACAGCCTCCTTTCCAGTAATTTGAGTTAGGTGACTCTTAGCAGTGACAGGCTGTCCCCACACTTATGGAGCAGCTGCTTCAGGGGAACATGATGTGCTTTGTCACTGGACTTCAAAATCTTTGCTGAAGCACAGAAACATACAGATCAAAAAGATACTCTGGTTCTGTTCCATGTTCTTACAGTTATAAATGACTGTGCCCAAGTTCTTCCAAATTTCCCAATCTAGTGGGGTCCCAAGAAAGCGTTTCAGTAAAAAGGCTGTATGAATTAAAAACAATTTAAAAAAAAAAAAAAAAGCTTTTCCTAGACTTGTACAATTTGTACAAACCAGCCAAACATTTTTGCTAAACTGTCCCACAAAAGTCTGCTCACAAAGAAAATTGTGACTAAATGTTTGAGACACAACTGCAACAGAGTCCATATTACAACAGAAAATTATAGGCTTAACATGAGGCAGAATCATCACAACTTGTAACAGGACAAACAGGTTCGCAAGTCAAAATCGGCTTCTTCATACAATTTATGTTTCTCTACATTGCCAGTTTGTTGTCTAACAGCTCTCTTTGGTAAACCCCAATTTCATCAAAGAGGAAACATTTCAGACAATCAAGTTTTGTCCTCTACACTAACAGCAGCACTGACCAGATTTTGTTTGCTATCCAGAGAAAAGTCATTTTATAAGCCACTTTTAATCACTGAATTTGTTTTTTCCTTTAGCATTTCTATTTTTCAAATATTTTCAGTCCACCAGAATTTCAGACTAAGGGGAACATGAAGCAAACATAGGGCATGTAACACAGACAGTATTGCAGAACGGCCAATACAAAATCCAATATTTCATCCTTGATGGGAGACTATCTATTGTTCACTCAGCAATAAAGTATATAAATTAAACTTTGATTTTCTTGTTTCACTTCTCTTTACCATGCCTGGTGTGCTGATATGTCAAGAGAATTTTGCCTATTTGAAGTTTTGCTGACAGTGTTACAGAACCATTTTCTCTGTACCATCCTTCTGAAAGTTGTTCTTTTTTAAAACCTTTTTTATAATATATCATTTTTGCTATCTCTGCAAAAAATATTACTCGCCTGAGGGTTTTTATTCTTCTTTCAGTCATGCTGCCAGGGGGCTGATTGTTTCTGATTGCTAAAGTCAAAACTCACTGAAAATGGACTACTTAAGCTGAAGAGCATTTCACATGAGAACGGCAGGTTTCCCAGTCACCTTACTTGTCTATATTATTTAGTAACACAGTTACTATGTGATGGAGATTATAAAATCATTTGAGCTGGCTGCATTGACACCCTGGGCAGAAAAATAATTCTATTGTTTCAGATTCTGGAATGACAGTCATAGAATAAAGCATTTGATTGCTTAGTGAAGGGTGCAGCATAAATGATGCAAATGGATATACAGCTGATATACATTGGTCTCTAAAAGCTATGTTACCAGCACCAGAATTTCTCACATGAGTAATTTCACCAAATTTTCTTGTTTATACTACGTAACCAGAAAAAAAATTCTATATTAAAATTGATGTGAAGACTACTAAAAATCCTTTGTGCAATTAAAACTTAATTTTTTTCCATTAGATATACAAATGCCCACTGTATCATTTGTTTAATTTTGACCTCTTTGAAGAATTGATCCTACATTGTATTATCAATTGTTTCACTGCCTTAGGCAAGAAGGTTTCATTCACCTCCCTGCACCAGCCTGAAATTGCACAAGACACTGTGATATCTGAACTTAAGACAGTGCTGGTGATCTAAGTGAATTCAAGAGTGAGTGTAAAGATGATGAGTAAAGTATGCTACTGATTTCCAGCTTTACTTTTACTTTCTTTTACCATTTATACGAGCTTTGGCATGACTATGTCATTCCTCCCTTTTTTAACTCAATAATTTTCTTAACCTTTCAAAAACTTAGGGATTTTCAAAAAGAGTGCCTGGCTGCTATCTGATAGCAACTGATGTATAATAAATTATTCCTTGTATTTAAAGGGTAATGATGTTCCTGGGCTAGGTGCAGTCAGGGCTGCATGATGTGAGGCTGGAAAAGGAAGAAGTAAAGGCAATTTTTTCTGTACCAACAATGAGATTGTGCTGCAGCCAACACCTGGGACTGCCTGAGATGCTGATTTTAAGATTTCTTGTGAAGACCTTCATCGAAGTGTGGATCAAAATCTTAAAGAACTAAAGAAAACCAGCCCTAGAAGAGACTGCAAAAAGACTATGCAGTCAGTCCCTCTTCCCTAATCAAGAGCTACTCCAGGTGTGTCATCACTGACACATGCATTTTTTTAGCCTTTGCTTATAAAGATGAAGGTGCCACACACAGCCCAATTTTCTCCAGAGTCTCACTATTCCCAGTATTGAGAAGCCCAGCCTCATTCAGCACTGCTGTGATTTGCCCATTATTGTTTTTCCAATATATCCATAATGTAGAGAATAGATTGTTCCATTCTTCCTTGTGATGGCTTGTTACATACTCATGGGCATTCCATTCACATCTTCACCCATACGTCCCTCCTTCAACTAAACAAACCAAGCCTTCCAGTTCTTCCCTTAAACCAGGTAACTTATCATTTTCCTGCTTCACTGCTGGATCATCTCTTGAAAGAAATTATACTAAAAAAAGTTTTCTACACTTGAAAAAAAAAGATATTATAGGGTTTCTAATTGAAAAGGTGGAAGCAATTACATGTTCTGTAACAGAATGTTTAAATGGCACAACAAAAACTCAAAAGTAAAATACCTTGAAAGAAGTTCCTAAACACTAACATAGCAGCAATGACTGTCAGCCTCATTCAGCAAGATATCCTAGTCATTTCACAGTTGAAGTAAAATTGATTAATCAGGCATTGAATGAGAGGGCAGGAAATAGAATCACATCAAAGAAAGGAAGACTAGACTGAAAGATGATTTTTTGAGTTGAATAAAAACATTGTGGGGGATAGGAAAGAAATACATGAGCTAGCAAGAGAATGCCAGATAAAACAAATCAAAAATAATACAATTTTAGAAATGCATCCAGAAGCCTGTGGAAAGAATTATGAAAACATAAGTGATTGACAGAACTCTTGAAAAGTAAAATAATAAATCAAGATATAAAAATAAATATCAGAAATTATAAGAAATAGAGGAAGCACATGGAATAAACAAAGACGTTTTAGTATCCCTTTCAGAAATTTTTTCCACAGGAATCAAGAGGGACAAACAATATTTCATGCTCATCTATTTAAAAAAAATACACTGGAATAAGTAACTGCTGCTTTCTCATGCATCCTTCTCTCTTGTTTTATACTTTTACTGTAAGTCAGACTCAGTCCAGTTTCCTGTTAGTCTTTGTGCCCATCCTCTACATCACCATGTTAGAAAAATGCATGACTTGTTAGAGATCAGACACGTGCCTGAACCCACAGAAACAAAGCAGATATTTGACATGTATCTCCAAGCATTTGGGAGAAATCTATTTAAGAAAACAGAGGCTAGGGACTAGGACAGCTTAACAGTGCACATGTATGTGATGCTTAGTATGATCACCAGCACAGTTTGCATGTTTCACATCACAGAAAACACTTGAGCTTGATGATGGATGTAGAAGTGGAAATAGCATGAACTCCATTTTGAGATTTGGGTTTATGTAAAAGAATCCACTTATGCATGTTTTACTTTAAACAGCTAAAAATTAAAATATGCAAATTTAATAATCATTACCTCAGAGCAGCAGTTTTCCCATTTTTGTGAGTACACGTGACCTGCCTTGTTTGGTACCCAATTTGTATGTCCCAGTATTTGTTCTCCTGTCTATTCTGTCTGTTACGATTCCTCTTCTTCTTAATTAACTCGCGAGCCTCGGGATCTCGAACCGCCTTTTCTCTCTCCTTTTCCTTGTCTTTGTTCTTCCCTCGTTTCCTCGCTTGCCTTGTTTGTCTGGAATGGGGCACCGAGCATGCGCTCCATGGTCCCACGTTCAGGCTGTACAGGCTTTCTTCAACAGTGCACGGGCTGGACCGGCACATCTGGAATTCCGTGAGGTTGGGGCAAGCTGACCCGCCAAACTGCGGCGGAGCCACCACGTGCCGGGTGCGATGCTGGAGCCCATTGCCACAGGTCTTGGAGCACTCAGACCAGGGCGAGAACTCAGCCACGATGCAGTCCTGCCGGCACGGGATGAGGCACGCCTGCTCCTGCCGCGGCTTCGGCTCAAAGTATTCACAGATGACATCCTCAGCCGGAACCCCGTTGGACTTCTGTATGCAGGTGATGTCCCTTGTCTGGATCCCTTCCTCCCCTCTGAGGCACTCCAGGGGCTTCTCGTGGCTGCGGGAGAGGACGGGCCGGCACTGGTTCCAGCCGCCGATCTGCCAGTCGTACAGCTCCTTGTGCCAGTCACAGACACGGAAACAGCTCTGCTGGTTGTCCGGCCGCTCGGGCTGCTTGCAGTTCGTGGGCAGCGTGGTCCAGCCCTCCACGTGGGCACACCACACTGCTCGCGTCTGGATGCCTCCTGGGCCGCACTCATCTCCCATACATCTCCCCCATGGACCTGGAAAACAAGAGAAGATGCCAACATTGCTCGCTTAAGTTATTTCTCTGCCATATTGCAAAAGCAAGCTCTCAGTATTTCCTGTATGTCTAAGAATTTCATCCTTGGAGAAACTCAAACTCTGAGAATACAAGCGTGGGATTACTCTACATCCACGTACTCTACATCTTCATTCTCTTCATTTTTTATGATTAGAGATACATTTCACTTTTTATGCCAGACAAATGGAATATTTAATATTGAATTGAATATATTTATTCAATATTGAAATATTTAATAATACATACGTGAATTAATCACATTAGAGAACTATGAACTAAGCAACCACTTTCACAAGTGAGTTTTTGCTGCCAAGGTAGGAGCCAAAGCTCTTTCCTTGAAAGCATGAATTGGATCTCTCTCATTCACTTGAATAACTTTTCCTGGACTGTTTAATTTTTTTCTTCACATTTCTACTGCACTACACTTTATACTTTGATGCCAATTAATATTGTGTTCTCTTCCTTCCATATTGCATGCAAAAATGAGAACTACACAATAAATACATTTTGAAAAACAGTGGTGATTTCAAGTAGGCCACTTCTAGTCTTTCCTTTATTACAACTAAACTAAAAATTAAAATCCAGTTAAAAAATGTTTGTTCCACACAATCTGGGATATTATAGAATAGAATAAGGTCTTGAAGACAGAGACATACCAGCTGGTAACTCTCCAAATAACAGAAGTTATTGAATCACAGAATCATAGAATACAGGGCTGGAAGGGACCTCAAGGATCATCTGGTCCAAACTTTCTCGGCAAAAGCACAGTCTAGACAAGATGGCTCAGCACCCTGCCCAACTGTAACTTAACAGTGTCCAATGTTGAGGAATCTATCACTTCCTTGGGGAGATTATTCCAACTTCTGATTTTTCTCATTGTAAGAGTTTCCTCTTGTGCCCAATTGGAATGTCCCCAGGAGTAATTTACACCTAACTTCTTCCTACCATTTTCTTTAATTTCTAAGGTCTAAGGGGAAATATTTGACATGCAACATGTTGTTATAATAAATGTCAACAAAAATAAATAAAAAGGCTATATCCTTGAAAGATTACATAGTTTCCTTTTCCATTATTAAAAATGGAAATATTCACAGACTTCAACATGAAATTCACAAGCCAGAGGTTTAAAAATCTTATATTTTTTAAGGTTTTTAAGATCTCCCCTCATACACACTGTAAACTGAATTACCACATAAGAGCAAAAGAATAAGCAATTCAGAAAAAAAACTTGCAACTATTTATCAAAAAAAATTTGCCTATCTGCAGACTCTTGATCACACAGAAGACATTTCCTTTGACTGAGGAATTCGCTATCCTATGAAGAAATTGGGGCCAAGCCATACAATCCTCATTCACCTGAATGACCCCAGTACAAGACAATTTCTGTGAGTAAAGCTGTTGAAGAAGCCAGGCCGAGCCTTTGCTATTTTCAAAGCAGGTTAACAGCATAATTTTGGTACTGCGCAGGAATAAGTGAAGTGAACTATGGCAGATACAAATTATTTACAACATCTTCTTATTGAATGACTGGAAGGAATATGTGGCCACATCTTATTACTGATTCCCATGAGCTTTAAAACTCTCATCGACTTCCACACAATTTTCATCTGTATATCCAACATTAACTTCAGTGCCAGTTTGGGAATGGGCTGATGACAGGCTATACACTTAGCCTCTGCTCCTCACTGCTTCTTTTTTAAGTGAACACTGTGGCTGAACAGTTCACTTGTAGTTCTAAAACCCTGAGAATGAGCACTGGCAGGCTGAAAATAGCCATAGCAGCTTTCTGATTCAGCCCATGGAAAATCCCCTACATTTTTTGCAAATTAAGTTTGAATTATAGTTGCCAAGATCTATCTAGCTATCCAGAAAAATTAATGCATATTAAATGCATATTAAATATAAACACATTTCAACTTTATCTCACCAGCCTTCCACAAATTACATAATTATTGCTGTATTTAATTTGGGTGTATTTACACTGAGTTGAGAGATAACCATTTCCTCAAAACACCACTTTGAACACCTGCCATTTTTAAAAAAAATAAAGACTGCAGAAAATCTTCAATTAGAGCAGAGATACAAAAAACACCCATGATTGAAATAAATTGCTCTTCTTGCAAACTATGAATTTCTACCTTAGCATGTCATTACACCTTGTGTATGGTTTGTGTGTTCAATGAAAAAATCCCTTTTTCTAAAGATCAGGTTGTTACTGTACCCCAGATGAAAACTTTGCCCACTTGGGACTCTATCACATGTCCGTTCATCAGTAGTCAAAAAACCACATTGTACCTAAAAAACATGCTTGCTTTTACAAAAAACATCAAAACATCTTCAATTCTAAGGCAGGCTTACACTATTGAAAATTGTAAGAATCTCAGTCTTGATGCAGTAAATACTGCCTTTGGAAATGTAAATATGAACAAAAACACTGTTATGTGACTCTGCTAACTGGACAAAAAAATATGTTCTTTCATTAGATTATAAATACGTTGTTTTTAGAACTGAATACAAAACAAGGATGAGATGCACAGATAGACTCATGTAGTAAATTGCATTATTTTGCTCATCCTGTTAAGTAGTAAAACATTTTATTAAATCATTACAGGTGAGTACCAACAAACCACATTTATGCAACCCTTTGAGCAGACTGCTGCTCAGTAATTCTGTGTTCATGTGCATATCAGCACAGAGCTCTTAGTGATATATCTGATCCTCCCTCTTATCTACAAGCAGTTACATTTCCCTTTGAGATTATGGAATATATAGAAAAATAAAAACATAACAAAAAAAGACCTCAACCCTAACACTTCCACACTCAGCAGTCATTAAGAACAAGAGTATCAAGCAAATTTCCAATTAATTAATTTCAAAACTTCTATGAATATCCAAGCAATTTCAACAGCTTAATTAATTCATCTTATTTAGGATGAAGGAGAATTGATATTTCGTTTCTTTCTTTAGTTTTTAAAGAATAAAATATTATAATTTCATGTATTTCTAGCTGTATTAACAGAAATTTGCTTTGACCAAAATTATACCAAGAAATACCAATTTTTTTTTCTTTTGAAAACAATTTCTGCCATCCACATTAACTAATCTTCCTGTTATTTTTCAGTTGTGCCCTTTGAAGTCTTCAGTTAAATTACCCACATTTCCCTGTACCCACAAGTCACTATAGCCAACCTCAAGTACTTGCTGAGGAATGTTCTTGCTCTGCATTTGTATGTGAACCTCACAAAAAGAGAGGGAGAGGTTTCTCTCCAATTTTCCTTACAACTACCCATCTCTCTCCCAATTATCAAGAGCCTAAAATAATTCACTTCTAACTTAACTGGCCCCAAAAACATTGCAAGCTTCAAGATGAGGCATGATTGTCCTTTTAAATTAATCACAGGAAGAGGAAAATAAGCGTCTCTTACTGAGTAAAGGGGCTTTGTGACTTTTCCAAAAAATCAAAACAAGAATCCTAAAGTATTGCTAGTCCACTTTAAAGTTTTGAATGATTCTCAGAAGTATGAGAAAATCACACAGAGGTTACCTGTGCTATGCTTTTTATATTGTATCATTATAATGGATAGTACATTTACCACTGTGCTTGTAAATATGAAATTTTGGGATAAAATTCATTTCACAGAAACTAAAGTAGCATTCATATTCAACTCAGAATGAAAGAGCTCAGCAGAACACAGTGCAGAGTCTGATCCACCATTACTTAAAGGGCACAGGAGGTGGGGAGTGGTTGCCCTTTCACAAATCTTCAGCTGATGTTAAGCTCTAATAATGACAAGAATGTCTTTAGGAAATCTGTCAAGCCCAATCAAGGCTTTATATAATATTTTAATTTGGCCTTTATGAATATTCCTTCGGTTCTCTCTTTCCCAGTGAAGCAGCCTTCACACACACCCTCTGCTGTCCCTGCTGTGTGCTGATCCAGACCCGCCTTGCCAATGGGATGCACGTGCACTCAAACCATTTCACACTGGGGAAAAAAGGCTGCTGCTGTGAATGCAAAATAACTTCTCTTTGGATTTGTTCTAAACATACTTAGATGAACGAATCCTCCTTCGCCTGTAGTGAGCTGAACTTGTTTCATGAAAATACTATCATTTATCCACTCTTTATTTAATCAGTGTTTCACAAACAGCAGCTACAGAAATAAATAGGAAGCTTGCTTCTTTTTGTTCTGGGAGTTGTCACTGAAGTCTTACTGAGTTTAAAATGTCATTTGTAATTCTTTGTCTTCTAAAGAGATTACTGTAAAATACAATATTAAGATTCCCTCTAAGCTTCTGAAGGATTAAGATTTATTTTTTTAGAGAGCAGGAACATAAGTGAATTAACCATTCATGCAAGTTTTTTTCTGAAATTTCAGGGACTGATCACAATGGAGTTGAAAACTGAAAACTAAACCCCCACTAAAGCACTGACAGTTTTGCAGCTGAGAACAAAGTAAGCTCTCATTGTATTTATTATAATATATTTAATATAGCAAATTTTAATACTGTTTCAGGTATTATCTCTGTTTTAAAAAGAACTTACTTTGAACTCTGATCCAGGACAAATAAGGCTATGTGAAAATCCCTTGAGCTCTTCTCCTCATACAAATACAAAGAAAGACAAAATAATCCCCGAACTATCCTCAAACTTGAAACTCCAAACACATCTTAAAGCATTGATCAAGACATTACTTGCATTTTTAACAAATGATGGTTGCACTGATTTGAACTGAATTTTGCTGTACTTTCCATGAGAATTGGTTTTGACCCATTTTGTGTTACTGGTTTGGTGCCTGTAAGTAGCATTAACAGTTTAATGCCAGGGAGAGAGACTCAGACTGCATGAGACAATGAGCAGCTTAGTTTTCAGTATTTTGAGAGGATTGTATTTAATGGGACTATTGAGAGACTGATTAGCAAATATCTACTTTTTCTAAGTTCAGAAACACGTTAACCTTACCTATTATTGGAGACCTCAAATTTCTTTGTATCATGAAAAGGTTCTGAAGAGGGCAAAAAAGGTTAACTGGGTGATACAGGGCTGAGTCAGAAGAACACAAGTATTACAAGACAGAGTTCAATCCTAAGCAGTAAATCTCAAGAGAGGTCAAAAAGACACAGATCAAGAAGTATTTGAAGGACTCAGAAAATGACACTGAATGCAAACTGCAGCTCCTGATAGTGGAGCTGGTCAAAGAGCTGGGTGAACAGCAGGTCACTAAGAATACAGCAGCTTCAGAGCTTTGCCAAGATCACTTGCAGATCTGCTTGGTTGAATTAAAATATAATAAGCACATCTGTAACTTGGTACAGTATACCTCTATTATTTATATTTGCTTTTCACAAAGGAAAAACAACCACTGCTGCAACAAAGTATTTATATCACAGGCAGTAGCTAATTGTGGAAGTCTAGACAGGGAGCAATCTCACTGATACAGACACACTGCCTGTCACACTGGCAAAAGGTAATACAGCAAAATGCTGTAATTCTAGATCAATTACTGGTAGCTTCTTTTTTTTTTTTTTTTTTCTTTTTTTTTTAATACAGAGTCTGTCATGCTGCCAACACCCCATGCTGGCCGCATTTGGACAGACAGATTCTATAATTTATACTACTGGGAGTGCCAGCACAGTAGAAGAGCACTGATAGACAAAACCTTATTTTTGCATCTTTCCCAGCCATGGCAGGACTCCCTGGGTGCTGTATGACTTGCTGCCTGCTCTGTTTGCCAGCAAATTTTCCCCTCCAGGAGCGCTATGGATCACCTTGACTGCCATTTCTATTTAATGCTTTTGTCTTTCTTGGCTCCTCTTTCAGAGGTTGAAAAGAACATGCGAGGCAGTGTCTGCATCAAAGAAGAGATTTAGGATATAGAAGAGAGATAAAAACAGAAGGGATTCTTAACATAATAAAACATAACACCTGTGATTCAGAGGAATATAATGAAGTATCAAATATGCCTACAAATTATTTAACCCTTAGATCAATTTTTTATTTTCTAATACCATAAGAAAGAGTGTAAGCCCCAATGCAATTCAAAGAATTTCAGAATCTGAAGAACAAGTTTTTGAAATTTCTCAAATTAACAATGAAGTATTAAAAAATATAATCAAAAAGTAATGTAAATAAAACTAATTTATAAACTGCACATTGTTTCCCCAGATTTCCAGAGTACTTCAAACAGTGGAAGAAAGGCAAATCAAAGCATATAAAAATCAACCTCTTAGTTATCTTTTTAGATGTGCATATAATTATTAAGGCACTTAATAAAATGTGGGCCTTTTAATTTTTTTTTCCTGTATAAATATCCATTGGAAAAATACATTCACACATGTTCCTGATACTATTCACAGTATGGTAATTAACATCATCCATCTATTTTCCATTTTCTCTAAAAATCATGAATGTAACACACATGATACAAACCTAGGAGTAACCATATCCTTTTAAGTTCTGACATCAACATCACAAAAGGCATAATACTTATTCAGTGTTTCCCTAACTGCATTGTCACATTAGAACCTCACAATTACTAGAACCAAATATTTATTTTCCTCCAGCAAAGAGGAAATTAAATTTTGTAAGTCAAAAAATTGGTGAGTCTAAGACAAGGTTGTATATTCCCTAACAAAAGTGTTGAATGCAACATGATTTCCCAGTGTTGATGTGGTTTCTTGTGCTGTAATTCATGGCAGTTTTAACACCACATTTCACTTGGTAGAGAGGTTATTTGGCTGCTCAGTGGCTTTTTCTGTGCTTTAGTATTGTGACAACTATAGAAGAATTTGGCTCTTTTTTCCATTTGTTATAAACATAGAGAGGCTAATAAGTATCTATTTCTACAGTACAAAAAAAAGGAAAGGAAAACAAACATAAAGAAATTAAATGGCCTCAAAATTTTTCTCCTCTTTTTAATATAATGCTAGTTCTTCATCTGCCCTAGACAGCCAGGGCTGAGAACCTAATTCAAAACTTATATTAAAAAACCCTCAACCACCTTCTTATATTTGTCACTGTTTAATATTTATTTTGTTGCTCTGGCAGTACACATTCAATTTTTAAAATAAACTGCATCAGGATCCACACTTTTCATAACACATTTCTGCCCAAAGTAATTTGACTGTACAGTGGCGGAACACGCTGGAAATTGCTATCTGCACCCAAGCTATCAGGAGCCTTCAGCTCGCAGGACTAGTGCAACATGTTTTTCTGAAGTATATACTGGCACATAAACAAACATGAAAGGTTGACACCTCACTGTGCAAAACATTTCTGGCTTCGTGCTGTTGTTAGCACCTGGAAAGAAATCCTCTCCTTCAGGCTTATTAAAAACTTAAGCTATTTCCCAAAACATTATTCAGTTTTAAAACAGTTCTTCCTCCAAATTTCTTTAGCACGAATTCCTCTCACTGTTCATTTTCCTTTTACATAGTATAGCAGTAGCAGACAAAATGAATATTAAATGAACACACAAAAGGAATATTTAATTGAAGCAGCATGGTTTAAAGAAAAACAGAGCTTCTATGTTCTACAAAGCAATTACATCACTTTGAGCTTCTAGTCATGTTGGAATAAATACTTCTGATATTGAATACAGTTTCTTCTAGCCAACAGTCTGTTTACATATAAAGCTGGTTCATGAATGTTTCTTAGTTTCATTAGAGGTGGTGTTAAACCATCCTAACATATTCCTCACATTGCTCTCCTTATGTTGCCTCTCTAGTCACGCTGGTGGCTGAAAAGCAGATAACGCTCTTCTGACAAAATGATGATTCTCATACATAGCAAACACTCTTGCAGGCTTTGTAAGATGGATGAAAGGTTTTATTAACCTTTGCTTGTATCTCTGCCACACGTCTGTTTTGGTTTTTTTCTGATCATCCACAGTTGAAAGCTGCTCTGCCTCTCCCCTGTGAGGCAGCTGCACCGAGTCAGCTGCACCAAAGACCTACCTACCCCAGCAACAAAGAACTGGAGCTTGGAGAAGGTACAGAAATATGGTGAGCAAATATGATATCTTCCTTGGCACCCTCCTAGCTTCCCATCAATTCCAGTTCACACACCACAGCAGACATGTTGGTACAAACTTTCTCATATAAATAATACTTACACATGGACATCAGATAAAGAAAATCCATGTGTTCCACCACCTTCTAAGATCATTTTTAGAACTCATATTAGAAACTCCTAAATTTACTGTTCCTTTTTCCATGCTACCAGAATGTAATGATTAAAATGTACAGAAATACCAGAAATTTAATGATAGAAAGCAAATGGAATGAACTTATTTTTTTCATATACAGTGGGCAAAGTAAAATGAAACAAAAACCAATCCCATGAACAGCAGGGCCAATTGCAAGTAAATCCATGAAATCAGCAGTTACTCCCAATTATTATTCAGAATGCAATCATAAGTAAATATTATCATTTTACAATGAAAGCCCTATAATAATATGTGTAACAAAAAATATCACCATGAATTATTTTTATCTGTGTCCTTGTAGACTTTTACAGCTCCATCTCTGTCAGAATCTGATTTTAAGAGATAGGTTACTGAGAAAATCAATTCAGAATCCAATGCCTAGTAAAGAGGAGGATTTGATTTGTATACATTAAGATGAAGGTTTCTCCTTGGTTTTGAACAAAGATTCACTGTTTTCTTCCTATAAGCATTTTATATTCATTTTATCCACAAATCTTAACTGAAACACTGCTGAGATAACATCTCACATAACCTGAAAATCTCACTGTCAATGAGTGTTCTCACTAACCATATGAGGAAATGCAGATTTTGCACTAATTTAACCAATAGTGGCTTGCCCTCCACTTTTCATCAGAACGAATCTCAACTAAATCTTTTGTAAACACACTACTAGTCCTTCTCACGACACTTCAGGCATCAGCAGGTGTTGCACCTCCAGCACCAATTTCTTGGTAATGTTAGGAGAGTTTATTTTTGCGCAGCCTCATGTAATCTAATGATAATTAGTCATATGAAGAGGTAACAGAGACTTTAAATCAGGTTTAATTTCTATCATAAATAATTTTGCAATTCAGTTTGTTAAATGGAATTTTCTTTAGTGCACACAGACTGATGCCTTAAGAAAAAAAAAAAAAAAAGAGTATTTCTGTTTCAATTTTCATCAAGACCAAGTGAATGCTTTTATTTTTTCTGCCTCTGTTTCATTTTCTGCCCTTTGATTTCTTTCCTTTGCTCATCTTAGCCTCCTGCTGTGGTGCTGATGGCCAGAAGTGCTGGTTGTGAGGCTGCTGCAACCACAGGGTACGCCCGTCAGCACAGGCCATCATGCTTGTGCCAGCCCAGTGGTTTGTAATTCCAGGCTCTGCTCACATTAGCCAAGGGCAAACAAGTCACAAACCTCCTCCACTGAGAAATGAAGAAATTCACTTATACAGCTTTTCAGAAACTGGCTACAGCTTTTCAGGTAGGCTACTAGAACCAGAAATCAGAAATTAAACGTCGTGTCTTTGCACACTGACTTGTTTAAAAGGTCAGACTTCCTGCAAGGTATGATGTCAGACAAGGTAGCCAGAAGCTAGTTATAAGAAAACACTACAGTTCAGCTGCTTGAAGTCATAAAGAGATTTAGGTTCTCAGTCCCACTACTACTAGCCTGCAGGATAATCTATGTACACCACTTCTGTCACCTTGCACTTCTGCTTCTTCAGTGTAAGGCAAGAACAACAAAATGAATTTTTAAAGCCCATTATGGGTATTAATGAAAAACTGTGTGCAATAAGTAAATAGCAGTAAGACTACATGTTCTGTCATTTTGTCTCTGGAAGCACACAATTTACACAATATCTTTCCCTGGAGTTTTGCTCTAAATCCCAGTTGTGTTGAACAGTGTGTTTTAATAAAAAAGCAAGAAGCCCAGATGATAAACTAATACTTTTTCTTATTCTTGACAGAAATCTTATTCATAGAGCACAGCATGTACTCTTCTCATCTGTGTCTTCCCTCTGACTCCTTGGCCACAAGAGAGTTAATACAGATTTTCAAAGATCAAATAAGAAGGTTTCTCATATCTCTGGATTCTTTATAGCATTCTTTGCCACTAATCGAATGAAATAAAATAGCAGATCTGAACTTAATGAATATCACTTAAATAATGCAATGGACCTGTCATCCTTTTGGCTTTCTTCTAATTCATTGGAGCAAAGAAAGCTTAATGAAATTGCATATACAGAAAATTATGCAAAGGGTCAAATGTATATAATTATCTTTATTTACCTTTAAATATTTCATTATTTAAATTGCCTCATTGTTGGGCTGAAATAACAACCCAGTCATAACTCTTCTGAAGTGCACTAAGACTTTATGTCTTGCTGAGATACATTCTCCCAAGCATATCCTCTGTTCATTTATTATTCATTATCATCTGCATTTTGCCAAATTTCTTCAAAACCCATTTTCCATTTAAAATGGCAACTTTCCCTTAAAACTGTGGTGCATTCATCATCATACAGACATGGTACTCAAAACTCTGTGAATGCAAGGCAACTAAGCCTTGTGGATATGCCCAAAATACAGGTGCCACTGTATGTCAGAGAAGAATAGATCTATATTAGTTTTGAAATCTCATCAGGACCATATGACACCTGTCACTGCAATGTATGCAAAATAAGCAATATCTTCATCTGACTGCCCTGTAATCAATCATTTTCATTCAGACATAACTGGGAAAAATAATTAGTTCAAGAAAGTGACTATTACTTAGTCACTTATTTCCATCTGGCAAATGTGTTGCAAAATTGTATTAATAAGTGGCTTTGTCTATTTTTGTGATATTAGAAATATCTCTTAAAAAACCCTTTTGTGTAAGTACTTTTCTCAATTTTTGTTTTAAAAATAAGTAATATGAAATATTCGTGTAGGCAGAGTATATCATAACATTGACTTCTGAACAGAAATCCCCATTAATCACAGCAGGGACTGCTACTTAAAAAACCATGAACTTGAGCTGATGTTATCACACTGATCTATCACAAGAACCCAAGATGTCCTATTTAAAGTGCAATGAATCACTGTTACAGAAAAGTTAAATGTACACGTGTATTTTAAGGACTGCACCAGAAGAATACTCTCAGAACTATCTAGAAGATATCTTAAAATTCCTCTCACCCATCAAAGAAACAGAAACACAGCATCTAACCTTTGCTTTAATCTTTTCTCCTAGCATAAAACCCACTTACCTTTCCACTGCCAGTACTACCTTTGAATTTTAGAGTTACTTCACAAATGTTATTGTATAAGTAACAGCAGAATCTTTTAGCAGATGCTAAAAGATTTTTTTGCTCTTTCTCTTGGCAGGTAATGATTTTCTTTAGCATCATCTTAAACCTTTTGTAGAGTTGGAAGGATTTTTTCATTACTATATTGGGAAACATCCCAGTTAAGAGAAGGTGAGAGGCAAAGAATGTATTAGGAGACTTCACACATGCAAAGCTACACAGTATCAGGGCAAACTGCATGTCTTTCTCCAGAAAGGCAAAAACAAGAAATTAATTTCTGTCTTTTCTAATAATCTGCTACTTCTTTGAAAACTGTGCTAAAGCAGTGAATTTAGCAGTAAGGAATGCCATTGATTACTCCTCTGGTTCCTCTTTTTTCCCTACTATTCTCCTGTTAGATGCTCATTCAGCATTCAAGAAACCTGCAAACCTTAGATTTTCATCAGACATTGTTAAAGTAAAATTTCACATAATATGTTCCATGAGGTAGTAATCAGATATTTACCAAGGGAATTCTTTCAGGTTTAATTTTTGAAAGAAAAAAAAAATTTGTTAAAAATTCTGACAACATGTAGGTCTGGCAGAATTCTACTAGAGATTAAAAAAAAAACTCTAGAGGAAAGAGAAATTCTTCCAGAGAATTTAGCATAAAGTAAAACATAATAGGCAGTTATAACTGCTTTTAAAATAAGTAGAGAGAGGAAGAAAGGAAATAATTCTTTGGCTTCTGCTCTTCCAGAAAGCCAGCCACAATTCTGAAGGTCATCCAGTAAAGATAAAGCACACAGTATTTCTTCTACCAAGTATATCTGTAAGTGAAAAGCATGCAAATGCAAGTATTCATATTACTACAGGACTTTTAAAGGCACACATTATACTTAACAAAGAATGTTTTAAATCTGATCTTGACTGTGGCCAAATTCTCACGGTCAGCAGAAACTTAGGGACTATTTCATCAACTGCTGAGATAAAACTTGGCAGTACTTAATGTTCCACAAAATAGGAAGACCTGAAGGAAGGGTGCAAAGAGGATGGAGCCAGGCTCCTTTCAGTGGTACCCAGTGGCAGGACCAGATGTAACAGGCACCACCTGAAACACAGGAGGTTTCCCTGGACATTAGAAGGCAAGTTTTGTCTGGAATAGAATTAATTTCCTTCAAAGTTCATAGTAGTTTACATGGGGTAATGTTTTGGATTTGTGCTGAAAATAGTGCTGATAAACTAGAGATGTTTTCATTATTACTGAACAGTGTTTACACAGAGTCAAAGCCTTTTCCTGCTCATTACACCATCCTACCAGCAAAGAGACTGGAAATGCACAAATTGTTGGGTGGGAAGACAGCTGGGACATCTGAACCCAAAAGATCCAAGGGACATTCCACACTATGTGGCATCATGCTCAGCATTAGGAGTTGGACTTTGATGATTCCAGTGGGTCCCTTCCATCTCAATATATTCTATGATTCTGTGATATATTACTGGGGAAGAAAGAAGCACAGAATGTTCAGAACATATGGTGTCTGTCTTCCCAAGTAACCCTCACTTATGAAAGAGCCCTTCCTCCCTGGAGATGGCAGAACATCTTCCTGCCCATGGGAAGAGGTGAATTGATTGATTCCTTGCTTTGTTTTGCTTGTCCACATGACTTTTGCTTTACCTCTTAATGTGTTCATCTCAACCCATAAATTTTCTCACTTTTTTTTCTCACTCTCTCCCCCATCTCAACAGGCAAAGCAAGCAAGCTGCTGTATGGAGCTTAGTTGCCAGCTGGAGTTAAACCATGACAGTCAAGAAACTCTTTTATTGTGAGGGCGACTGAGCACTAGAACAGGTTGTTGAGAGATGACTGGGAGTCTTCATCCTTAGAGATACTTAAAAGCTGTCCTGGACGACTGACTCCAGGTAGCCCTGCTTGAGCAGGATATTTGGACCATGTGACCTCTGCTGCTCCCTTTCAACCTCACCTGTTCTGAGACTCTGTGAAATACACATATCCATTTGAAACTCTAAAAGTCACAAAGGCAATATTTGGTTATGTATTTTCCAGACTCTCCTCAATTTTCTGACTTCACTGTGCCGAAGGTTAAAGCAATAGATGAAGTCTTAAAGACATTATGCATTTATGAAAATAGACAGCAAGAAAGTGCTCTCTGTTAAGGTTTGGAATTCATGAATCATTGGCCTTTTTATAAAGTGTGTACCTTTCTAGAAATGGCTATTTAATTCCATGCCACAGAAAGCCTGTATCAGAAAGCTGACAGGAAGAACAATTTATTATGAAAACCATCTATAGAATTTAAAATTTAACTAATACACAATTACCATAAACTTAAATGTACAACATGTACTCACACTTCATTAAATATTAACTACATTAGAAATTAATTCCTAAATGTTTTTTGTAATTATTATATCCAGTTGAGTACAGAAAGAAATGTGACAGATACAAAATGGCAGAAAAAAAATTTAAAATTATACATTGAAAAATATTAATAATGCACTTTTTATGGATTACCACAAATGCTAAAACTCATAGTTTATAGTTTAAGCTTCATTGAGCAATGTATACTTCTATTCATTCTAAAAAGCCTCCCAGTACTTCAAAGTATTAGACAAATAATCATTTTCTAAATAGTGAAGGATCAGTCCTTTTGCAAATTTGATTTAAGAGAGAAAATTATTGAGATAATAATTTTCCATTGAATTCAGGTCATCAAAACTGCTGAAATAATGACAAATGTTTGCTTCACATTGTTCAATTTTGCTAATGACTGATTATACCTGAATATGTATAACTTAACTTAAAACAAAATTTCAAGAAAGACAGAAAGTCCAAGAGTGTCCTTTTATGGTATAATAATATTCTATTAAAGGCCGTTCCAGAAGGCAGCACTGCCTTAGTGGGAAGCTATTGTTGCACATCCCAAGAAGTCTCACTAAGCTAAATAACAAATCCTATCCTTTTAAAAGACTGAGATAACATTATACCACTTTAGCACAGCTCCTTTGGCTACATCACTTAGGAAATTAGAAATGTCATTCTCTATTTTGATTCACCTTCAGGAAAGAAGGTTAACTCATTGGCAAGAAAATTTTAACAGGTCAGATCTTTCAAAATCAATAATGAAGTGCACTGGAGATATCTTTCCAAAGGGATAACTTCAATTAAAACAGCCCTCACCAGAGATAATGAGTAGAGAAGGAAGGTTAGTGTTGGACAAAGAAACACTGGCCCCCTTGCCAAGTACGTGAAGCAAAGATACATATCAGCCTGAATTATGCAGAAATATCTTCAAAAGGCCCTGAAAAACAGAAAGGTCATTTTGTCTCAAGGAGACTCTCTACAAAGGGGTAATAGTGACTGAGAACCTTTCCTAATAATTTTTAAAAACTTATCAACATCAAAATGTTCACTGGGCTCAGAAACAAAGAAAAAAAACCTGTTATGGGAATTTCAATGTCACAAAGGACATTGACAGTGATCATATGGCCACTGTTTATTTTTCTGGAGGATGTACAATAGGTAATTATCCATCCAGGCTACATTAGCAGTCATAAAATCTCCCTCACATTCTTCAGATGCACTATGGAAAAAACAATGTGTTCAAGCAGGGACATATCTGAATTTCACCTAAGTCTCCATTATAATGTAAAATTTGACTCAATTCCAATTTTACTGGAGAATTGGAAAAGCTCTTGATTCCTTTTAAAATTATAAAATTTATTATTAGATAACAACAACTGCCTCATGGGGAAGTATAATAAAACAATTATAATCAAATGCAGGAGCCTAAATTCATCTATCCTGACCTCATTATTGAATTTTTTATTCCAATGCCTTTTTGTCCCTCTTCTTAATTTATAATAGCACTATTTAGGATGCTGCTTTTCCTTGAAGTGAAAAATAGCCACAGTCATCTAGACAATGGTCACACTTTAAGAAGGGCACATTTATTTGTTCAACAGCAGGTTATTGCAAGCAAAGGAAAGCTCAACCCTGCATGAGCTGAAACACTGAAAGAAACAAAAGTCAGCTGGGTAGCAAAGAGAATAAAATATACTCCCAATCCACAGGAATCTTACTATTATATGCAAATCACAGCATTCTGTTTAATTAGTAAGCTCTGCATTTTTCCTTCCAGTTTAGATTTTTCAAGGCAATGAAGATATTCCAGAGTAGGAGGTTATAGCAATAAGAAACTCTACTTCATGCCAGTCAAACAGAATTTCACCAGTTTAGCATAGGACCATATATATCTATCTTATCAGGCAGGGCATTGTAAAATAGAAAAGGAACTCAAATCAGAAAAGAGACTTCTTTCTTTCAACCATTCAAACAAACCACCAGGAAGACAGAATTCTCTCCCTAGAAATTTTGAGAATGAAACTAGATGCTTTTCTGGAAGATGCATTCCATTACTTATGATAATTTTGTTTTTCTAAGATCCAAACACACCTGCCCTTACTATGCCAGATGTTGTGTGATTCCAGGGACCTGGAGTGCCCAGGTGCTACTCCACAGAGCTCACAGGTCAGATTGGGCTCAGGGCATATGTTTGCTACATTGAGATATGTACAATGCACGTGCAGAATAAACAACTTGATGACTGTAAGCATGTTAATTGGACTAATGTTTTTCTTTGATTGCTTGCTTTGCTGGGAATGGTTATTTCAAACAGAAAAAGGGAAAACTGTGGAGAAGAGCCAATAAGAACTGTGAGTGGAATTTAGGTACTGCAACAATAAGAATGGCAAGAAGAAATGTCTCAACAGTCAACCAGAAAAGGAAAAGAAATAAAAACAGTGGATTTCACTAACAAACTCCCCCAATCTATTTATTTCTGAAGCTGCTACTGCAGGTAGCAGGTCTTCCACTGTCTCAAAATCTACGTGCTTCAGTTAGGCAGGAATTTCTAATTGTGCTCAAAACAGATAGTAATTGTGCAATCCACACAAATTAGTGCAGCATTTTGTTGCAGAACACCTAAAGACGTTCACACAGGCATTTCCTCACTCAGCCCTCACCCCCTGCTTGCAGACACCCCAGCCCGAGCAGTGCTGGCAGCGCAGGCGCACTGCCCAGCCCCTGCCCAGCAGCAGCAGAGCAGGTGGAATGCTGCTCACACCCCTGATGTGAGATTGGACTTCCTGCAGTCACACTGGCATTGCTGCAGCCAAGGAGCATCCTAGCCTGACCCACAGGCAAAAGGCATTTGCAGAAGTGGCTGTTGCTGCCAGATGACCCATACTCCAAGCATCCCTGGCAGTTTGCCACAGCCATGGCATCTCTTAGGACCCCGTGTTAGCTATTGGTGATTAGGTGAGTGGCCATATGGGTGCCATGCTGCTCATCTTTCCTACTGTCTCCTTAAAGCTGTGGTTTATAAGGTCTTGTCAGATCCCATTACTATTTGAACCACAGAACCTCACCATGCATTCAAATTAAGACACCTGTTGCAAGTCCAGAATTAAATTTTTTAGATGCTAATTCAGAGTAAAAATACCATTACTAGATCAGGAAGCATTTTTCCAGAATTAATTAATTTGAAGCAGTATATTAATATTATTCAAATAATCTGTTATGATTCTATGTTAACAGAGTAAAATATGACATAAAAAGCTGTTTGAAACATTCTAGTGGGTGAACTTGCTTTCTTGCTTTTTAAGGGAAGGTAAAATAAAACACATGCTGTCTACAAACCAGTATTAACTTAAAGCTGCAAAGAGCACCAGTTTAGGAAATAACTGAGTATACTGATTCATAAATTTGAATTAAATTCATTTAGATCAGTAGCTTCTATATTTTGATTTTTAAATAAGGAGATACACATTACAGTGAGAGATTTGAAAAGAAACCCCAGATCTTTTAGTGCTTTGCTTTTTCAATAATTCAAACACTAATAGCTAAAATCCAACAATAGAAGTTCAGACAGTGATTCTATTACTCCCTTGGTGGCCTTTAAGACCTTGGTTTCCGTCACTAATCACAACACTAAAAGACCTTTCTCTATTATTAGGAATTAGAAATATCAGGTTTCATACTTTCTCTGAAAGAAATGGAACATTTATCCAAGTAAATTTATTATTATTTGCATGATTCACTTCAAATGCTCTTTACAGCCAACAGGATTTTTGCATTCAACATCTACACAGGTCAACTGTATTGCACAACCTGCAGACTAGAAATAAGAAAAAGTCTCAAAGCCAATGCAAGAGATTTCCCATTAAATTATCCTAGGTTTTCTTTAGATAATAAAAATTATCTGGAATGGTTTGTAATAAAATTATTCTTCTAATTATTCTTCGGCTTCTTTTTGTTTCTCTGAAACTTTCCAAATGTAAAGGTTTGAAAACAAAAGAATAATTAAAGATGTTTCCCTAACAGGGGATGTCCATATTTCTGTTGTGCTGCAAAAAACATCAGGCTGATGTCTTCATTTTGGTTTGCAAGAAATATTTGCAAAGCATAAAACACTTGCAAAGCATAGAAAGATGGACCCATTGTGATCACATAAAACCCTAGAAGTTTCAAGAACAAAAATAAGGACGTTTCTCTCCCCACCCCATTATTCAGATACATACTCTTTTATCAGATGGCACAAAGCATCCCCAATAAATGTACTGCACGATTTAAAAGAAATCTATAAAGAATAACTCAGTCCTAACTGAGGCCTTACCTTAACATTTTGATATAAATGGCATATATATCCCCTCTTTTGGACATTAAAGGGTGGATTTCTACCACACATATAATAGTGGCAAGGGAGGAAGGCTGTTTCTGTTACTTTGCAGTACCCATCTGTTCAATACAAGCAGTCTATTTCTATTCAACAATGCTTACTTATTCCTGGTATTACTCTAGCCTTTAATGAGGTTTTAATACATATGGACCTCCTAGGGTTTTAACTGAAAACATGGCAAACACTACAGGGAATTATTTTTAAAATGGGAATGAAAGTGTATTGGGGCTGCAGTGTTTGGAAACACTGAGATTGCAGCTTGGCAATTTTGATGGGGAGCAACAAAAATTACTTGCCCAGAGACAATGATGTTGTCCTGAAGAACACAAGATTTTTTTTTCCTTTCTCCCACCAACATCATCTAGAAGCAATGGAAAAAGGTACAGTTGCACACTAAAAAAATCTATATTCTGCAACAATACTGTGAACTAAGAATTTATTATTTCTAATAGCACAGCACAGAACTGGATCCCTGAAAATTTGCTTCAGCACAGAGAACTCAAAAAATCAGTAACAAAACGAAGGGCTTTCACATTCCAGCTCAGCGCATTTCTGGTTCATGGGAAATACACAATGCATTTCTTTGACACTGCATTATGTGTCAGAAATACTTTCAAAGTCAAGATAATACAATAAAAGTTTCCATGATACATGCATATTGAGAACAAGCATTTCAAAAGACATTTCATATTTTTAATGGCATTTTCAGTTGGTTAAAAAGATTATTTTCTCAATCAAAGAGAATTCCATTAATATATTTCAGATGAGGCACAAGACCACAGATACAATCCATTGGTTGCAACCATGAAAGCCTCACAGGAGCACACACACACACATATATATGTATATATGTGTGTGTGTATATATATATATATATATATGTACATATATATACACGTATATAAGAATTTTACAGTCTAGTTTGCTTTGGTCTGTATATTTCAAGATGCTGGATGATTAATACCCACACAGGGAATGTTTTCGTGATCTGAAATCACATGCTTGCAGAGGTCTAGAAAACAACTACAAGATACATTTTTTTTCCCCCAGTAGTTTATGGAAGAGATGGACAAAATAGATAGGTCAGTCATGTTCTCAGAAGTTAATCCCAAGTACACCTCCATCTTAAATACACAACTGCATTCACAGTGTGACAAAATGGAATCTCTTGATTGATTTTTCAAAATGAAAAATGATCCCACAAGCCTTTGCCTCCTCTACACACATTCCTATGCCACCTAATGCTGCCAAAAGACCAGTGGCTTCAGTGTTCACATGATGTTCCTGCCGAAGCATCTTATGACAGGCTAGCATTCCTAAACGCATGGCCAGACAGGAACTGGAGGCTTTGCAGAGAGAGGTGATGCCATTCAATGAGTTTAGTTTAGAGACATTAAGCAGCAAATACAAGTCAGTGTGAGACACTCTCAGGTGACTGAAAACCTCTACAAGCTCTGGACCCTTGATTTACAACAGGCGGTAAAGGGCACTGAGCCACATCTCAAAGACGCACACCCTCCCTCAAATCCCTAGCCAGAAAACATTCTTCTAAAAATATATCTCAGAGAAGACTTAGGCCACACTGTTCTCACGCATATGGAGCCATGACAACTTTACTTTCCTCCATTCTTTAACACTCCCAACAAAGCCCTTTTCAGTATTCAACATTTCATTGCAGATCTTGGATTAAACGAAAAAGCTTCCTTTAACCACCAGTAAAGAGCAAAGCAAGCAACTGAACTGACTGTATGCATCTCAGGCTTTCTCTTCACTCTTCTGACCCCTTTGGGTTCACTGTTACATCACCATTTAAAAGTTTGGCTCAAAACAGGCAGGTCTCCAACACCCATTGACTAAGGGAGCTAGCACTTGGGAAGCTCATCACCCAAACTTGCCATATCACATTAGTGATGACACCAGCTTTTGAACCACATACAGAAGATGTACAAGATGAAGTCCAAATTTGCAACCCAGACAACCTGAGCCCCAAAGACACTAGCAGGTGGCTGGACAGTAACAAACAATGGCTAAGCAGCAAGTCCTGGTAGAGGCTTCCCTGTATTTTCTGCTGATGTCCTCCTTCAGAGGAGGAGGACTGCAAGAAGGACTGCATGCTCCTCTACATTTGTTATTTTAGAAATGCTCTGATAATCATGCCAAGTTCAGAATGGTGACCTAGGGAAATCCTCCAACACCAGTCCGAAAAGCACAGTAGGAGCGCAGCTAGTAAATCAATCTGCTTCACAACTGTAAAGTTTATCACTGTTCTAGAAGTAGTGGCCTAAATAAATACACTAAGGCTGTGGGAAAACAAAACAAAACAACTCAAAGTCAAAACCATACCAAACCAAAGAGAAAACAAGAGAAAAATATCCCAACACTGGGGACAAGAGACAATCTACATGCTTAAACTGTCCCTGTCAGGATGTTGTGATGTTCCTGAGGTCAGCTCCCTGTGAAAGGCTACATTACTAGCTGAGTTATCAGCATATAGGCTTTAATATTTGGTCAGCCCTGAAGTGGTCAGGCAGTTAGAATAGATTATATTTGCGAGTTCTTAATAACAGAATGCTTCTATTCTATTCTATTCTATATGACCATATTTTACCTGTGATTGATCTCCTTAATGAATAAATACCTATTTCTTTGAAATCTACTAAGCTCTTGACCTCAACAATTTTATCATTCTCTGTCTAGTGTTTCAGAAGAGCTAATAATCCCTAAAGGAAGGAACTTTAAAACACTTACTAATTTTACAGGTTTTATAATTACACAGTATTCCTGTGAAAAACTGCATAGATCTGAGGTGTTGGAGACTCACACTGGGATTAGCATTTACACTTCTGCATACAAATAAGGTGATGGGGACCCATGATGCTAAAATTTGGACAAGCCTTATTTTCATGAACTGACTATTTATAACGTTTTCTAATGTTATAAATATAACATTCAAACATAAGTAGAATCACACAAAACAGGATGTTTCTCACAAGACATGTAAAAACAAGTTGGAAACTCCTTGTTGTAGGTGGTTGTGTGCAAAGATAGCAGGACATGGCTAGAGAGGAAAAAACTCACAGTAGTTATTACACAGAAAGGGATTGCCATTGGTTTAGAAAGACACAATTTGCTGGAGGCAAGGATAGTATTTAGAGGTGGTATCTGTACATAACTGTCCTCATTTCATACTCTTCCCCAGGCATCCAGAAACAGGCAAGGTCACAAAAAGGATATTCCGTTAAATTCACCTTTGTTTTGATTTGATATGAATGTTCTCTTTTCTAATTAGCATGTATAAACATCCTGATGTATAACCATACTGATATAATTCTTCATTCTATCCCCAAATTATCATGTATGCTTCATTAAATCCAGTAAAGTCCATGCTGTCCTGTGTGTCCCAAATGTCACCACACTTAACACAAGGAACTCCACAAAAACATATTCTTACTGAACTGTGTGGAAGAGCATGAACAGATACATCTTATGAAGACAGTATTGCTTTAGAGGAAAAACAGTTGCATAGAGAAACTCTAAATAAAGCCTAAAAGAAAAAGGAAAACTTCCTAAAAGTTGTTATTTGTTCAAAGGGAAAACTGCCAGAGCTACAGCCAGAGCTACTCTAGGCTTTCTTCTCCTTTAGTTGTGGATATTTCAGTAAATCATATTCAAGATAAATACTTGTAGACCCGTTTTCTTCATTATTATGCAGAATTAGATTAAATGTCTTTCTATGATGTAGAAACAGACAACATTTCCAGGGCTGCTTCTTTTTTTTTTTTTAATACATTTACACATGCGCACATGCACCTATCAAGTAACTATGGGAAAACATAAATATGGTATCAAATTTTGATAAAATTTAGTTTACTTTTAGTGTTGCATAGACAAAACACCAACTGGTTGTATATGCCCTATTAATTAAGGAGGGGAGAGGCAAAAGAATTAAAATTCTGTAGGAAGAAGGCAAAAATAACCACAGATCTAAATAGTAGAATAATTTACTCTTACTTACCACTCTAATCGATAAATATGAAAATAAACCTCACATAGCTCTATCTACAATCAGAATTTTAAGGCTTTATAATGTGACAAAATTTTTGCCTAATTGTTCAGAAAATATAAACCAGCTCTCAAGAAGCAAATCTTTAAGGAGCCTGAATATTTTTCCATTTGAAGGGAATAAACCTCTCATCCCATGACAGCAAGACCCCATTACAGAATGTGCTAATTGGCTGCACCCTTAGGGAGCTCAGCACACTCCACCTTTTATTTCAAGGCTGATACTGCACCTTAGTGTGAGGTTATCACATTAGCCAGTTCCTGTTGTGAAGCACCATGTGTGAAACTAGAATGGAAGTGCAAAATGACCGAGATTCACTCTGACTTCAGTCAGCACAAGGTTCCTGTCATATGCCACTGAGTGCATGTGATGTCTTTGCCCACCTTACTTACACAAGCATCATCAAAACTTTCCAGTATGCATACTGCTGTCGCCTTATGAATGCCTGTTGTTACTTCTTTCATATTAAAATGTGACTACCTTTTAGCACAAAATAAGTTATCATCTGTTTTTATTAGAATTTTCTTTATTGGCTTTAGGAAGGTAAGAAACCCTGCAACAGATCATAATTTTCACACAGACTTATTCCTGCACATTTAAGTACAGCGAATAACATGGAAATAAACATGCATTTGAAAGGTATTCCTGTGCTAACAGAGGCTGCATACTGTTATTTTGAAAGGTGTAAAATAGATGGTTGAAGAAAATCAGGAAGGCATCACCTTCGTTGTCCATCTACAAACTACTGTAGAACGACCAGAGTAAACAATATTAAACATTGAGATTCTTCACTGTAACAGCTTAATGAGAAAGAACTAAATCATGCACACACATTCAAAAACTCCTTAAAGGATGAAAACCCTCTGTCCCTACTTCCTCAACATATGAAATGCCAGCCAACTCCATGTGTGAAGCCTGAGCATAAGCTGAACAGCATCAGTTCATATACACTAAAACATCCAGCTGGTACAATGAGATGTCTGATTCTTGTTCCATATTATACCAGGAATCACAAACACATGAATTAATTATATACAACCTTTCTGAAAAACATGTTTTTCAGAAAGAGGAAAAAAAAAAAGAGATCACTTTTATCGAATACTGAAGCATTCCTTATTTCTTTAGCTACGTAGTCTGACATACACACACACTTCCTATTTCATCAAACCGGCAAAAATAGTTGGACAAAATGCTGTTTTTAAGTATCTAGGCAATCTGCCTAATAGTATAAAAGCTATACCATAGAAAGAAACCACACCTAATCAACCCCCAAAATGTGAATCTGCATCTCACATTCTCTCTTAGTCAGTTCTGCTGTCATATTACAAACCCCAAATACTTCTGTTGCTTCTTTTCAATTCAGGACACTGAAAAAAACCTCAGTCTACATAACCAATGTTCGAAGCCAAACTAAATGGACAATCATTGTTCCCTCTTCCACAGGCTTCTGAAATTCCAAAATGTTGAAATCAGGCACAAAAATAAACTTTTGCTCTGAATTGTATTAAATAAAACTATATAGTTAAAATAACGAAAAAATCAACATTCACAAAATCTTTTATGACATCTTTGTTTTCAATCACAGTGGGTACTAATCAATTCTTTATTAATCATAAAGAATTGATTAGTACCCACTGTGATAAAAAATGTTGCTACCTCTCATGAACCCTTTGTCCAGCACTTGCACAATGCTGCTGCATGGGTGGCATTTATGAAAATCCCCAGATATCAGAGTATTGACATGAGAAATAGATCCAGCCATAAAAATATTTTGGATTTTTATTTTTCAAACTACTTTTTCATTCCATAAGGAGGGATTTTTAATTCTTCAGATACCTTATTGTATTAAGACACAGAAAGGAATGTAAATAAATATATATCTATCAGTCACAGTCTTGGGAATAAGAGAAGAATGAGGCAGCTGAACACATTCTCAGGTCAGTGGATATGTCAGGAACTACCATCCCTTAGATCTTGGTTCAGTTCATAACAACTCCATTTCTACTTCCTAAGCCATAATGACATTTCAGATAATATTCTCCAAATTGTCCTTCTGAATTCAGACTTGAATACTTTTATGAGAAAGTAGGAATCTATTTAGTTTTTAAAAACAAAACAAAAAAAAAACAAATCCTGCATTTAAAATCCCACTTCAAAGTGCCTTTGTGCTTACATTTCTGCAAAATATCCTTATGGCTTAACACCATGAATACCTTTTATTGTGCTACTTCATTTCTCAACTTTTTTTTTTTTTTTACAGAAACTTTTTAACAATCAGAATTTTATCACTTTCATGAGTTTAGGGTATTTTATCTACTCTGATTTTGTATTATAAGCACTTCAGCTAATACTTCCTTCTTTTTTCATTATCCTTCTACAAATTCAAAAGTTATTTTCAGGATTAGAGTTATTTTGGAGATTATTCTAAGTGATTACATCAATGTACATTCCCTTTCTCAGAATAATGATTATTTGCTAGACATGACTGCAAGCCTGTAACAACATTTGATCTTTCATGATCTCATAAAATTCATACTGCTTTTTGCATATAGCTTCTATTTAAAAGCATTAATAAATATATTTGTAAATCCCAAATCAGCCATTCTCTTTTTGTATTTAAGAAGGCTATTTCTTTCATTGAATGATTCCTTTTATCTGAGTCAACTTGGAAACATAAAAGTTGAAAAAATTGAGAAGAAAACAGTTACTAAATCAGTCTCTAACAGGAATAAATAAATAGACTGAGTAAATTAGAAGATTGCTGTACCTGAAGAAGAGTTTATTCTTTGGAGTAAACAGAAGTTTTGTCTATATATCCGTAGTTTTTCATTTATTAAGTTCCAATGTCAAAGAATCATATGTGGGGGGAAAAGGGGGAAATTAATAACAGTTGTGATGTATTTGGTTTGTGAAAGAAAAAGAAACTCAAGCCCCAATGAGATTTCTACTATAGAAAAAATATTAGCCATATTGAGAAGAAACACTTCATGAACATGTTTTGACAGTAAAAGAGGGAATAATGAGATTGTAATTAGCAACAGTCAAAGACTGTTGGAGCAACAGAATAGATTTCTGAAGTTATTAGTGTACTACTTAATTAGTGGATTCTATAAGCTGTAAAAAATGTAGATACTTAATCTACCCAAGAAGAATTTAAAGGATAAATCTAAGTGAATCTGCTGATTTGTTTACAGCATTACTTAAGCCTACTTAGAAAATAACTTTGTACAACTGTAGTGAGGAAACCATAAGAAAACCCCAGGTGTGTTTAACTGACATTTCATGCCTATTATACAGCCTTGAAGACAAAATATAAAACCAAGATTTAAAAAACTTATCAGCTGAAGCAAAATGTATAATGAGATATATAAAGGAATACCATTATAGAAAACAGTCAAGATAACATTCTTTATGATGAAAATACCATGGACCAAAAATAATCATTTTCTATGGAATACATCTATTTCTTGACATTAATGAATGATTTGGGAACTTTGTGTAATGCTTATACTGCTACAGTTTTTAGAGGGTTTGTTCAGAAGGCACAGAAAGAAAGAAGAACTTTTACAGGCTGACTTGAAGGCAAGGAGGGTGAGCTACATCCCTCACATTGCAATAGGAGCAGGAGGAGAGGATTGTGGTTGAGCTGCAGCACCAACCAGCTTAGATTTTAGGAAAAAAAAATCTTACAAAAATAGTAAAGAAGTACTGAAATACTTTATCTCATGATGTCACAGGATTCCTAATTCTGGAATTCCTGAAAAACTAGTGAAGATAAACACCCTTCAGGATGCCCATGGTCAAACTAGAGGACCAACTCACTCTCAATATGAAGATTCTGTGTTTATGCAGTGTAAAATTTCTGTGTACAAGGTAATTCCTGTGATACCAAGTGACAGGAATTTAAGTAAAACTCCTCAAGGGAGCGATACTGGGAAGGCAGGTAGCTAAGGCAATACTGAAGCAAACATGGGAAGTAAGGAAGGAATCAGAAACATGCAGTTGAAATAGCAGTGGATAAGTTAGTTTACCAGGGAACAAAGCTTAAATCATTCTTAGAAATCAATGAGGAAATGCAAAAGGCACTGGGAAAGTGCCAGAGTGAGAAGGGCCAGAAGCAGGAGGTGCCATTCAGCACAGTTGTGATGGATGATGCTGAAACTGTTGAGCAGATGCAAAAAGAGAGGAACAGAAAAGAGGGAACGTGTCAGAGAACTGCCTTGTGACAAATGCACTGCATTGAATCAACCCCTTCAATACTCTTTAATTCTTGATGTCATCCTCCTTTCAGAAAAGGGCTCTCTCATTTGATAAGCTGGGCAGTGATATTCTGACGTGCAGAGACTTTCTGGGCCTTTGCACAAGGGGAAGGAGACAGGCACCCAACAGAGCAGAGAGTAAGTGCAGATATATTTGTCAAGGAACTTCTTTGTAGCACTATGGCTTAGCCTATATGGAAGATGCAAGCAGAAGGCAAATGGAGTTACTTGGAAAAGGTGCTGCTGATCAGGGATACTGGGATTCTGGTTATCTCAGTGGGTAGGGTAGCACTGAGCAAAGCAGTGACAAAAGATGTAGTGGGGAGAACAATTTGTGTTTCAAAGCAGTTCTGGAAGCTGCGAGTCTCTCTAGAGAGGCTCTATAGAACCCCTCAAAATTCACAAAATATAAAACCTGAGGCATTTATACAACATCCAAATGAGAATTTGTTGCTTCTAGTTAAGCTAGGTACAGATTTTTTTTGATGTCCAAAATAATTATTTTTTGAATTGGTAACAAGGGGGTAAGAGAACTGAAAACAAGCTTATTTATGTCATCATTTTAACTCTCTTGTGCTCTAAAATATTTCTGAAATTTATTATGTTTTCTGAAAAGAATTGAGCCTTTTAGCCAAACTGCTACTATTGGTATGAAAACTGGAAAATTGTTTCTAAGTCTTCTTCTCCATTTCTATTTGTTTCCATACATACATACATACATACACACACACACACACATATATATTCACACACATATATATATATATATCTATTTTTCCATCTTCAATCCATCTGTTAATGCACTATTAACAGTTTATTTTCACACAAATTTTTCTGATCTTTTTCTTTTTAAATGTGTTCAAGGACAACATGAAACACATTTTCTTTAAAGTTTCACTTCTTGATTGAGCAAAGCAGCCTCATTTAAGCCCTTCCTGCAAGGGGGACTGAACATCTCCTTGATGCTCACAAGCACATGTTTGATGCACCAGTCTTAGATATTGAATGGTTTCTCTTGGTTTGCTCTGTGAAGGAAGAGCATGATAATACAACTGTATTGCCACACAAAATACAAATATTTTAACCTCCATTTTAATTTCACACTTTCAGCAGCTACATGGAACCTTCAAGCCAGATTCCTAATGTTTTGTTGATTCAACCATGATCCTGAATTTGGCAGCAATGAGAAAAAATTCCAGCTGCAAAATATGTTCAGAAACTATTCAATGTACAGGAACTGGTTTTGTATATGAGTTTTTTACTACACTTTAATTTTTTCCTTCTTTGAATAGCCAACAGATGCAACAGTTAATTCTATTAACTATTTTTCCTTTCTTTCCCCCAAACATTAGAATATTGATGGTGAAATCAATCTAAATATCAGATGTGATATCTGGATGGTAAAATGTCATAGCTGTGCTATATAAGTTTTTAAGAGCTTCACAAGTTATACATTTTGTATTGGAAAAAATTGTAAATCACTAGACAGGCCATCATTTTTAAAATATTACAGTGACCTACACATTTATTTCAAAACCAGACAAAATGTCAGTCATACCACAATATCATCATACCCAGAAGTCTAAAGGAAAAGTCATGTGCAAAAATGCTTCTTTATACATAACATTCTTTTCTGCCCTTTCTGTACTCATTAAATATTGTTGCTTACATTTACTGCTTGCTTTTTGGGATTCCAATTTAAATATTTGAGAAAAATATTCTGATTTATGTGACGATCAAAATGCAGATCTTAAATGATTTATAAGCACTACCAAAAAGGTGGAAAACTATGCTTGTATCATACTTAAAATTGCTGAATTTGGGAGCAAAGAAGGGTAAACAAGGGAGTGAGTCATATATCAGATAACAGTGTTTGTGCAGCTTTCACATAAACAGTAGTGCTGTGATCACTCTCAAGCTCTGCATGTGTCAGCCTTGTGTTCAGAAAGCAAATATGCATTTTCTCTAACCAAAGGAAAATGTAAACTCAACATCAGCACTCATGTTTTTTATTATATTAAACAATGCTTCAGAGCTCTAGTACTGAATCTGCATGAGAGGCTGTGCTGAATGTATGCAATCTAGAGAGACTTCTATTAGGAAAAAATATACTCCAGATGATTGTTACATTTTGATTTGACAATCTGACTCTGTCCCAAAGGCTATGCTCACTGCACTTGCAACACAAGTCCAATCAAATCTGTACCAAGCCAAAAAGTAATCACCTTCTGTGAAGACCATTAGCAGATTAAGCCTCAGATAAAAAAAAAAAAAAAAAGTTACATGCATTTATCAAAGAGCAGAAAACCAATAGCTTGTACATAAGCCATCTTTTCAATTGTATTTAGGTAAGTGATTAGTCTTTCTCTTATCACTATCATTTGACTATTTGACTTCATTGTGGCCATACTGTGACCCAAATACAGTAGATATATCAACAACCAGATCAAGTCTGATTCCAGCTGCAGGCTTTTAATGTCTACTGATATATCAGCATGGTAGCTCTCTTGCCTTTACTTACAAATGACTTATTGAAATTAAGTGCATCTATGGGAAAAGTAAAGAAATTCCAGAAATCATTTTGTTCTAGCAGCTTTAACAATCAAAAGGTAAATGGATTGTGTGAGTGAACACACATAGTAAGGACTCAAATACACACTGCTAGCATGCTTTCAAAGGCTGCAACATTATGAAATTATGTATTTCAGGGCTGGGTTAGGAACAAAAAACTGTTACATTACTAATAAATTGAGACCAAATTTGAATTTTCTGGAATGAGCAAAACTTGCAGGGGAAATGAAGGGGATGAATACTGTGAGGTTTCCATTAAGTTTTCCACTTTTGTTCAAGAGAAGTAATGAGGATTTCCAAATGAAGTAGGCAGTGATTCAGTGTCTAAACCTCTTGATCCTGTGAACTCTTTGAAACATGAGGCCATCTGCCACAGAAACTTTTTTTTCCACCACTTGTAGTATGCACCCATTGCTAACCATGCCCTTTGATTTACATCATGCTATCAGAGTTTTTCCTGCCATTACTATTGAAATTGGAAGGATACAGTTCTTGATTAATCAACCTGAAACCATAAAGTAAGAGAATATCCTTCTCTCTCTGACTGTATTTTTAATTACCTTATATTCCTTTGGGGCCTTCTTTCACCCTCTAGTGTGTATGGTAAACTTTCATTTATTTTATTCTTTTCAAGTCCCTCATTTTTCTCCAGCAAGACTTTTGATCAGAGAAACCTTTTGTCCTAAAGGCCTTTTCTTTTTTTTAGCACCTGGCAAAAGGATTTTTTTTATTTTCTTGTACGCTCAGTATGCTTGTGCCATAGACAACAAAAACCTATTTCTGCTTTCTTCAGGGCAAGCATTCTTGCTGACTTCCACCTCCCTTAGTCTTGTAAAATAAGTAACATTTAATATTTTCACTGGTAAGAGCCTTAGGACCTTGCTCATGCCACGGCCATTGACTTCAGCTGTTACAGGACAATAAGAGTCCATAGATAAAATGGTGTCAATTTCCATATTTTTTCTAGACTCTATCAACCAGTCTAACTTATTCTAATTGATATGCATGATGGGTATGGAATTAATTTTATGGGTTTGTACCATTTCTTAGAGTGCTGAGGTTATGGACCCTTAAATGCTTTCCACCCATTCCTATCATCAGCTTTCATTAAGGATCTGGCTGTGTCCCAGTCTAAATATACATCATAGACTTACAGGGCTGGTGAAGTCTATCACATAAACTATGTATTTGTTTTGTACTGCCATTACATCTGGGACACCTAGGTTAGGCTGTGTTTGGATAGCCATTTAGCATGTGGAAAAAATGGACATTAAACCACCACAGGAGAAGAACCAGGATACAGTTCCTGTACAGACCAAAAACTGTAGCCAGGGTCAAGCTCATCATGCTGCCAAGTAGTTCAGACACAGCTACATTTCTGCTAGGAGTATTCTTGTCTTATGATTCAGATCTCCAGTTTAGGTTACAGCTGAAGCACACACATATGCCCACATGCAGCTATAATTAATACCTAACACAGGAAATAGAGAAATTCAAAGAAACATGTCAACACTTAACACTTGCCTTTGTCTGTGATCCATTACTTCTCTAAAGCACTCTCCACAATGAGCTCAGGATCCCCAGTCATTCTCCTTAGATAGTTATTGGAGACACCCATGTCAAAAGGTGAAGCACTCTTCCCTTGGTGTATTAAAGTATCTGTCTGATCCCTCTCAGAGCCTACTGTACTCCTTCACTGATGTGAGTACTTGCTCCTCTCACATTTCCTTCTTAAATATCAGACATTTGATACTTTCATCCTATTTTCCAGACTATACAATTGCAGTTCACTGTGGAAAAGTCAGGATGAACAGGCTTTGGAATGCAGTGGTGTCACAAATGACACCTGAATGGATAAACTACTAGTATCTGATAGATACATGACAACATCTTTATTAATTTATGTCAGGCTTTCTGCACATTAAAAATATTAGTACAAAAGCAAGATGTAACACATATTACAAATCATTTACTTCAAATCTTTAACAGAAAGAACAATCAATAAATCCAATGCAGGGAAAAGGTCCAAGCCCTCAGAAAATCAGCTTGGCTATAGGATAAAATTAAGATTGGAAATTAAATTTAGAAAACCAAACAAAATCCACCACAAAATAAACAAAAACCCATACCCCATACCCTTGGTTGAATGTTCAAGAAGATCCATAAATCTCAAATTCCACAGTGGGCTGACACAGCAGAGAACTAGCTATTACATCATCCAAGTGACATACACATGCCTCTATAGTTATTTTTAATTATTCTTTTTCTACCACAGCTTCAGTTATGATATAGATCATTCATGACTTAACCATGATGCTACTTGGATTCATTCAAAGTTAAAGTTGCATGACAGAGGTTAAAATTATAAAAGATGAAGGTTAAAATATTAGAAGCAACAGAAAGTGGTACTAATGGAAAAACATATAATAGATACACTTTATGGACAACAAATATTAGATAACTCTCTCCATCCTATACACTACCTGCCAGTAAATCTTCCAAACCTCTGATAAAGAGTTGCTCTCAAACATGGAGTTCTTTCTTCTCTCACACTCCAACAAATATTAGATGACCCAAGGTCAGTTAGGTGTGTTAGTCAGTACTGGGCCAAAGTACAATTTATAGTACAATATATCATAATTTTTCAGTGTCAAAAAGTCAGTACTGTTATTTGATTAGCCGAATCCATTCCAATCTGAAAATGCCTCTGGCTTCAATATTCTGACAAGATTGCCATCTCACTGAACTCCAAACAATACAAGCAACGACCCCTGAAAGAAAAGGCAGTTTAAGTTCTGTGTGTGATTTAAGGGAGAACAAAACCAGACATATAGCATATATATACACAAAATTATAATTACCAGACTATCTTTGCATGCATGTAAACAAATACCAAAGATTTCAGACTGCAGGTATCAAAAATATGTCTCTTAGCAGGAATGCATTTGTGATACATTATATTTGAACAAAGAATCTATTTCAGTGATTTTCATGTATGCAACTGTTAAAATTAGAAATAGAATGGTTTAGAACCATTCCCAGGGCACACCAGAAAGGAGGTAACAGGCTGTAAAGTACAGCAGAGGACACAAAGGTAGATACCTTCAGAAATGGGTTAACCACTATCACACCCTTGCCTTCCAAGCCCATTGCTTACCTTTTGTGGCCTTCCCTTCCCTGGGATTGTGAAGGAAGCCCAATTTACCTAAAGTGATCTAAAGAATAGCCACATAAATCAGCTCTTCCACCAGGAGGATCAAATTAAGTTTGTTTAGTATGCTGATAAATAGCAATGTTATTCAGAATGAACTCAAATAGCAGTTTTGGGATGTGTTAATCCATTGTCTGTCTGAAACTCAGATGCCTGATTCAAAGCACCTGTCATAAAAGTATAATCTAGCACTGTAGTTCAGTTTTAACTATTTTGGTCTTTAGCCAAAACAATGAGGGAGAAAGGCTGAATTTCTTTTCTTAGAGAAAATATAGTCATGAGGCCCTCTCTCAGATACATGCCATTTCACAACAATCACAAGTTATATACTAGAAGAACTGGTAAGCATTTGTCAGCCTACAGCACTTCCCAAGAATCTGATCCATGCATATTTGAATAACTTTTGGAATCCTGCCAGACTGACAGCTTCAGTTAAAGGAGGCCAAAAGTGATACGTTAAATAGCACTATGATTACTTTTTATCTTCTTTATTTGGGATAGAGGCAAAATCAGTCCAGCTGCAATCCAAGCATGACTTTTAAGTCACTGACCAGGAAAAGAACATGCTAGAGTTTGCTCTTTCTTTTCAACTTGAAAGACTTTAAGCTTCTATCCAAAACATTTTCAATAGCAACTAGGAAAAGAATTCATCAATTTTTTTTTCAGTTAGCTGAAAACAGCAACAGTCACATAGTCATATTTTTTTCCGAAGCATTATTGGAATTTTATTGGATTTTATAACAGTGGCCTAACATTTCAAGTCAACAGCAGCCCCTTTGTCAAAAGACCCAACACAATTTTAAAAAGTGAATGTTCAACAGCATGCATGTGGTAGCTGCACTGAATGGATGGAATGGGAAAGATGATTCTCTAATTGAGACAGGACATTATGGACCATCCTCTTCCTTAAAAATAGCACTAACTGTAGCATATACAGTGAGGTCTATGCCCATTGTCCTCTAAGTGAAAACCTCAAGTTTGAAATCAGTATCAAAGTGGGTAGAGCAGTCTAGCCTTTTAATTTTTTACAAGACATATTTATATTGCCTTGCGTTTTTTAATCAAAGCTACAGCAGACTCTTTCACCCTTCCCCTAGATATAGAAACAACCATCCTTTGTCTTTTATTCACATTGTGTTGCAAAATACAGCCTTGTTTTGGTGTTGGGAGATTGGAAGGTGAAATGGAGGTCACCCAGTTCCCTGAGGTCAGCCAGCACTAATAACAGCAGCCTCTGGAGAATGCCAGCAGCGTCCCGTTTCTCTCAAGGTCAAGCAACTGCTGTAATCATTCAATGAGAGACTAATAAGACAATTCACAAGTCTTTTTTTTTTCTTCAGGGGTAAAGGACACGAATCCATATTGCTCCAATGGTTTTAAAATATTGGAAACAAACTTTTGCTGGCAGAAAGATTTAAAAATATAGAAAATATGTGCAGTAACTTCAAATAACAACCACTTGGAAGCAGTATTTTTTTGTTTTCCATAGAGATCAACTAATAATTAATAAGTACAGATAACATATAATGAAACCTGTGCACTTGGTCCTTAATTCAATGTCAGGGAGTAAAAAAGAAAATCAATGAAATATGTTAATTCATTTATTAAAACTATGCATATGCTCCTGCCCTATCCAGAATCATGGTTATAGACAATTCACAAGTCTTTTTTTTTTCTTCAGGGGTAAAGGACACGAATCCATATTGCTCCAATGGTTTTAAAATATTGGAAACAAACTTTTGCTGGCAGAAAGATTTAAAAATATAGAAAATATGTGCAGTAACTTCAAATAACAACCACTTGGAAGCAGTATTTTTTTGTTTTCCATAGAGATCAACTAATAATTAATAAGTACAGATAACATATAATGAAACCTGTGCACTTGGTCCTTAATTCAATGTCAGGGAGTAAAAAAGAAAATCAATGAAATATGTTAATTCATTTATTAAAACTATGCATATGCTCCTGCCCTATCCAGAATCATGGTTATACATGCAGACCCTGGCCCTGCACATCACACAGCCCCTCCATCCTCATCACTCTTGCAGATCCACTTGAGCCAGCCTCTTCCTTCTCAGGGCTTCTCCCAGCCCTGCTTTCATAAATATCAATGCAACATTCAGATTTAAACTGCAGACACCCTTAATCCTCCCAACACATTTTACCTTCTCATCCCATATGTGCCTCCCCGTGCACATGGTATTCAGATACAGACTAGCTTTTCCAGACAGCCATGGACAGGCAACTAAACAAACAAAACTGGGGTGTGTCCATGAAGGAAATAGGCAAATGGCAGCCTAAACTTTGGATATCAGTAAATCCTGCACCCACTTGACAGTAATGTACTCTTCAGCAGAGGTGGGATCAATCAAACCCAATTCTCTGCACAAATGTATTCTTATCCAAAAGTTTACAAAACTCTAAAAAATACCCAAGTTATTATCAGTATCACTTAATCTAGAAGTTTGATCAAATAAATTTAGAAAAGCTTAAAGAAAACAAAGCTATCTTCCTGCCTTTTGATAAAGTTAATTTATTTTGTTTGATATTTTACTTTTGTTTTATGGTACAGTACCTTTAGTATGACCACTGCTGAGCGTGATGTTGGGCAATTATTAAAAACCCCACACTTAGAAATAAGAATATTGACAAATTACTTTACTATATTTTAGTTTAATGTACATACATATCAAAAGGAAATGTACCAAGCCATTACACAAAAAATATTCTACAATTCCAGAATCGTACTCGGAAGCAATGCCACAGGAATCCTGAGCAGGCATAGACTTGTTTTTTGTATGAATTGCAATAAAACCCCCAAGCTTCATTACATCCTTTTATGACAGAGGTGTCACAAATCACCAGGAGTTATAAGCAGCTGTATGTCAAAACAGAATGCTGGTATTACAGCAAAATGACTTTCAAATTTGAGCAAAATTGTTACATTTTCTTTCTCTCTTGAAAAGTATTTTGCTACTTATTTCACTGAGTTACTTGAAGCTTATGGAGAGACTTTTGAGCATCTCTGTCAGAAAGCAATGAATTCACATTTCTGCTCTGAAGAAATGTATGGCAGGATGGAATGAATTATTCCAGTCAATATATGATTACTTGCTCGGTGATAGTGCAACCTTGCAAAGAAGAAATTGTCTTCACCTTTTATCTTTTATTTTCCACAGTAGATAGCAATTCACATTTTTACACTTTCACTCTTTTTAGTGCAATGCACTTGTTTAAAGAGCAGTAAAGAAAGCTCATGTCAAAATGCTAAAATATATCCAAGATCTGCAGATAAAACGTTTTTAGTCTTCTGTTTTAGATACTTCTTTCAAATTTTTTTGTAATGATGGACATAACAGTAGTTTGGGTGCTTTTCAAACAAAATGGTCAGCACAACAGAGAAAACTATAGGTCAAATTGGTGTGTTTTAAAGGCAATTTTAAAGTGATGAAAGAGGGTTAAATGTGGGCAGAATTAGCTGTATATATAATGATTTTTCAAAAGGAAATGTTACTATTAATGCTACTATTCTACTTTATGTCCACATAACCAGAAAGCACAAATCCTCTCTGAGACAATACAGTGCCACAAGGGGACAGCATATTATCTACAGCTGGAGTTCCTATCAGATGCTCAACTAACATGTTAAAAACATGGCTTTTCAATGGTGTGCATCCACATTAGGATATCTAATTTTGACCCCCCATGACCATTCTCTCCAGGGCAAGGTAATGGGCCGGATACTCTGCTACTTAACCTCAGCCTGTTCAAACTGACTTTGTTGAAGTTAAGGTGATACCCACCATCAGCACATGACCTGAATATTTGCTGAGTTTAAATCTTAAATTCTTGTTTGTCTATTTTTGGTTGCATAAGGAGAACAAAAAAATAAAAATAAAAAAATTAGTGGTATAGTATGTTGGTAATTTGGGGTTTGAAACTGGGGGAAGGAAGATGTTGTATATGAGGAACAGTTATTTTATTGCTTGAAAATAATTGAAAGTTTTGGGTTTTTTAACATTTGGAATGGAAAGTAGGGGAGAAAAACGATAGCTGTACATACACACACATATCTATATATAATAGTAATTACACCAAAACAGCCTTACTCTATAGAAATATTCATCTTCTAAAGTATTAACTAAAATGTTCAAAATATATGCTTCCCTCTTACATAAGAAAGTTGAAAAACCTGTCATCAACATATTCTATTATTAAAATTGGGCACTATAGTTACAGAAAACAATACAATAAAATTAAAATATTTGAGCACTATTAGATCATAAGACTGGATAAGAACTTGCTTTTCATCTCACCATCACTGCAGTTTACCAAATTTTAAAATTCTAGGACATCAAGCAAAATGAAAAAACACTGATGAAAAAGAAATGAATAATTGTCACTACTAGAAACAGTCACCATGGGAAAAAGAGCACTCAACATAAATTAATTTTATAATTTTCAATAATGCAAAGTCGATGGTTAACTACAAAGCTTGAGCTATAGCTCCTGTAAATGTCTGATTAAAAATAATTCATTGTCAGCTTCACTGATAATTTGCTACTAAATTACATCCTTTCACATATTTTTGAAATTCTCTCATAGTTAGGTGAGCTGGACAAAATGAAAATTTACATTTTAAGCACAAATATTCCAGAGAATAACTTCTATCAGATGACTGAAATCTGGAGCTATACTATTTTACTGCTGGCTTTTGATCAAGATTAACCATCCAGTTATGAAAACTTGTTTCTGTTTCTCTGCACTTGGAACTAAAATAATATTTACACTGACAGTGAACATTTCACAGTTGCTTCTCAGTCTAAACCATTTCTGCTTATCAAAACCATGTATAATTGTGACTCAGACATGAAGCTGCAACTGCAAACACCCTAAACCAAAATTAAAGGTTCATTACTCACATAATAGAAGACAAGTTGAAGCATTTCATAATGACACAGAATTTCCCTTTTGACTACTTTTGATCTTCAGTCTATTTTGGCCTGAGGTCAGCTGGCAAACAGATATCATAGATTGATTTCTGTGTATGTGTGTTAATGATTCCCCTTTCCATCCTTTGGCTCCAAATTGTCCTCAATTGGCATTGACTATGATGATATTAAAAAAATAGACTCCATAGAATTGTCCCAGTACTGGTCATAAATAAAATTTAAGGTTCAAAAGAAAAGAGTTCTTAATACTCCAAGGGAATACTGAAATTGATCCTAATACTATTGAAATATGCAGAGTTTAACTGAGTTCATCACCTTTAATTCACTGCATTCCCCTTTTGTAAGCACAGAGAAACATACTGTTTTAGCAAATCCAGATTTTTCTATAAATACTGGATTCTATTTCCCTTTCAAAACTAAACACAATTCACTCTGAAAGACACCAACCCAGGAAATTTGAGCCTGAAAAGGCTGACTCCTTTCTCTCTTAGGATCAGGCAGTATCACACAGTCAGAATGTTTATTCATGCAGCACATGAGATAATTAAATGACTCAACTTCTGAAAGTGTTTTTTCCACTTGCAATGTTAACTCAAAAATCACCAGCACAGACATGACAGTTCTCTAGCAATTAGAGACAAAGTGTCTGTATGGGAGTGCATACACAGAGTTGGCCAGAATAAAGTTTACTCTTTCCAGCAGTCATGAAGAGTTTACTTTAGAGAACTACTGAATAATATCAACACAAGCATGTGGTCCATGCCCAGATACCATAAATCTACAAGAACCAAATTACAATCCCTGTGTGAAGCCTTCCCTAAAGCAAAGAACTGCTGGGCTTCACCACAAGTAGTACAGGTGCCTGGCTGCTGGTGGGCAGAGAGCTGTTCCTCTTTCCAATATTGCTTTTGCAGCATTGCAAATAAAATAATGAACTACGTGACTGTCTGGTGAATGAGCAGCCAAACAAACATGTGTGCTCCTCTTACACCAGCGGGCATATTACAGCAGCCTGGTCCGTGCTTGGAGATTTTTGAGACACAGGAAGGCAGATTTAATAGAAAAATATCCATCTGAATATAAAACTTCTTAAACAGCCAACCCTTACATTTTTTTCCAGAAGCCAATTCTTCTGTATTGTAAGTGAAATAGCAAACAAATTGAACAGAATACTTAAATAGTTGTGATTTAAATCTTGGGTTCACTTTCAGATCTAATGAGCTATCTTTTCTAATTTTATACTGGAGAACACAATCTTCAGTCTCTCTATATGTATCATAACATATTTAGGCATTTTAATTTCCAGATTGAATCAGCTCAGGCATATTTACATATTTATTAGGAGAAATGTTAATACAAATCATTCTGTTTGGATTCTATTGCAAGCTTTTTGGGTAGGAGCAATATAAGTCAAGTGCAGCCATTGCTAAATCACTAATAACCTCCTGAAAGCTTGATTTTTACTATTCCAGTTTCATATGCTGAAATAATTACTATGATAAAATGAAATGGAACTTTATAAATGGGCTTATTATTCTGATCTACAAATGAATAGAAAACCTTTGAATTCATTGTTATATAGATTGTAACAATAAAGGATTTTTACTATCATTACTCAAAATCTGAGGAACTTCATTATTTTCTTGAATATAAACCCTGCTCATCCATTTTCATGGACTTGTCAAGAAAACAGAATTATGCAACTGTCACTCAAATTAAATGAACTTAATATATTACTGTCTACAACAAAAGTGAATGTTTACCTAGTAAGCTTCACCTTTTGTAAAGAAACAATATGGGAACTGCAAGACATTCAAAATATAATTGGAATGATAAGAGAAGGAATAACGTATAAAAATATTAATATACCTTTCAAAGGAGGTATACAAGAGAAATATTGACCTAATAATCAAGTGAACTATTACCCCAATATTCAAGTTCAGTTAAGTGCTGAGTGCTGGACACAGAGGCCATATATTGTAGAATTGGCTGAACATACTAAAAAACATTCACGAATTTCCAAAACAAGATGTGCTCTATACAAAGTACAGCCCAACATGTGTAGGCTGTGTATGTGACATCTTTTAAATGCACTCTTAAATACATTGTCAGCAGCAAAGCAAGCTCAAAGAACTGGGTGGGTTGGATGTGGGCTGGTTAGTGAAGGATGATCTGGCAACGACTGACACAGTTCAACTAAACTTCATTGTCTTGTTCTTCATATAACAGCAAGCTTGGGGAAGTGTGACAGCCCAAACTGGAGAGTAACAACCCATAAACCATCTAAAGAAACTGGACATATGAAAACCCATAGAATTAGAGATTATTTAGGTGGGGGTGCTGAACACAGGCTGATGTGCCTTCAAGGCCATGTTTATGATTAAAAAAAATGGAGGGGGGTAATGGGAGAAGTGGTAACAGCTGGGCAGGTTCAGGGGCCCAGAGGCCTGGCCAGCCCCAGCACAGTCACAGCCAAGGTCAGGATGCACATTTCTGAGAAATTACTCACAAGGACAGCAAGGACAATAAGGCAGTATCATGAAAGTTTAACATAGATTTAACAAGGGAATATCATTCCTGTGCATGAGGAGAAAACAGTGCAACATAACTTGATTTCAAGAAGACTTATGTTGACTCCTGCAGGTTCCTCATTAACAAGATGAGAACTGGACAGACTTCTAGATGGTTTGAAAACTGTCTGGACTGCTGGGCTCAAAGTCTGGCAAACAGTAGCTCAAGTTGTAGCTGGTGTTCACTATGAAATACATTACCCCAGGGATTGATGCTGGGGCTCATATTGTTCATACTGCACTGTACTTTAAGTAAAGTAAGGACTGCTATGAAGTAAAGAAGACTGCTTGACACACTGAATTGCAGTTACAACTCACAGGCAACTTTAGAAACTTGAGGACCACTCAGTGGGTCAGCCAGCCTCCCTAATTTACCTAAGTACACTTAGATGAGTAACAATATTCTGTACCTGTAAGTTTCTTGTTTTTTTCTAAAATGAATTTAATACAAACTAAATACTGTTTGTGTTTCTGCATGGAGAATAGCTGTGCTAGTGTTTACATCATTATCTAATACTACAGAAATGACAAGACTAGATTCCCTACCTCAAACCAGCAACTCAGAAACACGTAGTAATTTCTAGTACAATTTTCAGCCTATAAAATTTGTTTCCCAGAGCTGTCGTTGATTTATGTATGATTTGAAGTCAACTAAAAGGACATGTTTCTGGTGAGTGAATTGTTTTACTAGATAAACTCATTTCTTTTCTCATTCCAAAGAGGCAGCTAAAATCATATTTTTAATAGAAATAGCCTTCCCTTGTTAACCATGTTTGAGTTCCACATTGGAAAGAAAGAAAATGATCATAAGTCTATAAAGTATGGTGGAATCCTTTTGCAATCACGTATGAACGGTCACACACTGAAACCAGCCCAGACCAAGTGGGCAAGGAAGTAACATGCTCCCCAGTAAATACAAGTAGATGTTTTATATTTTATACATAAGAGGCACCCAAACATTTACAAAAAGTGCAAGAAACCTCTCAGAAACTGAAGTCTATTGTGATCACAGAATTCCTCATTCCAGTCCTGTATATGCCACTTTTACACAGGGTGGAATTGAGGCTCCCAAGCAAGAAGCGTCAATGTAACACAAAACCCATGTCTTCAAGGACTAGCTCTGGTTTCATTCCATGGACCAAATTCCATTTAGGAGTAGGAGACAAATCCTACTGCACTCCCAAACAGCACAGTTCAGTGTAGTTTCACCCAAAGGAATCTGATATGCACCCAGTGATTTCCAACATGAAGGAAAGCACAGGAAATGGAGACCAATGTATAAAATCCATACAAAAATCACATTCCTGTCCCAAATTAAAACACTAATGCAAATGTAGCTCGAGCATCCTGTAGTACCAGGCCTGGTTAACAGGTATTCCTCTTAAGAAACAAAGGTCTCCCAAGCTACCATCCTTAAATTAAAATGCTAGGAAAGGTTTGCAGAAGACAAAGGTAAAATCAAAATTGCTTATAAAATTTTCAGAAAAGCTAAATTTATCCTATTTAGATATTTTCTGCCCATTTCACAGTCTTTGCTGGGACCTCTCATTGCAGATGTGGGCGTTTTTCAGAAAACTAGAAAATCAGTGTTAACAAAAACTAGAGCTTTTAAGAAAAACACAAACCTTGCACAAACCAAAAACTAAACCAACATTTTCTTTTACTTTGTCTAAGATATAGAAGGGCCAGATCATTTACTAAAAGTTCAATCTCAATTAATTCTCATCACAGAATTACTGCCTCACATTCCCTTTTCCTCCTCTGTCCATCCAGAAGAGTAGACAACATGCCTGTAACCAAAACCCACACCACTCCCAAAGCCAAACCAAAAGATCTAACACCTGAGGGTTCCCTTCAATCCAGGCAAGTTTCTTAGCTAGCAGAAAATGCAAATTTCAGATTTTAAAAAAATATACACTTCTACAGTGACATTTGCATTCAGAGTGATTGCAAAGAGTGCTGAAAGTTGTTATTAATAAGGATCCCTGCTGTTGTTTTGTTGTTTTACTCAGTGATTTATCATCTTCATATCTAAGAAGGAGGAGGTCAGACTGCAGAAAGGAAATTATTCATTCCAGGTGTCATTTCTCCTTCCATTGTCAGCTGCAGAAAAAAATAGCAATTTCTTCTTACTTAAAGACTGCATAAAATAGGAGCACTATCCTGTTCATTCAGGTTCACAATGAAACATGCTGCCCCAAACATATTCTTCTGAGAATACAACTTTCTAATCTGACTGATCATTCTTCCTCAGTCAAATCTCCAACACATACAAATAAATAATACTTCATCTCTTTTATTCCATAATTTATACAGAATTATGAAATTTCATAATTCATATTACTGCTAGAGATTATCACATGTTCAGTGACTTAAAACACTAGGGTAGCTGTATTTATTTACTAGTTCTGGTTTGATAATTGCTGTGAAAATTGACCAACATTGTTATGGTGCAGATGGATACAACAGTCAGTAATCAATCATAATGCTAAGTGTATAAAGCAATTGAAAGATTAAATGTTAAAGCATTAAAATACAATGCTGAATTGACAAGTAATATATTATTGCCTATTTTTTCCTAATGAAGTGGAAGTAATCAATCCTTCAAAGCATAGCACATGAGTCATCCTATTCCTCTTCAAAACATTTTTCATAAATCTCACAAGTTTTTCACTCAACACCAGTCAAATTTGCAAAACTCTCCCTGACACATCTTTTTGTTCTCTGCAAATGGTGGCCAACAAAAAAGGAAGCTCCTCATACTCATCCAGCTGTCATTTGCTCCATTTTTTTCCAGGCACAGACTTTATTTTCCTGATAGGATTATGGGGCATTCCCACAGAAGGTGGATTACAAAGTGAAAGACAAGATACGAAAATGTCATATCTTCTAGAAGCAAGCAAGGAGAATGGTTTCTATTTCCTGTTTATGTCACTCCACTCCATTTGCCAGCAACATCATCCAGAGCATGGTCTCCCTCCCAACTCTAGTTTTAGTTTCCAGTCTCTCGTGCTTTGTGGGAGTCAGTCATCTGCAGTAACAGATCACCATTTTGAGCTGTTGTACAGTATTACTTACAAGACTCTTATTTCTGACAAAAACACTTTGCTCATTTTTATGTCTACGTTCAGAATATCAAACCAAAATAATTAATTTTTTCTGAAATGTCTCAGAATATGTCCTTGATTTCTGTACAGAGTTATTTCATCAGCTACCAGTAGAAACATAAATCAAATTACATCATGCAAGTAAAGCTTATTTGGGACTTTCTTTCTACCAGTTATTGTACAGAATCAAGAGAACAAGGATAACAAGCACAATACCAAAAAAAAATCTACTGTAAGGACTGAAAAAAATACTATCTTTGGTTTTAAAAAGACATAATTATGGCAAAAAACACTTCACAGGAAGAAAAAGTTTGCTTCATAGAGAAAATTTAAAAACTTGCCCATGGGAAAAAGCACAAATAATTAATTTCATTTGCTTGCCAGAAACTTAGCTTAGACATTAGGAAGTTAAAACATAAAATTAATGAGTCATGTAAAAGAAAGACAGTTGACATAGTATCAGATTGCCCATGAATATCATGAAACCTCTACTAACATAGGTGTAAAACCAAGTAATCTTTCCAAGTCTGAACTAAATGTTCCTTCTAATTCAATTTTCTACAGTGCTTTGACTTGGCTCCCTAGAACTGAATGTTCAGATACTAAAACAGAATACATTACAAATGTCAGAATTGCCATCACAATATAGTTTTAATGAGCTAGAAATTAAAATACTGGTCTTTGTGAAGCAAAAAGTCACACCAGCTGAGCTTTCACTGTAGTCTGATAAAGACAGCCCCTGTTAAGAAGTATTGTAGAGAAGGGTTTGACAATAATAGGGATTCCTATCTGTTCAGTGCAATACAAGAATGATGGCTGATACAAGCAGCCAAACTTCAGACAACCAGGATAAAAGAGGTGTTGTCACAGTACAGAAGGATATTGAAGGAACAACAAAGAGGAAGACAGAATTGACACTTGCATACATCTCATTAGAACGAAAAATTTGATTGAATACTTCACTAAATATAACAGATCTTTCAAACCACAAAGCTTGCAATTTAATTAGTCCTATCTCAAACAAACAAATGAGAAAGATTTATAAGCATACAGAAGAATTATAACACTGACAGCTGATGGCTTACAAGGAAAAACAAATGAACTGGTGAGGAAACCAAAATGTATCAAGCATTGCCATGTATGGTCATGTATGTTCTTATGTGCTATACATAAGATATCTAACATATTAAGCATTTTTCACATTACAAATTTTATATAGTATTACAATAATATGTTGTCTATAGAATACATTTATTCTATTGGTAATATATAAAAATAGTAATGTGTAATATAGTATGTTAATATTGATGGTATATAGCTAATTCTGAATATGTTATTTCTATGTATACATATATATATACACACACACACATATTTTTGTAATGTGCATCAGAAAGTTCTCAGATCCAGAGGAAGATATTTCACTAGATACATGAAACTCCCTAGACCAGCCACAGCTTGTAATGAGAGTGAATCCTTTGTTTTAAACTCACAAGATTTCAGTAGGTAAAGCAGGTAAGGCAGGTACGTGAGCATAGATTTGATATTTCCAATACACTCCACACATCTGAGGTCACATCATACTACAAAGATTTATACTCCTTTTTTGCATTTACTATGTCTGTATTTAATAGTGAAGTTTCTTTTTTACTTTACTAACATATTGCTAAGACTCTGATCTAAAAGTAGTCCTGTTGGGCTGACTATAAATGGGGAATGTGCTTACCTTCTAGTTTGCAGTTAGGGAGATTTGTCATAGTGCTAAAATAGCACTTGGGATTCTTGAAGATGATGAGAGACCAGTAAATTTGGAATAAAGCTGGTTACAGCAAATTAGAAATAAAATTTAACAGCAAAACCTTATCCTCTGCACTGGAGTACAAATGGAACTTGCAGTCATACTTTTGTTATACATAAATGCACACACACCAATATGTAAAGTTATATAGCTCTTATCTACAAAGGATACATAAACTATGTTTGTCTTCTTTAAAATCAGTTTAAAATCAGCAGTTAATTGACTATGGACTTAAGGAGGACTTTGTGGTTAACAATAGCAATGTTTTTCTAATCATACTTTCTCAGCTATAGTAAACAGATTTTTGAGCATTCTTAAATGACTTTGAAGAAGCATCTTTCTAAATTACAAAATAAGAGCTACTGCATATACAGTTATTTTTGTTATTCTCTGAATTTCAACATTGAAATAAAACAACAGAAGCTCCTTGAAAAGAGGGAAAGGGTTACACTTCAATTAAGGGTCTTCATTTTTTTCCAAGGCAATCCTTTGGAGCTGCACAAAATCCCATTCAACAAGCATTCAGTTTTTCATTGAAAAGCATCAGAAACCAAAGCACAACTTAACAAACAGCAAATATACTTTTTTGCATTTTCCTACAGACATATTTTTTGCAAGAAACACCAATATACAGTGTGTAACAAAAAAAGATATGCAGGAATTAAGGAAGGTTCTCACAGAGGAGATTCTCCAGACCCTTAATCATGTTAATCATCAAAGCTGGACACAGCACTCCAGAAGAGACCCCACTGGTGCTGAGTAAAGGGGAAGGATCTCCCTCTTTTACATGCTAGCAGCACTCTTCCTCACGCACCTCAGGGCACTACTGACCTCCTTTGTCATGGGGCACACTGCTGGCTCGTGTTCAGCTTGGCACCACCAGGACCCCCAGCTCCTTTTCTGCTGAGCTGCTTTCCAGCTGGGTAGCCTCAGCAAATATTGGTGCCTGGGGTTGCTCCTCCCCACATGCAGACTTCCCACTTGCCCTTGCTGAACTTCAGGACATTCCTGGCAGCACATTTCTCCAGCCTCTCAAGGTCCTCTGGATGACAGCGTGGCCCTCTGGTATCCCAGGCACTCTTCCATGTTAGGGGTGATCAACAAAGTTGGTGAGAATGCACCCTGACCCATCACTCAGATCATTAATGAGATAGACAGGATCCAGTGTTGTCCCTGTGCTACACTGTTAGTTACTGGCCTCCAACTACAGACCACAGGTTGTTAGCAGAATAGTAGTTTCAGGGTCTTCTTTCTTCTTATATTTGTAGTTGTACCACAGAATGCTATAGATGTCCTGACATGCCAACAGTTCTACTCCTATATTTTATGACAACATGAAGAAAATTAATTTACAGTAGAATAAGGCACAACTTATGGGTATAATTTCTGTCCAAGAGTAACCTAATTCAAGTCAGTATCTCCATGAAGAGAGCTTAAAAGAATTTGCCTCATCACGGTATCCACATCAAAAATCCAAAACTGGGACTGAGAATTTATCCCTTTTTCTGTACCTATCAGAGCAAAGCAACTCTAGCAGCCTGAGGGGTCAACAGACTGAACAGTAAATTTTTCATTAGACTTTTTTAACCCTCCTCATTCTCTCTTTGCTCTTCTTTTGTATCTCCAAATTCCTATTTTCCTTTGCATCTAGCATTTATCTTTCAGCATGCTTTCTTTTGTCCCACTTCTGATTGTCTCTCATTGTGCTCCCATATTTCCCATCTCCTAGATCTGCATATATTAAAAAATCTTACTTGCTTCATGTTACATTCAAGTATTTGGATATCTGATTAAGGGCATCCTGTGAATAAAAGCCTGTAATTAAATGGATAACAAATTTTGGAGCCAAAACCATTCCATTAAATAACATATTCAGTATTAAGCAGTATTTTATATGTTAATCAGGATGTAAAGCAAAATGTCTTTTTACATCTCTCTCTTCTATGTTTCATTACCATGGCCAGTTTTTGACAGCATTTTTCTCACATTCTGTACATTGCTGTGTATTTGTAGAAACGTAGGATGCCAAAACCTGCTGTTTATACTCAATGAATTGTATCTTAAAATCAGAAAGGAAGACAAAACTTGTTCAAACATCCCAAATGTCTAACAAAGCAGAACACTTGCCACTACCGTCATCAGTCCCCTTCACCACCTGTGGTCCTCTAAGCAGAGTTTAGATTTTGGGAAGATGGGGCAGAGGAAGATGTCATGCCACTGCTGCCAGAAGTCTCCTAGCAGTTACTTGCCATGTCTCAACAAAACCTATGGTTTCTACAAGCTGGTATTGGAGTTGGGGACAACAACTCAAGCACAGAGAAAGCTTTTCTTCCAGAGCAGCAGCAATTTACCAGTCATGTCAAAGCACACAATATGGCCTGACAGGGCTCTCCCACTCTCTTCACACATTGCTGAGTGCCCACTATAACTATTTAAAAGCTTGGCGTGCACCAGATTCTTAACAGAGCCTGAAAAGCTAGCAGGCAATTATATAATGGCTCAGGGAGGGAGGAAGAGGGAGGCTCTGCCCAATGCTGCCAGCACAGGCCCCACAGTCACTGAACAGAATTTCCTTTAAGTAATTTCTTAGCCCAAATGACACTGATGAACTGGAGTTGATGGTACCATGCTCACTCAAGAGCTGGCACTACTCATCAGTGTGAGCACATGGCAAGCAGAACAAGACTCCTCTGTGAATTGCTGTTTTGCATCACAGATTGAGGGTCAGGAATTAAAACACTGGGTTAATTTTGGATCAGGTCATACACTGAGAAGAAATATAAAGAACTACTAGATATAAACTATGAATTTAAGGTAGATCTTTTATTCCAGCTGTAGGATGGAATTTAAAGACTGATATAGAAGTTTGATTGGTTTTGAGTGAAAAATGCAGAAGAACGAATGTACAACTAAAAGAGAATGTTGAAATGTGGCCAGTATATGAAAAAACATTTTACCTGATTACCCTTAGTGAGGACAGTAGTTTGTGGGTTTCCTTCCTGGATATTCCCATTTACACATTTTTTAGGAAATATTTTAGTTTTTGAGTGTCTTCCAGATTTAAATTTTACATTTGATTATTTAATGCAAATAGGTCCAAAATAACAGAAGAAACACATGCTACAAGATGCACTGGTTTGAGGAAGGAAATGGAAATGTAAAGGAAGTAAGAGAACTGTAGGGCAAAGCAAACCCATTTGGTTATTCCATTCAAGGGCTTCTCTTTCTAACACTTTCTCTTGAAAATAGAAATGAGCCCAAATAATGGTTTGAGATCCACCACATAAACACATGGCCCACAATGGAGTTGTGCTTTTTTTTTTTCCCTAAGGATTCAGGTACTTTCACTTTAACTCCAACATGACCAAAAAAAATTAAAGCTTACTAAATATTGTTACTTGAGGAGCAGTGTAAGGGATAGACAAGTTTAAAACCACATCAGGGAAACATCTGCAACCAATATTCAAAGTTTTAGTAAGAAATAAGAAGTTCTATGTATTATTACTATACCAATGCACTCAATTTTACAGCATACGCTATTTCCTCCAGTACCACTCCTTATTGGAGTAATCTATTGCCAAACTCCTGATAAAGCCTGCCTGTAAGAAAAAGAGCAGTTCCAAATATTTGTGTTTTTACAAGGACTGGATGCAGACTGGTATGTTAGAAGTCCTATAGCTCTATTGTGTATCACTAATACCCAGACATTTCTTTACTTATTTACTACATTATTTCAATCATACAACAAGCAATTAGATGAATGTGAGGAAGACAACTAAGAAGATACACTTACTAAAAATAATTCTAGAAGCCCTTTGACACATGGCACAAAACTTTGCCCTTTAAGAGACCTTGGCTTCATCGCTAGCACTAACAGGTGAAAAAAACCAACATGTAACAAAGGAACGATGCCCATTTCCCACTCAACCCCAACCTGCTCCCTGACAAACTAACAAAGCTTTAAAGACTGGAAAGAAAGAAGCACCAGCAGCACAGGACCTTGAAGGTGAAAGCTGCAGAGCGCACCTTCAGCACTGTGATAAGGGTGACAAAGAAAAGCAAGGTCAAGAAGCAGGAGAGCACCAGCCTGTGTCAGAGAGCAGATCATGCCAGCCTAAAGAGAACAGGACCATACAAGCATAAGGCATTAGGACTAGAAGGTGAAGTCTCCTAAATACATTCATATACTCCTGTCACGATCCGTTCCAAGTGATTACACAGTGATTTTAAGGTGCAAAATAAACCACTACAGGCACAGAGGATTTGCAGTATTCAAAATCAACCACTTTGAGTTTATTGAATCACAACAGAAAAAGGGTGTTGGAGGGGTCTGGGGAAAGAAAGGAGAAAATAAGGAAAAGGGGAGAAAAAGGGGATATAGGTTGGGGGGAAGGGTTATAGCTACCGAGACGTGGTTGTTGCGAGGGTCCAGCCGTCGTCGAAGTTCAGGTCACGTCCCGGGGAGATCTCAGCATCTCCAGCTAACTCAGGGGTTTTAATTACTGAAAGTTGTGAGGGGGGAGGAAACAGATACAATAGGGAATAGATGTAACAGGTAATCTATGTTAGCAGTAACAGGTAGTCTCTGTTCTTGGCAGTAAACAAGAGCCATTGTTTTCATGGCTCAACAGTTGCGCCTGTCGCGCTGGGCAACTTCTTCCCCCTCCCGCTCTCACTGCACACTCCCCCCGAGTTGGGAGGGGGAGTTTTCAGTCCCAGTCTCTAGGAGAGGGGGTGCGAGGGGGGTTCCTTGCACGGCATCGCGTTGTTTCAACCCCTTGGTGAGGAGGCCTGCACTTCTGTTGTCTGTCACGGTGGTGAGAGGCAGGCGAGGGGGGTTCTTCTAGAGGAGGGACCCTCCCAGAACTCAAACCAGCCAGGCCAAGAAGCAGAGAGAAAAAAAGTCCAGTCCATACTTCAGAAAAGGGCACGACTTTCCCTCCGAGTTCAGTGTGATGTACTATGCAAACAGCACCTGCGGCAAACAGTGGACTGAGAGGCACATGGTTTTCCTCCCCACTGGTCCAGAGGTCGCGATGGTCTCACAAAAAGACAATTGGGAGGCAGAAAAAATGGAGATATTTTCAGACAGGCTCTCACAACTCCAGACCAGTCAAGGAAAACATCTTGTACAGCTATTAAGGAAATACAATCTCAAATAAAACCATTCTCATTTAGATGCTGCCAATGTTACACTAAATGTTGTTAATACTGCTGCAAGACTGTGGCAAATTTGTGATAAATGAGGAAGAAAAATATCCCTTGAGTGTTAGAATTATACATTGGGACTAGAAAACCATCAGAAAATAAAAAATTTAAGAGATTTAGATAACTGGGTAAAATAATAATGTGTGAATAGCTAAAGATATTTGTTTTTTTCTCCTTTTTTAAAAAGCCATAAACATGCTTTGAGAAGAAAACATGGGAATATAGCACTGTCATTGGAAGATTTGGGTTTAGATTGCAAAAGCAATTCAAAGAGCACCAAAACAATCATTATTTTTCCATTATTTTTAATGTGAGTTTTTAAGTCTTATAAAAAGATATCACTTATGAATGCAAACTGAAAACACAAAGTACAGCAAAGACTGGTGGCTGATGCAGAGAAAAGGACAAAGAAAAGTCTTTTCTGAAGAAAATTCATTTATAACAAAGCAAAAAATATGCATGAAATTGAACAGTTAACATCATTCTTTTCTGTTTAAACACTGTCTTATGTGGGTTCATCACCTATAAAGCTTAACTTATCATAAACCAACCTCAAATGTTTGGATGCAGATCCATGGTTAATTACAGTAGGGTTTATGATTTTTCAAAAAGATGTTCTACTTTATCTTTTACAAAATCCTAACATGCCAAACAGCTCCAAATTGCCACATTGCTCTGCTATTAATAGATCAAAAAGAAACTTCTATTGACACTGCCCTGGAAAACAGTACCAATTGATTTGTCTTATTCACCTACTTTTTAAGAAAATAATGAAAAAACCCCTAAAATCCAAACTGTATGTATTTATACTCAAGGCAACATAAAACAAAGAACAGAATGATAAATCAAAATATACATAAATATTATTCTTCTGAAGTGAGTAATTGTAAATGTAAAAAATTTCTCAGTTTTCAGACAAAACCTGTGATGTTAAACTGAAATACAGGCATTGGGATATCTCCAGCAGTAGAAGTTTGGATCTTGCAACATCTTGAAATTTCTAGTCTACAGTAATAAACCAAAGTAAGATAGGCAGATAGGTTCACAGGAAGCATATTTGCATAAATATTTTCATAGCATTATTTTAAATATCAGAAAAATATTGATAATTTTTTCTAATGAATAGGAAGAGTCAAAGTAAAAAAAAATAGTTTATTTTCAACAGGGAAGTATTTCCTTGAATTATCTATTTGCACCTACCATATGTTTTTGCTTTCCACAAAACTACCATCAACAATATTTTCTGGCACGTAACTTGGCTCACTTTTTTTCCCCTCCTGGAAACAAAACCATACCTTTATGTTTCAGTTTATTACAGAAGATGGCCAAATGTTCTCCTGTGAATGCACATGTAATTCTCAGAAAGAAAACAACCTTGATGGAAATGATGTATTATGTATGACTGTGGTTCTGCTTTGGAGCTGAGCTGGATATTCTTCCCACAGTTTTGGGGGAATTACTGGCAGAATTTCTTTGCAGATGGAGCAATACTACAGCTGTCCTTTACAAAATGGGAAAGCTTTAGATACCAACTGTCCCCATTCTCATTTCCCTTCTGTCCTATTACTCTTAGGTAAACTACATAAACAGACATTTTAAAGACACATCAGTAGGATTGTTTCTCAGCCTTGTCAACTTTCTTCACCAAACACACTTCAGCATTAAAGACGCCCCGTATGGGTTCAGAACAGAGAGGTAACGTGTAAAATAATAGATTATTTCCATTTGAATTAAATATGAAGAAAAACTTATGAGCAAATTCAGACAGATTAGCTAATTGAAGAGCAACTTCTAATATTTTGACTGTTAACTCCTACTTTCTGTGATGGGATCCTTATTAGAGCTAAAATTTAATAGAAAAAACTTCCCAATTCACACATCTCCTATGGTGGTGATTCATCATGCAAGCTGCTGCCTCATGCTTGAACATTGACAGTGGCTGGTATTCCAGAGTGTCAGCAAAAACATTAGAAAAAAAAAAAACAGCTAACGTTCAGCACTTAATGCTATCAGTGATGAGGAGCACCTCCCCATCCCGAGCTTGGCAGCACCACTGGCTCTGAGCCTGCCCCTCCAGGCCCAGGCGATCGCAGCTTTTATGATGGGATTGGTCTCTGACCCAGATACTGCACTGATCACTGAAGCTCTCACTTGGCAGGAGTAACTCTGACCTACTGTGCTAATAATTTTGCTGATGGGAACTAATTAAATCCCAGACAGTGTACACACTCTCTTTAACCTAGCTGTTAACAAGCTTGTAATGAAACTTCAATCAAGTCACACTGTGCCCTGGGTAAACAAGCTTGTTCGCACACATGCACGTGTGTCTAAAGTCCTGTGGAATGAGTGAAAGTAAAATAAAAACATGGTGAAACAGACTGAAATGGCCTGTGTTTACATACATCTCATCAGTGACCAAGATAAAGATGAGAAATGAAAGTGGCTCCGTTTCTATCTCTAGGGCACTTCCATACAGGTCGAGTTAGGACAATCCCAAAGAGACCTGAATCTCACAGCCATGTAAGTAGAGTCCTTCTCTGCATTAATGCACCAGTGCTATGGAAACACACACTGAAATTTATCCAATTAAATTAAAAAAAAGTTTATTATAAAATATCAATTATTTGAAGTAATTTGATATCCATAATTACTGTTCAAACAGACAACTTGTAAAGATATTAGAAAATTGGGTGCCTAGAGTGAAGAGTTGCATATATATTCATGTTAGAATAGACTTGGTCACTTAGATGATTCTGAAACAATGTTTGCATCTACTTAAATGTTGGTGTCACTCTGCTAACCCCCAGGATTCCCAACAGCCATGGTTAAGGCTTATAACTAAATCTAACAAAAAAAAATTATCTCCAAATGCTTCAGGTTGAAGTAAAAAAATAAAATTAAAAACAGAGGAGGTGAGGGGGCATTATCATACATGGCAAAAAGTCCTAACATACTCTACAATATTCTAAGTAGGAAGGAGATTCCTGTGCACTCTGTATGCACACACCACAAGTAATGGACTAATGTGATCAGGTTAACAGAGAAAGCAGGAGGTAACAACATCACTTCTCCTGCTAAATCACTCCAAAATTCAGAATAATCAAACAGAAAATAATCTTTGTGGATTAGAATAATATATGTTGAAGAAAAGTATGCAGATTGATTGTTCTTCATTTCTCTTTGACAATTTTGAGCTTCAGCATAGGAGTGGTAGCTAATGCCATTTGAATGAGGCAAGTTCTGAAACAGCAGAAACTCTGCAAAAAATAGCCTGTTAAATTAACCAAAATATCACATTTTAATAGATTAACATCTAACCAGATTTCAATAAAGGTTTGTGTCTGGTTCTATGAAATATTAACTACATGTACGCAAACTTTATGACATAACTAAAAAGTTAGACGTCTTCTGTGAAAATTGAAGACAAGTCTAAAGCTTGTATTTTGTTCTAATATCTATAAACTGACCACCTGAGTGACACTCTAAAATCTTCTATGCTACTGGTTTGCCTCCACCAGACTCACCTAAACTGGATGTAGACACTTGGCTACATCACGTACTTCTACCTCTGAAAAAGAGCACTAAAATTAAACAATTTTAAATCAGGCTCTTTGACCTTTTCTGATTACTAGTGTCCACTCAACCTTTCCAGGATGAATGGTAGATATCTTTGTCCAAGACAGTTTATGCAGCAATCACAGTACTTCCCTTAAGTTAGACAAATTAGGCGGTCACTTAACAGGGAGAAAGGCCAACATCAATTGCAGCAAAGGTCACTCAGTTCAGTTATCATGCACTGTATTAAATTGTCATCAGATCTGAACAGCAATTTCATCAATAACCCATCCAGCCAGAATGGCTGTGAATGTTTGAAAGCATACACCCTCTCTGTGGGGGACAGAGAGCAGTCAGGACACTCACACGTGTAAGGCAGGGATATAAAAGCCCACAAAATAAACACCTGAAGGGAACAAAGGCTCCCACCCACCAGTTTGGGGCAAAAGAAGAAGGAACACACACTGATAAACGAATGACATACAGAATAGTCTTTCCCATAGGACTATGAATACCACCCTATCTATCTGCTACTACTTGAGAGTACAAACTCCTTCCTTCAATCTTTGCCTCTCAAGTTTTTTTGGTGCTCTAACAGTCTCTCTGGGAATACCCTGCTCTTTCCAGCATTCCAAAGTACCTGCTTAGTTCTGCTGGGATCTTTTCACCAGCAAAATGCAATAGAAGAAATACTTACTGGAAATTTTAAATAAATAAATATTAATTCTTTCCAAACTCTGACACAGAAAACTGTTTTGTTATTTTGATCGAGTTACTAACAAGCTTGTAAATGTCAATAAAAGCCTCTTAGCTTTTACTCTAACCAAGTCTTTACATTGTTGAGGAAAGCATTATTTCATCATTTTAATGAAATTAAAATACTTTAATAACTCTAAAACCCTAATAAATGTGAAGCATTCCAGCATGAAAATTTTATGCAATGTAACATTTATGCATTGTATGTGTTCATATTACAAGGAAATGTAACACATATGCCTGATTCCATATAGAGGTTTGTTCTTTGGTCTACTTTTTTTAAAGAGATACAATTGATTACTTCTATTTGTGCAATTTTGCAAAAAAAAAAAAAAAAAACAACAACAACAAAAAAACCCCAGCAAAGTTTATGCATTATCAAAATGCCAGGAAATGCCATGCTTTTATTTTGCATATAAACTCCCAGATTGCTAACTGAAAATACTCCTACTTTTAAACAACATTCATACTTGGATGTCTCATATTTTCAGATAAATCTCAATCTAACATTCAGACAATCCATCCTGAAAACAAATATGAATGCCTGAGCACTTGCAGATGAAATCTATACAGTCTACTCAGGAATCTGCAAAGTAACAGCTGGTGCTACAGCTGTTGCATTCAATCAGGGAAGACAAGCAATACCATATGGCATGTTTTTCTAAAGCAGTTCTCAACATTGAATATCCAGGATACTATACTTAGGGGGAAGAAAGAGGGAGTTGAAATGCAACCATTACTAATAATTAGTCCAATCCATCACAAATAATTACCAAAATGATTTGCCATTAATAATTCCTTACTGAGGGAACGTTGCCCAAAAAACAACAAAAAAGAAAGTCTCATGTAATCCTTGTATTTTTCATTTAAGAATCACTTAATTACTTTTCACTATGTGAAATGTAAAACAGTGTTATTTCTAAAGACCTGGAATAAATCCAGAAAGTATCATTTCAGGTTGCACTTTCAAGCAGGGATAGCATCAAGAACTTTGAAGAAAGATAGATTAGTTCAGGAATCAAAATTTATGATGATGAAATTAGGGCTCATACTTGAGGCATCAAGGTACCAAAAAGGAAACACACCTAAAAATACAGGTTTAATCAGGAAAATATTTTTTTCTTCCTGTTACCTAGAAACTTTGTTTTTAACAAAGAACAAAATATAAACTTTTTAAAAACTGTCAGGAAAAAAATTTTCTCTACACTTTGAGAGAAGGAGCTAGTTCTGGTTGACAGAGGTATGTATTTATAGAGATCATGGTTTTATCTCTATATTCTGAAATGCAGTTATAACAACCTGTCACCAAATCCACTGAACTAATGGCAGAATACTCTGACACAAAGAGAACACATTATATGAAAACAACATGCTGAGAAAGTAGTATTAATAGTGCTGTGAGCTTTACTTATAACCAACCATTGTATTGACAGCTTTAACATATGCGCTTCTCAAAAAAAACCAAAACCAAAACCACCAGAAAACCAAAACCCCCACAAATCTCTTTTACAGTTATGAGCTTGGCATATATACTCATAAAATTTTTAAAATATACTTTTGTGACTATGTAAACTTTTCAAAAATATACCCTTAGACAGTTTGCTTCAAATGTTCAGAAAAAGTTTAATACAAGCAATAAAAATATTAAATAATATGTAATTAAGTTGAAAAGCCACATGAAGGAATTTCCTTATTTAATACATGTATTGCAAAATACAGATATCTATTTCCTTATTTGGGCTCAGGTGCTCATCTTTTCTTAAAGAAGGTTAGTTGACCTCCCTTTGAAAACTGAAAAGGGGTTTTGTGAAAAGTGGAATAAAACTGTGATTTTCACCAATGAGGATTTTAAAGACATCAAAAGCCAAGTACAACAATCCAAAATGTCAGCAGTACAAGCTGCATTTCACAGCAACATTTACTGTTCCAAAGAGCACTCTTTCTGACAACGCCACTGAACAGGGTAAATCCATCTGCCCCACTATTAGTCCATAGCTAAGAATGGAGCAGATAAAGGCCAAACTTTCAGTCTGAGTTCACTGATTAAAGATCAAGTCTGAGACCATCTGCTGAGTTACAATAATCTGTCAGGATGTTAGAAATCTTGACACTGAGAAACAGACAGCAAAGATCTTTCTGAAGAAAACTACATTAAGTAATTCTGTGGCATCACTACAATGATAGAGTCATTTCCAAGAGGCTACTTAGAATCACCACAAAGTATTTAGGAATACTCTAAAAACACAGAAGCACCAGATTATACTTGTGAAATATGTTCTTACAAGTGCATGAGTAATAATAAAATAGTCTAATAAAAGAAACTCTTAATTACACCAGGCAGAGCATAAATATTGCATTTCAAAATGTCTTATCCAACTCCCTGGTGGTAAACAAGCTGCCAGTGTGAACGGTGTTAGCCAGTGTGCATAGTTGGATGGCACTGAAACTGCAGGTAATCTTAGAGCTGCAAGAATGCTTCTACACTTGTTACATCCCTTGAAGGCTCAATCCCAGCGGAAGGATTGCTTACCTTTCCAAATTGTACTGAAAAACTACGTAAGGATACTAAATTGGAAAATCAAAATCATCTTAATACTTCACAAAAACAAAGGCTAACCAAAATTATCAAAAAATAATGACTTAATTACTAATTCATCAAAAGGCATTGCACAAGCATGACCTTTAAAATCAAAATGGGTGTTGCTTCTGTGCTGCTGGGATCAATTTCTGTATCTTTACCAGCATAGCAGATTGATGCATTATTATCAAGGCAGATAAAAGCAGCAGCTTGGAATCATTCTGAACTGCCTGACTCATAAATGGCTACCATGAAGTAAATTTCAATTTGAAAGCTTTTCCATTATGAAGGTTTTTAAACAACTTGTTCTCATTTTGAAACTCTTCTTGAAACCAGTTATTTTTAAACACACATAGCATTCTCTGCTTTGGAAACAGAATAGCTGTGAGAAGCTTATTTAGGCACAAAATCATTGCCAAAAGCCAAGCCATGGGTACTCATCTACCAGATTTCAAAATTATGGGTATTATACTTGAAAAACTTAATTCACAGAGACTTTGTAATTGCAAGGAGTAAATTCCTTTTCACATACACTGCATTGAAATTTGATTTTTTTTCCTACAAATCCAAAGCACCTCAGAGGTGGTAAGAACCACATGAGCAAGTAGCAATTTTCATTACTTCAGTTTCATATATTTTTCTTGGTAGAAGCAAAAAGGAGACAGATATGGGCTGTGTACATAAATCAGAAGAACTAAGTAAGATCTTGAACCATTAATTGCAAATATACAGTAGCAATAAGAATTATCAAAAACCTACATTAAACTCCCCCTTACCTAAAAAATACATCCTTCATTACAGCTGAAAAATTAAAGGATGCTAGAATATCTTATGTTAATCTAAAACTCATATATTTGTTTTCTTACCAGGTCTGCTTGATAAAACTACATTGGCATTATGCTCAGAATAGATTCTAACAGGCACCTATATTCCTGAAGGATAAGGGAGTTACCTTTTCTAAAATTTATTTTAAACTCAAAAGGAAAAACTGTCACTTAACTCCATTTCATCTTCTGCTTTCTGATTCAAGGATTAGGTGCTATTCCTTAACTAAGGCATATAGGCTAAGCTACCTAATAGCCAAGAATCTTCTGAAAAGGGAATAAGATCAAGACACACCTCATAGCTTTTAATTTTAAAGTAGATTTTAACATGGTTGTCTAAACACAAGAAAATTGGCACTGAGCATTTTTTTCTGAATGTATATTGTGTCAGAAACAGCAACTAAGACATATTCCTTTAAATGAAATTGAAAAAAAAATAATAAGTAAAGTGCACGAGCTTCTGAAAAGTCAGGTGTAATTCCAACAAGACAGAAGAAAGTTTAAGCATGCCTCTGTGATGGGGAAAGCCCCATCATTGTGATCTATTAAAAATTTAATGGATGTAACAAAGGAAGTCTCAGTGCATTGAGCTGCATGAAGAAAGTGATACTATAAAATACATATTAAAGAAGATTAATTTTTATTTAAAAATATAAGTTGAAATGGAAAAAGAAAACATCTAGGAATGTCTCATGGAGAATATTTCCTCCTTTACTATCCCATAAAAATGATGAGCACTTGCACTGTTACCTTGAGACATGACATTAAATTCACAGGAGATAAATGTATATTAGGTTGGACCAAGAAATTTTATCTTCCCAATGGAAAAATCAAACATATGCACACTGTTATTACAACAGTTAATTAGCTGAACTAAAATTCCTCCTAGAAAGATTCAAATTTACCTCTCTCTTGACTGTGATGAAAAGAAAAAAATTCACACAGTTGTTGAATGAAATGCAATTAGGTAAAAAGCAAAAATTCCTGTTTACAGATAGTACAGATATTTGTCATATTTTGTTTATTAAGCTTACACTAAAAGTTTCCCACTTTCTTAGGAAGTGAGGAAAAAGCTGTGATCTCTCAATGTCATATACTGGATGATATCATGAGTATCACATGTGACAAGGTGGCTCATACCCTGGGAAATAGAGCACAGCAAACCACTGACAGCTTTATCAGTTTTCTTATCTGGCATTCCAGGTTATCTTTGAGGCCGCAGGCTCTAGAGAACAGCAGCCTTCTGAAGCACCAAATGTCTCCACAGAGAGTAGCTGAATATTAAAATCCAGTTTTGCATTGCCATCATGATGTGCCTGATATTCAGGGCTTGTAACTTATACAGATATAGAATATCATTAACAAAAGCACCCAACTGGTTCAAGCTTTGTCTTCCAATTTCAATTCATCTTTGATAAAAATGTTTAGATGTTGACAGCATGAGATAAATAAGACCATCTTCATGGTTCATCTTTCTCTTTGGAAGTACATTAACACAACGTGACAAAAAGGATGAACCACTATTTTTTGAAGCAGGTAGAGGCCTGTGGCAGTAAAAACATGTTTCTTCTCCAGAATACTGAGCAGCTATTGAACAGGCAGCTGGAACAGACCCAGGTCACAGAAATCTCTCATAGAGTATGCATCAGCCCACTGAAACAGAAGAAGGGGAGGATTTGGAAGTGCTTATACGAGCCATGTGAGAAACTGGGATGAGGACCTAAAGACTATCATATGTACCAAAAATAAATGGAAAAACAATAATCATAGATGATAAATCTGAAAAGTTAGTAAAACCTCTGTATTATACAAAAACCTATGGTGTTTTAAAGAATTAGTCAAAATGCTTCATTTCTCATCTATCTGACACAGAAACCTAGAGTTCAATATATTTAAGAAAACAATGCATATCATATCAAACTGATGGCAAGTGAGATATCAGAGGAAAATATCCACATTGTAAATTTTTTGACTTTTCTGTTTGTGTGCATTGTTTTATTCTCCTTGGTTGTTGTGTTGCTTATTTTTATAAGGTTCTACATGAAAAAATTTCTACATGAAAAAGAATAGGTTCTACATGAAAAAATTTCCATGTGCTTCATAACTTTATTAAATAAGTGATTAGGAGTAAACTCAGTGAGTGGAAAGTGTATGTATTTGGGCAATGATCACATTCCAGAAGGAAGTAATTGTCAGCCTGAGGTTGGAAATCACATTAAACCAATTAGAGTAACCATTATGTAAATGGCAGGTCCTGTGCTGCTTGGCACAGCACTAGTCAGTGGATTTATCAGGAAAGATTAGACTTCATGAAGCACAGTTCAGCTAAGTCATAGCTGAGGGGCATGACAACTGACAAACTACACTTGAGTAATCTAGCCATGAAGGTAAAAAGGATTTAAAAAAGCAGCAAACTAGCTGTAGTGTGACACACAAACAACAGCGTAACCTTTCTATTACAGTCATAGAAACTCTACTGCTTAAAATATTTAGAATAAATGTAAAGCAGAAATTAGGAAACACATGGCAGTTTGGGAAGAAAGAAAAGAAAAGGGGTTAATTATTCAGCCTCATTAAATTTTTCATCAGAAGCAGCAAACTATCATAGCTTGAGCATTTTCTTTTTCATTAGAGTGCTTTTTAATATTGACATCCAACCAATTATGTTCAAACTAATTCCCAGAATGCTGTGAGACTGTAGCTACTTTCAGAAGTTTTTCCACATTAATGAACTGTATTATTTTTTCATTAGAAGCTCCAGTGTGCTCTGAGACATACAAAGTGGGGAACAGAAAACCACCCTGAATAGAACATATTCTCCAAAAAGTCTTTGGCTTTCTTAATGAATTTCTATCTTCAGGGAGCCTTCTTCATCTTTACTTTAAAAATTCAAAACCAAAAGCAGCACTTCTACTTCAAGTGGACTCCTCCTTTATTACCAATTGCAGCAAAATATGTGAAGTCTGTGCCTCAGCTCCAGACACAGGTGAAGTTACAGAACACAAAAGATTTATATATATTTTTTATTTGACATGATGTCTTTTATGGTCTACATTCCAATTTGTATATTTGAGGTTGTTTCATTGTTTTTCCAGCTATGCCTGACTAGATTAAACAACTTTAATAACATTCTGAAGATTTAATAAGCCTTAGCTAATGATAGCTTGTTTCTTTTTTACATACTCTCAATGAAAAAAAAAGCCAGTTAACAAAAAGGCATTGTATTATCTGATTCATTATACAGCAAACAGGGCATCTTTTTTATGGCTTCTTAATATATTTTGTCTTTTCTTTCCAAAATAACTCTCTCTGGTAATATTTGCATAAAACATGATGAATGTCTGTCCTAAAGGGGAGTGAAATTGCAACACAGAATTGCATTAACAACTAACATAGGCATGACAAGACAGAAAACTAATTCTTTATTCTTCCTTTTAACATTTTCTCTTTAATTAAATTGCACCTTTTCTTCATCTCACCTTCTCCTTAACCCTATATTTTGTTAATAAACACCTGCCTGTAGTTGTGCTACTTATCACTCTCATGGGATTATATACAGAATGTATTTCATACACAGAAATGAATAAATAAATAAACAGAACAACAACAACAAGTTTCTGGATAGCAGTGGGTTATATTGTCTGAGAAACAACATAGAAGGACATGGACTTCCATACAAAAAAGTGCCTTTAATGAACTAAACCTGCAAATTCACAAGGCACATTCACAACCTTTGTAAAAGATACATAAGTTATTTTGCAAGCAAATTATCTACCATCTTTCTTAAAATGGCTTACACCAAATAATAGCATCTACATGTGAACAGCAAAAATATGTCATTTCCTCTGAGACACAGGTTCACTGGTTTGTCTCTTTCTAGTCTCCAAATAATACTCTTACCAGTATGAGAAAACCTATTTCTTAAATGAGAGTGATGAGGACATTATGTAAGCAACAGATTGTTCAAAAGACTTTTTCTGCATGCACGGCAGGAATTTTTAGTTCACTGAATTGTCACTCCATTTCCATCCATCAATTTCCTTTTATATGTGAGGCTTCAGCAAAATATACCTATTTTAAATACCTACTTCTGCATCCAAAAAGTAAAATCTTTATTGCCCAATTTGGCTTCTGTGAACCCTGACCCTTAAACATTATTACTTTTCTGTTAAGAGAAAACTAAGCAATATACAGTTCAGAAGAAACTATGAAGTATGTAATCTAGAAAATTCAGAGACTTCTAGAGAAGGCATTCACTACGTCACATCCTCAGAGCAATAAAATGAACTTCTTGCAGAGTTAAGATAAAAAAAAAGGCAAAAAGTGATACTAGCTCAAAAAACAAATTATACTATAGTTTTACAACAAACTCACAATTTTATATTTACTCTTATCACATGTAATTGGCAGTATATCTGGCAGAATAGCTCAAATCTCTACTGTGACAAAAGAACCAAGACTCAGTTATAATCAGTACATGTGCTCATCACCTGGAGTTCTTCCATAAAGCTTTTAAAGTACATTTAACATAGAGGGGAAGAAAATATAAATCACCTATACAAATCTGTCATAAAATTTACTTTGTGATGTTTCAGAGAGCACAGACAGTAACATTTTCCTTGCAGCTCCCTACAAAGACATGAAGTACAATACAGAAAATAACCTGAATTTCCTGGCTTTATGGTTCAGGTACCCAAACTACTCTCAAAGTGTTGACATCCATATATCAAGTTGAAATATGGAGAGTCATGAGTCATTCATCCATTTCAAGTTAAAGACTACAAATCTTCCTTACATGCTCTGTCACTTTATCACTCTTCCTCCTCTTCCTTTCATTATCTCCTGCATGGCACCAAGCACATTTTACAGGAATAAGCCAGTCTTTCCAATGCTGCCATCTAAAAAGCAATGCTGACTGTGAACTTCATTTAGGTTTACAAAAACAAACAAATAAACAAGAAAAAAAAAAAGTTGTTTCAATGACAGCCTTCAAAGTATCTCTTAAAAATAGCAGGCTCAGCAGCCATGTCATTCACCCTCTTCCCTTAATCCAGGAATTATTTTGTCTGAAAACCACAGGAAAATTAAATCAAGCAAAAAATTCCTCAAACCATGTATTTGATTAAACCACCAGTAGAACAGTGCAAAACAAGCAAAATTTTACACAACACAAGTTATCTTTTAGGATAATCAAGCACATTCATATAAAATTCAAAACAAGAGTTCTGCTACTTGCAAGAAGAAGGCATGACTGCTATATCTGTGAATGCAGAAACGCTAAGTAACTTTTACAAACATGCCTCTTCTCCCAATAATCTTCTCCCACCAATGCATTTTGGAACTATTACCCACAGAATCAGCTTTCCAAGGTTTTTTATGATGTTGTTTTCTTATGAAAACAATTCTCTCCTCCAGTATCCTCTACTATGGCATCTTGATACCAGCTATTTGAACTACCTTTGAAACTTGATGTTATTTGGGTGCTCATTTAGAATGTTAATAAATTATCTTCAGATCTTTGTAAACAGCATCTTTAACAAGTCATGATTATGTTGTTTTGTACAAAGCTGTGGAACATAGGAACACCAGCAAAGGAAGATAATTCAGTTGTGCTAGGCATTGTACAAACACAAGTCATTATAAAACAATCTCTCTCTGTTCTGTTCTCTATTTCTCTAATGGCTCGGTGGTAAAACAGCTATTCCCCAGCACACATAAGGAGACTTATACCATTGTTCACCAATAAAACATTTCATTTTGCATAATACAGGAGGTAGAAAGTAATAATGTCTCTCATTAAGAAATTTCTTATTGGATTAGTGGATATCATCAATCTTAAAAATGTTTGTCTCACTACATCTGAAACCCTTTCCAATTAGTACCCTCAAACTCACTTTATAGAATACACACTGCAAGGAATGGTCACACAATCTCTCTCTCCCTCAAAATACCTATGGAAATCTCTTACTGGTATTTGGACATTGGAAAGTTTGCTTTCTAGCAACATCATTCACAAGGGATCACACAAGCAACCTCCACTTGAGCCACTCAATAAGGTCTGCATCTCATGGCACTCCTCCCCCGAATCCATGCAAACACACCAGATTTTCCTTCTCTATTCCACAGACATGAAATTGCCAAAACAATCTTGGCAATGCTCACAAAGTACAGAGAGCAATTAAAAAACCTCCAGCTATTGTGGTCTACTGGTGACTTTGAGCAACGAGAGCAGCACCAAAACTCAGAGTGCTAATTAATGCTGAGAACGTGCTGATTGCTACAAAAAATGGCTGTTGGATTTTGTTTGAAATTCCAGACACTGATAAGTTTAACACTGTACAGCACCCACATAAAAATGGCAAGCAACAGGATTTCCTAGGGGAGAATAATTTGTGTTAGCAGTAACAAAAGTATTTGCATTTAATTTGACTCAGTTTTAATATCTATATAGTACAGTTATTTAAATTATGATTATTTAGGAAAACTTTTACCCAATAATATGAAGTTTTTTAGGATTTCTCTATATGGTTCTCTCTTCTAATTGTGCCATTACTTTAGTGACTCCATATATTTTTTCTGCCTTACTAGACAGAAACAGACATAAGAAGAAAGAAGAAGCCATAAATAGAACCCAAGCCAGTGCTACTGCTGCCTCCCACTGTGGGCTCTGTCAACCCATCATCTTCTCTGTGGTGCTACACAAACCCACCAGATCTTAAACTTCTGTTACTGAGAATTTTAACATATCTCTGCCCACCTAAGGAACCCACCACTTTTTTCAGCTTCACTAGTCTATGAAAGAGAAAAAGATTTTGACTGGACATGCATCCAGAAAAAAGGTCTTTCTGCCCTGTTACAAAGAGAGGACTTGTTTTTGAAGAGACCACAGAAGAATAGAAGAAAAAAAGGCATGCAAATCCAGGACATTTCAATAAACAGGATAAATATATATATTTTCCTTTACCCCAGAAATTACTTACAATACAAAGTGTAATGCATAATTTAATTTATACTATATAAAATTTTAACTCAAAATATTGATTCTTACTTGTCTTTAATAATACTGTACTTTCTATTATGGGAATTGGGCTTTCTGTTAAGCCTGGAGTTATTGTGTTAAAAGATACACACTTCTGTTATCTGAATCATTCTAACTTAGTGGACACACAGGATAAAAAATTACATCAAGTGAAATAGGGAACTGTAAAGTTAAACCCTGGTCTATAAGGTATTAAAAAATCTGAATAAATTCAACACTGGATCCCAGCCTGGAGAATAAAACCCATAGCTTTTGAGGCATTTTCCTATTCCAGCATCCCTATGAGCTGAGGGATTGAGCTGATCCAGTTAGCATAAGCACTTCAGGGCACTTGCTAAAAACAATCCAGACATCCTCTGCCACCAGTACAACGTTACCAACTACCATTTTTGACTTTTCTGACAGCTTCAAAATGCCATCCTCCAAGTGAAATCAATCATTACCCTAGCATATAGTACTTGTTTATCTTAACCAGAGGTTTATAATACCAGCCACACTTTTCTATTTTCCTGCTTCAAATATGGCAAAGCAGATGCATAAGAAAAAGAATTTCACAGCATGACATTTTAAGCCAAACTTTTAAATATTTACTTTGATTTTGTTAAATAAGGACAGACTACTAAAAAACATTTATAAATAATTTCTTTAAAGAACCGATTTTCTGCATCTCTGCCAAATATTCTGTTGCCAGGCTGCACTACAAGTCTTTTGCATTAATCAAAGACTTTAAACATGCTTTGCAAAATTTCTTTTGAATAAAATGTCTGAAAGGATATTTTATAAATGAGGGCAAAGAGCAACAATGATGAACATACCTAATGAAAATGAATATGTCCTTTTTCAAGACCCAGATAGACAAGCCCTATTTGACTACATAAAATCAGATTTAACTGGGAGATGACAGCAAAGAGTGTGGTTGCTTAGATGCACATAACAGAGTGTAATAAAAGTGATAAATTCTAATTAATATGAATTTATGCAGTGTATGTGTAACCAACACTTAATCAGATTCTATCCTGGAGGATCATTTATATTTAGCAGTAATGTTGCTTTAGCACATTTTGCTTGAATAATTTTTATTCTTTGAAAAGGTGATGAAATACAGTTTTTCTTAATATTCCTTTTATCTTATTCTGTAACTGAAGACCAGACAATCAAAAAGATGAATCCCCCAAAACACCTTTTACAATCAATGACAGTTTAAAAATCTTGAAAGACCTCTCTCCTCAAGGATATGCAGGCACCAGCTGAAGGTCACCATGCCATAACTAGGGCTTAATTTTCCCTTGAAGAGGTCCTCACTGCCCTCTTTCATCATCATATGTGAATTCCCTTCCTGACAGTTAGGCCTCAAGATAAAACATCTTTTTCTCATTTAGCATTTTCCCTAGCATCTAATCCTCCTCTTCAGATCATTTCTTCATAATCTCTTTAAAATCAGGAGTTTCCTAGTTACTGACACAGGCTTATCTGTCTTCAGTCTCAAGGTGCAATTACTGCAAGGAATCTTTTCTCAGGTTTTAAAAACAAACAAAAAAAAAACCTAAAAAAAACCACCAAAAATCCAAACAAACAAAAAAATAAGAAATACCAGAACAAATGGTGGAGTTTCCCCTACATAATGGAACAGCTCAAGATGACACAGCCCTTGAAAGGCTTGCTTTAATCAGAGGTTTGGTTAGGTAATTTTTCTCTCTCCCTCTTCCCTTCTGATAACTCCTGTCAGTGTGTATTTAGGTACAATTTGAAATGCCTGCTGGATTGCCAGTCCTAGGAAGGACTTCTGTCTTCCTCAGGCATTAATATGAGATAGGAACACTCAGTGCAGTGAAAATAGGACAGTCCTAGGGTCATACACAGGGAAAATAAAATAGACTTTTTATTCTGTGATTTTATGAGTTTTAGGCACCAAAGATGTTAGAAAAGGAATTTCAGAACTGTTGAAAATTCCACTTCTGAAACCAAACTATTTTTAAACTAGATTTGGCCCCTAGAATGTAAAACCTTACAGGGATGCAATGGTACAGATGTTGCATTTGCTGCTCTCCATGGGTAAGTAGGAAACCAAGAGGCTGAAAATCAGAAGAGTATTGAGACCCAAGTTCATATCAAGCAGCGAAGTGTGATTTGGTTACAAGATCCCAAAGTAACACCTTGAAAAAGAAAACATTTGTTTATAGGCTCTGGAACTAGGAGGCCTTTGTGTAGCCCTCTTGCCAAGGCAATGGAGCAAGAATAAATTACATGCAGATACTGTTTGAAAAAGATCACAAAGTGATTAAAAAGTGCTCTTGCCTGCAGAGTTTACAACACCCCTCTGGCCCCAGTGGAAACCACCTGGCCCCTGGTTTCACTCCAGGCCTCCACTACCCCAAAAGTACTACGATATTCTGTATGTTGCCTACACACGTATTATCGCCTTTCCTCTAATTCCTGACTGCATCAAAGGTTGAACAAGTTATCATCTAAGGACCAATTCTCATCTAGGAAACACAACATAAGCAGGAAAATACAGATACTTAATTGTTCTCTTCAGGAAACAATGCCTTTTTTCTCTTTCCACTTTCATTTTAAAACAGCACTGTTACCCACAGAAAGCCCATTTCAAGTTAAGAAGAAGGGGAAATGTCCAACTGCAATTGTTATGCCAATAACCAAGTCTCAGTATCAACAGCTGCAGATAGCTCAAATAATTCTGCAGAGCTACACCAATCTATATTATCTGAGATCTGATCAAGTCTTTTAAACAAATAATAGTGGAAAAGGCACTGCCTCCTGGATTTTTTGTCTCATGACTTCTTTTGTTACAGAGATATCAACCCAATGCTGCATCTTCCACTTCAAAGGTGTCACGTGCACTATTTCAAGCTGTTGGAAGATGAAATTTTAACGTGATCAAACATCGCTAATTTTGTGTATTCTTCAGTAATTATTCAGCATATAACATATATATATATAGAGAGAGAGAGAGAGACAGAGATTTCATAATAACTGTAGGCAGGCATTACACCCAACACTGACAGCACATCACAGATCAGCATGTGAATTCATTTAACAAAAACATATGAAGAAGAAGGTAGAAGAAGTAAAAGAGACAAATGGGGCAAGAAGCACCCATGCTTAGTCAGTTGTGTAAAGGAATGGTAAATATATGTCCTGCATGATGACAAATGACATGAGACTAAGAAAAATATGCCTCTTCAGGTAAAGGGAAAAAAGGGAAAACTTCATGGGTGTCTTCATTTAGGAATCAGCAGTCATCACATTGTTCACTGCAGAACTTACAGATACATCAACATCTTAGCCCACAGTGGGCAGGATCATAAGGTGTCTTTGAATATGAAAATCACAGAATGGGTGAGGCTGGAAGGGATCACAGTGGGTCATCTGGTCCAACCTCCTCACCTAAACAGGGTCATCCCAGAGCACACAGGACAGGATTGCCCAGATTACGCAGACAGTTCTTTAATATCTCCAGTGAGGGAGACTCCACAGCCCCTCTGGACAGTCTGTTCCAGTGCATGGTCACCTGCACAGTAAAGAAATTCCTCCTTGTATTCAGATGGACTCCCTGTGCATCAGTTTATGCCCATTGGCTCTTCTTTTATTGCTTGGCAACACTGAGAAGAGCCTTCTTCCACTCTTGACAACTCCCCTTCAGATTAAATTCAATATTATTCAGCAAAATTCTAAAGCAAATCATAAAAGTTAAGGTAGAATAAAAATGACATTTGAGAAACTCACAGAAGTTCAGTGCAGCAGTGTAGAACCTGAAGCAAAAAACTGCTCATTGCAAATGAAATCAGTTGAAATGGAGAAAGGAAATCACTCACGAACAAAACATGCCATTAAACATCTTTTCAACAGAAATAGTTCAACACTTATCATCCCCACACCAATATAATGACCAGTCCCCAGTTTCACAACTTCTCTTCCATGGGTGGCTAAAAGCTGCTGCTGTCTAGCTCAGATAATCAACCAGATCCACACCATGACTCAACACTGGGAATCTTGCTGTTTCATCACTTTGCTTTAGTTTATGTTAAAAAACCACGATGGCTTCCCCAGTGACCACACAAAATGAAACAACTGTGTATTTGTAACCGAATAAAATGGTCTGCATGAGCGAGAAACCTAGTTTAACCACTTGAAGCTATAATCAACTGTGCTCATTTAAGTGTGATTCAAAACTCTGAAGGTCCATTAAACACACCAGAACATCAAATACCCATTCTCTCAAGAGATCAAAAAAAGTAACAAAAGCCAAATTTCAAAGCAGTTTCAGCTGGAGAAGTAAAAATGACTCGGTGATGGCACCCATATCGCAGGATGGGTGGAGATTAGAAGGGACCTCTGGAGATAATTTTTAGTTCAACCTCCCTGCTCAAAGCAGATTATTCACAACATTGTATATGTTGAATCAAAGATAACTAAACCCCCAAATGGTTAAACTGAGTATTGCAATAACCTCAGATTTTTATGGTAGCAGACAGGAGGATGATAGTAAACAGGAAATCAGGTCCTCTGAGAGCTTTTCATGGATTGAAAGCAAACACTTGAAATTTGAATTAGAACACTCCTCCCCTCTTTCCAACAAAACAACAACAACAAAAAACCTTCAAACCCCATAAACATAAGAAAACATAAAAAAAACCTATTATTATATAAAACAAAGCATGCCTCAACTCAAACCTCATAGTCATTGCACATTATTGTCAAGGGCATCCTTAAGAAAACATAATGCAGTAAAGCAGTATAGAAGACACAGAGTAGACATTATTTCAAAAACCTTTAGAAATAAAAACAAGACAGATGCAAGTCATGAACAGCACTTAGAAAAGCCGATGACTAAATTCAATACAAAAATAGCATGGTTCTCAAAAAATGGACATAAGAGGTCCCAAAAGGCCTATAATCCAGCTAATTGCCTTGACAAAGTCTCAGCCACATTCTCCTGACCTCTCTCATTCACAGAAGGAGGAAAATATCATCTGAAGTGCATGAGCTCACTACTGTTCAGTTTAGGTTTTCTCTCTAATACTTTAGCTGAGCTCTACATCCCATACTACATGTCACTTCAGACCACTGACCAGCAATTCTCCCAGTTCACGTTCTAGATCCTCCCACGACTGGAGGGATGGAAAACAAAAGAATTCAATACACAGCTGAGAAAAAAAAACGCAAAAATTTAATTTGGAGCCAAACACAGATGCAGTGTCTTATTCACTGCATCTTGCCTTTCATCATCTGAAAAGAGCCACTCTTGTTTTTCATTACTTGTTTTTCATCTTGTTTCCATTTCATCACTGATGTTATGGCTGCAATATTTCTTACTGTAGGCAAAACAGGCGAGAGATGTCACAGAAGAAAAGATGAAGGCAAGAGCCAGCTCTTCATCAGGCAAAGTAATTGGATCATACCTGTCCTACACAAAAGTTTCTTAAGAGCAATCTTTGCCAGGAGGGGAGAAAGGGGGTGAAGACAAAAGCCAACACAGTTTCCTTGGTGCTGGTTTAGCTGACATGACTTCAGAGCACGTGTACCATGTGCAAAGTGGAGTTAAGTCCATAGCAAACTGATTGCACGTGTTCTTAAGCAGTAGTTCACTAGAATTATTATTATCCTCAAACTACGTTACTGTTTCAACATTTTTAAACACAATCCATTACACTGTTAAATAAAGACATAATAAAATGCTGGAGAGTTTATTCTGCTGATGCCTAGCAACTTAGGGTAAATGCAAAATGCTTTATGAAAATGCTATATTATTACTGTGCCTTTCCATAAACCTGTGCATATATATCACCTCTTTTTAAGTGTGTGTTGAACATTTACAGATCTGTAATGGAACTGTAAATTGTTTTCAATTTGTCAACAGTTTAAAGGGAAAAAGGTCACTGTCATTGTGTAACTCATCTTGCAGTCAGAAGTGAAAGTTGCAAAGGATTTTCCCTTCTTCAGATTTCTCTTTCTAGTGCTATTGGAAAGCTTGTCTTCTTGTTTAAATGAATTTCCTTTTAATCTCCTCTCTGAGCAGCTGGATAGATGGAGCCTCTTAAAAAATTCAGGATATCACTGTAATTGTAAATTGATCTGCTTCTGTGGCAGAAAGCAGGGTCCCTCCATCTAGGAAAGAGACTGTCTTCTCCAAGTTATTTTTCAGACAAATGATTAATTTGCAATCTCTCATATTATTGTATTACCCTTTAATGAAAAACCACTTTTTAAACAAATCTAATACTTTTTGGATTGTTTTGTTCCTGGCAACATACAGGAAAGTAAGCTAACTGCCAAAGCCAATTTGAAATATTTCCCAGTCAGAAATTTTTAAATTTCCTAAATGAGAGTTTGATTCTACTTACATATGAACTGCAACTCTATCAAGACAACTAAAATGCACATATTCATCACTGCTTAAGTCCTGAATTAATGTAATATATTAATAGACACAGGAAAATTCCCCACTGATTTTTAATGCAGAGTTAAGGTTGAAACACTGTTATGACTATGCAATCTTTAAAACAGACACGTAACTCATTAGGATCAAAGTAGGGGAAATTATCCATCTACTGTGGTGCTGAATCCACATAGCCTATTTGCCTTTGGCTCTTTGGTTATGAGGTCTGGCATCACTTGGATTATTTCACCTAATCCATCATTAGCTTTCACGTGTCCTATATACCGTGGAATAAACCTAAATTTAACAAACCCAACTCCCCATCAATTATCACACTGAATATATTACATGTCAGCACAGGACACAAAGATTAAGATGTGCTGAATCACATCTTTCTTTGTGAAAATTCAATATGTTTAGAGCACTTTTAACGATGTTGACTCCAACTGTAACAATTGTTCCTTCTCATTGATGACAGGCACTAATGCTCTGACCTTTATGTACAACACAGAGCTGCTGAACAGAATTAAAAATATATAAGAGATCCCAGTAACAGCGCCACAGACTAAAATGCGGAGTTTTTTTAATTGCAAAATTTGCCTGCATGGTGGAACCCTGTAAAATGACCCATTTTCCCCCTATAATCCTGCCAGTAAACATTAGTTATTTGGATTAACTTCCTCCCTCCACATACACAAAGCACACCAAAAGGTCATCACTTACAACAAAAACTCAACACGCTGCTGTTGCGCTAGCGCCCTGACTTACCAGTCTTCCACAAATACACGGATGAAGTTTGAAATTCACTTTGGGCACGAGCGTCCCAGCTCGCCAGCAGCAGCAGCAGCAGCAGCAGCAGGAGCCGCCCGAGAGCTGCCCCGCAGCGGGCGGGCCCGGCGGGAGCCCCCGGCCCGCGGCCGAGGGCAGCGCTGCCCTCGCTCAGCCCCATGCCGCCCGCAGCCGCCTCCGGAGCCCGCTGCGCCGCCGCCGAACCTTCCTCAGACGATCCTCCCCTCCTCAGAATCGCTTCGCGGGGAGAAAGGGACCGCAAAGCTCTCTCCCGCCGCTGTGCATGGCAGTTGGAAAGGAAAAGCCGTTTAACACCAGGGAACAATAGAGTCCGCGCTGGCTCCGGCTGCCGCCGCCGCCGCAGCAGCTCCTCGTGCCGGTATGGTCGCTGCTCCACGCTCTTCCATTCAGCGCTTATAGCAGTTTTCCATCAGCTAAAAGCGAGACAGCTGTCCGCAGGGGGCTCCAGCTGACTGAGCAGGTTATCTTGCTCTGGGAGGCAGCAGCAGTCATTTACACCAGCTGGAGAGAGTGAGAGACAGAGAAACAGGGATGAGGAGAAACACAAATAGCCCAGCGCTGTAATCTCAGTGCAGAGAGTGACTGCAAAAGGCTGGCTTCCCAGCCACGTCTCTCCCCGGAATATCCCAAATGATACACACTAAGAAGAAAAGAAGAAATCATCGTCAGACATGCTTCAGAAACACAAGTCATTCGACCAGAACAGATATAAACAGAACAATATATAACAATTAAGAGAGCATCAGACATTTGTCCTGGTAATACTGTGTATGCTGCATTAACCATTTTGTAAACAACAACAACAAAAAAAAGTGATTTGCATTGAACAGACAATTAAGACCATATGAAGGTAAATTGAAGAAAATGTAGAAAAAAATTTAAAAAGCACTACCTTGTCTTGCATATATTTATCAAATCTATTTCAGGTAATGGCATACAGCTATCTGCTCTGAGGAAAGATAAATATATGTGTATGATAATGTGCATGTATGTGTAAGCCCATCACCTCTGTGGTAGATGAAGTGTGCACATAATATATAACACAAGATAACATCCTTTCTTATCCAGCAAGTATGTACACATATATACATGCATAAACGTCAACTGTGTAATTTAAAATAATTTGAAGATCAAGTTATCAATCATTTTACATATGAAAGTATGCAGGCTACATTAGGCTGTCAAGATGGTACAAAAACGTGGAGAGAGACAAAGCTTTTTAAATAGGGATCTTTATCTCTCCCACCCACTAAGCAGTGAACAGACACTATAACAAGCCTAAAGATTGGGCTTCTGACACCTATAATCTGGGAACCAAATGAGGAATTAAAAAAAAAAAAACAATATCATATTCAGAAAGTTACATTAAAAATGCAAACAAAAATACACAGTAAGAGCACAGGACCCAGAGCTGAAACATGATGGAGCTATTGTTGTTTAAAGAAGAAACCTTCAGTCAACCTCTCTTGGGACGCCTGTCATTTTGCACAACCTTCCCAGACTCAGCCTTTTCACATGCATTAGATTAAAATCAGTTGTGATCAAATAATTCCCAAGTCCTTGCCTGTTTAAATATTCTGACATCAGAGCAAATTAGCAATGTTGAAGGTTGCAAATTCGTCTTTGTTTACTTTCCACTCTGCTACGCCTCTAAGAGGGAATTAAAGGCTCAGGGAGCTATAGCACCATGAGGCTGTGATTAAGAGAGATAAGCAAGTGTGGATTACTGTTCCTCAGCTGTTGAAAAACAGGCAACAATCAGGAGATTATAGGTTGATAAGGGATACATAGAAAGCCATGATCTTAACAAATTTATAGCATCCTGATCCAGAACTTGTACCCTCAGCTAAAAGCACTTCAGGAGATACATTTTATTCACTTCTACATTATGCTGCATTAACTTTAGAAAGCATGGTTTCCTCTTCAGCCTTTGCCTTGTACTGGAGAGAACACTGATATAAACCAAAATTTTTTTCTGAGTTCATTCATTTACATCAACTTTAAAGCTACATCTTTGTTTAAGTTAATCACACACATTATTTAACAGGCTGTGCAGAGGGACTTGAGAATATTTGACATAATAAAAATGATGCCAGTTTCACAATTTATGAAAAGTAGGATCAAGAATCTAAGGGTTTAAAGAAGTTTTAAGAACCTCAGGAAATCTACAACAATAGCTGTATTGACTTGCATACTCAAAACATATGTAGCTTATATATTCCTTTGAAAACTTAAAAGTAAACATTGTTTTTTTAGCCAGAGCTATGCATGAGAGGAAGACTCAAGTTTATAGAGAGAGTAGGGGAAAAGGCACCCTTTTCAGAGCTAATAAATACAATGGATTCTATCTGGAATTTTTAATGAATGTATAAAGAAAGCCTCTGAGAATATTTTGTACGTGACTCAGATCATCTGGAAACATCATGAGGGAACAGATCATCCATGTAGTTGGCACAATGAATCAAAGTGGGTTTTGACAGCAGAACAAAGCAGCATCATGAGAGAGGGTAAGAACATGTTCACAAACACTCAAATATTTTCTTATATTTGTGCAACTATAGAACTGCATATTTCAAAACCATTAAAATACAGATTTTCAAAGTAAAATATTTTCACACTACTTTTTATGGTTTTACCATTTTATCAGTCACAAAATCAATGAACCACACTTTTTTTTTTGTCAGAAGATATAATGAATTAAAATTGTTCATAAATAGGTCACAGTGACAAAATGGAAGGAATATTTATTATGCAAAAGTATTTGTGTGTCTGGAAAAAAAGAGGATTTCTGAAGAGCTGGGTTTGGGACTCAGTTGCTTATGCCTTACATGCACTCATCTGTTACTCAGGATAGGGAAAGGCCAGTGATTCCCCAGGGCAAAGAGTAGGCTGGTGCCTGAAGACACAAACACCAACAACAACCTCACCAACTAACTGCAGGAATTAGACTTCTCAAACAAGAGGGAATATATCCTGATTTTAAGTTTCAGTGGCTGTCAGCATGTCTTTCTGGGAATGCTGTTGTTAGCCATTTCCAGTGTACCTGATGCCCTGTTATCCTCTCCCATTTGCTATAGTGAACATGGACCCTCCCTCCAGTAAACAATGCACTATTTCCAGCCTACTGGCAATCTTCTAATAGATACTTAAAAATCATAATTTATCAGTTGTTTATAGCTTAGACATTCCCAAATTAATGGTTAAGTATTTCTGAGAAGCCTCTAGACAAAGCCTAGAAATAAACTACAATTGACATTAGTATGCATATCACAAACTTAATAGTGCAATTGCTGCTCCTTAGAGCACCACCAACATGTGAGCCTCAAGTGATAGAATTACATATTTAGATGTAGAGGTGGCACTTGGGGGTATGGTTTAGTGGAGCACTAGGCAGAGATAGGTCAGTGACTGAACTCCATGATCTTAAACATCTTTTCCAAACTAAATAATCCTATTATTTTATTTGAGGCACAACAGCTACAAGAAGTCTGTAAACTACTCAAACAAATCATTGACAACTTAGCAACTTTCATTTCTCTTCAAAAAGTATGACTAACCTCAAAGACCTTTATCAAAATGACAAAGTGTTAGTCATGGAATATTGGAATAACTTTGCTCACAATTCCTATCATTAAAGAGTTAGAGGATGACAAAGTAAGCATGAAATACCTCTTATTCTTTGGAGAGGGAAATTGTAAGATACACATTTCAGTATAGAATCAAGCTGGCAGTATTCCTCTGCCACCAGGCAGTCCCATGCTCACATCCTTCTCTTTACGAAAAGCCATGAATCAAAGCTTCAGGATCATGTTACCTTAGATCCTGATGATGCCGTATTTCTACACATAGTAAGGCCAAAAAGCATGAAAAGATTACTAAATACATACACACATTTGTTGCTAGAGTAAGCAATACACAACAAAAAGCAACGCTTAGCATCACTTTCTTCTGCCTTTAATTTCAGACTGGTCAAAACAGAAACCTTTAGAGAAGTTTCAGGCAATTTTTATAGATCTATATAAGATGTTTTACAAACTCTACAACTGCACTCCACTAAACCATCTCTGCTGCATGAGTACTAGACTAGTACAAAAAAACCTTTCAGAATGAATACTAAAATAGCCCAAATTCTAGAGAGTGAAAAAATGTTTTATTTCTTGTGCAAAAAAAAAAAAGTGAAAGTCCTCTTCATCTGAACTATGCTAGTTTTGATTGATTTCCAAGACCTGTCCCCATCTCTTAGGTATGAAAATAACAATTATTGCCAAAAACAACTAAGTCACCTATCTCCTACTCATTTAGCTCTATGGTTATAAGGAGTTTATTGTAGCCAATGCCCCTTGGATAATAGAGTAGCAAATATTACTATTAAGTATTCTAAATGTGTAACATGCTGATCTGGTTCTGTTGCCATATGAGGTGGGATGTCTTTGGATATATCTATTGCAGTGAGATGGTTGCCCCCCTAACTTTTAGAGAAGTCAGGAAGGTACAGTGTGTTCCCTTATATGTGTATTTCCTTGTAATATCCACTATATAAATAATTCACATAACAGTTAAAAGAAGCTTTTGTTCTCTTCAATCCCTGACAAACTCACGGGCCAAAAATTCTAGTTCTGCACTGTGTGAGTGCCTGACATTCATGAAGATAATTTACTACAGTTGCAAGCATATTGTAATCATTCTCTTCAGATTGGACCTGCAAGAATGTTGTTAGATATTGACTACTTCAGCATGGAGTAAGCTGCACAGGGCTCTTTTAATCTTTGCTGCACAGCACTAAGAGCTCTTTACCAGATTCAAAAGGAGTCTCTTATTTTTCTTTATATCAATGCTAAGGATCCTAGTCAAGGAAGCCACAAAAATATGCTAAAAATAAAAAATCTAAAAAAAAATTTTTGCTAATTTTTCAAAATATGCCTGCTCCAGTCTTTAAATCCAAAATTGCACATGCTGAGCAAAACTTGCAGCTGAAGTTATTGTGTAGGGATCCCAAACATATGGCCTCTAGGTGGCAAACTCGACCATGTCATGCTATTGGACATTTCTATTGCACTTTCTAAGCAGGTAAGAGGTCTTGATTTTACCCTTTCAGGGTTTTTATGCCACATCCCCTTTGTAAACTTGCAATTTTTAAAATAAACACGCAAAAGCCACCCAGCCTCTTTCATACAAGTCGTACAATTATTTATGGTTTTCCCAGAATAACTGTTTTTGCAAACATTAGAGGTATCACAATGCCTGTCCATTAAATTTGTTTCATTCTTTTAGATCATGGATTTGGAGAACAAATTATGAACTTTAAGATTTATATGTGTAAGCTACAGAGAAGTAAGAAAGAATTACATGTACAAAGTGACTGGAGTATATTAATAATGCACACAAACTCTTCAGTGTTTCCTGATTTCTACAAAAAATTGCCACAAGAAAAGTTTTTTTTAAAAATTATTGAAGATTCTACTTACATGAATGATTAGAAACATATAATCTAGTTCTGATTTCATAATTTTTTTGCTTTTATTAAGTTAAAATAGCAATTCTTGGACTGATATATGTTTTTTTAAGGATTTATTGTTTCATTATACTGGAGGATGAAGGGTGGTATTTGTTTGGGTTTTAATCTATTTTATACCTAGACATTTTCATAGCCATTCTTTCATTGGTATAGGCTGGGTTTTTCAATTACAAAAGAAAAAATCTGTAGGCAACAAAATCAACATCCTTGGCACAAAAAATCTCACAGAAGCCAAGTATTCTGTGTAAGGAGAGCACACTGAGGTACAGCCAGGAATTATGTCTAGAACTGTTTGCTGGGAGATCAAGCTAGAAGAATTCAAGTAAGAGATCAATGAATTTATCAAGGAGAGCACTCAGCTTTGGATAAAGATACATGATGAAAAACTGTATTTACCATCTTTGTTTTCAAGAGAAATGTTAGTTTTGACTTGGTAACGTAACCAAAGGCTATTGGGCTAAACAGACCAATACCACAGTGAAATGCAATGGTCCAAGAACTGAAGAAGGTCAGATTAAACTGCCTAATTTTACTTTCTGGCTTCAAATTGTGAATAAACATTGTCCATTCTGCTCATTGACTTCAATGCCAACCACATGAAGAAGATCCTATCCAAAGATGAGAACTGACTGGGAAGATCAAAACTGGCTCCATTACTTTTTCTGCCTTAATATAAAAAGGACAAAAAAAAAAAAAGCATGAAGGGAAATGGTGAAATTTTCACTTAGCAACTTTTGGTAACCCCTGTTTTGGGGAAAAAATGTCATTTGTGCTGGGAATGATTAGTGTGCTCTTCCCATCACAACCTCCAAAGGGAAGCCTGCACAACCTAGAACTATTGTAAAATGCAGGTTCCCCAAGGAGGGGAGAGAATGATGCATCTCACTCCATGTTTTCAGAAGGCTAAATTATTACTTTATTATACTATATTATATTAAAGAATACGATACTATACTAAAGAATACTGAAAAGATACTTACTGCATGTGAAAAAGATAAAAATGAAAACTCATTACTCTTCCCAGAGTCCCGACACAGCTTGGCCCTGACTGGCCAATGAGTCAAAACAACTCACACCAGAATCCAATCAGGCAACCACCTTTGGGTAAACAATCTCCAAACACATTCCACCTGAGCACAACACAGGAGAAGAAAATGAAATAAGAGTTGTTTTCCTTTTCTCTGATGTCTCTCCGGCTGCTTTTCAACTTCCCAGGAGAAAAACCCTGGCTGAGGGAATTTTTTCAGAGAATGTGAATGCCACACTGGAACCTCCTCTGTAACTGTGATCCCAGTATGCAGTTGCTTACAGAGTGCTGAGGGAGAAACAAAATAAGATTGGGTACAAAAATGGAACATAATGGTGGCCTCTAAGTCACTAGGATAGAAATCTTGGAAAATAGTGATAGGAAGATCCAAGAAAACAGGCTGAAATCAGGATAAGAAACATAACTGGAGGAAAAAAAAGACTGCAAAGTAGGAAAAACCAGAATTTGTGTGGGTGTGCTATAGACTGTTTACTCTTTTAATGCACTAGTCCTGGATCTACAGTTTGTACAGGTATGTGAATCAGACTGCACACAGAATGGAGCCTTTTTAATCTAACTTTAGTTACTTCAGTTTCAGAGGGCCTAATAGGGGCTTCACTAATGGACAAAACAACCAACCCAATAATTGCCATTTACTTTTTAACTCCAAGCCCATTATACCAGATTTTCCAAGAGGTAACCAAAATACAGTATTTTAATGGATCTTTCCAAGTCAAATCTGTTCCTCCAGTGCTTGCATGTACTTTTGAAATTTGTGTTCCTAAAATCAATGGGAACAGGTAGCCCCCATGTCTAGCATGAACTTAGACTGAAAATAAATGTTTGTCTAGACAACAGGCTCACTGGACAAAAATAGTGGTTAAAACTCATCGTTTTAAATGCAAATAACTAAAATTATTCACAGGACCTGAAGAGCAGGCAGGGAGATATCAAACAAACAATAGAGAGGTAAGTACTGAAATCCCTGGCAAAAGGGGAACAGAAAGAGAATGAAATAAACAAAGAAAATCAGTGTCCATTATTGCCTTTGAAAATCTTCTCCAGGGAGAGCTTAGTAATATGCACATACCAAATCACCTTAAACAAAAGCCACCTTCAGTCAATTTTAAAGCTTTTCCTTATTAAAATCCTATTGATTGATCATTCTTCATCTAAATGTCTGACAAGCCAATTTCCATTTTCAAGGAGGGAAACATTGGTCTTCTTTTTCAGGCCATAAATCACTCAAACATTCTGTTATCAGTTCTCAAATTAGTTAAGTAACACAAATTAATAAGAAAATTAAACAAGGCTGATTTCTTTAGTGAGTTGTTTCATTGGTGCAGCTTTTATTAACTTAACCAATACATTCAGTGGTTTCCAGAAATGCACAGACTCAGTAGTAGTGACAAACACAATATAGGTGGAAATAGCTTTTAATAACTCTTATAACTTCTTAAGAGTCCTAATTTAGTTTGCCAAAAGTACAGCTGTGTGTTTTGTGCTGGCTTCAACAAATCAATAAACAAGAGGAATGTAACTTCAGTAAACTGATTATTGTATCTCACACCATTCGGACACAGGGTAAGTTGAGGTGAGATTTAAACCATTCTAAATTAATAAATAAACTTCAATTGGAATTTGCTAACTTAATAAGCTCTAAGATAGAACCCCATTTTATCATTAATAACAATACTTTGCAGAATTCTAGGTTATAATTAAAGTTACAGCCCTAAATATGGTATCTCAAAATAAAGCCTGTAATACTATACTAATACTGTAATAAAGCCTCTGTAATACTATCTAAAACTTCACAAGTCTGTTCCATCTATCATTCCATTATATGGTAGATGCTTTAACTGGGAGATGGAAGGCAAATCTGTTCCTACTGATCAATCTTACTATTGAAAACTATAGGTCACTCATTAAAGTCAACTTTGGAGCAAACTACAATGCAAAAAGTAAGTCTAAATAAGGAAGGTCACAAAGTTAGCAAATTCTAAGTGCGTATTAATCGAAGCAAGTTAGAATTTCAGAACACACAGACTGCAAAATTCTGAGCTGTGTTAACAAAAACTCCCATTCTCCTAAGGGTTGCCTTTTCTTCCTCCCTGCTGCTGAGCACCATCCTCACCTCCATTTCATTACATCAATATTTCTATGGCAAAATAAAGCAAGTAGCCAAACCTGTCCACCAAGATACCTGATATCACAACCACATAAAACTTAATTTTCTGCATATACATCACAATGCATTTAGTATATTCTGTGTGCTGCTGAAAAATGTATCCTAAATTATCAGCATTAGCATTGCAACTAAAGCCTCATTAAAAGGGATCAAACCAAGCTTAAGGTGATGTGACCCTTCAAGATGGGAAAAACCTTCATAAAATTGGCATTATTGTTTTTCCCTGTGATGACAAAAGACAATATAACATGTTTTCTCCAATCATTATTACATTTGGGTATCTGAAAATGGGATTAAAAGTTTTCCAATTAACTGTTAGTGTGAGGTCTGGTACTTCCACAGGTTTTTCCCATGAAAGTCAAAATTAACCTTGGTCTAAATAACCAACAGTGGCATCCATACACTCCCTTCAGAATATAAGACAGCTTCATTAAATATACAGCTCGCTGAAGGAAGAAATGGTGTGGAGGAGATTCTCAGTGGCTGAACTATTATTGAAATATTACAGAAACCTGCAAAGCAGTTGTCTCTTGATCAGCATGCAGTTCAGTTGTTACCATCCAGTTAGATGAATAGAGCATGATTTTCTTGGGACAAGGAAATTTAATTTACACAGATAAAGTGAGGTGGAGAGCATTACAAATTCAAAGTGTGATTTTGAAACCACAATGGCAATGCTTGAATGATGCTGAGTTCAGGTAAAACAACAACCTGAGTTCAGGTAAAGAGATATACATGAATTACAATTGAGAAAAAAAAAACTAAAAAGATACATCATGTATAAAGCAGAAGTCAAACTTGACATAAAAACCTGTTTCCTAGATGTATCAATAGGAAAAAAACAAGTTGTTTTGCTTTCATATTAATTATTTAAATATACATATTAAAATTAATATGTTAACTAGATACTAACACAATTTATGTCAGCTTAAATTCTCTTAACCCCATATATAAATACAGATACAACACACAACTTCAGTTGTCTGGCTGCTGTATCAGTGCCTAAGTATAAGGTTACTTTTCTAAGACATCCCACACAGTGAAAAGAAAATAATAAATTTTGCAATATGTTGCTAAAATACTCTCACCACCAGGTCCACCTCCACCTACTTCCTGCAGACACTTCTACATATGCTCAAATATTAATGTGTCCATCAGACAGATTGGCTCAGAGGTATTTTCAATCCTTAAATATGTACAAATGCTATTTCTAGTATATTACTACTTAGTATTTTTTCTTTATGAACTCCAAAACCAAGTAATTCAGATTTTCACACAAAAAATACAAAGAAAACAGAGTATATTCTGCTTCCTCCAAAAGCTGTTAGAAAACCATTATAAGCAACCTGCTTTGGAAACCTTGGAGGATAACTGAATGTTAAATCCCCAGATCATTTTAGTCCTTTCTTCTTTCTACAGATATACAAGCAAAACTGTAACAATGTAGAAGTTTGCCCAAATCTGATTATTGTACATGGTCTTATCTAAAGGAACTTAAATATCTTATGGTCTCTGATTGTATCTTGAATACTGAGACTCACTGAATAGCAGGACACATTGTACAGGAGAGTGCAATTCAATAAATTCATCTCCTGTAAAGCTGCAGGGTTGCCATAGCAAAGTAACATACTGGCAGGATTCAGGAAAGAACCATTATGACAAACACTTTAAAGATGCATATGCCTACACCAAATCCCCTCTCTGTCAATAACTGGTTGACTGGCAGTCAAAAAAATGCTTGATTTCCAACCTTGTGAATTTTTATTTTTTTTATATATATAAAACTTAACTATATTGAGTTATTTGATTGCAGTGGTCTCTGAGAAAAATTGTTCTTGATTTTCAGATAGGCAGTTTGACAGGGCTTCCTCTAAACTCCCAATACTTCATTTTCATATCTGAAGGGACTGGCCAAGTACAATAAAGGTTCTCTGCTTCTGTTAAGAGTTCAGGCTTCTGACTTCACATCCTAAGTCTTCTAAGTGCATACATAGTTTTGAAACAGGGAAGAACCACACACCTTGAATCTTTGATGGAAAGAAGGAAAAAAATCTTCCAATCTCTCTTAGCTGTATCTACAATGAAAATTGCTATTATCTTTGGTCAGGACAAAATATCTTCTTTCCACCAAGCATTTAAAATTTTCAAGGAGATCTATTACAGGGAGGTTTTCACAGGGTTGTCTTTGTAAGGAATTCTACAGAAAGAAAAGTAATTGAAATGTTAATAGGGGATAGCAATTTCACTACATTCATGGCTTGTACATAATTCAGAAATCCACTCTCTTTTTTTCCCATTTGAAAAAAAAAAATGAACTAATTCCCTTTCTCTTCTGTGTTTCATATTCTGTTTCAGGTTCCCATGCTTATGTTAATCTATAATTTCAAGTAGTAATCTTCACACAATATCATAATGAAACAATCAAAAAATGAGTTTCTTTGGCTTTGTATAATGGAATACAGAAGACTCTATTCATTTGATTTCAGAATGGATCATTAGCCACTGTATTCTTAAACCATTTAAGAGAAATAATTTGAAATCAAACAATAAATAAACCTAATGCATACCTCTAAGCACAAAATAATTAAAACAGATAGCAAACATTTGCTTTATTGTTTCTTTCCCCCCCTAAATTATGATTTTTGCAACAGTTCTTAAAAGGCTTTCACTTAAACTGCACTGCAAAAAATGAGATCATATTCATTGTATGCTCTTCATTAACTCAGCTGATAGTGTTTTAATTCCTACAACATACAGAGTCTGATGTTCTTTTTGTAATTTGACATAGCTAGAGTGTGCTGAGAATAATTAGCTTCACTATCACAGAACAAATGGTTTCTTTGCAAAGCATACACACCATTTTTTAACAAAGATTATTGGAAAACTTTGAAGGTATTTCTTGTCTTACACTGAAACAACTCTTTCATTATTAATTAACTTTTCTGTATCCTGATTTTCCCTAATGAACTAATAATCCATGTTCTATCTACTGGTAAACACTAAGAACTAAAAGATAAGAAATGACACTTAGCACAAGTGTTATGTCTGCTCTACTGAAACACATTGGATTATAAACAGCAAATGTAATTTAATAGACTAAGGATTAATCAGAGAGACAACAGCAAGGAACTTCATTACAACTTACCAATTCATTACAATTTCATTACAGATTATTAAACTATGATGGCATATTGCCTATGACTCCCCATAGGAAGCCAAACACCACACCTATAGTTTGGTGAACATATTATGTTAACATATGTGGGTATATAAATGAAGTTAAACATTTACAATATTCAGAAAACATTGTTCTACTCAATCTATTCTCAGAACTAAAATATGGTATCCATGATGTGACATCTGGAAATGTGTTTTATGTTAAAATGTTATGAACATCAGTACAGGCCATGAATCAGCAAGTGCCAGGATAACACCTGACAGTCAGTAAAGGTGCACCTGATGCCACTGTGGGCTGATTTCACTGGTGGTCTGTGGCTGCCTGGCTAACACACACACACACACACAGATTGTGGGGAAGTACAGGTTAGACACAGGCTCAGTAGCTTGCAGATGCAGAGTGCCCAAATTTGGAGAAGCATGGGAGGCTGTCACTAACCCAGTGCCCAAAGCCTGACTCTGGGACCAGCCAGAGAGAATGCTGCCTTCTCTGCTCTCCCCAGCTCTGCAGTGCTAAGTGGGGCATGTATCAGGTAACTTTCAAGATATGCATGTTTGTGTTTGCACAAGTGAGATTTGCCGCACAGAGCTCATCCTTCCTTTTTGGTCCACTAACAAATTGAGCACAACAGCACTCTATTGTCTAGATTTCAACTCCTCCTCTCCCCATCACAACACAGTCAGCATCTTTTCCCCAAATGCTGGTATTTTTTGTTCCCCATGCCAGAAATAACATTTAGACCTTACTGTATACCCTAAAAGCCTAAAGCAAGAGAATTAATCCTACAGTCCAAGAACAACCACTGGAATATCTCTTATTCCTTATTTCCCACACCAATGATATCCAAGGTGTTTTTGCAGAAGTACTGTCATTAATTTCTTACTGTGATAGCATAACTGTGTAGCTTCCATGAGTTAGACAATCATTGGCATTTAGGCCAATTACACCTCCTTGAATATCATTCAGATGGGAAAAAGCAGTTACTGTGGTCTTCAAAAAAACCCATGCAACGCTAATGTTGCATTCAGAAACAGTAATTAGGGTGGGTTTTTTTCTCTGATTAATGAGTATCATCATCATGTGATACAGCAGTAATCCTAGCCTATTCTCATGAAGTTTCAAATAACTTGGGCAAGAACAAGAGAAACAAACTCCAACAATACATAATGAGAACTATTTATAGAACTGAATAGTTTTCAGACCTCCTATGTAAAGAAACAGAAACACCAACCTGAACAAGGGACAGTAGATAAACTGAGAGAGTTGATAATGTTGAGATTTAGTCATCTGTGCATAAAACTAGCAAACCAAATCTGATTTTTCTGTAACACCCTGACATTCTACACCAACCAGGTAAGAAGTTTAGAAACAAAACCAAAACATAAACAAAACAACAGCCACAACAAAAACAGAAAACAAAACTTCAAAACCCAACCCAAACCTAAACCAAGTGCCTCTAAACCCCAAACCCACCCAGAATATAACCTTGAAATGAGCACAATGGTGGCAGGTGAGCATAGTCACACCCCTGAGCCAGTCCCTCACCACACGAGTACTGTCCCACAATGCTGAGATGAACACTAGCCCTCAGCACCTTGGACAGAGGTTTGGAGAAGCTCGGTGGATGTCAAACCCTTTTCTGTTCCTATTTGTTCATTAATGGAGCCCAAGGACCATCCTGACAGCTTACTCCTTATTCTTACATCAACATTTGGCAGTTAGGTCATCCATTTGGCAGAAAGGTCATCCATTCCTTGGTACAGACACCAACAAAGCCTAAAATTATGCTACAATTTTTTTACATACATCAGAAGGGCACTGTAAAATTATAACCCTTAAAACCCTTCCTAACTATTTTACAGGAAATAAAATATTGTCTTTGAGCTGTAGCCCTGTTGTCCACAGAATTCAAATTATTTATTTTTCTATTTCTCCTTGATACGTCAGAAGTCCTACTACTAAATGAACACAAAATAAATTCAACAGCTGGATGAAATTAATTAGAATAATAGAATATTCAGAGTTTGAAGGGACCCACAAGGAGCACACAATCCAACTTGTGGTCCAAAAATTACACCATGTGCAGAAGAGCATTGCCTGAAAGCTTCATGAACTCTGCCAGGCTTGGTGCTGTGATCACTTTCCTGGGGAACCTGATCCAGTGCCCACCCTCTTGGATAAGAACATTTTTCTGATATCCAGCTTAAGAATCCCCTTACACAGTGACCTGCTATTCCCTTGGGTCCTGCCACTGCTAACCAGAGAGATCAGTGCCTGCCCCTCCACTTTCCCCCATGAGGATGCTGCAGACCATTATGAGGTACTCATACTTGATAAAAATCTATTAACACAATTGCTTCAGTAGAGGTGAGATAATAGAGTGTATAATATATACACTTCCATCCTGGTTAATGTAATAAAATATCATCAAAGTTGTGAGAGTTTATGGAAAGACAGAACAGAAATCCAAGTAAGTACAATATCAGCGATTCTGCCTTTAAAAAACAGAAGAAAAGCCCAGCATTGAAGAACAAGATTGCTTGCAGGGTCTTCCCTTGGATGGCAAATTTTGTCACATTTATAATAAAACATTACACCACTTCTAAGATGAAAGGAAAGGGGGAAAGGGAAAGTTATTATTTTAACAATATGAAACAATTGTGATTTTATTGACTCAGTTTAAATTGTTATTGTTAAAGCCAATGTAAGCACAGCTAAATTTAAACCTCTAATTATTATGTAGATTATACTTAGATGAGACATAGGAGAAATTTTGCTGATGTTCACTGCAAGAAATCAATATAAAAGAAAAAAAAATATTTCAAAGATGCTCTTAAAAATAGACTTAAAAACTACTATTTGGATCCACCTGCAGGCCATTTCAGAAAGACTGTAGCTGAGGGGATGAGACAGCAGGGAAACCCATTCAAGCTGATCCAATTTAGATATGCAAATTTTATCTTGTGTGTTTGAAAAGAACATTATGGCACAGGATAATTTGCACCTTGAGTTCCAAAGAATAATATTTCTAATCTAATGAAAACATGCCTCCATTGTTCACTTTCCCACTCTCCAGGTTCAGGCCAATCTACTGCTCTCCTACCCATTTGAAATTGCCCATGAAAATATTTTTTTTTCCATATTTGAAACAATTAATTAGTACTAAAACAAAACAATGACAAAACAACCCCAAACTCACAAAACAGAAAAGAGGGAAAAAAGGAAAATAGGTATTTGTTTTTGTAGTTACCTGGAAAAAAACAAAGTTACAAGTGGCTGACTGATGAATGATACAACCTACAATAGACATGGGTCTAATATAATTTCCACTCTAGGGATGAAATGCTAAATCAAACAACTGCAGTTTAAGATCACGTGTTTGATACAGTGCACTGATACCTTTTGTTTTGTCATTATTTTTCCAAATAATGATATTAGTTTAGTGGTAAACTTTCATAAAAGCTGCACATGTTTTGGGATGTTTCAGTGGGAACACCATTTCTAAATCACAGCATTAATAGACACATCAATTCCTACTGGAGCAAATGAAAATATGTGAACTACAGTACAAGAAGTGTAACTTGTACCTAAGTAATACTTATCATTATAATACAATACTACAATTTTAAACCCAAAGAGAAATATTTTAAAATCCCTCAATTCATAAAAATTAATGTGCAAATTAAAATGTTGAAATCATTGGAAAAAAAAAACTTGATTTTTTTGAAATTCACATTTCAGGTGTGCCTTTAATTTAAAAGGGGAACAATGGAGTTTCACTATGTTAAGAAGCACATTTTGAGGTAAACTGAACATCTTTGTGGAACCCCTCCCACTCTGAACAGGTACAAGACTTATCTCACATTCATCCACACTGTTCACAGTGGTAATAAAACAACTAACTATTACTGAAGGTAACAGTTACAAGTCCTTTAGCTATTAACCCAAGTATACCCGACAGTTCATTAGCAAAGGTTAAAGAAGAAAAACAAAGAGTTTAGAAAGTTACTTCCAGATTCACCACATACAGCTGGTGAGACTGACAGCTTATTAAAAGCATAGCTCTCCAACTAAAAATCCCAAACCAGAGAGATTGGTAGCAACAGAAATATGGAAGCCTAAATTCCAGGAGTATGTCTGCCTCCATCACAGTGCCTCTTAGTTATTTAGTAAAGATCAAAGTAATTTTGTAATATGTAAACTTCACAGTTGTATTGTAATGACACCATAACTACAGGTCATGTAAACAAAAATGCAATTAGAAGACAGACCAGCGAATAAAAGGTTAATCTGCTGAAAATGAGCTTAATCGTGGACTCCTCCTCTGCTCTCCATCCAAAACAATTACTGGAATGGCCCCAGTCCTGACATTAGTGGGAGCTGGCACAGACTGTGAATCAGGAAATGAGCACAGGAAAAGTGCAAGACCTACATTTGTGCTGTCCAAAACAGAAGAGCCACAAAAATAACTCTGTAACAGTAAGTTACCCCATTAAACAGTGCACAAGAATGAGAGTTCTGAGGGTGCTGCTGTGCCATGGCTTTGGGGACAATGAATGAGCTGAAGAGGCTCAGCAGCAGCAGCAGCAGGCAAGAGTGTGGGCTGTGCTAAAAGAGCCTTCTGTGGGAGGGGGCCTGGAAATGGAAATGCATCAGGAAAACTTCACTCTCCATCAGATGACAGCTAAACCTGCAGTGTGCTAGAGAGGCTGAAGCTTGGCTTTAGAGGAGATACTTTTTATATTAATAGTACTTTCATACAGCATCTTTTTATTTTGTGCCTGATTCCAAATTGCTACCTTAACCACAGTGGGAGTCTGATAAACATGCAAGGAAAACTGAGGAAATTAAAATACTTCAAATTTGATGAAGTTATTCAGAAATTTTTCACACTTTGAAAGGGCTCAGAGGAGCTAAGTTGTAAGAGCACTCCATTTGTATGGGTTAAAGAATTCACCTGACATCCCTTTGAGTCAAAAGCACTTAGCCACATGGTTGCAATAAGAACTACCTTCATCATTCCAGCATCCCTCAACTGCTGTCTTCCTCACCTCTGCCATTAGATTTTTTTCAGCTGGGACTTCTGTGGCTGTGATGCAGGATTTTGAACACAGAAAATGCTTTAGCTAAATTAATAATTTCCAAAATAAAAAAGAAATGTCTTTTTTGTGCATGTTAAACTTTAGAAAATATTAAAGTTTCCAGACATTTCAGTCAGCACTAGGATTCAGAAACTACCAAAAATAACACTATATATTTATACAACCTATGAGCTGTATTGGCAAAACATATATCTTACTACACATCACAATTTGCATTTCTTCTATTTGGACACCTCTTTTATATAATTTTGTTTATACAATAGGTTAATTCTGTATAGTGATTATGTTTTTCAAAATCCTATTACACTTAACACTTTCCTTTCCTACTTTAAAAATAGCCCTCCCTTTCCTGTTAAATGTGCTTTCCAAGTAGGTTGGAACATTAATTTCCTCTATATATTTGTCATAGGGCAAGGGAAGAGTAAGACCCAAGATTTAAAAACAAATCCTTTGACAGGAAACAAACTCCTCAAGTGAATTAATAGGTTACTTAAATTTTATTATACCAACTTATGTAAGTAGCAAAACACCAAACCACAGTTAAGAGGGAGGAAAATTCCTCTGGGGAAAAAAAGTGAGGACAAAAAATCATCTTCAAAACAGATTTTACAGATCCACCTATTACATATTAGTGTGTGGTAAAAATAAAAGAAGGAAGGTGGATGTAGAGACAGATTTTCATGAATTCCAACTGTATTCTGTGTTTCAACATACATCATAAATAAAAAAGGAAATTCAACACATTCAAAGTGTTTCTAAACAAAGCTTTCATTCACTTCAATCCTCCCTCCTGTCATTTAAAAATGGTCCTTCTAAGAATAAATCCTGAAATCTTTACTTGACCTCCAGGGAGAGACTTATTCCAAGCTGAAAGACAAGAATTTGAATTAGCTAAGTCAAAACTCTTGTTATAGCTACCACTTTGGTATTTTATGTGGTTCTTAATTCAGAATAGCTGTTCACCAATTCACAATAGCTGCTCACCATTGCCTTTCAAATCTACCAGATTATCCAGCCATAAGAACACTTGCAGCCCAGTAAATATTTGCAGAATAGCCTCTGTTTTGGTGATTAACAATCCATAAAGAGATTTCAAGCAAAGCTGTCAGTTTAATCTGGAAGGGCTTTGCATCCTCTATGCCAGACTGAGTGGGACAGTTTTAGTAGCCAGGCAATGATGCAGCTCCAGCATCTGAACGAAGGCAGTGCATTTGTAAGAACCCAGGGGAGTTACAGTCCCATTTACTCCATCTGTGATACACCATGGGGGAAAGAGAAGCAAGGTTTACTATGTACTTATCTACAAAATATGTTGTCAAGCAGTTATTTTCAGTATACAGAAGTAAGTATAATGTTTGGAATGAATATAAAACATCTGGAATATGATTATTTTCAGCACAAATAAGCAATATTTTCATATTCTGACATGAAGTGTTTTTATTACAGTCATTCTGTGTAATTTCTGAGAGCAGTAGTTTTCATTAGAGCTGACAGTACATTTTTCCAAAGTGAAGCCACAATGGTTTGCCCCTTTACTAATAAGTAGTGGCCAAACCTAGGTAAGACCTCCAAGATCATTCAAAGCAGTGTCGGGGTGATTCTTGCCCTGCTCTAGCTTCTACTTCTGTTTTCCACTGACTATTGCACTAACACAGGAAGAGAATAATAAGAGAAGTTGCTCCTGGCTTTATAAAGCAGGACTTCACAAGATCTACATATATACCTTACAGTACTCCCCAGCTAAGGACATCTTTCCACCTCACCTGTATGCCACTGGTGAAGAGTCATACTACCCTGGCAGCAATCTGGCCCCAATCTGGCACTGAACTCTTAGGGTGATAAACAACAGAACTTGATATACACAATAAATGTTCCAAAATGAAGCAGAGCAAAACCCTTTTTTACATTTAATGTAACACAACTACAGAAATGCACAAAACACAATTCTTATCTTTTACAATAAGTGTGAAACTGAAGCTGCTCTCCCAACATAGCAAAGGTGATGAACCCTAAGTATTTTCAGGTTAAATTTGTCATCAATCTCATGGCAGCAGAAAGACAGAATTCTTATTTAATGAAGTCACAATATATGTCAGAATTTGACCTATTTTCTCCAGATTGAGGTGAACATGGTATATTTAAGTAGTCTGCTTAGATTTGCCTCTAATACCCAGCAAGCTCAAGTAAATATGCACAAATAAATCCACAACAGAAAAGCTGTGTTATAGTAAAGTGACCTGATCTACTGTCATATATCAATGTTTTCAGTTTGATAAGACCGCAGATTTTATTTTTCCAAAAATAATAAATCATCTGAAAAGAAAGAGACAATGATGAAAAATTAACAGAGAACTATTAATGAGAGAAACAATAGTTGAAATAACCTTATTTTTCTGGAACACCTCATAAGTTGGTCATACTATTGATTATTTTTAGATATTTTGACTAAAGAGGCTGGCCACTTCCTACTTGCCATCACAGCATCTTAGAATTTACTGAGCGTACTCAGAAGAATAAAGAATGTAAATAATGTTCAATTACTGGCAAAATTAGTCTGAACACACTTAAGAGATTTTCTTTCTGAAATCTAATACTCAGAAGATTTACTTTTTGGACCTGTAGTTCATTTATTTTCAGCAGGTATAACCTGTGCAAAATCAACAGTGTTGATTCCAAACTGTGCTGTGGAAGTTCAGGTTTCTAACATCTTCTGTAGTAAAAAAAAAAAAAAAAAAAACAAACAAACAAAAAAAACCACCCGAAAATGACAAAAAACAACCACCACCAAAAAGGTTGTCCAAAGCTTGCCTTTTTAATGCATTTATTTATTTAATTTTAGAACAGAGCACTGGCCTGGTTATTAAAATGCTGTCTTGAGCTAAAAAATAGATCAATGTTATGGTAAGAAAAGCCTGAAGACAGAAAGATCTAAGCAGTGCTGGTAGTTGCTCAGGAATGGGATTTCACAGAAAAGACAAATGTCTTGCACCAGTCAGTATTGCTGCTCAGAACCCATGATTGTGCACTACAATAAAGTTTATGTTTATTGAGGATATCTGTATAAAGATACAATGTTTGTAAATCCATGGTTTCTAATTATTCTAACAAAGCATCTTAAGAATTCTGACCACAGTGAAATTATATTAGTAATGTTTCAGTCTTCAGTCATTTGAAACTACAGGTTACTGTTTAAGAAATTCATATATGAGTAGCTTCTACTGTTTTCAAAATAATAATAGAATTTGGAATAAATCCAAATGCACTGTTACAAAATCTCCCAGTCAAGGTCACTAAAGGTATTTTAGGCAAATTTTGTTATGCAAAATGTGAGTCCTAAGCTACAGACAACTGCAAAATTGACTCTATTAAGTGCTTGAAACTCTTATTAACTCATAATTATAAATTGTAATATTATGACTTAAATTATATCTCCTCTATAAAACTTATAAATACTTTCATTAGTATTTGAGAGCACATATAAATTAAAATGGATTCATATAACTCCATCATTCCACCGAGAATTTGTTGTTTGCTTTTTTTTAGTTACAGCGTAAGAAAAATATCAGACAGTTCAAGTATCAAGTATGGCATTATGTTAGTACAATGTGCTCCTGGAGAGTTCTCATACTTATCTCTCATTGTTATTTCAACATCTATCATTTCATTATCAATACTGCCAGGGAGGCATGAAAGTTAATGGAACACATGTCCTAATCCTGAAAAGACAGACTGACACTTCAAATTACAGATAAAAGCAAAAGAGGAACATATTATCAGACTATTTATTGTAAGGGGTCCTGGGGAAAAAATAACACTAAAAAGAAATCAAAATCCATACAGGTTCCTTGCTAGTGATGGAATGTCTATTTGTAGTCCTCACTTCTATAATTCTACTGAAAAAAATATATATGAGCACCAAGTCAAGGAATCACTGTAACAGAGAAGACAGATAAAAAAATAGAGATGGATTTATTATCCATAAACCAGAAGTCCTACAGAATTACACAGTGCTTTAATTCATTTATATTCCAAGCAAACTATATACTGAAAGTGATAAAGATTTAATTTCATTGCTAGCAGCCATGGACATGCATGTCCTTAAGATTCAGTTATCAAACTGTGTGCAGGATCTTGTTTCATGCAGACAAACAGAAAAAAGAATGAAGCTAACATGAACTACAAAGGGAAGCCACTAAATATTACAAAAAGAATCAAAAATAAGATAACTCAATGCTTAACTTACATACATATGTTTCTACTCACATAGTAGACCTTACAACAGAAAGTATTTAGCTGTACAAGAGAGGTCTGAGATTAATTACAGACTGAATATGTATGACAAATACCTCTAAAGCTACTTTGTAATTCACCTTGTATTGCAAGAAGATTTATTTATTATTTTATTTTCCTGATTATTTCCCTGCATATTTAAATAAATGCATGTTTCCTATATGTAGGCTCCTCAGAGAGGCTATTTGGCAGACATGGAAGCCAAGAGTAATCACTGAAAAACCAATAAAAAGAAATATTATGTGAATGGAATACTTCTATAAAGTGTACTCAGAAGTAGCATTCTCAATTGCTGTATGAAGGCAGATAAAAGCTGGTAATTACTATTTCCCTATCCTTCAGTGTGTACCTGCCTTATTTCTAAAACCAGCAAAATAAAACAAAAAAATAAGCTTGCAAGAGTAATTTCAAACATATTACAGATATAACATGAAGACAGTAATTTGGATTATACAATAAAATATCAACAGAACTATCTTCCTTTGTTTACACTTCTTTGCATCTTTCTGTTAAAAGCTTTTAGTCTAATCCTTGAAAAAGTATATGCTCCACCTCTATTAGGCCTTCATTCTACTTTTCTCAATTAATTACCAATTCCAGTTATTTACCAAAAACTAACTTACCTTGCGCTTATTTAACAACTTTACACACGTTTATAAATGAAGTGCTTGAAAGCACAATTTTCTGATGGACATTTGTGAGGAAGGGTGGTAGCACGGTGAGCGCTGTGGTTGCCTGGCCACTGAGGGAGATGCTGGGGAGGAAGGCAGCATCTTGTGCTGCCTTCTGATGGCTTTTAGGGCATCAGCAACTTGTGGTGGCTTTTCAGGCATCAGCATCTGAGGGTGATGGGGCCTGTGACACCACCAGGCAGCAAGCCTTGGTCAGCAAGGTCAGCACTGCACCAGGAGCAGATCTCTACAGCAAACCAGAACATCCCCAGCAGGGCAGGAACACACCTGCAGGCTGAGCATCACCCACCTCAGCCACATCCTCAAAGCTGCCAGGTGCACTCACGGGCTGGGAAGCACAAAGCTCTTGACAGCTCTGCTTGTTTGCTAAACTCTTCAACTCTTCCAAACTTCCTTACACAGACAGGATGAACATTTGTGCCAAAGCACACAACAGGACACCTCCCTTTTAATGACTAAACATCTATTCATTTGTAAAGGGAAGCTAAATACTTGAGAGCTATTGAGGGAGATAAAGGTGCTACATTTCAGTGTGCAAATCTAGTCCCAAATCCCCTTCTGTGCCTATAGATGTGATACTAGTACGTGCAGCAAGCAAAGTTTCAGGACTCAGCATTCCTGTAGAATCCGGAATAAGTGCTTGGCCTTGCAAATTCCAACAGGAACTGTATAAAAGCAGGAATAGAATAACTAAGAAGTTCCATCAAACTACAGCATTTGACAACTTTTAATTACCAAAAAGAATAACTTTTCCACTCCCAATTACTGTTCTGAATACAAACATGAGGTGATTCATTAACACGAAGCATTATCAAAGCTCTTAAGCTTTCAAAACAGTATTTCCACAGAATTTCCATGGGTCAGGAGGATACATACCACAACACAGCACTTAAGAAGTTTCCTTTACTCTCTGACATAACAGTAAACACATCTAAATTGTTAAATTAATTATAGCCTCTCACACATCCAATTATCTCAAGGTGTTAAAAATGAATAGTTCAAAACAGCAGAAAAAAACCCAAGTGGTCAATACATGCCTGATCACTTGGGGTTCACATCCTTTATTCTATTCAACAAAAGAATAGAAATCAACAGAAATTATTACCCTTTGAATTCTAAAGCTTTCTGTTTCACCTCCTACCATGAACATTTTAAAGCTACCACAAGCTGTCCATTGATGTTATATCTTGCACTTTTCATGAATAAATATTCTTTCAACTGCTTCAGTACTGCATTTTGAACTTTATTAACAGTTATATTCTCCACAAAATTGGAAAGGACACTTCAATACTGCAATATTATAAAGACAATAACATTCCTTTGCTTGTTTCAAGACTGACCAGGAAGGCTATTGTAAGACTTTCCTCCATGCATTTTAATAATTTCTCTTAAATTTGAAATGTGTTGACTAAAAACTTTAGGTGATATAGGAGCCTACTTGCCAGCTGCTGCAAAAACACAGTGTTCCTGGCAGCATCCCATTGCTTATTTTCACTAAGTCACCAAAGCTCTATTATTTTAATATATTGCATATTCATGGTATTAACACTTCAACTCACACAAAAGATCTCAATATTCTCATTAAAAAGTATAAACCCAATAAATTTCAATATCCAAGTTACATTAAAAGTGAAAAACAATAAAAGGCTTATAGAAGTTCACTATTTAATCAAACAACTTTAACAAAGACTAAAAGAACAATGTCTAGTTTAACCTGGGTGTGTTGGCAGTCACTTTAAAATACTTGTACTTCCTGTAAAAATTTTTTTTTTGAAGTATATAAATTATCCTCAACATCTGGGTGGAAAGGTACATGAACAAATACAAAAAGGAACCTTAGGCAAAATACTTCTGAAGGGGAGAAAGTAGAGGAAGACAGGTCAGAACCACTCATCAGAACTTACCTCCTCTCCCTCCAAAATACCAGTTAAAAGCTCACTGCAATTTATTATGACTGGGGTTGCTTCTCAAGCCTTCATTAATTGTACCCAGGATACACAATGGCTAAAAAAACCTGCTCAGCTTTTGTTTGAAAGAACTCTTTTCTTCACATATCTGTTCAATCACATCTGGACAGAATGTTCTGAAACAAAAGTTACACAATCCAGCCTGACCTGCAATCTGAGAGTTCAAAGATAAAGAGCATTTTCAGCATAAATCAGCCAACAAGCCTTGGTCAGCAAGGTCAGCACTGCACCAGGAGCAGATCTCTACAGCAAACCAGAACATCCCCAGCAGGGCAGGAACACACCTGCAGGCTGAGCATCACCCACCTCAGCCACATCCTCAAAGCTGCCAGGTGCACTCACGGGCTGGGAAGCACAAAGCTCTTGACAGCTCTGCTTCCTGGGAAGCACAAAGCTCTTGACAGCTCTGCTTGTTTGCTAAACTCTTCAACTCTTCCAAACTTCCTTACACAGACAGGATGAACATTTGTGCCAAAGCACACAACAGGACACCTCCCTTTTAATGACTAAACATCTATTCATTTGTAAAGGGAGGCTAAATACTTGAGAGCTATTGAGGGAGATAAAGGTGCTACATTTCAGTGTGCAAATCTAGTCCCAAATCCCCTTCTGTGCCTATAGATGTGATACTAGTACGTGCAGCAAGCAAAGTTTCAGGACTCAGCATTCCTGTAGAATCCGGAATAAGTGCTTGGCCTTGCAAATTCCAACAGGAACTGTATAAAAGCAGGAATAGAATAACTAAGAAATTCCATCAAACTACAGCATTTGACAACTTTTAATTACCAAAAAGAATAACTTTCCACTCCCAATTACTGTTCTGAATACAAACATGAGGTGATTCATTAACACGAAGCATTATCAAAGCTCTTAAGCTTTCAAAACAGTATTTCCACTGAATTTCCATGGGTCAGGAGGATACATACCACAACACAGCACTTAAGAAGTTTCCTTTACTCTCTGACATAACAGTAAACACATCTAAATTGTTAAATTAATTATAGCCTCTCACACATCCAATTATCTCAAGGTGTTAAAATGAATAGTTCAAAACAGCAGAAGAAACCCAAGTGGTCAATACATGCCTGATCACTTGGGGTTCACATCCTTTTATTCTATTCAACAAAAGAATAGAAATCAACAGAAATTATTACCCTTGAATTCTAAAGCTTTCTGTTTCACCTCCTACCATGAACATTTTAAAGCTACCACAAGCTGTCCATTGATGTTATATCTTGCACTTTTCATGAATAAATATTCTTTCAACTGCTTCAGTACTGCATTTTGAACTTTATTAACAGTTATATTCTCCACAAAATTGGAAAGGACACTTCAATACTTCAATATTATAAAGACAATAACATTCCTTTCCTTGTTTCAAGACTGACCAGGAAGGCCATTGTAAGACTTTCCTCCATGCATTTTAATAATTTCTCTTAAATTTGAAATGTGTTGACTAAAAACTTTAGGTGATATAGGAGCCTACTTGCCAGCTGCTGCAAAAACACAGTGTTCCTGGCAACATCCCATTGCTTATTTTCACTAAGTCACCAAAGCTCTATTATTTTAATATATTGCATATTCATGGTATTAACACTTCAACTCATACAAAAGATCTCACTATTCTCATTAAAAAGTATAAACCCATTAAATTTCAATATCCAAGTTACATTAAAAGTGAAAAACAATAAAAGGCTTATAGAAGTTCACTATTTAATCAAACAACTTTAACAAAGATTAAAAGAACAATGTCTAGTTTAACCTGGGTGTGTTGGCAGTCACTTTAAAATACTTGTACTTCCAGTAAAAATTTTTTTTTTGAAGTATATAAATTATCCTCAACATCTGGGTGGAAAGGTACATGAACAAATACAAAAAGGAAGCTTAGGCAAAATACTTCTGAAGGGGAGAAAGTAGAGGAAGACAGGTCAGAACCACTCATCAGAACTTACCTCCTCTCCCTCCAAAATACCAGTTAAAAGCTCACTGCAATTTATTATGACTGGGGTTGCTTCTCAAGCCTTCATTAATTGTACCCAGGATACACAATGGCTAAAAAAACCTGCTCAGCTTTTGTTTGAAAGAACTCTTTTCTTCACATATCTGTTCAATCACATCTGGACAGAATGTTCTGAAACAAAAGTTACACAATCCAGCCTGACCTGCAATCTGAGAGTTCAAAGATAAAGAGCATTTTTCAGCATAAATCAGCCAACCATACAATGCATTTGATTTCTTTTTCTCTATTAATCAAGCTCATGAACTTTCATACTGCTAGGCTGGGAAGAATGGGTATAATTTTCTCACAAATATATCAGAAGTACATGCATTTTTGATGGAAATATGCAATATTGCACTGCCTGTGGAGTTCTGAATACATATCTTGAATAGGATTCATCAGTGTCCATGGACGTTAACTACATTTCAGGTATATTTCATTACAGTCAATAAAGACCTAGTCAATAAGATACAATTTATCTTGCCTGGAAATATATTTCTAAAAGCAGTCAGAAGAATCTTAACTTAAAATATCAAAATACACTTTGAATATAGAAAAAGGGCCATATTACAAACTCAGCTACAGACACCTAAATTAGATTAGACTCATGTTATTTGGCTTCCAGATTTGGAGTATGTTCCTTCCTTCTGTAACAATAAAAAAATTCTATTTATATGGTAATTACAGTTCTTCAGCACCTCCATTCATAAAGCACTCTATTCCCTGTTCTCATGTTTTCATAAGCTCCCCTTCCAGCCAATCACTGTTTTGGACTCAGAAACATTTACAATATTTGGACTATAAACGTGCAATAGTTTCCAGGTCATCTTGAAGCTTTCTTACACTTCCAGTAAGACAGACAACAGCAGAGATCTGGCTAGGCAGAGAAGAGAACAGCCTCTGCAGCCTGCCAACAACAATCAAATGCAGAAAAACACAGCAGCCACAGCCAAGCAAAAATGCTCTGAAGTCAGGCTGGAATGTAGGTTTGAGAGCTTAGGGTTGGGCTCTATGGGATAATATGTGCATATTATCACCCAGCAAGGCAATGACTTTAATTATATTAATTGAAGTTATTGTTATCATAACTAAAGTTCCTCCATTTGATCATAACCAAAGTGCATAATCCAAGATATTTGTCAGGGATGGAACTTCCCTTACCATCAAAAGCTGGCCTATACCTTTTACACCACACTCCCCTCCCAAAATAAACTCCATCAACTATTTTAAAAGGAAACAAACTGAAATCATTATTATTTAAATAATTTAAAAATCAAACTCTTCACCAAAAGAAGAGATTTCCGAAATTAAAATTATGGAGCTACAGAATCTCAGCTCAGCCTTGGAATTATCAAATCCCAACCTAGTTTATCTGTGTCCACTACTACACAGAGGGACTTGTACTCCTCACACCACATCTCTGACTACCTGCAAAATATGCTGCCTCAGAGTTTCACATGTTCCTAGGATTTACAGGACCAGATTTGGCTTGGTTATTACCAAACTTTAAACTCTCCCCAGGTATTTCCATATCACTACATGTGACCCATTCCAGTTTTCAAAAACACATTTATTTTAACAGAATATTTTTAGCCCCCAATATTTATTCCCCATCTGAAGGATTTATGCCTCTTATACCAAGTAATACTAAAGATTTCTATCAATGAAATAAACAGGGGGTTTTGTAGTTTCCTCAAGCAATATTTATGTGATATTTTTCTACATCTTCTCCTGCTCTTCTGCAAGCTTTTAAACTATGAACATCAATCACTGAGAATACTTCCAGTATTGATTTCACAGATTAAAACATGTCTTTTAGTCTTTCCTGCACTATTTCACAGCCAGAGACTGAACTAATATTTGTCAAACTGGTTGCTCTTGAGGAGTTACTTTTTCTTCTCTGACTCCCTAAGCCCTCTCTAGAGTCACTGTTTCCTTCAGTCAAGAATTCATGAGCTCTCTGACAATAAGGCCTGCACATCTTGTTTCTAGTGGCATCATTTTGACTTTGTTAGACCAAATCATAACTTTACCTGCATAAATCCATATTACCAGCCAGTCTAGATTACTCTGCAACTCTAACAAACAACTTATCAACTGCAAATTTCATGGGCACTGATTTTGAAAATTAAAGTCAGTCTATTATGTAAAATATAAAATATCACTGTTTCCTAAAACAGGTCTGTACAACATAAACAACACAATTCAACAATGATCCCAGGTCTGGGGTTTTTTGCAGTGTGACCAATAACAATTTTTTCAATCCAGTTGATGCATATTCCTTCATATTTTTATTTCCCACTTCTAGACAGATAGTAAATTTCTATTTAGAATTCCACTAGGCACTTCCCATGTCTTATCAAAGCCTGGCTACTCATCTTTATCAGATAACATTAAAATACCTTAGAGGGCATATACAACACATATAAAATAGGGTATAAAACACATAAAATTGAGGTTTAACTAGACCAAGTGTAAAGTTCAGCATCTGGGTGGGGACAACCCCCAGTATCAACACAGGCTGGGAGATGAGCAGGTTGAGAGGAGCCCTGATGAGAAGGACTTGGGGGTGCTGCTGGATGAGAGGCTGAACATGACCCAGCTATTTGCACTCACAGCCCAGAGAGCCAAACGTGTCCTGGGCTGCACCCAGAGCACCGTGGGCAGCAGGGCAGGGAGGGGATCCTGCCCCTCTGCTCTGCTCTGCTGAGAGCTCACCCCCAGGGCTGCATCAGCTCTGGGCTCCCAGCACAGGAAGGACAGGGACCTCTTGGAGAGAGTGCAGAGGAGGCCACCATGATGATTAAAGGGATGGAGCACCTCTGCTATGAGGAAAGACAGAGAACTGGGATTATTGAGCCTGGAAAAGACAAAGTTTTGGGGTGATCTAATCACAGACTTCCAGTGCCTGAAGATAGCCTATAGGGAAGTTGGAGAGAGGCTATTTATGTGAGTAAAATGTGACAGGACAAGGGGGAATTGTTTCAAACAGAGTACGTTTAGATTAGATATTAGGGAAAAAATCTTTGAGGGTGGTAAGACACTGGAGCAGATTGCCCGGTGAAGTTGTGGACACTCATCCCTGTGAGTGTTCAAGGCCAGGTTGGATGGGGCTCTGAGCAACTTGGTCTAGTGGAAGGTGTCCCTGCCCGTGGCAAGGGGCTGGAACTAGATGTTCTTCAAGGTCCTATCCTGGTTTGGGACACCCTAGGAAAGGTCCCTTCCAACCCAAACCATTCTATGAAAATACAGAATTAAAGACAAGGTACAGAGAAATGTCAGTCAATATATTCCAAGGGAAAATATGTCCCATCAAGCACTTTTTAAAAATCATTATTCTTATTACAAGCATTAAACTCTTTCTACACAACTCTTGGCTCTTGAGTTCAGCCATGATGGTGAGGAAATGCATTAAAAACATTGGAGATACTTCAGCTCTGGGAAGGGAGGGTGGGGAAAGGCACCATATTCTGAGTTAATTTGAAGGCTGATAGAACTGTGATAGAGTTGAAATTGTTAGCAGTCAATGCTGTGGAGAAGAGTGCAGATTCCAGAGATGAAGTACAAACACAAAAAGAATTTAAAAACCCTAAACCCTCAATATGGTAGACTCAAACTGACAATAATCTTGTGTAATTTTTTGCCCCATAGGATTCACAAGAGCCTTAGGAAAAGTGCTACAAAGAGCCAGCCAGCACAGAAGCAGGTGCTGCTAAGAGCCCCCAGTGCTCAATACACACTGGTGGCAACAACAGCACCCACAGACCACAGGGGAACCCTGTCCCTGGCTGCAGGCAGGGAAAACTCCAGGTACACAGCAATCCCACCTCCACACGGTCAAAGTGGAGCTCAGCTAAAGGTAAAGGCCTAAAGATTAAAAAAAAAATAAAAATAAAAAAAGACAAGAAAAAAAAATACACTGGTGGAACATTTCAACTGCAATATCTAACACTATGCATGACAAAAAATGGTCACAGTTAAATACATATTAAATATCTATACATTAAACAAAAGTATCTATTCCAATCAGATTTTTACATTCATAAAAATCAGATAACTTTAATACAATCACAGTGTGACATAATTTAAGAGTGTCCAGCTGAAATAATACCAGACAAGGTGTATATGCTGTTCATCATTGTGGATTAATGACAACATGTGTCTTTGTGAGTCACTATAATAATAGTGACGGGAACCTCTCTGGGTAAGCCCGACTATTATCATATGAATGCCCAGCTAGCTCAGTAAAACAAGTCTCCAGCAGAGACCCAATGACTGAGATAAGCGAGGTTTTAGCTCCTTCCTAGCAAACCAGTGATACTCAGCTTAAGTGATTCAGCTCTTTCGTGAGTTCAGCTCAGGCAGCTAGGAGGAATCGCTCAGGGCCGTGGCAAGCAGACGAGAAAGAGAGAGGGGGAAGAGAATACGCCGAATTTCCGCAGTGAAGGTTTATTCGGGAGGTCCGCGAAGGACAGCGATTCTTCTTCTCCAAAGGAAGGGGGGCACAGAGGGCTTTTTATAGCCTTGGCATGGATCCAAAACCAGCCAATGGCCGCAGGTTTAAGCATATTCCTTAACTGACCAATAGCTAAAAGGGTTACAATAGTATTGTCTTAACTGATTAAAGGACAAGTTCTCAACACGGTCGGGTAAGAGGAACAGGACAACGCCCGCTCAGGGATGACTCAGCATTCAATTCTCCAAGGAGCTTTTCCTGTATCCTTGGGGTTCACTACAAGTCACTAATGTTAGACTCCTATCTTACAGACTCTAAAAGATTCTTATCTTGCAGTCTTATAGGAGATGAGATTTTAGACTTCAGAAATAATATTTTTATAACAGATTTTCAAAACAGCTTTATTTCAACGCTAGCAGAAGCCCTCAGCCAAACTCCGGAAGAGAAATTATGAAAAAAAAAAGTAAACAAGCAAATCTAGAAAAATTATCAAGTGGAAACAGTGAACCACAGGTTTTAATATCAGTGTAACATCTTAACTAGTAGTTCCATTGGAATGGAGGAATCAGATCAATAAATAAGCTTAGGTAAGCAGGAAATACTTCCAAAATTAAAAATCTGAAGAAAGAATTTTTTTAAAGGAAATGAAGATTCATCTTCTGCATTCTGAAGAACAGACAAAGGCTGACACATGGTAAATTTCCCATGATAGGTAAGAAAAGCCCATGAAACAGATGAGTAAGAAATGCATCAGCACTAAAATCCACCAACTGATTGCATCCTCCCACCAACTACATCCTCCAAGAGAAAACGAAAAGCACAATCCTATTTTTCCTACAGTAACAAAATAAAATTATTACAGACTCCATAAAAATAAAATTATGTACTTTGGAATGTTTCTGTAATGTATATAACAAGCTTTGCAGTTAAAATGTTAGTCCTAAATATATAGCTAATGAGAGTTATGCCTGTTCTTGATATTAACAATTTCCATTGAAAAACTATATTTTAGTTGATCATTACTAATTTAATCTAGCTATTCTGAAACCAAAAATATTCCTTAGGGTGGTTTTTGTGGTCATGACTTGGTTTTGTTTTCCCTCGGTTCTATTTATGGAGTGAGGAATAAGAGGTTATCTTAAACAAACAAACAAAAATCCAGAACACCCACAATTTCACAAATAAACATCTGGTAATGAATTCCCTAAAAATTACCATTGTAATACTTTTTCAAGATAGAAGTGTTTGAACCAAGCAGAGTGTGTCTGGCACCAGAGATATACCTTTTGATCTACTCAAAACAGGAAAAGAACTCCTAGAATTCTTGTAAAAATTTAAGAATCACAAGTCCTGGAATTCCTAGAAGAGGCAGTAATAGCAGAACATCAATCACAGGTTTCATTACACCAACTGCACTCCACATTCTGTATGAGACTCGTTACACAGGTGCAGTCCTGCCAGCATGAGAAGCATTGCTGCAGCAGCCAAGCATGGACCTTTCTGGCACTTAATTTTGTCACTGCAAGGCAGACCTGGAGCAGATTCCCTTTGTTCTCACACTGTGTCCATAAGCACACTGCCTGGTAGGTAGTAGAAATAAATTTGCAGACTAGAATATTAGGTAAGGAATTAAAAAATATTAACTTGGATTGAAGAGTGGATTGATGACAGGAAAGAGAGGCAAAACTGTGGGTGATACTGATATTGTTAGCTCAGGATTGAAACATTTCAAACTGGATCCTACCTAAAGCAAAAAGACCAAGTATCATATGCCATGGGAGCACCCATTCCAAGGTTTCCAGTACCACAATCTAACATTTCATAAGAGAATCTGGGAATTATTTAGGCTGAAGAAATCTTTATGACCATGGAGTCCAACTGATAACATGGCACTGCCAAGTGCACCACTAAGCCATGTCCCTAAATGCCACAACTGCACATCTCTTGAACACCTTCAGGGATGGCAACTCATCCACTGCCTTGGACAGCCTGTTCCAATGCTTGACAACCCTTTCCATGCAAAACTTTTTTCCTAATATCCAGTCTATACTTCCCTTAGTTCAATTTTAGGCCATACTAGATATTTTGTCCAAACTTTTATTCACTTAATCTGAAATACGTTGTAGTTCCATATACATTCATTTTAATAGCAGAGCCAGTTCATGCTTTGTTCTTTAAAATGTAGAAAATCTCCTTTCAAATGTACACTGAATCCCACATATTTATAACTTTATCACTGTGGTTACACTGTGAATTACATTTCATTTTTACACTCTGCTACTAAAGGAAACAATTCTTGTGAGTAAGCCAAATACTATGTCTTTGGAAAGATTTGTGAAGTCCAGTGCACTGGAAGCTGTCTCAAAATATTGCACAGTAGTTTTAAAAAGACAAAGTCCAGTCTCAAAACCTGGCAGTTTTGAAAACAAAAGCCTTCAATTATCTAATCACAGATTTCTGAACATGTTAAACAGCTTTTATTTCCCCTGCTAAACTACACAATGCTCTGTGTCCTTGTCCTCAGACACATTCAGTTACACAAAGATGTGCAGAGCAATGATGGACATAATCTGAAGACAAAGCATTTTTCCTGAAAACTGTTTTTCCATAATTGTCTTCCTAATAACTGCTGCTAGCCAGGATTTCAATAGGCTGTTTTTTAACTATATTGGGAAGGTGGGTTAATAATGGAAAAAATGTCGAATTACCCTTCTCAAGTAAAATGAACAAAAAAAATTTAGATTCTGTGGAATTAGGAAGAGCTTTTTACTTTTTTTACATCCAATTTCAGAAAAAAAGAACTATTCCACAAGCTATATACAACGCCTTTCCAACCTCAGGAGACAATTCCACTGTTTAAAATATCATATGGTATGGCTTGAATACATTTTACACTTAGTGAGTATCCATTACATAACTTTCCTCCACTGCCTTTAATTACCCCATTAAGCAAGTTGGTATTTGCATTTGCACTTACAGCAGCTGCACTAGAGCTGCAGGGCACAAGAACATAAAACCAAGAAGAAAAATTAATAAAACATTATCTTTTCCATTTAGCAAGTTCACTTTCTTTTTAAATGGAAACATTTGTATTAGTAGACTACTCCAGCACTGTAAGATAATAAATCACATAAATCTTGTATTATTCAAGCCAACTGAACTGCCAGATAGAAGTATCACTCACTAACAGCACAACTTGCCCTGAAGCTTTTCTCATTTTATGGTATTTCTGAGCCGCTTTGTATCTGAAATTGTTACTCAAAACATAAAAAGTGGTGCAAATGTAATGCAAGAGAAATCTTTCTTGTTCTAAACCTTTTACATAGAAAATAATTTAAAATTTTATTTTAATGTGTTGCACATCTTTAATAATCCAGACTCATTTCTGAGTAAATAAAGATGGTTTCAATTAATAATTAAAAAATCTGCAAGTCATCACACATTCTTAGAAACAGCTTCCAAGTTTCAAGACCATTTATTTTTCAGCTAGCCTATGTAACTTACAACACATTTATTAAATACTGCAATAGTAATTTTGCAATAATTAATATGTAACTATTAATAACTCTGATACTTATTACATCCATATATTCTCTAAACATTATGCATATAATAAACACTAATAAACAGAGCAATGAGAAGTATCAATTTATTCATTAAGAGCCATTGATCCTGAAAAGCCAATTCCACAGTGCTGGTTGCTACTTTACCACTTCCAAGCACATGGAAGCTCTTTTCCTCAGAAAACAGGGAATCATGCTTCTACCATGCATTAAAATACTGACAGCCTGTGCATGCAGATGAAGGAAGCAAAGCAGCAGTTTTGATTTTGACCATATCCTTCATTTTGAAGTCTTAATCTTGTATCTGCTACAAAATATCCTATTTCTATAAAAGTATTATTCATGAGAATCTCACTAGAATACTTTCTTGTATCTGGCAGGAATGACCCTATATCAGGCTTTCTGCTGTCCCCAGACTTTTCACTTTCTGAAAATTACTGCACCTGAGATAATTTTCAACCATCTCTATTTTACATTTTAGAGAAACACTAAAGTACCTATTATTAATAAGCAGAAAAAACACTATTTAAGAAACATGAGAAGCATGCTACATCATGGACTAACTGTCAATACCAGTTCTGGCACCAAAATTCAAATATCAACACAAAGTGAGCATGCTTAATATCCCAGAAATTTCCCTTTTACACAAAGCAGGTGTGTGTATAGGGAAAAAGTTCTTAAGAGGTGTAAGAGAACCATATGATTATGTACATTACAGCAGCTCTATACCTTTAATAATGTAGTTTTCTCTGTGAGCTGTTTATGCCAACACAGCATAGGCCTAAGATACACTGGTTTAAGTGCTGTAAACACTGGGCCTAAACCAAATCCTACTAGTATAACATTTTTCATGATATATTTAATTGCATTACTCATGGAGAATTGTAAGGGCAAAGGAACTGTGATTCAGCTCAAGCAGCATATTTATGCAAACCCACATAAAAATACAGAGCAAAGAATCAGAGGAGCTGCATATCAGACATGTCCCACCAATAAGAAAGAAACTAAATTATCATGCCATTTTCATAAGCCCTAATCTGACTCTCCATTTCAGTTAAAGAACTGAATTAGCAATACCAAGACTTTGGGCACAGCTGCCAATTCCTCCCAATTGGATGAGAAATATTTCTTCCTTTCTTTCTGAAAAATTTGACATCTAATTCCCATGAAGCATCTCATGCCAGTGGTTAATTAGGGAACATTTTACAAGAACTAAAAATTGTCAGCAACGCAGCAGGCAAATATTGACATTTTTTACAAGCACAGCCATTCCACAGCTTAATTTCTCTTTCCAGAGCTCTTGCAGGCAGGCAGCTGCTGCCCAGACAAGCTGAGAACCTGTACACTTACTGCAAATCCCAGATTTCAGATACTTATTCAAACTGGCAAGAAACATTCCTCCCACATCAATTTCAAACATTTGACAGCCTGGCCATTCATTAAATGCATCTTGTAGCAATGTCCACAGATAACTATAAAATTCTTCCTGCCAGCTACTGAAAAGTAATGTAATAGGAAGCTGGGAGGACTCCCAGGTCTCAGAGTCCCTGACAGGCAGGGGGAAAGCAGGAATAAAAGCAGGGAGAATGTGGTGAAGGCACGGGGCTGCTGTGAGAAGGCCAGGAACAGATTACACTGATTAATGGCTGGATAGGAGATATCCTTCTTCAGTGAGCAGCTGGAGAGCAGGGTTAGCTGCTGGTCAGGGGGTAATCAGATATTTGCAGTGAGACTTGATGCAGCCTATGGCCAAAAGTCATGTCACTCAGATCTCTGCAAATGCAACACCAACTGCCACAGGCTCCCAGAGAATAAATAAGAGAAACTGGGAAAATTACAAAAAATAAAGAAAAAAAACCAAAACAAAAAAGGCAAAACCAAAATAAATCAACAAAAGCCCTAGATGTCCTTTCTTCTCCTTTTCCATACATGCTACTAAATTTAAGGAAAATTCCACTTTCACTCTAAACTTGCGATCCTTGTGCCAGGTGTGGCAGATGTGATTCAGTAATGCCATCTTCCTGAGATAGAGATGGGGCCACAACCACTGCAGTGGGTACAGACATACACACCCAATTATAGGAGCAATTAGAGAGGATAAAAGACAGATTAGGTCCTCCCTCCAGAATACATAACCTGCCAGAGGAGCTGAGGCCAGGGAAAAAGTGGTCGGGGTTAATTACCAGCTGGAACCCAAATGCTTTCTTTTTCATGATACAAAATGTAAATCTGTTTTAAGTGCCATAATTTTAGCCAAGCACTGACACATTTTAACAGAAACATCCAGCTATTTCAGTTATTTTCACACTTTTCTTCAGTTTTTTTTCTGAAAAAAACATTCATTTTTCCTTTCATTTATACACCACCCACAAGATTAAAACAAATTTAAAAAAACACTCAGTATCAAAGACCAAATATTTAGCATAGCCATATTCAAACAGTTTCATATATCTCCCACTGATCACACTCTGTTGAAGACATTGTGCTCTGTAGCACAAAGAAAAAAATTGAAAATTTCCATAACATAGGAAAACCATTGTTTTACTATCACTGTAATTCATTTTCAAACAAAAGGTCACCTTCAGCAAACACTGCTGCATCTTTTAAGGGCTAAGACTCAAGTGTTTAGTCACATTGTTATGGCCTTAGCTCCAGCAGCCCAAATATCCCAGCGCCCACCCCTATATGGCTGCTGGGGGCTGTGAGGGACACCCAAGGCAGCTGGGTGCTCCCTGGACCTCTCTTGTGGTGCTCCCTTTGTTGTGAGAGATGAGCTGAGGTCAGGTGTAACAAGAAATGAGCCTGAAGTTTCTCTCATTAAGCAAAAACTGTTCCTATTCTGAGATCTTCTTAAACACATATGTGCATTTGACAAATTATCAGATGATGTTTTTCAGCTCCATATGTCCATCAAGATGACATTTTTGCAAAGCTCTAGCTAAATCAGATCAGCCAGTTGGACTCAGAAAACAATAATTGTTTTTTTAATTTAAAACACACACTGTTTGATTTTCTAACTATACTGTCAATTCAAACTTACATCCAATATTTATTTAACATGTAGAAAAATTAATTAAAGCAAAATGAGATATTGGAGAACTTAGGAAGCAGTATCTTTTAACTATCACAACAACAGTTTTACATAAAACCCAAACAAAATGTTCTTGTGTTGATTCAGCTGGTAAAGTTTTGACTTTATACTTCCTATGCTGTTACATTGCCAGGGACTGCATAAAAGAGCAACACTGCTTAATCAACAGAGTTCTTTTAACACATTTATCACCATGCCTCCCCTATTAGGAAGTTGAGCTGGTTGCATGAACTAATCAAAATGCCTTTGAACATCCATTAATACTGTTCAGTTAAATATATATTGGGTTTAGAACCAACTTGAAACTCATTTAATACTCTCCATGTTCTACTGGCATAAATCTTTTAAACTACTTCTTTTTTTTTTACCACTAAAAGGGCAAAGTAAATGGTTCCCCTTGTTACAAAAGATTTCAGAGACAAGAGAGAGAAACAGCCAACACTCATTGCTGAAACTATTAATGATTGTCATTAATGATCAAGGAAATACTATTCAAACCAGAATAAATAATGAAGAGTTCAGTGCTTCATAATATAAACACTTAATAGAAAACATGTTTTTCTGTTATAAAAATGCAAACTTTTAAGTTCAAATTAAAAATATACACATGCCATCATAATATTAACTTGAAAGCAGCATTTCTAAATAAGTGAAATGGAAAACAAGGAGATAAAACTTTTCATCCTTTCCCAGTCCATGGCTGAATATGGAATTCCCAAAACAGATGGCAAAGAATATGCAATGCAGTGAAGGTCCTCTGGGTTTGATATTCACCTGTCTCTTTTCAGCACCACCAAATTCTTGTAACCTCAATTAATATCTTCCAGAATCAGTAAAATGACATCCCTCTACTGTTACTATTATTTTGTTTGACCTTGATATCATGAACACGAATGTAATTATGAGAATGTGCCAATTATTTCCTATATTATTTCTATATTGTATATAGAAATCAAAAAGACTAGTACTCCCTCCCTTTCCCATTATAATATCTGAACATTCTGGCTTTATTTCATCTTCAATTTCTAAGATACAATCACTAACATTTTGTTTCGCTTTTATTTCTTATTTCTAACACGAAAAAAAGCCCAAAACAAAACTAATCAGCAAAGTTTTAGAATATTCATAACAGCATGTTAGATGTACGATTTATGTAGGATAATAAAAAATATTTTAATGATTGCACTATTTTACTGGTTTTACTGGCATAAATTTTGAATGACAGCACATCTGTGTGTTAAGACAACTAACTGTCAATAATGCATCAGCTACACCATACGCTCTGCATATTTTATGTGGTTAATATAAAAAGATTGTTGATGATTTTTGAGAGAATTTAAGCTTTTTAGTACTTTTAGACAATCCAACCATATCTGCCTACCACAGGATTTTTGCCCCACAATTTCCCCAGGTTTCATAGAATTTTGTCCAAAATCTGTTGAACAAAACCAAATAATTTGGAAAAAACACAGTGGCTTGCAGATTATGAAAGTAATGTGTACACTTTACTGTGAGGTCAGATCTGTCACAGCGGAAAAGCAAATAAATTAGAGGCCACTATGTTAAAGTGATTAAATAGGTTTGGACAGACTGAAATATAATTAGCACAAAACTGCTATCCTAGTCAGCCTATTGACTGTTAAAATAGTGACTCCACAAAAAACTCCTGGCTTTGTTCCTAAAGGTCATGAATTGACTAAAAATCAGGCTATTTCAGAGAAAAGAGTCTTTCCTATCCTGGTCAGAAATCAATCTTTGCAACTTTGATCATTGCAGGATTTGTGGTCAAACTATACAGACAAAAAAGTTGCAGATGAAAAGAACAAAATTATTTTGTTACCTACAATTACATTTTAAGTCAAAGACATGTTACCCACAGATAGGTTCACTTGTGATGAATTGTACAATTTCACAATCAATTTTTGACATGTAAGTGTACAATAGCAAGTTAACTATTATTTCCTAGAGACCTTCCTATCTTTCTTTACTCAGACATATTTATAACTGGAACAAAAATATAAACCTTAAACTCTCTACATTTCATTTAGATAAACTGCAGGTCTCTGACATCCACATAAGAATCATATCCATTTTATCAGTCTACTTGTGGAACGGCTTCATGCAGATTGCAGCTCTACCTGTAAATTACATCTTCGGCAAAGATAATTGCTATTGATTCGAGATATTTCAAATTTTCTGTAAGAAGAATCCAAGGGGTTTTAGGAAAGAAAGAAGCTCCACATGGAAAGTAGTGAGTAGCACTGATTAAACACACCTTTCTGCCACACCAAACATTAATTCTCCACTGCCAGCCAGGGACTTCACAACCATCATGATTCCAGAGCATGTCAAATCAATACCATAAGGATGGGAAACGTCCATGTAATGAATTCAGAAGCAACCTATAAATAAGCACACAAAAGAAGGCAAAAATTGAACAAATTACCTATATGAGTTCCCCTGAGGATTCACTAAAGGAGAGGTGGTGATGATCTAAACCATGCAAAAGTGATGGTTAATTCAGTGTCGTCATCTCTGTATATCCAAGAACATTTGAAGATATTTGAAGCATATAATAGCATTAATAGCTCTCTAAATTTCAAAGTTTACTGTGCCCCATGTGCCCCTGGATACATCTGAATTTCCCTAAGTAGCCCAATGTTTACCTCTCAGTTGTATAATCATGTCTAGGACATTCCACACATTTTTTGTTTCTGTGAAAAACTGCTGCCAGGCATCTGTTTGGGACCTTTCCTACTCCCATTTTTTTTCCTATTTATGCTATCTGAGCACATTACTTGTATCCATCTCAAACTTCTAATTTAAAAGGACATTCCTCTGAATCATGGCTTAGTCTTGCCCATGCCTTTCCAAGTTTATTGAAAAACAATTTTATTTTCAGTCTGAAATTATTTTTAAAAACTAAAAAATATAAGCCATCTTTCGCCTGTCAGGTCTTACTGCCCCAAACTATGTAGATTAAATTTTTACAGAGGCTTACTAAAAATCAGAAAAGTCCAACCTTCTGACAAATTGATTGGCCTGGCAACCAAGCAATACAAATGTGATCCAGTAAACTATGTGCAGAACATTGGCACAAACAGGCAGGATGATTCTGCATTTATAAAATCACAGTTCCAAATTTCCTTAAATATGAGAAATATGCCAGCTAAACAGAAAAAAATATAAACTGTTACCCATTCAGTTCTGCTCCATTTGCTCTATGTCTCAATTCCTTTTTTTTTTTGAGTTCAGTGGAATCCTCAGCCTTACAACATCCTATCAGATGTCTTAAGGACTCAGAAAAATAGAACAAGTTGAATCTAAGAAGATGGACCACAATCAGAACTTTTCCCCTAGCTGCACATATTTGCCTGCATTGAGAAAATTCTATGATTATACCTATCTCATTTGAGAGCTTCCAACCCTATTTTAGCTTGTCCTGTTAAAAGTCAATAAAGATAAATGAGGCTCAGGAAATGTATGTGGAGTCAAAACTTTAGGCAAAGAAGTTTTAACATAAGGCAGCTCTTTTTGTACAAAGTGCTTCTCTTCACACTTAAGCTGTAATAGCACGGTTGCATATTGATTACTGTAAAAGAATGGCAGCAAAATGAGACAATTGTATCCTTTGCACCAACATAATTGTGAATAAGAACATTTTGTTGAAATTCCACATTCCAAAAACTGTTTTCCTTTTCCTTCATGAGGAAATTTTAAAATACAGAGCTGTCTGTTGCAATCCAAAAGCAGTGCTGGTCTGTATATCAGTATGCCACCTCCTAGTTGAGGACTTAAAGCAAGAAGCCCATTGGAAAACAGAATTAAATATCCTTTACAGTTTATTTTACATCAGTAGCAGCATGAGTTAGATAACTTCACTCAGCAGCAAATCTATGTAAGTAATCAATGTAAAAATTCATCTTACTTTGCTTTTATAGTCTTCTTTGAATTAACACAATGGTTTGGGCTGGGATAGAGCTAATTTTCTTCACAGTAGTTCATATGGGACTGTGGTTTGGATTTTTGCTGAAAGCAGTGTTGATAACATATGACAGGTTCAGTTATTGCTGAGCATTGCTTACATGGAGTCAAGGCCTTTTCTCCTGCTCATACAGCAGGGAGAAGCACAAGAAATTGGGAGGGGACACAGCTGGGACAGATGACCCCAACCCAAGGAAAGGATTTTCCATACCATGTGGAACCATGCTCAGCCACGTATATAAAACTGGAGGAAGAAGGATGAATGGAGGAAGGGACTTTTGGAGTGATGGCATTTTTCTTCCCAAGGAAAGGTTAAACAGGATGGAGCCCAGCTCTCCTGGACATGGCTCAACGCCTGCCTGCCCTGGGGAAGTGGTGAATGCATTTCTTATTTTTGCTTTACTTCTGCACAATGCTTTTGCATCACATATTAAACAGTCATTATTTTCAATCCACAAGTTTTCTCATTTTTACCCTTCTGATTCTCTCTTCCATGCCACTGGAGAAGGAGTGAGCAGCCCACCAGGTTTAAACCATAACACACATTTACTCTGTTTCAGGGAATTTTAGACCAAGCTCAGTTGGAGCAATAAGGAAGTCTGAGAACTGAGTTAGTTTGGGAGATATCTCATCCATATATTAGTGTTTATTTTCCATCCATAAAAATGGCAGCCCTATAAAGTCTCCAAGACTTTCACATAAGCAGCACAAAACAACCAGTTATACACAAGCAGCAATTTGAGTAATGCACACAGCAGAATGGTCAAAAGAAACAAATTTCCTTTTTGGTTGAACCTCTGAACTATTCAAAATGAAGCCAAATTCAGCCAAATTTGATAAATCAAGTTTATCACAAGGTTAATATTTCACATCCAGCTTTTGGCTTAAAGCAAATTTTTATAGCCTGAAGAACAGAATTATAATAAAATGCTGACAAGCCCATACCACACAAACGAGTTTCTGCTAGAGGGTGGTTTCTCTATTCTTGACATTTCAAAATAGATGAATCTACATTTGAGAAATAAGATACAACTCACATTCAGTAACTGTAATTCTTTATGTTTTTTTCTATTTGATACATGGGAAATAATTATCAACAAGAGAAAGTTCAGATTCTTTTCCCTTCCTAAGTTCAAAGTTTAGATTCTTCAGAGTTCATCTGTAAGGCCAATTAAATCTCAGACAACAACAGTATTTAAAAATGAGACATATCATTTGCAAAAGCAGAAGGACACATGTTCCTGTGGCTCAATTCCAGCCCTTTGACTTAAATACAGCTCCAATGATTTAATGCAACAAACAGTTGATGTAGATTTCGCCATCCTTCTGACACATAATTGAGTTTTAACTTTTTAAAAAAACAAAACTAGTTGTGAGCCTTCCATTAATAAAGAGTGGTGTCACTAACAGCATTCAGAAGAAATGCATAACCAGTGAAGGGCTGTCATTTGCTGTCATTTATAAGAATCTGCAACAGATTGCACAATGAAACAGCATGACACCAATACAGCATCCAAAACTTAGAAATATCATATGATATTTCATGAATCCTGTTGACTTGCAAACAGATATATGACTATTAAAACTAGAATGCCAGAATATCCCAATTTACTATTCCAACACACTGAAGTTTATCAGTTAATATGAATGTTTTAGACTTTAAGAAGAGACAATTTTTTGATTACTGTGATAGTTGCAATTACTAAAATACATAAACTCAAGAAACAGGGACCTTCCACAAACTTTTTATAGTAGTCTTGATATGATGACCTCATGTTTACAAGAAGATACATTCCTTTGCAAAAGGTACAGCTTTTAAGTAGTAGTTTTGTTTTAGTTGTGCTTGCTAACTTTGTGATCAGTTTATATGAAAATACCTGTAAACTACAAAGTAATTCCTTACAGTATTTTATTGACAGCTGATATACTGTGAAACTAATTTCAACACTATTTTTACTCAGTCTAGTTTGCTTTTTCTTTTTTTTCAATCATCATTTGATAAACCTCATTTTCAATCAGAACATAGTCTTTCAATTTTGTTGATTGATTTGTCTTTTCAATTTTGTTTGATTAATGTCTGCTGATTTTCAAAAGAAATGGTCAGTGCTGGTTCTTTTCCATACAGTTTTTTCCCACCAATGTACACTGCAGATTTGAAAATATTTATTTTCAAAATACCCTCTTGATAACAACTTTTATATCAGCAATATTATCAATGGCACACTGTTGCATTCTGTAACTGTCATGTAAATCCATTAAATAGTCCTGAATTATATCTAGTGTTTTCACCTTCCATAGAGCTGAACTGTATGAATACATATAGCTCATGCAACTCATTTTAACTAATCCCTCTTGACAGAAATCTTAATTTTCTGAGGTAAAATATGTCCAGAGCATGCCCACACACAGAGAGAGAGCATTTTCAATAGCTCCCTTTCTCCTTTTTCTCTCTTGGGTGTCACAAAATTGGTGATCTTTTGCATTACACTTCGGAATACTCTGTGAGAAGTTTCCAAGCCTTTGGGAACCTCTTCTCTAAGTTAGCTGCTATACACCCAACCAGCTCATAAGAATCATTTATGTAATTACACTGAAGTATGAAGACAGCTCTTCAGCTCTCCATCTCTTGATTTTGCATATGTTAATCTGTCTTGAAATTGTCTCTCAGACATGTAAGGAGTCCAAATTCACTTTGGCTCTTTTCCTTTTGTGTCTTTTCTGACATTTACTGTGTGTATATACGATTTGTATCTCCTATTCCCATCTGCAAATGTACTTTATAGCATAACACACACACATATATCAGAACAGAATAATAACAAGCTCAGAAATAGCAATTTTACAGCAAGGCTTACATTAAAAAAATAAATTTAAATCACAGAATCCCCACCACAGCTATAAACACTTTGGCACTGGAAGGTTTTCTTTAGATTTATGAACACTGTCTGTGGCTCCTTAGGCCCAAGCAGGCCTAATAGGGACATTACTGTTTGCCATACCTAAGCATCTTTAAATGACATCAAAATGAAAAATAATACAAATTTTTTCAAATCCACTATAAAATACTCTATTTTTCAGAGAGACAAGTTCATCTGAACAGGGAGAGATAACATTATGGCAGATGGATGAGGTGTTAGATGAATGAGTAAAAAGGTAATATATAGTCATTGATATTTTACAAGTATTTCTAGGTCCTTATGCAACTACTAGAAGCAAACTCAAGGGAAGAAATGAAGTTTTATCCATGTTTGTTTTCTTCATAAGAGGAGGGGACGGAGATTTTTATTTCTAGTCTTCATGAGTGGTATTATTTCATTCCTACCACTATGCAGAGAATTTAATTGCTATCACTTACAGCACACTGTGCCCTTTAAGGAAAATGAGCAAACTATTCCCCCGTATGAAAAGGAGATCTACCATCTTTTTATTATTTCAGGGCATTTATAGCAGGCAGAGATGCAAACAGTGCATCACATCAGCAGGAAAATTTACAAACAAACGCCACCAACCCAGTTACTTTAAGGGTCAGCATTCATAAAGGAAGAGGGCACTCATCCAACTCCTGCTTCAGTGTTTACACAGAGCATTTTATTGCAACTCTCCTTTCCTCTTCCTTTCCTGTACTTAACCAGAATAATGCTATGAAATACTTAATTCTTGTACCTTTTCATTTCCTCACATCATTACAATTCCAGATCCCTATCTCATCTACTTTGTATCTGGTTTTGGTGCCACTGAATGCCTGGCTTCAGGAAACAGCAAAAAAATTCCCATGGGATTTTATGGTTCTTTCACATTACGCTTCAGGTACTGACAAAAACAGAAAAATATTGGATATTGCCCTCTGAAAAATACATTCACAGCAGGGCAACTTGAACATAATTTGGAATTCACTAAGGACTTTGATAATAATTTATATTTGCCAAATATATGTTAATTAATTCAAATGACATTAAAATAATCTCCCATTTTAGTGCTATCATAGTGCAAACAGAAATTACTAAAAGGCAATTAATTCTTATATAGACTTTATTTCATAACACCTAAAAGACTCTCTTACTTGATCAAATTTAACAATACTATTCTCAAAAAGAAAAGACCACAAGAAACTCTTAAATAGACCATAAATATCAATCACTTGAACTCACTCAATTAATAAATTCATTTTAAAAAATAAAAAGTCATGTTCTCAATATTTTCTAAATTAATTTGCTTTAGGATATGGTTATTAGCAGACAGGGTACCAATATTCAATTTATATTTGGATTCTATTCCCATCTAGATTCAAGGGATTCAACAGATCACTAACTAAGATTACATGCAATTACTTTCATGTTACTTGCTTTAACTCACAAGACAATAAAGAGTCAAATGCTGACATGGGACTATACTTAGCACTAATGATGCAGGAGGTACACATACACACAGATATGTCTCAATGAATCCCTAACAGCCCCGTTATCAGACCAAGTGCAATCTCTGTTACCATGCAGCCATTGGTAGATTACTGCATATTTATAACCTCAAAGGGTGTGTAAAAGTTAATAACAATAACAGCAGTGCCCATGTCACAAAAGTCCCAAACTTTTTTGTTCACAATTTGTGATAGCACTTTAAACACAAAACAGTGTCTACAAATCCTCTTTAATTGAGCAACACCCTTACAAGTGCTTACTGTAACAGGACCTTCATATCATTCAGAAGAAAAATTCACAACATTTCATTGTCATTTTTCTTAACTTACTAGACTGACATCTGTGTGTAGATGGCTTAATGGTTTAATTGAGTACTGAACTGAAAGTATAAAACCTGTGTAAGCCTAGAAAACATATGGTCATCAAGTGTTAAAATAAATATTCCAATTCACACTGTTCTGTAAACTGAGGGGTTTTTTACATGGCACACAGGGATTTAACTGCAGAATTCATTAAGGTGAGTGGAAGGAATACAGCCAAAATTTACTGCCACAGGAAGATTTATCTTTAGAATACATCTAATAAAATTTTAGTATGAGCTGCAGTACCTGAATACTTTAAAGAGTCAGAAGAGAAAAAAGAGGTGGTGAGGCTGCAACATAAAGCTGAAAGAAAGGAAGCTTTATATTGTCTTGGTCCAGCAATTGTGGTAAAATATTTTACACCTCTTGTAAGTATCTAATTACTGATGTCCTGACTTTTATTTCATTTATTTTGACAACCTAAACTGTCTCTACAGTGCCTATCTGCATTTGCATTTTAATGAATAATAATTGATATTTATTCAGCACATTATATCTGCATCTCAGTGGTTCATTTACAGATTAATATTCTTATTACCTAAAACAAACTATACATAGATATTCTGGTTTGGGAATTACTAGCAAGCAAGCAAGACACTGTGGGTAGCATTATAATTTGGTCAACCTGTTGGTCTCAGCTTTGGGTTTTGCATTGTATTAGGTGTCAGCGGTGGCTGGGAATCCTGAACTCCAGCAAGTTGTACTGCAGGTCCAGGGAGATAAAGGATTAGACTTCTGAGTTCCCTAAAGGTTTTCGATTTATGCCATTTCTGATAAAATAAGTACTGTAAATCATGCAGAAAAAATGAGTAGTACTCACTGCTTTCTACAATCACATTGATAGTAAAGAAAAAATTTGAATATATTGGTACATTTTGATCAAAAAGAAAATCAAAATATCCAAAAAACCCACAGACACCCAGGCTTGTATAAGACTTGTATGAACCAGACTGACACATATTCTGCCTTAACCATGCAAATCCAAATAAGAGCAATGTAAAGGTCCAGAATTGATTCCAGAAAGTGCATTCCACCTGCATTAATTTGATTCCTGATTTTGACAGTCACAACTCAGTAGTCGCTACAATGATTTCCTTACTTTGACAAAAAAAAAAAAACAAACCAAACTTTACTGCTGTAGTAAATTTGATTACATATTTTACAGCTTTGGATATTCACAACATAAAGAAACAAACCCACAAGCACAAAAGTGACATTTGGATTTTATATCCATGACTGGTTCACTGGCAGATCAGGTTTAAATGTCAAGTTTCTGTGAAAAGATTTACCCCCCAGCATTAATCTTTCTCACCCATACATTCTTATCAGGACATTTATATTCCAGCATCTTGGAAAGTACTTGGTATTCTTTGCTATATAATCTCCCTATTTCCTGGGATAAGGCTGAATCTAATCTAAACCAAGCACTCATGCAATGGGCTCCCTTAAATTTTAAAACTGTCAAGTGAAGGCTGCACTCTCTGAAAACTCCTGTCTCCAGATTAACCTTTTATCATACAAAAAAAATCTATTTAAAAATAGATATAAGGTGGATATCTAACACAGCCTCCTAGGCAATGCAGCTTATGACAAGGCCAGTCACCCTGGAAGCAGACATCTAGAATAAGAATGAAGACACCTTGAAGTGCCTCTTTGTCTCCTCCCGCTCTAAGTGGTGCTTATGCTAACTCAGTGATGCACAGCAGCACTGCAGGCAACAAAAACAGATCCCTCCTTATGAAAGATGCTAAGACACATTATCAATTCTGAAAGAATTAGCAATGTTTACATACAGACTTCGCAAAGGCATTCTGACTTAAGAAAGCTGCAGGTATGGGACTGCACTTTAAGCCTAAATCCAACAACATAATCTAATCAAGAAGGACATTAAAATATTTTTTAAAAACTTGTAGAAGATGAGGAAGAATATTACCATATGATGTCCAGTGGTATAACCTCTGGAAATAAGAAAAATCAAAAAAAAAAAAGCTACAATGAAACCATGCTATCCTTGGTTAAACTAAATAAACATTCTCAAACAGCCTCTTCTTGCTATTCTCTTTATATATGGAAACAGAGAAAGCATGGCTCTCAGAAAATTTCAGCTCACACTGACCAAACTCAAAAGCTAATGTCTACTGCAGCTGATTAGGAGATCAATTACTGTTCAGTTAATGCTAAAAGAACTAGTAGTTCTAGTACTTCTATCACATAGCTATTATTATAGATTTGTGAACAAGCATTCTTGTACCCAAACATCTCTTCTGTGATGGTCCCCACACATCCTCCCATCAGACCGAGCAAGACCCAAGGGAGGGCCCCCAGTGCTCACCAATAAAGAGGTGGTGTGGAGGTTCCACCTCGAGATGCCTGCCTGAAATCCACTCTACTGCAGCAAAGGCAAACAGGACTTATTGTGCTCAGTCTAACTTGGTAAGCAGAATTTAAATAGACCTATTTAAACCTACAGAATTTTGGCAAGAAGCAAAATGCAAGGAAGAGAGCCTATATCAGTCCCTTTTTTCATTTGCTTGAGGTTTCTTTTTTAATGTCTTCAAGCTGATGTGTTTTGCTGAAACATTAACTCTTAAATGTTACAGTTCTTGCTCCTTTCTAAACTACAAAGAGGTTGAAAACTGAAGAGTTACAGAATTCTCTTTTTTGGTAATGTGTAAACATTACTGTCTTAGCAACATCTGGCTTGCCTAAAAGTCCTTTTTTTTTTTTTTTTAATGTAAGAAGCTAAGGAAAAGAACAACTTCCATTCCAGTGCAGCATTCTTTTCAAAATCCCAGGCTATTAACATCATTAATGTCTTTCCCACCTAATTATTTTTAAATAAAGGAGGAAATAAGCAAAGACTGGCCCACCATGTTTCAAGTATTTCAAATCACATGGTTGAAAATGAAAGAGAGGAAAGAAATAAGATCAGACTTCAGAGCAGATTTACAGAAAGCATATAATCATTACATAGCATGGGATGGCCTCTGGGCTGCAATCAGTCAGGAACCCTCAGTAAAATTATTACAGTGATACAATGGAGAGTTTCTGGCTCAAAAATAAGAGTATTAATACTGAGTGAAGTCCTTGCCCCATTTGATCTTAATAAAGGATTAAGGCAGAGAGATACATGGCTCCCTACAGGGAGATCCCTACGGCTTCACACAGTGGTTTTGGGAAACCAATGTCATTGCTGTTTCAGGACAAGCCTGCAGCAACTTTTTTTATATGCTAACTCTGTTAAAATAAGAATGAAAGAATTTACAATAAAGATCATGATGTCTGGAGACTTGAAGACAAATGGGACTTGAGATTAGTAAAGATAAGTCAAATATATCCTTGTAAGCTGACAAAAGTGTTCTTTATCTAGTTAAACTTGATAACCATGAATGCAAATGAATCCGAACATTCAAATACAAAAGAAAATTAAGCCTAAAACCAGTGATGAATAAAAAAAGTTTAAATCCCATTTTTAAGCTGTCTCAGGTTACTGACAAAGACTGATTTCAGATATGCAAGACCATTATATGGTTATTCTTTTCTACAGAAGTGGTACACAATACTTATCTCCAGAGGAAGCATTTTAAAACATTATAATTGAAAGAACAAAGTAAATTTGCCAGGAAAGGGAATAACAAAAGCCTAGAAAATATGTGATAGAAGGTATAAATAGAGATGAAGATAGAAAGAAAAATGGGCAAACCTCAGTAGGCAGGGAAATATCAAGGTCATTTAAGGTCATTAAGTCTAAACATCCTTTCCATGTAAATTACAGGTTAAGAAGTAAAAAAAAATCTGCAAAAGACCAAAGGCTATGAGTGGAAATGGTAAAGATACACAAGTTATACAAAGTCATTTAAGCTACACAGGAATGACCAAGAGCGCTAAATGCCCAGAAATTTGTCAGGAGCTGGAGGAACTCTTTGGTCTGCAGAAGCAGAGTAGGGATGCAGCACTGAAAAGATAAAAAAAGAATCAACCAATTCTAAAAGAGAGACATTTATGATCTGTAAGTATTCTCATGAGCAGTTCCAATTAAATGCATTTGTGTCTAAAATATCAAGAACTGAAATCCATTCTAGAACAGTGCTGAGCAGAGAAGTCCTCTTCATATACATCAAATTCCCAAGTTTTCTTGAAGGAAAAAAAAAACGCAGACACATTACTTGGAAATTACAGACACTGCAGAATGTTTCATGCTTTTAACTGATGGATGCAGATTTTAAAAATAGAAAAAGTTCCCTCTTCCTTTTCCCCAACTCATCTCCTTCCCATGCACAAAATAAATAGAAACCTCCAAAGTCTTAACTATGCATAAACAATTTCTAAAAAAAAAAAACAAACCAATTTTTAAGTAAGAGGTCAAAGCCATATACATTGCTTTATTACAAACTGATTGTCTTTTCCCATATTCTTTCATCCCTTTTTCTATATGCTGTGATTTTTTCTTTTCATTTGAAGGTCTGCATATTGCTATGCCTTGTTTATTGACTATTCATTTAATGATTACTGCTGAAAAAAATCTATTGGCATTGAAAAACTTTAAATTAATCTCCACTTAAGCATTCTTTGTTTGTGCTTCATTGTGCTGGAAACACATTACCTCTTTTAAAAGTACAACTGCACTTAATCCTAAAAAACACTGGAGAGAGTAGCAGAGATTACTACAATGAAGCATTTTAAACAGTTTAAAGACTCTCATTCAGCCAGACTCCAGGGAAACAGCATACAAAATAAATGAGCTATTTCTTCAATTAAAAAAATCAAATTAAAGTTAAAAACTGCAAAGAAATAAAAACAACCTACAATCCCATTTATAGAAAAGCATTTGAATATAAGGATTTTTAATTCTATCAAATGATCACATTGTTCTCCACATTTTTGGTGTATACTTCTGTATCTAAGTGAATGCAAATCCAGATGATAGCTGAGCTTGCAGAAATTCTATTTTTAAAAATCATGAAACTTCATATAATGTTATATTTCATTATCCAAAAGTAAAATATGAAACACTTTTTGAATGTGTGGCTCAGCAAAAGACCACAATAATTTGATGCACATCTGGAAGCTGACTAATGTGTGGGACGTGCAAAATAAAACAATGACCAAAAATTGTGGGTCAAGGGTTATTTGGTTCTATTCTTCTATTAAAAGAAAAAAATTGTTGAAGTTAGTAGAAATTGTGACAGCACCATATAATCTGTGCAAATGCTCAGGCCAAATAATAACACAGCAGTGCATGTTTTCACTGACAAAAGCAAAATGACGTAGAAAGACATTGCAAGGGCATTTCTTTTTTTAAGGTCTAAATTCCTCCTTTCTGGAGCTGAATGAAGCTAGAAAAAGTGTAGATAATGACAAAATCCTGCTTTATGTCCCTGTACTAGGCTAGTACTGAGAAAAAGAAAAACCAGAACAACTCTTCAGTAGAGTTAGATTGTGTGTCATCCAGGGTTCATAAGAAAAGCTCTTCTGAAGCATGATTGGGACTCAGAACATACACCCACCACTGTCGGGTGCGGGAAGACTCGGACACCCAATATGAGATCAGCAAGCTTCAGTTTATTGACAGAGCATCAGACACTTATACAGCAAGTAATAAGCTCATGAATATTCTGTAATTTACACCAGCTATTGGCCACACCACAACATCAGCTCTTTCCCATTCCTTAGGGGTTACACCTCTCTTTTTCCCATGTCTCTTTCACCATTTGTTACCATACCCAGCTAGGCCCAAGGACACGCTATCTTGCAGGTGCAGGACTTGGAATTAGCCACGGCCTTGTACTTTTCCAATTCTTAGCTACTCTCCCAACACACCACAGAGGGCAACAAGTCCCACACCCAACACATTCCTCTCACTGCAGCATTCCTGGAGACAAACAGACATTTCTGCTTCACTGAAAAGAAATCTAGCACACACTTTGCCATGTTCTGGACAGGCTGAAAATACTGAGCACACATGGACTTTATTGCAAAAGCAGAAGGACCTGGAATTCCATACTTGTCCATCTAATCTGCCAAAATGTCAGGAATTTCAGACAAAAATTTCATTACAGACACAGAGGAACTAATGCTGGTAAATACAGATGTGAACACGCACAGAAAAACTGGATGTACCACTCATATATGATTTTTACCTCTGCTTTGCTTATTTAAATAGGCCAAGTGTTCAGCCTCTATCTAGAAATAAGAATCCCACAACTCTACACAAGACTGGCCGAAGTGTCTCCAAAAAGGTATCTCATTCTCAGAGTCCTGTTTTTATCGTCTTTGAACATCTTTGCTCTCAATTTTATTTGTAACCAAAAGTGTTTTGTTTGCCCACTTTCTAGGAAAGTTACACCATTCCTAGGGGCCATCTTCTCCCAGTGCTGTCAGGCAGACAGTGTTCAGCTACACTTCAGAAGGAATACACACTTCCAGACCCTCTGGAGTATGGCAGATACATCAGTAGGAAAGTACAATTTACACTTTCAGTGAAGACCCAACTCACAGCTCATGTCTGAATAGAATACCCTACTTTAGCTGGAAGGGACCTGCAATGATAATCTGGTCCAACTGCCTGACCACTTCAGGGCTGATCAAGTAAAATATGGTTTTAAGGGCATTGTTTAAATGCCTCATAAATACTGTCATGTGTGTCATGTTATCACCAGTCCCTCTATGATGGCTGTTCCAGTGTTTGACCACTGTCTCAGCAAAGAGTTGCTTGATTAAATGCAAGAGTTAAAAAAAAAGATAAATTAATTATGTACAACACCTCTGGATATAATGAAAACATTCAGCTATTTCAAATAATAAAGCCTGAAGTAAGTTCTATGCATGACCAGTTCATCATACATCTTAGTTTTAATAATTGATACTGTTCCATAGCATTTGCATAAGCATTTCCTTCTGTATCACATAGAACATGTTAAATATTTTAACTCATCTTCCATCTCAAGACTATCACTATTCTGGAAGGGAAACACAATTTAGGGCCTCCTACAGACAGCATATTATTTTACGCTCTACTCTTTCCTTTAGAGGAAGGAAGTCCATAAAGCTTTTTACAAATTACTGCAAAGATGGTGGACAGTAAAACAAAGGGCAACTTGGAACATGTGCTGAAGCACCTACCTAACATCTCCTAAAGTGGAACTGTCTTCTGCAAAAGAAATTCCTGTCACAAAACATTAATGCCTCCCTGGAAGCTTCTAATCCATTAAGGTCTTGGCATTCAGAATCACTGCACAAACATAACAGGTTGTGTTCTACAAGTTCCGGTAAGAGTTGTATTCCCCTGGAGCAGCAGAGATCAAAATCCAGAGTCATTCACCTGAGACCTTGCTCAAGGATACCCGGCCAGTTTTGTAAGGCAATACTGAATATTCACTAGAGGAAAGAGCAGGAATGACTATCCCAACTACAATCAGCTAACCTCTTAAAGTGTAGTATTTTATGCTGCAGAATGCTTCCACAAAGGCAGAAAATATTTTTCCCCCAGTCTATGTAATCAGAACTATGGATACAAGTCTTCTGGAGAAAAGCAAAAGGCTTACCACTAAAGAAAATGTTTGAATCACTGGTAAATTTGAAAGCAAGGATGGATGTTCCTCTAGTTCCAACTCTTCAATTTCCTGACATCTACAAGTGCACCAAGCTGAAAAGAGGATGTCCTTTATTCCATGAACATATCTAAAAATCAAACCTTAAATTAAATATGGTTTTGGCTGTCACAAAACATCACCTTGAAAAAAAACACACTAATAGCCATAAAAATACCTTCATGAGCTTTAAACAAGAAGTATAAATACTATTTCTTCAAAACTGCTTCTGAATCAAGACCTGAGTATGACAAAGCTTTCAACATCTATCACCCATCTCAGGCAATAATGTGGTCTTGTTTTCTACAACAAAGACACACTGTCAAACCACTTCCAACACAGCTCAGCTCTCTTGTATGGAACTGTTGGCCAAGGTCCCTGAAACCCACGGAGGGTTGCATTCCACAGCCACAGTGCACAGACAAAAATCTGATACCAAATAGGTCTTGTTGACACTGGAATTATTCCTGCAAATTCTCTCCTTCAACAAATCTTCACTTCCTTTAACAGGAGTTTTTTTAAGTCTCTCAATGATGACTTCATATATGCATTCTAAGTGTTCTAACAACAAACTGCCACGGCAATTACCTCTCAGAAAGCAGGGAAACCACTGTTCAACTCTCTCACACAACACGCATTCAGAATAGGCTTCTGCATGAATAGTTTTAACACCCATTCTCATTTTCACATTCTTCTTATGTACAGAACAGTCACATTTTGTTTAACAAAAGATGTTAGGATCTTATGTTAGGATCTTCTACAAGAAATTCTGTATAAAGGCAGGGGTATGTGGAACACTAGTAAACCATACAAAAGCAGATGTTTACATCAAAATCTACATAGCTCAAGTACTAGCAAAAAAGAAGCCTGAGAGACTCAGTACTGAGAGACTGAGTACTTTCAAATTCAGGTGCTACCATATCCAGTGCCTCTGCAGTGTTTACAGTTTCTTAACAAATTGCTAATTCCAAGAGCAGAGGTTCCAAACGGGTGTTGGAAAAGTAACATTAGATTTAATAGGAAGAAATTAAAATGAATTTTCTCCTTCTCAGAATGTAAATTTAGGCTAAATGTCTTCTTTTCCTCTCCCTAGGGAAGGCTTTGAAAGCTCATTGCCCCATTTTACCCTACAGAATTTTGCCCCTAGCAATTTTCTCCAGTTATGGCAGGTATCTGGTATTGCTCACATCTTCAGCCTAGATTACATACCTTACTGGAATTCCTTTTAAAAATTAACTGCTTAGTATGACCATACAGTCTTACTCTGGCCTCAGAATTAGCATACTCACCCAAATCAATTCTCCCAGTGAGAGGGGTTTTTGTTGGGTACACAAAGAACTTTATAAACAATTCACCAGGCATGAAAAAAATCCCATAATGATCATTTTCATTACACACATCCTTGTGATTTCATGAAAGGAATGGATAATATAATAGGCTACTATTCTTGATGAAAGAATATATGCTAATAGAGCACACTAAAGAAATTCTGATCTCTACTGTACCCCTGCAGTCCTGCTGAGTGCGCTGGAGCTGACTGAATGACCATGGAAATACATTTTGGCCCATGAAGGATGTTCACTCTGCCTAGCTAACATATATAACACAAGTAAATCTCCTCTAGGGTGCAAGCCAAAAGTATCTTCATTAAAAGTTAGGTTCTTGACTTCAAACATAGTAGTTAAAGTAAATATGAGATGCAAGTGATGTGAATAGCTCCCAAAAATCACTGTGGAAAAATCCCCACCCCCTTACACAAAGCTGGTTGTAGTCAAAGACCACAACAAAATTTATTAACCAACTTTCACTTAGATACACCTGCATGATGACATCAATAGTTCTGTGATGAAACTGAACACCAAATGAAATAATCTGTTTCAATAGAAGGACAGAGTTCTTGGATTTTATCTATTTTTTCTTTTATTTCATACTAATTATTTCAAGTTCTACTTGCCTTTGTCACCATAGTAATCTACAACCCCCATAACATGACGTACATAACATTATCACAAATAGCTAAGAGGCATTAGAAGATAAATTTTACTCACAGATAATAATTTATTATCTCTTAAATGATAGGTATCTCCTATTCACACAGAATACATAAAAGGAGGAAATGTAAATTCTATCTTACCAAATATAATAGAAAATATGACATGAATTTGTAACAGAAACTGCCAAACAGAAAACAGAAACAGCCCTAGACTTACCATGTCAAAATGCCTTGAGCTACTTAGAAAACTTGAGGCAATTTTCAAATACCCTAGAGCAAGGCTATATCTTTTCATTGCTTTTCCATTAAGAGGAATCATTAGTGAAGACAGCTGTAACATGTATCTAAAAATAATTTTTAAAATAGTAATAAAAAATTGCACAATAATTTTCTTTTTTAATCTCAAATTATTTACTTTTTATTTTAGAGATTGCCTACCATTACAAATGCACACAGTCCTTTTCCAATAATGCCATATTATTTTAATCTATTCAATGACATTATTGACAAGTTTGATTTCTAACAATGACAATCAAGCCAACCTTCCCACTATCCAATGGGCAACTAGTGACAATGACAACAAAATGTTTTGTGTTACTGCACATGGCTCTATACATACCTGGCATTTAACCCAATTTCTTGAACAAGCAAGGAATAAATACCAAAACTAGCTACATAATTCAGTTCCTTTGTATTACTTAGGGCTTATTATGTTTTGCATATAACCATGTTACCTGAAACACTTCCAGGGAAGGGAACACAATGCAATACATCAGTCTTATACTTGATAGCCTAGTAAAGAAACTCTTTATAAAAGTTTCAACATGACACTTCAATCCTTTTAAAAAGGATATTATATCAGGATATTCAAATGCTTAGAATTCCTGTCTGCCATGAGGAAGTTTGACAGACTGTGGGGAAAATAAATCTGTTTTATGCAACTAAAACAAGAAATTAATCTATCACGGAACAAATCTTATGCAATACAGATTTAAATCACAGTTAGGATTCCATGTGGAAGAAATCCAAAAAAGTCTTGCCAGCTAAGATTTTTTCCAAGAGCTACCTCATAGTTACAGCCCAAATATAATCTAATATTCTACTGAGTGACACACAAGTTGTGAATTGCTGGAACATTCTCTTAGTCATTTTAAAGCCATGATGAAATGTGAATGACACAAAAGGTGGTGTTTAAAGAACAAATGGATAGCTGTGGTCCCTGTGAGCACTGCTGGCTGCCAGACTCAGAGTCCTATGCAGCTTCCTCACTTTCCACTGACTTTCAGGCTGCAACAAATAAACACCAATGAAAACTGAAACCAAGGGCAGTGTGAGCTGATGTGTACAATGTGTCCTTTGAATGTTCTACTACATGCAAATTTATCTTTTCAAACTTCCTCCAGGCCTTCCTATTGCACATATTCAATGGAAGGATCTTTGTCTAAAAGCTACATTCACTCAATCTTAAATTACAACATGGTAGTTCATGTTGCACCTTGCACTCATCCTCACAGGATTAGGCCTTTTCAGTGAATTATTACTGCCCTATTAACACAAGTAAGGAAATAAGCTTTGCTTCTACCCAAGTTAAGCACTCTCTAATGAAGTTAAGCTCAATTGAAATAGGCCAGACTGCAATAAAATAAAAGTCAAGATGTACTATTACATTTTTATGGAGAAAAAGAGACTATGAGTAGGAATCCAATTAAATGGCTTTAACTGAATAAAAACATTTTATTGTACTAAAATAATCTATCCATATGGACACCTGGAACATATCCTTTAAAAGAGCTGGTTGAAAGACCCCATTGATGCTTACTATAATTTTTTTCATTGATTTCAGAAGCTCAATTAATAAAGTTACCAACCACTAGCATTGGAAAGAAGCATCACTTCTGAAGAAAGCTATCCAGACACACAGTCTCTTGAAGCATCTTTGCCAGGGTGCTGAAGGAGATTAAAACTAGCTCAGTTTTACATTGCTGCTCTGAACACAGTCCATGAAGGCAGAGGACTGTATTTAGGAACAAGCAGATCATCAAGTCATAGAAGAGTTCTGGTATTTTTCCACCCCCAACAATTCAACCATGGAAGCTTTGTTGCCTTACCTAGTCAAGAGACATTGCAAAGAGGGAACCACTAAAGATTTCATTTCTGTTCAGCTCATGTAGCTTTTACTACAGGAGCATGAGAGTCCCTTACAATGGCCCTGTCCTGGCAGGAGAAGCAGCAAGTTGCACTCTCCAGATTTATCACCCTGCCCTGCTCAGATCTCCAGCCTTCCTTTGGCTTCAGCTGGCATGAAAAGGCAGGATGCTGTCTCTCCTCTAAAGGGGCCAACAGAGATTTACCCCACCCCAGGAAGACTTCACCTTAAAAGTCTGGGATGTAAAACACAGCGTGTGAAACCTTGGCTCAGGGACAGCTATTTTAGCACTTACTAACATCTAGTTTCCATTAAAAATTCTGAGTTTCAAAAACACCACAGTGATCAGGATAAGGGAGGAAAAAGCAAGAAGCAATTTTCCTGCTGATGATCTATTTTGGACCTGCTATGCCAGGTAAGTGTTAAGACTTATAGAATAAATAAGTAAGCTCAGGCCCAGACACAGCTATGTGAGTTTCTGTTCAACCTGTGCCCCATCCCTACAACTCTTCACTGTGCTGCACTGTCAGAAACTCACAGGGAAAACAACACATCCTCCACAAACCCCAAAGGTGATTAGCATGTCCTCCACACCTTTCAAGTTTTGTCACCATGTCATTTCTCCTTCAATGCTCCATCACCCATCTGCCTGCCACCTCCTCTGCAGATACTGGCAGTGGAATCACTCCATGGATTTTATACACAAGTCCAGCTCCTCTGAACTTTTGGATCAAAACTGGCATTCAGGTTTTCCTGGTAAGCATTTGAGAGCTTGAATAAGCTGCAACTAGAGACGCTACTTCTATTTCTATCCTCCCTTCACTTTTGCATTTACTCTTCTCCTGATTTTTTTCCATTGTAGGTCTCTTATCTTCCAACTATTTGTTCTAAGCATACAGTCACAAATAAAAACAATGTCTTCAGTGTATGGGATGAGACAGAAAAAGTTTATTTAGCCATGAGATTATCTCCACTTGAAATTGCAGAGAAGATGAAGAAACATGACAGGTCCATTAAAAATAAAAAGGAAGACAGAAACCCCTCCCCCCAAAAAAATGAAAGAAAAAATCAAACTCTTATTTATCAACTCACATTGACTTGGGAATCAGACACTGGATGTGCAACTCAGAGGCAGATATGACAAACAGTTTTTTAAACATTAAAAAAGCAAATGCAGAAATTATTCTTATTTTTTTCAAAAAGAACTTCATTGCTACAATATAGAGAGGGTAGATTTCAATAAAATCTAGTGAGCTACACCCAGTGGAAGTCACAGTGTCATCCATTTGTCTTCTGATATGAAAATGAATAAAAATCAGTATTTATAGTTAAATTGTATTGAAAAGTTTATGCCTACATTAAAATGTAGGGCATGAAAGAAGACAGCACGTTCTGATTAAACAACATTCAGGACAGCTTTTGTGCCATATGATCATTTTTTCTTCAATTACATGTAATTAAATACTAAAAAAGGATGGGGAAGAGGACAAAGTATTTAAAACATAACATGTAATATTATTACTGCTTTTTAGTTCAGTGTTGCTAGTACCTCATTCAACAACCACCCCATTTTCCATCACTTTAAAATAGTTTTATTCATGCTGAACTGTGCTATACTTTGAACTGATATATCAACATGCAAGAAAAAAAAATAAGGCAAACATTGTGATTTAAATTTTAAAAAATCAAAACTCACAACCAAAAAACCTGCTGCCTCCTCTCTTCTGTAGCTGGCTGTTGTCTAATGACTACTTTTATTCCAGATCTTCAAAGTCAAGAAGGATTTTTTTCTGGGACAGCATGTCCTAATTAAATTTATTTGTGGTGGCCCATTTCTAAAGGTTCAAATTAAACATCTTTTTGGTAGCTGAATGACAGTTTCTAAATCATTTATTAAGCAAGGAGAGTTCTCTGTGGACAATACCTGGGACTTCTGTAAAACAGTATTGACAAACACTAAAATGAAACTTATGCTTCCCAAATTTAGCTATAGATGAGGTGTGCAAAATCACCTTGCTCCTGAGTGACAACAGAGAAAAATGCCTCAGTTTCACAGGAGAACTCATAGAACAAGACCCTTCCTCTAAAAACTTCCCTAGCTGAATTCCAGTCACAGTCAGGAGGGAGCATACACAGCAGCAAATCAAGTGCTGCAGAATATCATAACAGAAAAACTTGAAACACTTTTTGTTCCTCTTTCTGAACATCGGGGAAACCATTCACTTGTTGACAGGAATGGAAGAGGATTCAGTAAAACCCCTCTTTGTAAGCCCTTGGAATAAAACCAGCTGTAAGAGGACACTTTTAAAAAAAAAAAAATATTAAAATTGAAATTCTGAGACCCTCGGGGAAAGAGTTAAAAGAGTTACAATACAAAAATAGTCTACAGTGTAATTCCTGAAGTAATAGCACTATTCTTGTTAGTGATGTGCATTTAACAATTGCCAGTCTGAAAACAATGGGCTTAATATCCTGGTCCCAACCTGGGAATTTAAAATTTACAATGGGACATTTTATTTAGTTTTTAAGTACTAAAATCAATTGTCCATTGCTTTAAGTTTTATGACAAAGCTTGTACTTAGAACAATCTTTCAACTTTTTTGGCAATCATGGGAAGCCTTAGAACTCAGCAATATTAACTATGATAATTCATGTAAGATTTCATATAAATCCAGATTGTTACACCTTCGTTTTAAAGCAACAAAAGGAGAAAGATTGAATATATTGAAGGATCAAATAATAAAATCTAAGTTAAACTAAAATTGAAAGTCTTTCAGTCACTAGGAAGGTATCATTTCATACTGCTAATCACATAGGAGACAGCTTGAGAGTCAAACAGAATTTTGGACCTAAGGACAAATCGATACCAGTATGTATTAAATTGATACCAGTAAGATGATAAAGTGAATTTTATACTCCAATTCATACTTCAGGAACAAAAAGCACAGCTTAAATTGTTTATGATGTATGAATCATTTAGAGCGGTGGAGATGAAAACAGCTGTGAAAGTAAGACTAAAAATAAAGCCTTTGAATGAGAAGGGTGTATCACTACATTCTCTCCCTGGTGTATTGTCAGTCAAACACAAATAATATCCTCAACTGCTCTGTGATTTTGATACAATTTTCAACTCATTCCTTTTATGATTAAATTATAATACTTGTCTTAAAATGCTCTGTGCTAGCAAAGACCCTGAAGCAAGCCCACATCTCCTGGCACTCATTTGTTATAACAGACTGCTCATGGGTTCTTAGCAACCTTCATTGTCATGTTCCTTCCTGAAAAACTGATAGGATTTATTTTTATAACTTCTTTGTTGAAGGACTATATGGAAGACAATCCCACATACAACCAACTGTTAACAGGCCTCCTGAGACCTTCAAAGATGTTATCAAACACCATGTAAGGGCTTTTATCTGTTTTGTTACCATTTGTTAAGGGAGGAAGCCTCACACATTCCGACAGCTGATGAACCAAACACACTTTTGAAGGCTCTGCCTCAATACCAACTTGTCACTTATACCTTGGAGAGAAAGAGCTTTTGTTTTCAAAGTACAAAGCCCAAAGCCCTGCCAAGCAGTTCCACCAGGGATCCAAAGGCATCTCAACAGTGAATCACCTGAAAGCAGTTTGTGTGAGAGATGCAATTTCTGGAGCAACCACACAGGCAGCCAGGACCTCAAAGCCCAACCCACACTGGCCCCAACACCTCCTCTGGATGATCCCTCCCAGGATTCCCACTCTCTGCTCTGAAAGAGCTTACCATTAGACACACAATGCCACATCTCAGACTTGGCAAGCTTGGGGTGAAACATTTCAATAGGTGCTGCTGCATGAACAGCTCACTGTGGCTTCCTCACAAACTAAAACCCATTACAGACCAATATGATCAAATAAATCTTTTCATGCCAACCCATAGTCCCACAGGTAATGACCAAATTTCTCAAAATGATGGTGATGTCTAAGTATTTAAATATTTAACAATTTCTTATATTACATTTTTCATAGATGTTGATATTACTCAAATAATTAAATTACTCCCCAAATAAGAGATTTCATAAGATCTACTCTTGATGAGTAAACACACTTGATGATGATGATAGGGTATTATCAGCACCCTGCTCTGACCAACTGAAGTGTTATTTTTCATCAAGTTATTGGATTTATTTCACAGTGGTTTCCCTTTATTATGATTCAGCACAGGAAAGAAAAACATTTGAAAATAAAATTAGACTGGGCTTGTATCAATATTCAGTTGTAGTACCCAAGCTCAGATCCCTGAGTAAAAAAAAAAAAAACCACCCAAGAATGACAGAGAGAGATTAAGAGTAGTAGTGAAGAGTGTTTAAACCCTAAGAGTAAAACAATTTCCTTAGAAGTTCATGGTAGAGTACTTGAAATCGTGGGACATACTTCAAAGAAGTTAAGAAGTTAAAATATTATAATGCTTATTTATAAACATTAAAAAAGAGACATAAAAAGAATGTGATAAAATAATCAAAAATATTTCCAACAATCCTAAAGATTCCCAAATATTTAGATAATGTGATGAAAATATCCACAGGGTCTTGACCAGAATATACATTACCCCTCTTAAAACAAATTATATGTTTTAAAGAAATTCTCCCCTTAACTAAGAGGAGCCAATCTGTTCTCTAAAGGAAACATTTCTATCTCTGTGATATTTCTTAGTAACCAAAATCCCTTCTGTAGTTGTGTTGATTTCAAGGCCAGGAGCTGTCTGTTCTAATCACCTCAAAGAGAATTCACAGAGCAGATCGTAAAACACTTCAACATTACTCTTTCTATATTCCAGTTTTGAACAAAACCCAATTTACCAATGTAGTTAGAGAAAAAGATGAATTGTGGCTCAATTTACTCTTAAACAAACACAGATCTATTTGGATCAAGCTTCATTAGACATTAAAAAAACCAAACAAAAACCCCCACCCAAACTGGAATTCCTAAGGCTATGGTTGAAACTCTCCTGGCCAGTCTGGTCATGAAAGCATCACCTTTCACAAATTTACACGCTCTGCTGATGCTCTGGCAGTTAAATAAAAGGCACACCTAAGTTACCAAGCAATGAGTTCAGAGTTAAAAGCTTTTATCTTTTGATAAGGTTTTCTTCAGGAGACAACAGGCAAAAGTGTTCAAAAAGTATCTCTCCTTCTTATAAAGGAAGTAGAATGATGTATCAGTGTTTTACAGTGATTATTATGCTCTAGTTATTAAAAAATAAGTTTTTTAATAATGGTCATTTTTACAATATTTTTAGATCTTCAGAAACAGAAAGCATGCATCCCAAAGTATTAAAAATGCCAACAGATTTCCCCAGTGTTGCCTTAACAAAAGAAAGGTCTAAACAGTTGAAAAGTAAAACAATGTAAAATGACAAAGCTAATGGTGCTTTTAAAACAAAACCAGCCAACCAAAGAAAGATGACCCACAGATCTGTACTCAGTGTGACACTGATTCTGAAAATGTCAAAGAAAGGTCAACAGTACAGACAATTATATAAAAAAAGCAACATCTCAACACCAAATAATTGAAATGCTTTTAAGATTGTCTGACTGTTTTAATAAAATATGAGTTTTTAATGAAAAACATGTTAACAAATATAAAACAGAACTTCAGGCATGGAATTGCTAAAGAGTACTGCTGTACTGGGATTTTTTTTTGTGATGAATCCTTGCAGAATCCAGAAGTGAGCACAAAGTAATAACTATTAATAATTCATAATATTTGCAAATTACGAAGTTGCTTTACTGAAAACAGTGATAGGGTTTGATCAGGTGGCAGTTTAACACACCCTGCCTAAGGTGCCTCCCATGAGTTTTACCATGGATGGTAAAAGAAGAAAAAGAAAAGAAAAGAAAAGAATAAAAAACTCCAAGCCTTACAGATCCTCTCTCTCCTGATCCTCCTATGAAACACCAATAACTGGTTATTTATGCTACTCTTTTGGTGTGATGCCCACTCAAACAAAATAAATTTTAGTTACTAAATTTGCATTGAGCACTAAATTCTTCCAAAATAGAGAGCTTCAAAATCACATATTTACCATTGAGAACCAATACATATTCTCTGTGTTACCAAGTGGTGCTCTTTCCCCAGCACTGATTCAAGAACAAGCAACTTAAGAGATTCCAGGGAAAAACAAAGACTCCTTAGCTCTACTCAGCACATAGCAGACAAACAGGACTTTCTTGCTTCTAGAAAGTCCAAGTAGGCAAACTTTATCTCATGCCAGATCTAGTCAAAAGTACTAGATACAGTGGCTCTAGATCCTATAACATGCATTATTTCAGTCTCTAAATTTGCATAATCACCACCAAGTATTAACACTGATCATATCATTAAAGATGACTTCAAGGGCTCAGAAGAAGTCTTTACCAGGGTCAGCAGGTTCACCCTGGTGTATTAAATCCATCTACTCTGTGGCTTCCCACTCTGTGGGAAAGGTTCTCCATATGCTGAGAACTACTTTTTTTCTTACTCCCCACTGAAATTCATGATTTTAATGCAACAACAGATCTACAGCAGAGACAAAGGTGTCAGAGACCTGAGATTTCAGGATTTAAAGCACCAACCAGCCTGGTTCCTAAAGAATTTGGTCTTCCTAAAAGCACATGTAAAATACAGAATAATGGAGTGAAATTTTAACAGCAACATAAACTATTTTAGTTTCACTTGCTCTTTTTCTTAGCAGCACAGTGTGATAGTGTGCAACAAATGCTCTGTGACAGGTTTTGCCTGGTGCAAATTCCTCCCAGGAAGAAAGACCTCATACCCTATTTCTCCTCATGGCAAATTTTAAGCAAATTAAACTGATAACCATGTCTTGAAAAACAGTCCTGAGGACAGCACTGCTGATAGGACCCCCAGAGGGACAGGGTCCATGTCAGCATGACAAGTCCCAGCAGTGGGGACGTGCTGTGCATTGCAGGCACGGGGAGATGAGCAGCCAGCCATGGGATGCCAATTAAAGGGCACTGAGACCTCTGCCAGCCAGAGGGGCTCAGGCAGCCCTGAAGGGCCCTGGTCCCCACCTGAGGCAGCTGCAGGGAGCACAGCCACACCACGGGCACCGCTTTGCACCTTTGGGTACTCAACACAGCTCGCTCTTGTGAGCTTCCGCAAGTGCCTGTGAGCAGCAGCTGGTGCAGAGGCTGCCAGAGGTGTCCCTGCCCTGCTCAGGTGACTGAGCTTGAATACAAGGGCAGCTCTGGCCACTGCTTGGCCCCTTGGAGCTGAAGCAAGGGTCCCTGCCTCAGTCAGCTCTGTCCTGCAGCAATGGGGAGTGGCACTGGAGCAGGTCAGGGCTTTCCAACACAGGGCTCATGAGTAATGTGCTGCCCCAGGAACTTCTTGCAGTGCCACGAGCAACAGGACAACCAAAACACTAAAATCAAGGCATTATGACTTAGAGCAACCAAGAAAGTGAAACGTTTTTCACAGCAAGGGTCTGAAGAGGGACCAGTGGTACAACACTGGCCCCTGAGAGATACCAGCCATGGACAAATTTGGCAAACTCATCACAGAATACTTAACTTGGAGTCAGCTAAGCACATGAGGTAACAAAATGTTATAACAGGATTAAAGTTCAGCAGGTTTTAATCCTATTTGTATTAAAGCCAGAGAAAAACCTGTAACAAGAATAATTTGCTAATGGAAAGTAGCTCAGGTCTCATCCAGAGTTTAACAAGTGCACAGCACTTTCTCTACAACTTCTGGTTGACTTAAAGTGAAGGTGGATGTTAATCTTATGTAGAAAGGACCCCAAGGATGTGTCACCTTGTACCTTCAAGTAACATATTTATTTTTGTAAGGCTAAAAGAAGAAGAAGCACACAGAAAAGCAAGTCTGTTTCAGTAGATATGGTATATAATGCAGGGAAGAAACCACCTCTTGCAGAAAGATGCCTATCCATACAGGAAAACAATTTCTAATTTAAAAGGAAAAAAGGAATAAAAATGCTAGATCCTTCCTCTTCTTAGCAACCCAACTGAACATAATTTAACAAATACTGTATTTTATTCACGGGTTTAGTTTTTAATTATCACTCACAGAGTCTTCCTCTGCCTTAATTATTTTGGTTATTTCTAATACCAACAAACAAAAAGTATTCTCACATAACTCAGATTCTTGGACAAGAGAAACTAAAGTTCCTATGAATTTATCTTCTTTTCCCAACAATTTTGCCTTCAAATGAGGAGTTATAGAGAAAATAGCATCACAGAAGAAGACCAGCAACATTTCTTGCTTATCCTGGCTCCCTCTGAGGCCAGGGGTAAGAAATGGCACTACCTCAGTCCTGTGAGGTTTTGACTTTGCCTACAAGAGTAACTTTCCATCCTGTGCTTACCAGACAAAAGCTAATTAATAAACAGCAAACCACAAGGCACAACTCTTCATAGCTGACAGGCAAGATTAAATCAAGAAAAGATAATTCCTACATGAATTCCTACTGTTATCAAAAATCTTCAGACTAAGCCTTGCCATCACTGCTTAAACTGGAACTCAGATAAAAGCACTTACATCCAATAAATGGGACCATTTCAAGACACATGCAAACATTTGGTTCTTCTCCTAACAAGAAGCAACATATCTTAGCATGAAAACAAAGTACAATTCCAAGCCTAAGCAATGATTTCCAACTCATTCTTTTTAAAATTAAATGCAGATGCACCCTAATTCAACATAAATTATAATCAATATCACACAGGAGGTCACAGTATATAAACAGTATTTAAGAAGCACTTCTCTGAAGAAAAAACAAACAAAACAAAACCCACAAAACCCAAAATAAATAAAATTAAAAACAAAACAGGAAGAGAAATTCACCCAAACTCTGCTTCTCATTGCAACAGCTTTCTGCTGGGAGCACTGCAGTGCAAGGCTGACTGGGAGACATTGGCTCAATCTCACCATGCATCTTTCCAGGTCTAATTAGATTTAAATGTGACATCCAGATTTCAAACACATTTTTAAAAAGTCTCCAAGTTTATTTAAGCAAGGAGGTAATTGTTTTCCTTCAGTTTTATTTATTTTGTTAATACAGCCTCTCAGCTGAAAAAAAAAAAAAAAAAAGGTATAATCCTTTCTGGGTTGTTTGGAGAGCCTGATATTCCTTAACACCGTTGTTCAGACACGGCTGAACTCTTTACTGAGCTTGCTCAACAAACAGAGGCTCTTTGTCACACTCAGCTGCAAGAAAAACAACAAACAAGGATGTCCTTACCCACCACGGGCTAAGAGCCATATTTTAAATGAGCTCATGGTTTCCTAGAGTGGAAGCACATCCAAACACACTAAGAAGTAACCACATGGAACACCAATAGAGCCCTCTCAGCACCTGACAGGCTCCAGGTGTGACATAAAGCAGCATTACTATTGCATAAAACCAAAATATTTGAAATCATAACCCTTCCCAGCAGGTGAGCAGCCCTGACCTGGCTCTAACCTTCCCCTTCACCACAGGCCCAGGGACAGCTCAGAGCTGCCAGTGAGCCCCTGGTGCTCTGCTGTGTAAGTGCGGGCACACCAGATAAAACTTTCCCCAGGTGAGGATTCCCAAACCCCACAGAACACCCCCATGTGTTCAGCAAACCCCCCTGCCCGGAACACTGCTGCCATGGCAGCGTTGGCACCTGTGATGGGTGCCCACATGCAGATGTTGCTGGTCCTTATGCAGTTCCTGTGCTGGTTCAAGAAGGAATGGACACCTCTGGTTCTTCTGCGACCAAATCTCCCCAGGATACAGCAGCAATTGGAGAGAGAGAGCAACAAGAGACAGGTGGGATGAAATGTCACTGATCTCTGCAGACTGGGCTTCAGTGATATTTTCCAGTTGTGGAACTTCTCTACCACACAGTTATTCCCAAACACTTGCAAAATTACAGTGAATAGTTTGTAAATCAAAATTGCTCCATCCCACTGCAGCAAAAGTTAATACCACAGAGCCAGAGCTTTACAAAGTTTAAACTCCATTAAAATAATTTAGTTTTATATTCCAGGGCCTCCCCACCCAAAAAAAATTTCTGTCTCCAGGTGAATCCCCATTGCCGATTGGGATTATTGAAAATTAGTTTTGATGCCAGCTGCTATTTTTAAGCATCTCTGTGTAAGTCTTAGATTTGGGGGCCCCACAATGAGCTCCCATGCAACACTGATATAATTTTGACAGTAGAAAAAAGGGCTACAAAATTCAGAACTGTCCCTGACAATTTTACAAAATTAGCAGTGTAAGGGTTAAGCAGTACATATGAAAATTACCAGATAAGCTAAGATTAAACATGATTGTGCTTTTATATTGATGATAAAACCAAATATGGGAGTATATGAATTCATGTATGTGCATATACACACACTTCTGTGTAAAATGATATTTTATTCAACAGAAATAGACCAGTTATGAGTCTCTACTGCATGTGTATATAACAGCAGCACAAAGAACACAATAGAAGACAGAAATTTTACAGGAATAAATGGATATATTGCATTTACAAAGGAAATGTATTCATTCATTACAACATATCACATAACTATAAATATATAATATGGATACATAATCTCTAAAATATAATCTACTAATCTATCTGTAGATAGACATATTTACACTTCCACATGTAAGTGAAGAAAAGTTAACAGTTCAAAAATTGGAAATGAAGGAAAAACATACCTGCTAATAATTCAGAATGATCAAAGCTGCAGAAGGCTTTCACACGAGTGTGGAAAGTTGAAATCCACTCCTATACACATAAAGTGATGCATTACAAAAATACACACACAACCCCAATCACGTATAAACAGACATGAGCTCTATACCAGCTTACAAAAATGGCATTTTAGAGTCATCAAGAACAGCAGTCTGAAAATGCCTCCTTGATGTCCAGCAGCAGAGAAAAATCTATTTGTTTTGGCAATGGGACAGAATGGGAAGAGATTTAATTGGAAAAGATTTCAATAGCAAACCAAAAATTCTCAAAATGTGACTTTATGAAGGTAGCTCAAATTCTGGTTGTTGCTTGTTTTACACCATTACAGAGAAGAACTAGAAAAGACATTAGGGCATAACAACATGGATGCTCAAAGATTATACTGTGACTTTTACAAAAAAAAAAAAGCATCTTTCATCATGAAAAAGAAATGCACACAGAGTGGCTAGAGCAGAAATCCATAAAATCAAAGGTATGAAAGACAAATTGAGGCTCACAAACTAGAGGCCATTTAATAAAATTACTGACAAGTCACAAATGCAAGTAACAGTTTTTTACAGAAGCTTTGGTTTTGTGCAATTCATTGTCACAATATACTCTGAAGGTCAAATGCTAAAAATGAGGATTACAGAAGGCAGTAAAGCATAAATCATTAAATACTATGACGTGTTTCATATATTGAAGACTCTCAAATTATTCTCTTCTTGTAGTCTTGCCACACATTGCTTTCAATTGGAGAACTGTTCTTCAGAAATATTGTACAGGTAACTAATGACTGTTAGCTTAGAAATGGTTATTTAAATTATTTACTAACAGATGTCCTTCTGAATTATTAATTCCTCTTGGAAGTCTATAAAGCTTTATAATGAGACTAGTTAAATAAATGTTTTAGCTGTGACCTGAGGCAGAATTTTTTTCAAACAGCATCCTTCAGCTGATGAAGCTTGAAACCAGAATCTCAGTTCTTCTTGGTATTGTAACCCTCTTTTGGAGTTCATGAAGGAAATTAGCATGCATTTCCATTTATATTTCCAAAAGAAAGTCTCCTTTGCTCATGAGGAAGAAGCAAACAAAAATGACAGAATTTTTTAAATGCCTCACAAATTGATTTTACCCAAAGTCACTCTTCCCACGCCACATGCACTGAATTGCAATTGCCTGCCATGCTTAAGCTGTGCTTCAGTCCACACAAAGATATTACATTAGGAAACTGCTTGTAGGGCTAACCACAGTATTACACAGGAAAAAAAAAATAAAATCACAAAAGTTAAGCAACAAAAATGTTCTAATTACTTTAGTTGAATAGCTTGATTTCTCTTTTACATTATTTCAGTAAGCATCGTTAGTCTTCATTGTCTGTACTTCTTATTTGGCAGATAGGATAAAAAAAATAGAAAGGGCTTTTGTTTCATCAGTAGCACTTTTATGACAAGTTATGCCTCAAGCATACCCAGAGACCCTGCAGCATTCAGATGGGAGGCTGTAATACCACTGCTACCCACGAGTAAAACTTCCAGTCTGATACAAAGAATTGACACTAGAAAGCTGATTGTAGCAAAACTGTGCCAAATACTTGCTCTTTTCCCCAAATAAGTTTCCTTCAAATGAATCTGCAAGTTCACTAAGCAGCTCTGTCACCAAATCTGCTGCCATCATGACAGAGAGTTAAGATGTTTTCTTAACATCTTAATGTTCTTAATGTTTCTTCGTCTTGACAAGCTCCTTTTGGAAAACTGAAGAAAAAAGTGATAGTCGCAAGTGCTCCTAAAAACTTGAATGGGGCAGGCAAAACTATCTGAAAACCACTACATTCTTCTAACACAGACCTACAAAACTACATTTGTTACAATCTGTTACTTGGAAGATGTTTGTCTAGAAAGCAGCATCATTTAAAGTATTGCAAATGGTGTAAAGAGAGTATAAAAGTGGTCCAAAACGACCCCATCTAGAGTAAAGTTTTACAATGTCTTTGGTATCAGCTGATCAGATCATGCCATCATTTTCTGTGTACTGGATGATTTCTATACCCAACTTGCTCAGTTTTCAGTGGTCCTTGCACATGCTCACGGGAAACTTGCAAAGCCTCACCAAGTTAGCCTGTAAAATACTGAATTACAACAGAATACTAGGGGTAGTCAGTGCCAAAAAAGCCCAAGTGTAAATCTATTTGAACACTACAGATGTCTCTTTTATAAGAAAAAAGAGATTACAGGTCATTCTTTTATGCAGAAATCCTAGCAAATAAGAGCTATTGGGACTTAGTAGATGATTTTGAAAGATCTGGAAAAACTGAAAGAGGACAATCCAGATCAGCAAAAGAAAAACTGCAGAAACTAAGGGTAAATTCTTCTTCTTCCTCAAACGTTTTTGTATTCTGGTGGCCATATTTCCACTTGGGAAAAGTAGAGACAGTTATTAAAAAAGCAATACACCAAGTCACATCATTAGCAGGCATCCCCAACATCACACCTTTACTTACGCTATTAACAGGGGTGTTTTAAATTAAGAATAGACTGAAACTTCCATAAAGCTTTCCGACTCAAAAGTCAGACAATTTGTGTCTTCTGTAATGAACAGGTAATAGCAAAATAGGCAAAGGATGTGGACTGAGATGTGTTTTCTGAGAAACTGTGGCATATTAAGATAGCCAGAGCTGATCAAAACACTATTGGAGACTTGTGACACCAATCAAAGCAGTAGCACTTTGCAACGCAGTATCAGTTCTGTAACATTCTTAATCTTTTTTAAAAGAACAATAATGTTTTACTTCTAAAATACTCAATTCCACTACTGGAAAAAGCAACAAAGTATTAAAAATCAAAAGGAACCACTTTTCAGACATACAATATCTTTTTAATGGAAACATGCTTGGCTAAATTCAACTTGAGCATCCTCTGTTCTTACACAGATAAAATTATAATGAACTTCACTTAAAACTCTCAGATAAAGAAATAAAGCAGCCTCTAACTCAGGTGCACATTTAATATATGAATTTTTGGAACAAGATTAAGTCAGTGTCCAAACCTCAATATTTCCATGCATCAAAAGAAGTTGACAAGATTTTCCTTCAGCCCAGTTTCTAAAGTCCCAGTTCAAAAATATAGGTCAAGTTACCTACTGCCTATAAACTTTCTCAAAGTCAGCTCAAATAGTGCAAGCCTGACCCATTTTGAGTGGGCTTTTCAAAACTAACTAAATAAATTAATCAGGTGGCTGTATCACTTTTCAATATTATTTTTCTGCATTAAAGATCTCACATATTAAATACATTGGCATTTGAATCCCATACCCGGTAAAGATTGATATGCAGAACTCACAGGCATTTGAGGCTCACTAGTCAGATCAAGGTAGATTAGTGATTTATGTGTTTTATTTAATAATTGCTAGAGTAAACAAGTATTAATATAAAGGTTGAGCACAACAGAAAAATCACTATTTTTTCTGATCACTACCCATTAGTTTCATTGAAGGAAAAACAAAGCATCGAAAATCAGAATATATCATTTTACTATTATAATACAATTACTATACTAATTCCTTCTTTTGACAACCTAAACAATGAAAATTCTTTAACTCAACTCTATTATCTTCTCTTATTAGTACTTGAACCAGAGGAATGGGGAGCAGTTGGGGACAAACAATCTCTACTTTGTAAAACTGACCAATAAATTATCCCATGGGGGAATGTCCATTGGAAAATCTTGCAAATTTCATCCAAAATATTTCAGTAAGAAGAACAATATTTCTACACTAAAAGTCCCATTTTCTGAGATATTTTTTAAGGTAGCTTCATTCTGAATATTAAGCAATATTATTCTGAAAATTACTTATCAGGGGTTTCTAGTGATTTGTTGCCTTTTTTTGGCTGAGCCTGCCGCCCAAAGCAAATATCATTGCAGCAAAAGGTGGCATATATATTAGTCCTCTCTAGATTTCTGCTAATGCATTTCAAAGTCTTATTTCAGGTACAAATAAAGCAAATTTCTTAATATACCCACCACAGATTTTCTCTGAGGATAACTATTATGAGAAATTCAAGAGAAATCCACTGATAAGAGCTGACCAGGTAAAAGGGCTTTTACAGCCTGAGAACTGCTATCTATAATCTTGGCACTTTGATCTCTCAGAATATGAACTAATGTATCTGTAATGTAGCTCATTATTAATAGTTAAATATCTTTAAATGGAGCAGCTTTGGAGACCAGTTCCAATATCAATAGCTTGCATTTATATGTGGCTTTCATTTTCAAGGACAATGGTACATGGTCCCTGAAACATGCACAAGGACACAGAGACTTCTATTTGCATTCAAACACATCATTAATATTAGAAATATATATCTATTTTAAAATAAATAAAAATGCATAATCCATCAGCTTACATATAGCTTTTGGAACTTCAATATAGAAGCCTAGGTGACAGCCCAAAGTATAATCACAGATATCAATGCAGTTGTAGCAATTAATTGTGGAGAATATCATCCAGTGCTCTCTGCAGAAAAAGTTATATCAGAAGATGACTTCTGGGCAGAAAATAAACAAAAAAACCTTCATTTTTTAACAGGTTCTGAAAATAAGGGGGAAAACTTTATCTTTTACATAGGAATCTTCTAAAAAATACCATTTGCACTATTTCACTTAATACAGGATAGGCATTTCAGTCAATTCAGATCTTCACAGACTCACTCCTCTTGAAAACTCACAGGTAAGATCCGTAAAAACTTCCACCAGGTTATTTTTAAATGAGCTGCAGAAGCCAGAGACTTTATACCAGACAAAATCAACAACAAAAAAAAATCTAATCAAGACAAAAATAAAAAGTTCTGTTCAAAGATTTCTGATATAGCAAGCAACACTAGTTCCCCTTCATTTAAATTGATTATACTTGCTATGCAACATTCCAAAGGTACATTGTATTGTAATTTACATCTTCCACTTGTACTTTCCCCACCTCGATGTTTTGGTGAAAATTAAGTTTCACCAAAACATCTAAGGAAAAGAGGCAAGACAGAAAAGAATTTACCACTTAAAAAAACAAAATCAAAAAAAACCCAAAAAACAAAACAAACAAAAAAACCCACCAAAAAAACCCCAAAAAAAGCCAAAAAAAAAGCCAAAATCAACCAAACAAAAACAACTCTCTAAACAAACATAGATTAACCTTTTCCTAAACAAACATAAGTTAGCCTTTTCCTAAACACCAACTTATGGCTTTCAAACAGGGAGGGCAAAATCCCTCCAGCACTGAAGCAAAAGGGAACTTCATTACCAACTTTAATGATTACAAAAACAATTTTTTGTTGGATATCATCTCTCAAACAAAGGAAAGCTGAAAGAAGCTGAATTTATTACTTATTTAAATAACTAATCTTTTAGCAGTTGATCTGTTTTTTTAGACACTGCACCTTTGTAAAAGATTATTTTCTCATAATTACTGTAAAAGCTTTCCACAGCCCAACATTTGCAGTACTGCATCCTATTTCCAAGTGTAATGACCCTCAAAATCCAAGATTGATTTTGGCTTTATTCTGATCAATACTAATCTCCAAGATATATTTGACTTCGCACTGACCTAAACAAAAAGGTCACGATCTGCGTATTAGTCAATCTCCAAAACATTTATTAAATTAATTTCCGAGACCACAAAAGGTATATTGTTACAACTGTTTCTTTCTGGGATTTCTATCCATCATCCTTAGTAAGATTTACATGCAACCGATAATCCACATAATCACATTGTCACTGTAGTGGATTTCTCAAAACGTCTTGATCTGTCCTCAATTATTTTAAGATTAATCTTTTTTGTATTTATCTAATTGGAGGAACACCATCATCTGGACAACTGGAATCCAGTCTTACGCATATTAAAGTCAATGGGAGAATACATCTCCCTTCAGTGGCAAAACTGAACTCTGAATGACTTTGGGGGAATATAAAATACTGCATTTATACTTTAGGTCCCCTTGAAAGCAAAGCAGGAGAAGCCTTTTGGATCAAAGTACTTAAACCAGCACATATTTAAAAGAAAATTCACAGCACCCAGAAGCATATTTCTATAATGCTCATTTTTTAAAAATATAGATTTCTGATTAGCTTTGTAAATTTATTGCCTAATTTCAAAGTAGGCTTACTAAAACTATACATGCATTAAGGCAGTAGATAACATGATAACAAAATGGTTACTGACTGATCTGGGGTAGGCTTCTCCTCACTTTTTATTCTCTTTCCTCAAACAAACAAACAAAAAAAAAAGCATCAAGCTTAGAAAAATACAAATAGAAGAGAAAGATCGATAAATATAGGATATAATTAATAGTTGTTAAAATTAATAAATTCATTAAATACCTTTTTTGTTCTTCTTACAAAATGTAGTTTTGCCTTCCAAGGACATTACAAATATCAACAGGACTATCTGCATTTCTGGTAGATACCACAATTCAATCTTTGTGTAGTAAAGACCCCATATAGAACATTACATAAGGTAAGAACCTGTGTTTATTTCCTCCTTCAGGTAATTTAACTTAAATTAAATAATTTTACAACCTATCTGAAATTTTAAGCTAAAGTAATACTAAAGACTCCATGAAATTTCTGTCCAGAAGTATTATTAAAAACCAAGTATTTGTAAGTTACCCATGTATACTTCAACATAATTCTATTAGACCTTATACACTTAGAATTTTCACCCACAGATGCATTTGTTTAAAAATCCAAATCTAAGCTTTCCACTGTCTCTGAAGTGGCAGACACTAAAAGACATAAGAGTAGGTGTAATAAAGTGAATAGTAAGTAAAAGGGAGAAGTTACATAAATAAAAATAAAACCAAAAGAGTGGACAGTAATCAAGACTACGGATTCAAAAAGCCAAAGAGAAGGCAAATAATTTCATAAACATAATGAAAAAAAAATCATCCAAGTTTCCTAACCATGGTATAAATATGGGTCTCACAGCTATTTTCACTCTGGCTGGGGTGAACATGCACCTATTTCAAACTCAGGTGTTTGATGACTTTCAGACTCCCACTTCCATACTGTTACCACCACCACTGGTCTTGGGCCAGGGAAGAGAGATAGACTTACCTTTCTACAGCTGAAATCTACTTAAAATTACTCATGTAAAAAAAAGTATCTTTCTACTAAATAAAATTACATTAGAAATAAGCCTTTTTCTACCCAAACAGACAAACAAATGGTCCCAAAGCACACAGGTTACCTAAGGACCCTCCAGGGGACAGAGCAGCATTTGCCAAACTTTGACATCCTGACCTGAAGCAGGAAGAGTACAGCACACACTCTGCTATGGTTGCTAATGGATTCATCCAAAAGACATCTCTAAGGAACAACAGAGAGATAAACAGAAGCCTGTGCTATTATCTGAAATGGGAGTAGTTCCACCAGAGATGCTAGCATGCCACACAAAAGCAAAACTACACTCTCTTACACACAACACAAAATGAGAGACAAAAAAGCCAACAAGATTCAGCAGACTAAAGCTCTTCTTAACTTTTATTTTAAAATTCTGTCATTTTTAGCAGAATTTCAGCTCCACAAACTACTTCACGACAGAAGAATGTCTAAAAATATCTACATTACCCATTTTTTGGATATTCCTTTACAAAACAGCTCTCATTTGAAAACATTTTGAATATTATGTGCTTTCAGAAGAAATTTATAAGAGTGTATGTGGAAACCCAGGGCACCAGGAATATTTCTTTGTCTTCTCTGGGGTGCTTTGACGCCCAGGGGAGCACTGAGTTTGACCCTCATTCATGGAGAAAGTTTCCTAAACTTCAAGATAGACTAGAATCTACTAAAGTGTGAAGTAGATTGCAGAGAGTAGTGTAGGTGTATCACTTAGGTGGGAAATTTAGGTTTTGGGATTTTTAGTATGTTGTGGATGGAAGCAAGATGGAGGACACAGAGGGTCATCCTGGGTTTCTTTCTCATGCTTCTTCTTCTTTCTTTAGGGATTTGGGTGGCATTTTGTAATCGAGTAGAAAAACCTGCATTTCAGGCTTTTGAGGATCAGTTACTGAGTTAAAAGGGGAAATAATCTAGGTGTTAGTTCTTAATTGGATAGTTTAGCTTTAAAAGACCTTGTAATGAAGATTGTTAGCCATTTTTGCGGTGCTTTTCCAGTGCCTAGTATAGACAATGTACAAAATTCTAAATAAGATAATAATAAACAAAAACCTAAAAACAAAAAAAAATCCAATACGTTTCTCTTTCCTAACACAAAACTACTCCAAAAAAATCTCTCCCAACAAAAGAACCCCCTAGGAGGGCCCAGCCAAAGTCCCAAAAGTCAAAAAATCAACAACAAATACTCCAACAAGTGTATAAAGCCATTCAGAGGAAGAGACAGACCTATGTACAGGCAGAGGAGTGAGTGAGCAGAAGAGATTTATGTCCCACTTCAGCCAGCCCAGAGTGCTGCTGAAGCAAAGGCAAAAGAATCAAGAATAGAAAGGCAGGCTGCACCAACACAGCTTTAGCCTGCTAAGGAGCAACAAGCAGCTTAAAGTGGATGTAGAAGGACAATCACTCAAGAGGGGCTGAACATTGGCAAGCACCAAAAAACAAGGAGGAGTTTCTGAAGCTTCATTATAAACAGCCTGAAAGGAGAGCTGGACTGGCATGCTGCATGGCAGGACATTTAAAGCTTGGACAGGAGCTAAATGCAAACACTTCCTGGGCACATATAATCCCTTCTGGAAAAATAGAGAAACTCCATCTCAAAACTTCTGTTTCACAACCCATGTGTTCCTACAGGAGGATGTTCTCCAAATTTCTGCAAGACAATTTTTTCAAGGGTAGTGCTCAGTTGTTCTCCTGACAGCAATGTTATTTACCAAAAGCCTCTGCTTCCCTTCTGTTGATGCTCTCCTGAGTTTGCAGATGGAGTCCATGTCCTACAAAGCTTTCATGCACTTGGTCAAACAAATCATGAGCTCTTTCATCTCCTTATGACCAGACCATCCTATTAGCCCTTTACAGCACCAGACCCAATTTCAGTTATTTCCTCTTGAAGTTGAGTGATCAGAACATTTCATCATAAAGTGTGAGTTTATAATATTATATTTACCAAATCTTTCAGAACCCTCTCTACACATGCATCATAAAGTTAGATTTTGGTTTTCCCACTGCTACTTTATCTTGAACATCCAGGTGAATATTTCCTTTATTTCTCCTCCAAGTTTCTATAACAAAACAAATCTTAAATAGGTTACATATATATTTATGAATATGAGGACTAATTAAGTAATTACCACATCATTCAAGAACCTCAAGTTCAGCTACTTAGATAGGAACATCTTTGCCAAATATACAACAGAGGAGATAAGGACAGCTGTGGAAAGAGAGACTTGGTTTTCATACATAAATTACAAGAAAGCTATATATCCACACACCACCAGTCAACCATTTGAAAGTTAAAGTGGACAGTCATATATTACAAAAGTGATTTTCTACTTGTAGTATGTAAATTATTTCCAAGTGGTTTAATACACACAATTAAGAAAAATTGGCCTGCTGAAATCAAAACTTAAATGGCAAACTGACTCTACTGTAAAATTGCTCATGGTCTGTGAATTGAAATAAACACAACAACCACTTCTTATATTATTTGGTTACCTTGTATGTTGTAATTCGAGTTGAGGGCACAGTTCTGACAGGCATTCTATGCTTATGATAAACTAACAGCTCAAAGAAGATATGGAATATATTTAGCTCATGAATAGTTTTGCTTTTGAAAGGAAGAGTAACTTTTACATCAGCACAATCCATCATAGCAGACTGAAACCTCTGATCTATGCAAATATTAGCATTCTAGCCCATTTTTTCCTGCATCTTCTTCACAAGATGTTGTAGTCCTGGTTTCAACCTCTGTCAAGTAAAAGTCTCAAGCACAAAATAAAGTAAATGAAGATGCAAGATTTTTTTTTCAAATTATTAAAATAAGAAATTCTAGGATATCTTTTATATTACCTACACATTTACTTGTCAGTCTAATGAAATAGAGCTAGAAAAGGTAGACTGCTATGGATAAAAATCAATTTAATATACTTTTGCAGCTGTTAAAACAAAAACTAAAATTCTTTTTTTTCCTGATTACATTCCAAATACATCTGGGATATTGGTTAAGTACCAATTAAGTGTGATCAACCAATGACTGACACCTTTAAAATTTAAAGCAGTCAGGAAGACATAAGTGAAAAGGTATTTCACCCTATACGTGTTGACCTAAGGAATTACAAAGAATAGAAAGAATGGGATTTTACTACTTCAATTAAATTCTTTAATTCAATAAAAATTTTAGTATCAAGTGCAATCTAGTCAATAAAGTTCTCTTTTTGTACTGTCCACATTAGTGTTTCAATAGGATCCAAATAAAGACTTTGTTGCTCTCCTGTGGATTTGGATGGGAGGCCTGACTGCAGCAATCCCTCCCCCCAGCTCTTCTGGCCAGCTGTGACAGACACACAACATATGATTGCTGAAATATATGGTACACTGGTGTGATATATAGCCTATAGAAGTGCTATGTCACAGTATTATCACACTGTCAGCCTCCCACTACTCCTCCTTGTCATAAAATGCACAACGTGGGAAGATAAATGTGGACTCCAAGGGCCTAACCACAGCTGGAATTTCTGGTATTTTGTACTGCCCTGGAAAATGAATTATAAAACATCAGAAATAATGTGGTAGTTGCTGAAGATGCTCTAAATTCCTTAGTTTGCAAAGGCAAGCCCCTGAAAATATTAAGACTTAATCTGTTCCAAGGAGACAAAGTAGTGATGAATAAGAGCCCATACCACCTGCATTACTCCAGAGTAGTGCTATAAAACCAATGAAACTTCTGACAACTGAACAAGAAGAAACATCTCTACAGTCCTTCTGAAACTCAAGTCAGAACAGGCCTCATAAAATGAACAAGTCACATAAATCTGGATTTTTAAAGAAAGTCTTAAAATCTTTAAATTATTGTCTCTTATTATATCAATGGCCTTAGGAGAAAGTGAGTCATTCCAAAATAAAGTCAATAGTATAGCTGAAACAGGAACAAGTCATGGACAACTTGTACCTAAGAAAATCAGCTGCTCCCAAAGCACAGCATGATTGTTCTCAAGTGACTTTCATAACATTTGTCCCTGACTGTTTTCCAGGTACTTTCAAAGAGCCCTCCTAGAAAAAATGGCTTTTTTAACAGAGCCTTTAGAAAAAGAGAACTAAAGTCAGGAAAGGACAGTATAGGTCTTCTGACCTATACATAAGCAGCAAATTATTTTAATATGTTATCTTACACATATTAAAACTAAAGAATGACTTGGTCAGTCTTTAGAAAGTGGACATTTATAGTGAAGTTCGAGTCTGTTAAACAAACTTTCTTCAGTGCAGCTTCTTTGAACTTAGTGCTGATTTATAAATTGTTAAATGTAGCCACATCAGAAAATTCACTCAGAATTAAGCCTCCCAGCCTCAGTGTTAGACATAAAATAGTTCATACAGCATAGAAAGCCACACTCATAACCCAGAACCACTTTTTTTCAGTTTCCATAGTAATACAGATTTACATTTCACTTGGGTTGAATTGTTAAAAGGGAACACCCGTGACTTGAATTTAACTTTATGCCAACAGCCTTTACTACAAGACTTATTTTCTCTTTTAATTATACCTTGTTCTTTACATTCCTTTTGGTTGTTTAAGAGAGCTCCAGAAGTCATCTAACCGTACGCGATACAAGACTGTCCTCATGCCCTCTGTTCTCTCTACAGATGCCTCTTCGCTACTTTTGCAACATCAGCTCCGCCGGTCCCGTTACAAAACGCAGCCCAAGCGCGTCAGTGCCGGCACTGAGCGCTGCCGGGCTCGGAGCGGCACTTCTGCGTGTTTAGAGGGCGCAACTACAGCCCCGCTCCTACAACACGCACAAATTAACCGGACAAACGAGAGGCTTTTTCCTTAAAACAGCAATTATTTGCTTTCACAAACCACCCTCACAGCTTCAGTCCCGGGCCAAAGGCTCGCTCACGGGGCGCTGGGCAAACCCTTTCCGACGGCCTTTTTACTTTTTATAGGCATGGCTTCACGTCACGCCTTTTTGCTTTGCCTCCCCACCAAGAGTGTATCCACAGCCAAGCAGCCGCTCTGAGAGCGCTATACTCTGCGTGACACCCACAAGAACCCTGAGCAAACAGCTTTCCCAGCCGCCTCCCGGCCCCTCCGCAACTCCGCGTCCGCAACTCCGCACCGCGGCCGGAACGCGGCGCCTCCCGGGCGCTCGCAGCCGCGCCGGGGCACCCGCGGAGGCGGCAGCGGGGCAGGGTCCGCAGGGACCGAGCCGGGCGGCGGGGAGAGGGCGAAGGGGAGGACGCAGGTGAGACCCGGCTCCGCGGCCGCCCGCAAGCAGCTCCCCGCCCCATCCCCGCATCTCCCCGCGGAGGGCGAGCCCGGGCAGGGCAGACGCTGCCCCCGCTGCCGTGAGCGCCCGCCCGCCGCACTCACCGCTCCGCTGCCCAAGCCGGGACGCGGCGGCGGCGACACCTCCCTCCCTCCTTCCCTGCCTCCCTCCTTCCCTCCCTCCTGCGGCGGGGCGGAGGCTCCGCGCCCCCGGTGCCCCGCGCCGCCCACGCCGCCTTCCGCGGGCCTCCACCCGCCCCCGGCATCACGCGGCCGCCCCTCCCCGGGAGCCAGCGGCTCCATCCGCAATGCAGCTGCGGCCGCCCTCTCTCCTTCTCCCGTGTGTCCTCCCCCGCCCGGCCGTGCGGGCACCTGCCCGCTGCCCCGCGGGCGCGGGAGGGCGAACCGCGCAGCCGGGCCCAGCCCCGCGGGCACCGCGCCCGCTGCCACCGCCAGGGAGCTCCGGGAGCCCCGTCACGGGTGTCAGACAGCGGCGAGAGGGGGGAAAAACACACACACACACACAAAAATGGAATAATAAAGGAAAGAAGAATAAAGGGAGGTGAGGTGGGATGTGAGGAAAGGATGCAAAGGGTGTTAAAGGGTGTTCTTTCCAAACAGACTTTTGCGGGTTGTTTCTACCGCCCACAAGCCTATTACTGCGGCGGACCCCTGGGACCAGCCGAGATTAATTGCTCTGTGTTATGAAGAAAATGATAGATGACATTAATCAGGGAAGTTGTAAGTCATCCACGTTTGTAGATGGAATTTGGAGATTAGCTGGGACAGATGGCAAGCAAACACTGCGCTCTCCAGGTCTGGTGTAAATCATCAATGTCTGGAATTATTAAACAGCCAATGACAATACCTCATGCATTTTCCTGGAGTGTATCTTAGAAAGATGAATACTCACTTCATATCGTGAAAAGCTTTTCCAATAATTTTTACGTTTCTCTTTCCAAATAATGGAAATATTTGGTTATCCTTTCTGGATGTCAGAAACTTCAAGCCTGGAAAAGAAACTAGACTTTTCACACCTCTTGTCCTTCAGGATATGGATGAGAAGCAAAGCCAGGCAAACAAGTACCTAAACCAGGTAAAAGGGCTTTAATGCCCTTTCTGAAATAAGCAGAAAAAGTTGCTGGTTAATAGGCTTGTCTTGATATCTCCAGCAGATTTATCTTTATTTGCAGTAACTACTGCAGCAAAATATTTTTTATTTAGGTTTTATTTTTCTTCATGCACTTTGAGGAAATGAGTGACTCAATGCAACTTTTATTCATAACTCCTAAAGGAACATTAGACATTCTGTGGAATCTAAATAGTCCAAGTGGAGAGAAGACCTTTTTCTATTTGTCTCCCCTAATTTTTTTTTTTTTTCACATAGCAAAAATGAGTTATGGTAGGATCAACTTCAGTAAATCTTTCATGGTATCATATTGATTGATATGTCAAATGCTTGTCTAAATATAAGCTTAACCCCAATACCTATGACTGAGTAATTGTAAGCTTGATTGCATGTCCTGCATTAATGTGATCAATCTACAGCAACATTCAGAATTTTACAGAAACCTGCTCTATAAATCCAATAATAGCATCTGTTCTATTGCATTAGCAGGATCACTGTTCAAAACACTGAGTTTACAATAGTTGTTTAAAAAATATTCAAATGGTAACTACTTACATGTAAACTAAATATTCACCAGGCTTTTAATTTAATATCCATTATTAAAAGTTATTTTAGAAAAAATTATTGTGATTTTTATTAGATTTAAGAAAATTGATATACAAAATAGGAAACGTGGCTTCTTTTTAAAAATCTGCATCTGGATTTTTTGAGCACTCTACCCTGAATCATCTTTAAAATGCTTTAGTATGTGATGTAGAAACATCTTTGTACACAAGTATTGCCTTTCCTAACTTTGCTGCAAACTCTAGGGGAAAATCAGGTTTAAGTTGTTTAATTTTTAGATCACAAGGGCAAAGCTAACACTTCAAGTGGAGAACCACATCATTGCTATGACTTACAAATATCACCATCTACAATCAGCATTATATAATTTATATATACAATATAATTTAGATTGATAAGAGATAATCTGGTTCAACTCTCTCCTCAAGGCAGTACAACTTCAAAGCTAGATCAGCTTCCTTAGCACCTTCTCCAGCCTAGTTTCAAAAATCCCCAAGAATGGAAATTCCAGATTTTCTGGGGAAATTGTTCCATTTTGAATATTGCTTATTGTAGAGAATGCTTTTGTTTTTCCTAATAAGAATTTCCCTTGCTGCAGCTGGGATCTGTTGCCTCTCATCCTTTCTCGGGGCACTGAGCAGAGTATGGTTCTGAGTCTCCTGTTAGCACTCCCTCAGCAGCTGAAGATGGCAATTACAGCCTCCACCTTAACCTTCTTTTCTTCAGACTTCTCAGAAATATTATAATCCTTTCATGAATTCACTACTCTTTTCTTATTTATTTTTTTTAATAAATCACAGCAAATTTAATATTATAAGGCAAAACTCTAATTTTTGGGATTTTTTTCCCTTATCTCTCAGAGTGTTAAAAATGGATAGTCAAAATGACTCATCCCTCTTCTAAATGGGGATGACAAATCCTACAAAAATCAGCATGGTCAAAGTAAAACTTCATCCTATTTCTAAAGTTCTTATTTCTATTTGAAAGGGCAAAGATAAAGGTCAAAATAATTTCTATCCCATTTGGCCATACAAGTTGGTCATGTGGTACCTTTAAGGGTATCAGCACTACCTACAGAGCAGGCTGGGTTTCCCAAGCCTTACCTAAAGAAATGCTTAATACCAAATGTTAGGATTTTGCTCTGACCATAATGACTTTTGCCTGAGATGAAGTTTCTTAGCTATATTTGAAAACTAATAATATTTTTGTGCATGTGGCCTGTGTACAGACATAGGAGCTTGTTCTGAGACAGCCATGAATTGAAGCTGTCGGGGGCAGTAGCACAGAGAGAGGCTGAGAAGGGGAACAACAAGCAAAAAAGGGTAGCCTGGGTTGAAACTCTTCCCTTCCATTTACAAAAGCTCTGGTTTGTCCTCCATCTCAGCAAAGGAGAAAACTAGGATTTCTACTTATTGTGTTCATCTTAAACTGATTGACAGGTTTACCAGTATGCTCCTTAACGCTACCTGTATTTTAACTTATTCTCTGTTTTTTCTCTGCATAAATTACGTGCTCTTTCTCTATATATACACATATATGTATCTTAAAAAAATACATATAACGTAAATAATCTTAGGTATCTCATGGATACAGACATTCTTGTTTGAAAGAATCCTCATTTCACACTAGAACCAAGCTGCAGCTATACCTGAAATGTAATATTCTGATAGGATGCAGAATCACCATCACATTCTAAATGAATATATCAGCTTTGCAAGGTGTGCTCGTAATTTGTTTTGTGTGGCTTTTTTTCAGGCCCTTTAGAGCAAACTAAGGATGAGAACTGAAAAGAAATTGGCTGAAGTGTTCTGTGGGACTTTAAAGAAATATCTTCATGAATCTGTTAAGAATCTGAAAGCTTTCAAAAGTTTTGTGATCATGCAAAAAATAAATGGTGAAAAAATTTTCCCTAAGAGACTTGACAACAGAAAATACATATTCATAGTCAAGGAACTAAACCATCCAACAAATTGGAGAGCAGTAAGGAAACTCTTGCCTCTGTTCAGCAAAGCTGTGATAAATTGACTGAGTTACCACTATTTTACACATCCTATGCTTTATGTGACATTAATTAGTTATTCCAGTGAGCAGAAGTCTACTCAAGAAATCAGCAGCACAGCAGACCCTAACTAGCATTCCTGTTCACTCTAGAAAGCTTTAATTTTCTAGCACCATGTGGACACAGACAACACACACAACTACATCCCTGATTACAGAGAAGATTTAAGGCAAAACTGATGAAGCACAGACAGATTTACATTGTCCATGCCTAACATGCAGCTCAGACTTACCTGCTCTTTGTCTCCTAGCTTTATTTTAAAAACACAAACAAATTATTACTGAATAAATGTATTTTTCCTTCCTCTATGTGAAGCATTATCCCTAACACAAAATCAAATATCTAGTAATTTCTTTTTTTATTCACAGGCAGTTTGAAGGCATTCCCTTGGTATTTTGGCCACATGTCCTAAAACAGAAGAAACATGAAATAAAGCTTATTTTTCTATCTATTTATAGATGCCTCTGGTTTTGCCTCAGAAACAAAAATGTCTCTTGTCACATCTGAAATATACAAATTGGAAACCTTCCATCTCTTAGTTTTTCTAACAAATTAGCATCTTTAAAAAGGCTTCTGCTGGAGAATTTTATTTTCCTAGGACATCATTTGAATGGTCAGCAGCACATTTGATCTACTAAAAATAATTATAAAAATATGTTTGAATGAAAAAAGACTTATGACATTTCTGTTCAAATCCATTTTCCGTGTATTCTCTAAAAACTGAATATTTGAAAGTACTGGGATATAAATCAGTCATTGAGGAAAGTCCTGCCCTGCCATAAAGGCTTGCCTTGGGAGAACTGATATTTCAATCAGCTATGAAGAAAGATACCATGATATTTTATATCTACCACTAACTCCAGCAATGATGATCAGAGCAATAAATATTTACAGATATCAAGAGTAAGAGACATGGAAAGCTTTGTAGGGACAGTAGGAAAGGCTGAAGACACCAGGCAGGAAAGAGAGAAAGAAGGTCCTGAAATCAGACTGCCAATCAATATGAAAGGGCAGAACAGCAATGGGGTTCACAAAGAGGCTGCTGGGATCTGAGAACAACATTTATGTAAGTGTAGGAAGAAAATGTTTCAGAACAGAATGAGATAATATTTAATTTTTTTAATCCCCATGGGGATTTTTATGTTCTTAGGTAAATTTATTTTTCCTAAGGCCTGCAAGCCTTGCTGCTAAAAGCTTTATGCAACAAGGCCTGAAAATTTTACTCATATCAATGAGGTTAATAGAACCATTCAAAAACTGACACTTTAAGAAATTGAAAAAGGAAATAGAGTTAGGAGTATCCACTTCAATTTGTATCTGTGATCCTCTGTGCTTGCCGTGCCAATAAGCACATTTGGTCTCCTGAAAGAAATCTTACTATCATACTCTCTCTCCCAGCAATGTATTTTGAGTACATTCCTACCAAAAGGACAGGATGGCACACAGCTGCTGCAGGAGACTCATAGGAATGTCAGTTGTCAGCCATGAGATGGGACAGCTCAAAGTCTACCCTACTTCTATTATTGGGGAAATGTAATTAATTTCATGAAGATTTCAATGTATCCAATGGTTATATATCCCTGATCATCATTCCACAAGGAGAAGAAAATCAATTGTTTCATCCCAAGTTAGTGTTGGTATTTTAACTCACCTCTCCCTTGCTTTATGCTGAAGGAATAAGAAGTGTGAGGAGAACATTCTGCTCCTGGATTCACACTCCAGGAACACACTCTGCACTGCACTTCCTGCTCTTTTTTCACAATTACTTACATGGAAATTTGAAGCTCTATCATTCACTGTACATTCAATACATACCAAATAAAAGCATATCAACTTTAGCATTATAAAACCTGACAAGAACCTTTATTGCACAACTTCACTACATTAGTAATGCCTGTATAAAACACCAGCTGTATATCACCTTCATTTAATAATAATAATGAACCTCCTTAACATTAGTTACCTACTAAATAGAGAAATTTTTTGCCAGTTTAGTGTTTACACTGGCATTAAAATGACAAAGGATAATTTACTGAACATTCTCTTTTCTTTGCTCATTTTTTTATTATAGTTTGGAGACTAGAGAAACTCCAGGGAGTTGGCAATTTGAAAAATAAAGGTCAATTTCTGTTAACGAAAGCAGAATTTACATGGAAGGAAGAAATTTACATGAAAAGCTGACCCTCTGTGAACTAATTGCTCATTACTCTCATCATCCCTTAGGAAAGATGTGGATAATCCTATTTCAAGACATATAGCATTACTGAAATTTTGACACAATGAACAAGGCTTGAATCTACTACAAAGGATCCATATCAAAGGCAGAAAGGACACAATTCATAGCTAAGTCTGGAACTGTAAAAATCCACTCTCGTTGAAGTAGACTAGGGTCAAATTTTCCCAAAATTGCCTGTAAAGAGCTAAAAATGTATCCCCAACAGCATCCTTAAGTGTCCTGGCAAAAAATTACTAGTTCATCAATAAGAGGAAATGTAACATCACCCAGTGAGCCCTCCTATGAACTACTTTTCTTTTAAGGGAATGCACTTATAGGAACTATATAGAGTAAGATGATGCTGTTTGGCCCTGGGAGTAGATGTGGTGAGAAAAGTTCATGTAGGCTTACATTTCTTCCAATTTTTAGCCATAATTTTTTTTTTCATGTGGAGCAAGCAAATATCTGATGCCTATGCAGATGATGCATAAGTGGCATGCTTTACACAAAAATTTATTGCATTTGGTCTGACAACATAAACATTTATGGTTATGGGTTAAAAGCAGATTGGATGGGACTTGGGACAAGCCTTGCTTTCTCCACAGCTTCTAACCTACCCAAGTAATCCTGTCACTAAGACATATGAAATAATCATGGCCACTAGAAGTGGTTATTTTTTAATGCACTACAATATAAAAAACCATAATTTTCAATTTTAAACTTCATATGTCCTCTCCTGTGCTGGGTTTCCCAAGAATGGCCAAATGCAGGCCACACCTCACTGTGATTTTGGCTCAGAAAAATGGCTCATTATTCCAAGGGACACAATCAAGAGATAAGTGTATCTGTAAAATAGGAATTATTTTCCACAGTGAATTTTCCATTTGCACTTCATTATCGATTTTACTGTGATAATGCATTTTTTTTAAATATGACAATTTTCTAGTAGACTGCAATATTGCATACCATACAAAAACACTAATTTTGGAATTTTTCTATAGAGTATTATTCCAATACCTCAAAAAATAAATCACATTTTCTAAGCTGACTTGATCACTGATACAGCATAAACTGTCATGGTATAGAATGGTCCATAAAGGATTATTTTGGAAATGTGGATACGGACTATTTAGCACATTTTTTAGACTGTATTGAATATAAAAACATTTCGTGCTGTAGTATTCAAAGACATTTTAGTGTCACACAGAGTGCTGTCATGCTTTAAACTAGTATCACAGAGGCATTATCAGAAGAAGATATATCACAATAAAAATTGCCCAGCAGAAATGGTTGCAGAACTATGTTTGTATCTTCTAAAATCCCTTGGGAGAAATAATAACTGTGCATGTCTATTCTTATGACTGGGTCTTCTAAAACCTTAGGTAATTTTCCTTTCCTGACTATAGAAATATTTTGGGGTTTGTGGTTTGTTGTTTTGGGGTTTTTTTCTGGTTTTTGGGTTTATTTTCAGATTTTATTCAGATCAGGGTTGGCCTTGTTTGTTTTGAAATGAGGCAATAATGTCACAGCATGTAATGAAAGGATATGTGTAGCTAAGAGAAAAGGCAGGAATAACTCATCCGCTTTATCCTACACAAAATTCTGTTCACAAGCACTATAATTGAAATCAGCAGCATTATCTAAAATGGAGTAAAAGTGTCAAAAAAGGGATTTATAAAACATAAGTAAATAATAAACAGCCTCTCAGCCTTGAGGTTCAAAGCCAAGTTTCCTGTTGATTTGATGAGGATATTATTTCTTTGCTGCCATGTCTGAAATGCCCTGAGATTGACTCAGTAGGTCAGAGCATGGTGCAAATGACACCAAGGTTCTGGAGTCAATCCCCATATATGCATTCACTTAAGGACTCAGTGATCCTTGTGGGTCCTTTCTGACCCAGAATATTCTGTGATCCTTTGGTTTGTTCCACCCATTCTAGACCAAAATCTGGCTGTACTCTCACCTCTCATCCCAGACTTGGTTCTAGTCACTTCAGTCAGCTCATGTAAATATATTTGCATATTTGAAAGCCAGGAATATTGGCTGATAAGCCACACAGATGTTTCTAACCTAACTAATAAGAGAAATTTAATTTCTGAGCTGTAAACTCGGCATTGAGAAACTTAATTATGTCCAGTGTAAGGCTTGAGACTTTAGGATCTAGAGTTTCAGATTTTTTGTATTGTTGGTATTTTCTAGACAATTAAATAAAAAAAAAAAAAAAAACCAAACCACACCCAAAACCTGAACTCAAAAAGTTGCAAAACTCCTAGGTCAGATGGGACTTGGGACAAGTCTTGCTTTCTCCACAGCTTCTAACCTACCCAAAACTGAACAATAACCACCCACAAAGGAAAAACAAAGTGAAAAGGAGAGGGGAGGATGAGGGAAGGGAACCAAAACATTTTTTCAGTACCTGAGAGCTTCTGGGATTTTGGACTTCAGTTACAGGCTTCCATTTTTATTCCACTGGATGCACATCACCTACTGACAAGACTGATAAACCCAATCAGAAACACCTTTATAAGCTCTGAGGTGCTCAGAAAACTATGTAATTATTTCTTCTATTTTTTTATATAAAATAAAAGCACTATTGTCCATTGTATATTCTAAATAAAATAAAACTTTCATTCACCTTTAATGTAGTTTAATGTTATGTGCATGGTATTGGCTAGAATGTAAAACAATATTCAATTTTATATGTTGTTTTTTCTTATTTTTCCCTTCTTAGATTTACTCAGAGCTTAGGAAGTTGTTTATGAATGTAGATAAAAGTCACATCAACCCCACAAGGCAGACAAAATCCTCAGGTGACAGGAACAGAGAACACATTAAATGGGATCCCTGTAATCCTATCTTCTACTCCACAAACCACAGTTCATTATATTTTAGGTTGAATGTATTTTTAAAGCCTCCAGGGCTATCACTTTGTAGCTGTAAAGTAACTGTCCTAATGCAATATGGAGAGGAGGCAAAAGAGAAGTTCAGGAATCAAGTTAAAGTCCTATTTTCAAAAAGCACTTACAATGTCTGACTGAAAAGCACATTGAAAAGCCATGTGTAAACCCTTCTGAAAATGAGAAAATTATTGCAATCTGTCTAGGCAATGGTTTGAATTTCCAGAGAACTATCTGGCCTGATCAAAAGCTGTTGTTGTTCCCCACCCCCTGCCCTGCTCTATAGCTGCACAGCCAAGAGTAGCTGCACAAAGCCCCTAGTGGCACTAATGATGCTATCGCTCCTTTTTGCAGAGCTGTCATTTCTCCTAATTATCATTTATATTGGGTTCTGCTGCTTTCTGATATTAATATTACCACATATATACTTTAATTGTTAGGCAACACTACACGGTGCTTATTCATAAGAGAATTTCATCCCCTTGACTTCCCTGAAGCCTTGAAATGTTGATGATGTCTTTTAAGATGGTCTCTGCTTAATCTCATTACTGGGAAAGAGTTAGCTGTCCATAAAACCTTTAATTTCATATACACAATTGTCCATTGTTTGAGAAAAATGGATAATTGAGCATCCAATTAGTGAATACCTGCTTGCACGTACAATTAACCAATTTGCAAGATTAACCAGCTTGCAAAATGTCAATCCCTTTCATAGGTGACTCCCTTTGATCTCTCAGGTTTCAAGTTACTGTCCTTTTGCAGAGAAAATGTAGGAAGAGAATTATGCAGGTTTTGGTTGGAGTAATTTTCTTCATAATGTCTAACATGGGGCTCTATTTTGGGTTTGTGTTGCAAAGTGTTGGTAATTCAGGGATGTTTTAGTTATTGCTGAGCAGTGCTTACACAGAGCCAAAGCCTTTTCTGCTCCTCACCCCACCAGCAAGGAGCCTGGGGGGGTACAAGAAGCTGGGAGGGGGCACAGCTGGGACAGCTGACCCCAAGTGACCCAAGGGACATTCCTCACCATATGGTATCATGCTCAGCATATGAGGGAAGAAGGAAGTGAGGGATGATTTTAGTGATGGCATTCATCTTGCCGAGCAAACAATTATGTGTGATGGAGATGGATGCCAGCAAAATCTTCCCCTAAAAAAAAAAACCACAAAAAAAACCCCATACCCCCCTCTCCAAGGAAACAAAAAACCCAAACAAAACAAAAACCAAACCAACCAAGCAAACTTATAAAACCAACCAAACAAAAACCCCTCCAAAACAAAACAAACAAACAAAAAGAGAGAAAAATGGATCCTGGTATGGCACAGCTGTTTGGCCTCTCTAATAGATTTAATTGCAACTAGAAAGTATACTTAGCTTTGAAGAACTGGTATGGGATTCTAGCATTCTCAAAACCTCTTTCTACTTTATGTTCTCTTAAGCCTTTGTAATGACTGGGTTCCTTATATCATTATAATAATTTTATTATTTTCCCCTCCCAGAAGAAGTGGGAAGCATCTATTATATTTCATCATTTAAAAAGTTTAATGGACACAGTATGCACATTTCTGGAACAAATTGTTGGTTAAAGTAAATTTTATTTATGAGGAGAGATGAGGGGACAGATGCTATGTTAACTAGCATGAAGCAGAAGTAGAGTTTCCCATGACTTTAGGCAGTACTAGGATTCATTCATTTTACTGATACAAACATGATCAATTCTGTGTTCTATAGAGATGAATTTTCTAATAACTTTTGATTCACCTGTGAAAAACTAAGAAAAACAAGTCAGCTGATATCATTACATATTGAAGAACCTTCTGAGTTTCTAGAACTCCTTTTTTTTTGTGAGCCTTAACTATGCCTTTATTTTCTGATTTGCTAAACTAGAAGTTGCCTGAAGCAATTTCCCAAATAGCTATCCTTCAATAATGCTGTTTAAAATAACAGCTTTTAAAATATATATGAATATATATATATCTGAAGATATACTTTGATTTAGTTCTATGTGGTGTGTTTGCTTAAAAAATAAAATAACATCTACAAACTAAGCACTCAAGATTCCTAGTTTAAAAGGCTATTCTGTCTCTTCAAAGCAAAACCAAAGAGATTCTATTGTACTTAAGAAACAGCCCTTAGGGGGATATAAATAGTAGAAAGTGCCAAGCAGTCATTTTCACCAGAAAGTCTCCCTTTAGCCATGAGCAAACATATTTTTATAAAGATAGCCTGCATTGCATCTGCTAAGAACCACTAATGAAATTAGCAGCTTTAGTATATCAAAGATGCCACTATTTATGCCCTCCATTCATAAACACCTGTTAGCAAAAGCCTTTTCATAGCTTAGCAACCAGTTTCAGTTACTTCATCCTCTGTTTTCATTGCCCACCTTGGCCACCTAATTTTTGCAAATTTTAAGAGTTTTAATCTCTTAAGTCCTGGAATCTTAATGGTGACCACATAATGGACAGTATGCCAATGCAGCAACTTTCATCTGGCTTTTTAAACTTTACCTACAGCTGCTATTCTGCTCAACCATTTCGTACTTACACAAAATTATAGTTTACCCAACAAACTGCGAGTAGAAAATTGTTGCTGGTGTAAAACTTTGAAAGCCCATTAATTTACAAGGGAAAAAAAGTGGTTTAATATAACATTTTAATGACCAAACTAATAAGTATGAAAATCTAACTCACCAGTCTTAAGAATCTCACTTAAGAAGTTTGTAGTCATTTCTTCTAATTGCCCATAGGACAGTTATGTCTTATTTCCATGTTGGGGTTCTCACAATTTCATCCCCCATCTGCTGCTTTAATCAGAAATAAGAAATAAGGTTTACTTGTGAAAAAATGAAAAAAGGATCCTGCAGATAGGCTCTTTTCTAAAACCAGTCCAAAAACCCCTTGTTAAAACATTGAAATCTGTTAGTTACACTTCAAAGGACAGTGCTCAACTCAAGTTATGAAGTTGATGGGACACGGCTACTACATGCCTTAAATTACTATTTGAAGTATTCACATTCATTTTTTCTGCAGAAAAAAAAATAGCAGTTTTCTGAACAGCCCTCCCTTATTGTTTCTCAACATGGGAAGAATATGTCCTTATCTGCACTGCTATGGGCATTACATCATGCAACATACTGCTCAAAAGACAGTCTATTTAGAAACTTTAATCCCTGGAACTCAGGAAAAGTTCAGTACTATGTGGTTTTATTGGAATCCTAAACCTGCTGTAAGGCAATATTTAAATTATTTATAACCATGCCTTCAGTTCCCCTACAACTGGTTCCTCCTTTTTAAACCAAATCTATGTTAAAAACTTTGTATACCTGTGCTGCTGTAGTCTACATGTGTAGACATGTGTAGGAATTGGAATTCCTACAATGGCTAATGCCACTGTGGTTTTTCTGTGACAGTAGTGGTAAAACAGAACAAAAAAATTATCTTTTTGTTGCTGTGAAACTTTGCCTGTGCTAGATCACCTTTCCTTCCAGTGTCAGCTGGAGCCTTCCAGACCCCCTGAGAGTAACAACAGCAAAATTAAAATGTAGTTTAAATAAACCACAGAAAATTTATCCTCTCATGGTAACACTGTGATTAAAGTAGGCAATTGAATTATAGAGGCTTAGATAGCATGAAATGAAAGCAGAAATACATCAAGAATCACTGTTTCATGCAGAAAAAAATCGTAAAAGTGTGTAATGGTACACAGGGAAATATTTATCTGGGAATAAATGACAGAGAACTTTATGAGACAGCTATAAGGTATGAAGGATATAAAGCTCAATAAAAACAGAATAAACTCAGCTACGCTTATAAAGAATAGATACACAAATATTAACCCCCAAATAATTGACATACCTAGCTTTAGTATAGCTTCATTTGTACTTCAAAAGTAAAGATTTTTATCTTAAATATCGCAAACACTTAAGATGACTCAAAAAAATAAATAGCCTGATATTTAAATTTCTTTTGAATACTAAAATTAAATGTCATTTCCCATCTCCAAAGCTGGAATTATTATCTACACAATCTACTTCATCTTTCAATTCATCTTTTAAGAACACATTAATAGCTTTAATAAAACTCAAAAGGAAACACATTACAATATATTTAAATTTATCTTTTAAGAAACTCACCTAGTGATAACTGTTGAGACCTACTTCTTGTTTAAATTTCCATCTATACAGGTATGCATAACTACCAAATAATATCAAAAGAGGGCACCATCTCCATCTGTGGGCTGTTGTATCTAACTGCATCTCCAAACCATTCCAAGCCCCTGAACTTTCTGCCAGTTCTGAGAAATGGGCTGCCCATTAAGTTACAACATCTAAAACTGGTCAAGATGAAAACAGGTCAAATCATGTTTAACAGTGTTGTTTAAAAATGTGTTTTTCCAAGTGTGATTGACTAGATGGCACAATTCAAATGCACAAAGTATGTTTATAACGATTTGTATCATTGAGGTCTGAGGTCAGCTGGCATACTATTTTATAAAATATTAAAAGCCTTTTTTGACTTATGACTAACCATCTATTTTTAAACCTTCAAGATGGAAAATGTCATTCATGTGCCTTTATTATCTCTAAAAGATGAATCACTTATTTTTAGTCAAAATATTCAGCAATTACTTTTTCTTCTTGCTTTTTTCCTTTTTGAACTACACTAAAAGATGTCTTGGATGCACATTGTCTGCTCGAGACTAGTTTTAGTTTTCTTGAATGTTCTTTATAAACTGAAAACTGGGCTTTAACTATGGCTTTCAAAGGCATTTAATTGGGAAGTTGGTCATTACATACCATACATGTCTAGACAGGTAGGTGGCACTTGTTTATCCTTAAATGAGTCAGGCCCATTAATTAGACTGCTGTTTACTGTGCAGTCCAGGAAAAAAGAATAACTGAGTACCAGAGAAATAAACTTCCATCTTTTTGAATCCCCAGTAACAAGAAGTAATGGTGTCTCATTTAATCAACAGCTCATTCCTGCACTTACCTATATTAAATTATATATTCATTCATGTTACCCACTCTGCAAGAGTATTGTATTAAATTATCTCCATATTTCTGTTTAGCTGGATCCTTTTATGGTTGTAACATTTCTGCCTCTTAAGAGATGGGATAAGCAAATCCATGTTGCAGGCTCCAAAGAAATTGCCATGGGTAGTCCCTCCCATCGTTTGGGTCAGCATCACGTGCTGAGGTAGAACACACACTCTGCACCTCACCTGCCATCAGTTACTGCAGGTGACAAGATTTGTCATTTAGCAGGCATTTAAGCACTTGATATGCAGCATAATGTCCCAGTAGAATATGCTTTTGGGACAACTCCTGGAGGAACTGTAGGCTAACAAAAAAAAAAAAAAAAACACCACCCCCAAACAAACAGAAAATTAAAAGGGAACAGATTCTGTTTGTCATTGTAAGAAAAGAGAAATGCTGGACTCAACAAAATGCATTCACTTTGTCTCTACTCTGGCACTACATATGTGTGAAGTGTGATGAGAAAACCAAATGGACATTCTGTTTATGCTCAGGTCAGGCTAGCAGCACACAAGGATGAATTCACACTTCATATCTCTTCCAAATGAATTTGAGTTCTCATTTAAATGAGCTTAGTGAACACTGAGCTAGAGGCTGGAGAGAATAAATCAGAGTTGTGGTCACCGCAAAGCCAAGAAATCTTGTGACTACATCCCTTTCACAGCCTCTTGACCACAAGAACATGGTACTTTCTAATTCCTCTCTTTTATCCATGTGCAGAGCAGCTCCTCACTGCCCCTGGGAAGTACAGCATTGCTCATAATATAGTCACCTTTGGATTACACTGAAGCATCTGTTAAGATACTTTGGTCTTTCTACGCTTGTGTCATCATATCAGCATGCTGACTTGGGTTAATAAAGAATTATTTTTAATTTCTTCTGTTTCCTGCCTGCTTGGATTCCTAATCAGACGCTGTAGCTTCTTTGTGGCTATGGTGACTCCAGAAAAAATGCATGGGTAGGGACAAGGGCCTGCTGCCCAAAACAGTACTGGCTTGATTAGAAAAAGGATGAGAATTTTCCAGACCTATGCAAACAGTTCATTGAGGAGAGTCTTGAAGCAGAGAAAATTTCTGCTGTTCAGCTTTCATAACACAGGATTTCTCTTGTTCCAGAGCTGTCTGGAGAGGTAACCCCCCTCCTCCCTACCCTGATTGTCTTATTTTCAGAACCTATAAGCTGGAGAATGCCCTTTTTCAAGCTCTGTGAAGGCCTTGATTAGTTCAAAAGATTACACAGCTCACCCATATGTTTGATTTATGGTGTCAGGAGTAAACCTGACACTACTCAGATAATTTGCATAACTCGAATGATTTAGTTTGCTAAGACCAATAATTAAAATACCTTCTTTGTTTTGGGGCATTTGGTGACCTTTCTTTTTCAACAGGCTCTCATAAAACATGATGCCTGGAAGTGTGAACCCATAATTTGCCTCACTACAAACCTGATGTCCCAGAAGTCACCTAAATGTTTTGAAACTGCTGTGACTGATGACAATTATATTATAAATTATAAAGAGATGTGGCAATGACTGAAAGAACTCAGGTTTCTATTATTATATAAATCACCACCATTGCCAAAGCTACACCAGAATTTCTAATATCTAAGAAAAACTTTAAGCTTTCCAGCAGAAAGGCTTAAGATTTGCTGCACATTATAGTACTGCAATTGGGCTGAATAATTCAATCTCACTAGACTCATTCATTCAGTTATTATTAATTATGATGAAGTAGTGCACTTAAATGACTCTTCCCACATAATTACCCTTTTCCAAAACACTCTCCTGAAAAACAGGTTCTTACTCCAGCAGCTAGATCCAAACAGCAGCTTCCTGCCATTTGACAAATCCCAGAACAGACAACTGCTCTGCAAATTTATAGGAGTGATGCAACTCTGTATGCTTGCCTGCAGTATTTACAGCAGCTCATTTGCAAAGCAGGCCTGTAGTTGGACTTAAATCTAGAAACACTGATTATAGTTCCATTATCTTCTTGTATATAACCCAAAAAAAGGGGGAAGAAATACATTAGCCAGAAAATACTCAAAAGTAAGCAGGGCAAAGCTCCCCACCAAAAAAAAAAAAAAAAAAAAAGAATTGTTGATATTTTTTAGCACCAAGACCAGTTTACCCTTTTTTACTAACCTATACATATTTTTGAGAAAAAATTCATCTATCTCTGCCAAGTGACTCCTAGACTGGTTTCTTGTAGCCACACATCAGACCACTGAGAAAGAGGATCCTGCCCAATCCATACTCCCTGTAGTAAGAGGTTCCCCTCTGGAGAAGCTGAGGGATATAGCAGACACAGGATTGAGGAAGAGAGCCCTGACAGTGCTGAGATGCATCTGCTCCTCTGCCCTTCACCACTGCTCCACCAGTGGAACCACAAGCCAGGACAGCACCTCTTGTGCCCAGTTCTGGTCCAGGAGGCCCTGGCTTCCCACCTCCTTCCAGCTGAGAAACCCTGAGGCAGTGACTGCCTCTCCCTGCTCAGGAAGGAGTGTGCCCCAGCCCACTGCTGGCTTTGGGTGCCAATGTAGGAAGTCCCTTGGAAAGGAGTTCCCAGGAACTCCCTTCCTGTCCCAAGGAGCTGTGATCATAGCTATATTATTAAAGTCAATGCTGTTGAGCTAGCAGCTCAAAAATGCAATGAAATCATCTAGGCCATTGTATTTGCCCAGGTCAAAAATAACTGAGTTACATAAATGCTGCCAAGAAATTAGCAGGTTAATATTCTTTTTATTAATAACCTAAAATGTTGACACAAATAAGTGTAGAAGTAATATTTAAAAAAATAAATGAAATTTTGGTAGCATCCTTTAAAACAGGATATCATCACACAGTCCTGCTGCAGGCTGCCCTGCTGGAAATCAGAGCAGCAGAAATACCCCTTGATAGAAAGCTGGTTTATCAGTCATTTCCCTTCTAGCCATGTAGCCTTACTGGTTTAGACAACCACAGCTACTCCTGAAACATTTTCCTGTTCTGTGCTTGCCTGGTTGTATATGAACACAAAGCATACTGAGTATCAGTGGCCTTTAGATAACCAATCTATCTCCCTTGATAGAGAACTGGTTTATGGATTTGTGACAGGTAATCCTAAAGCAAAAGACTTGTCAGTGATCAGAAAGCCAGTTCAGAGGCTTTGATTATTCCATTTTGATTTTGTCATTTTTAGATGCTTATTTTTCTTATAAGTGGCCAGATAATTTTTTTTTTAGGTAAGCAACCAGTAATTAATTAGTTTCCCACATGGCACTTTCACAGTACCATTTTCTTTGTTAACTGCTGCCTTTTCCTTAGGTTCACTAAGAACCCAGTGCAGATGAAACTATATACCTGTCTTCTGCAGTTTAAACCTTTCCTTGGGCACTAATGAATCTAACTAGGTGTCATAGCAGGCTCTAATGAGCATCACTCGTTTCCATTTAACTCTGAAGCTTGCCATTACACACTTTAGAAGATCTGTTGGTTTATTCATAGCAATCGCTAGATATTCTTTTTCATTAGATAGATACTAGTTTTCCCTGTTGTGCCTTTCATTATTAAGGAAACTATGAAATGTTAATATTGGCCTCAAAACCCAGGGCAAAAAAAAATGGCCCCAATCCTATTTGAAATGCAATCGCTTGTATTGCAAATGATCTTACAGATCTGAGCACAAACAGCTTAAATTTTTCTTCATTTATTTATGAAAGAAAGAAAAATCAAGAAGGTGGCTCTGTATGACCCACTTGCCAGATTTACCTTGTTAACTGAATTTCTTGTAGTTAATTTAAGCAGCAGGACTGCAATTATAAAAGCATCCATAAACAGCTATTAAAAATTGCCATATTCCCACCCAGGTTCTTAGCTCAAATTTTAAACCCAGAAACGCTTACACTTTTCAGTTTAACTCTGAATCAGTTTTGAAAAGGTTTTTCCCTACAAACTGTTTTTGTAGATGCTAGCAAGAATATTGCAAAGTAGATCACAGCAACCACATTTTTGACTATATGTCAAATAGCTTCTATTAGACTTGACAAAGCATTTTTAAAAATAATATATATTAAAAAACATACACTATTTGTGCAGGTCTAGGTTTAGTAGAACTGTTTAGCTGTGTTCTGATCAAACATAAAATTGGTATTTAAGTATCCTTCAGACAAAAAAAGGAAAACAGACAATTTTCCAGAGTTTACAGAACAAGTGTCATTTTTCAGACTATTTTATCTCATATCTGCACCTGATTCAGGGTGCAGACCCTAAATTAAGATAAATGAAGTCATTATTTGTATTTAAATTTCATTATTCTGTCACTTCACACACTGGAGATGATTCATTTAATTTGCTTGACAGTCACATCATCCTTGTGTATGATCTGCCACAGATAATGTATCCCGAAACATGTCCTAGAGCATCAATGGACTTCAACAAATTTATGTTACTTCCTAAATCCTGCCAATAAACACTTGGCTAAACAGTATTTTTGGTTCATTATGATACTTTAATTCTATTATATAGCCATGCTCTGATTACAAAAAGAATCTTAAAAGCACAGGAAACATTGTTTTTTCTGTAAGATTAGTGAATCTAAAGAGTAATAATGGAGATTATCTTCATTCCTATTTAACAATTCCTAAAAAAATAAAGAATATAACAAATTCCTTATGTCTCTGAGTAGCAAGAGATGCAATCAGTCATTTTCCTTCCAGCTACGTAGCCTTACTGGTTTAGACAACCACAGCTACTCCTGCAACCTTTTCCTCTTCTGTGCTTGCCTGGTTGAATATGAACACAAAGCATACTGAGTATCAGTGGCCTTTAGATAACCAATCTATCTCCTTGATAGAGAACTGGTTTATGGATTTGTGACAGGTAATCCTAAAGCAAAAGACTTGTCAGTGATCAGAAAGCCAGTTCAGAGGCTTTGATTATTCCATTTTGATTTTGTCATTTTTAGATGCTTATTTTTCTTATAAGTGGCCAGATAATTTTTTTTAGATAAGCAACCAGTAATTAATTAGTTTCCCACATGGCACTTTCACAGTACCATTTTCTTTGTTAACTGCTGCCTTTTCCTTATGTTCACTAAGAACCCACTGCAGATGAAACTATATACCTGTCTTCTGCAGTTTAAACCTTTGCTTGGGCACTAATGAATCTAACTAGGTGTCATAGCAGGCTCTAATGAGCATCACTCGTTTTCATTTAACTCTGAAGCTTGCCATTACACACTTTAGAAGATCTGTTGGTTTATTCATAGCAATCACTAGATATTCTTTTTCATTAGATAGATACTAGTTTTCCCTGTTGTGCCTTTCATTATTAAGGAAACTATGAAATGTTAATATTGGCCTCAAAACCCAGGGCAAAAAAAAATGGCCCCAATCCTATTTGAAATGCAATCGCTTGTATTGCAAACGATCTTACAGATCTGAGCACAAACAGCTTGAATTTTTCTTCATTTATTTATGAAAGAATGAAAGAAAGAAAAATCAAGAAGGTGGCTCTGTATGACCCACTTGCCAGATTTACCTTGTTAACTGAATTTCTTGTAGTTAATTTAAGCAGCAGGACTGCAATTATAAAAGCATCCATAAACAGCTATTAAAAATTGTCATATTCCCACCCAGGTTCTTAGCTCAAATTTTAAACCCAGAAACGCTTACACTTTTCAGTTTAACTCTGAATCAGTTTTGAAAAGGTTTTTCCCTACAAACTGTTTTTGTAGATGCTAGCAAGAATATTGCAAAGTAGATCACAGCAACCACATTTTTGACTATATTTCAAATAGCTTCTATTAGACTTGACAAAGCGTTTTTAAAAACAATATATATTAAAAAAATATACTATTTGTGCAGGTCTAGGTTTAGTAGAACTGTTTAGCTGTGTTCTGATCAAACATAAAATTGGTATTTAAGTATCCTTCAGACAAAAAAAGGCAAACGGACAATTTTTCAGAGTTTACAGAACAAGTGTCATTTTTCAGACTATTTTATCTCATATCTGCTCCTGATTCAGGGTGCAGACCCTAAATTAAGATAAATGAAGTCATTATTTGTATTTAAATTTCATTATTCTGTCACTTCACACACTGGAGTTGATTCATTTAATTTGCTTGACAGTCACATCATCCTTGTGTATAATCTGCCACAGATAATGTATCCCAAAACATGTCCTAGAGCATCAATGGACTTCAACTAATTTATGTTACTTCCTAAATCCTGCCAATAAACATTTGGCTAAACAGTATTTTTGGTTCATTATGATACTTTAATTCTATTATATAGCCATGCTCTGAGTACAAAAAGAATCTTAAAAGCACAGGAAACATTTTTTTCTGTAAGATTAGTGAATCTAAAGGGTAATAATGGAGATTATCTTCATTCCTATTTAACAATTCCTAAAAAAATAAAGAATATAACAAATTCCTTATGTCTCTGAGTAGCAAGAGATGCAATCAGTCATTTTCCTTCCAGCTACGTAGCCTTACTGGTTTAGACAACCACAGCTACTCCTGCAACCTTTTCCTCTTCTGTGCTTGCCTGGTTGAATATGAACATAAAGCATGCTGAGTGTCAGTGCCCTTTAGATAACCAATTATAATGAGCAACCCATGCCTTCTGCTGACTGGAACACACCTAAGGATTCTGCTACAGCGAGAGGAATTGCTTAAGGAGAAGGCGCAATTCCTAGCAAAGCATCTCTTAATATATTGGATAAACACAGATGTTAAGTATGCCACCAGTTTCTCACAGTGGACATGAGCAATAGGAAAGGACACACTTGTTGAAGAATTCAGTTCACAACACTTTGAATATGAAGTGCAAGAATTCATCCCCATATGTACAAAATATTCAGGAATGTTTTTCAAAACACTTTGCAAACTTCATCTGTGCAGGCACATGCACTACAGAAACCACAGGCAGGACTTTGTAGAAGGCATTGCTCAGAAGATTCACATTCAGGTTTAAAATAATCAGCTGGTTTCTCAGGTAGGTTAAAGACTTGAAAAGACAGTAAGAAAAACCCTCTCTCCAACTTGAGTTGGACACAATGTTTTTCCCTAACTTTTTTACATCAATATTTGATCTAACATTACCTTTCATTCAGACCAGAGTTTAGTTTTTAAAATTTCATAAAATTTCTTTTTTTCCAAACATAAAAATCACTAAGGTAGAAAAAGCATCAAACTATAAAAGCACCTGCTAACATGAGGTTTGATTGGCCTTTTGACCAACACTAGTCACAGTGAAATCTTCCCTTTACAGACTCCCTTCCATTTTCTCTTCCTCTTTTTAAGTGTGATTTCCTTTCTGTTCAGAAACTGTTAGCTTTTAAATTTAATATGTAATTAAAAATCCAATTTCAACTCAGAGTAACACACACGAAATTAATAAATTTGTTACAGACTATGGAGAAATAGGACTTCAACTTCACTGTTGAAGCCTTGGTTATTTCTATTTCTTGCACAGACAATCTGTGATAAGACTCTCAGATCAAGCTGTGACACATCCAACTCTGAAAAACCTAAGAAGTCTCAGTGTTTTTTTTTCTTTTACCTGAAAAATAATTGAGAATTAGAAGGCAACTTGGCAACGTCTGTGGTTTCTTCTTGTTTAGCACCATAGAGCAGGAACTTGTTTTTTTGATATAAAAATGTTATCAGAAGAATACATTAATTCACTGAGTTTCCTATTAACTCCATATTGCTTTCTTTATATTTTCTTTTTTTTTAACCTATAATAGTAGTTACACCATTAATTTTTTTTTCTGATAACATGGCTAAAAGCTCAGGTATTTTCTTAATTATTAAAAAAAATCCCTAAAAGATCCATTCATGTTGTTTGTATATACTTTGTCAGTAAAGCCATATGCCAACAGGGTATTATAGATTCATGCAAATTGTTCTCAGAGTAGTTTACCTTTAAAAGGAATAAGGGAATGATCACATCTTTACTGCAACCAGTTATAAAGTAAAACTAGAAGAATTATAAAGAAGCCTAAAGAACAAATACTAAGTAAATCTCATGGTGTCACCTTGCTGAGAGCCCAAGTGGTTTTTAAAAACTTGGCAACATCATTTCAAATGTAGAATAAAGCTGTAAATATGAAAACATTTTAGCTGTCCCAGAAATTTATTCATTTCTAATTCACATTAACATGCAAATATATAAGGATTTTTTCCCCCTCAGCAGCCTTTTTCACGTGTTAATTACTACTTTGCCCTTGGGCTCCTTTGTCTTTGGAAGGATTGGAGTTTTGCATTTTAGTTTAAATAAAAATACCAACATTGAAGCATTGTGTACTTAAAGTTACAGACACATATGAGAATTATTCCTTATTAAATGCAGAAAACAGCATTTTGCAAGAAAGTATTGTAGAAAGTTTCTGAACAACAAAGAATTTTGAAAGTATTTTACATAGATAATTTTATTATGTATTTCCTACTTCCTTTCATTTTGCTTTTCTCCCAGCCACACTTACCTCCTCCTCTATGTTCTATTACTCTATTTTCCCTGAACTAAGAGGAAAAAAAGATTAGTGGATCAATGAAAAGTAATGGAAATGTGCTCTTAACAAAGATAGTTATGTTATAAATATTCTTATTTTAAAAAGATACCAAAATTTTGCTATTCTCCCAAATCGGGTACAGAAGTCTAATATAACTACAAAACTGCCAAATTATTGCATGTCTAAATTGCTGAAATTAAAAGAAAGAACCCCTACAGACAGAATCACACAAGCACCAACAAACCATTCTTTGTTCTCTCACAGCTGCCTCCCTGTCAGCCACCCTGCCACACAGAATCCATCACAGCTCAGGAGCTGGCAATCCATCAGCATTTAAAGGTAAAATAACAAGTCTGGGAAGGGAAGGGGTGGGAGGGGAGAGATAAATCACCCCCAGGCTTACACCTGAGATCTAAGCCTGCTTCTGCAGGTGCTGCTGTACCCCAGGGGGCTGACATCTAATTAGGCTCCCTGCTCATTTAGTGAGGGGGTTCTAATGAAACAAGATTTGCTAATTTAGCTGAATTATACATTGAAAATATTATGTGTTCTCAGATGAATAAACTGGAGACCAAAAGTCACTTACTGGGCCTTCAGGAAGGAAAGGCCACACACATGCAAAAAAATGGCCCTGTAGCCCTAACATAAGTTATACTCTACCTCTGGGGAAGGAGGAAGATTTGTGTAACATAGGAGAACCTGAAAACCTTCTTTCAAAAAAGTAAGAATAAACAAAACCAACCAACCAAAAAAAGTCAAAAAGCCCAAAACAAAAAAGACAATAAAACAAAACAAAGAAAAAAAAACTAAAAAGAAAACCATGTTAACTCAGGCCAGAGGAGAACTACAGTGAATTAGACCATGAAAATATTCAAATATTCATTTAGTTCAATTATCCTTACTATATGTTTCATAAGAATGCAAAATAAAAGGAATAGAAGCCAGAGCATGACTTTCAAATTTCAAATATGTCTATAAAAAACAACGCATTAGCATTTCAAATTTTTGGAAAAAGCAATGGGCCCATTAGGAGATCAAATCCCATTTCATCATTTCCAGTTCAGTTCAGACCAGAAGTAAACTAAAGCTAATATGAAATGTTACTCACTGACCAATGTAAAATGAGTTGTTGGTCTCAGGCCAGGCCCTAACAGACAGATATGTACCACACAAAGCCATCTGTGCTAATTGCTCCCCTGAGCCTTGATCTTGCAGATGTTGGCACAGTTTTATGAACATGAACATCGCTGACTCAAAGCCTTTCAGGTTTTGGCCTCGTATTCACAGTAACATCTCACATACATCCAGATCAGTACAAGTGCAAGAATTTCAGCATCAGAATACAGGCCGAGAGCCTGGGCAGAACAGTCTGAAAGGGAAAGAAGATAAAAATTAAATTATACATTCTCCTATCTGTGTGGGACCTCTAATTCTTAGTGGAGGAGCTCTGATGAGTCTGAATCTGGCTGCATTGTCAGCAGGCTACCACTGCACTGTCCTTGTTCTGTGGATACAATATGGAGCACATCTTATTGCTTTGAAATCAGATCATGTAAACTCTTATTTTTACAAAAAAGAAAAAACCCAAAACCCAACCAAACAAAATGTATAAAAAATAAATAATTATATTATTAAAAAGGCTTCATTTAAAAAAACCAAAACCAAACCCCAGTGAATTTCTCAGTGCAAGTTCCAATGCTTCATCTGTCCCCATTCTTTGCCTTTCCTTTCCAAGACATGTGACAGAAGCATTTACCACTTCATTAACTCATGGAGACTGTAATAATGATGCCTCTCATCAAAGTCAGATTGACCAATAAATGGAAACTCCACACATATGTATGAGTAATGATTAATGTCCATTATAGCAATGAACAGATTGCATTGCTCTGTACAAACCACAGGAACAAAAAGACTATTTTGTCACTGTATCTGTAGGTACATGGGCAGATAAAAATCCGTATAAGTGATCCTCAGGAGACAACAGGTTATTTTACTGCAATTGGTCTGCTTTTGTAGCTTGTAGAAAGTTAGCTAGATTACGCCTATTACCATCTATTGGCAAATCAGTGATGTCTTGCTAGTGCTAAAGAAAGAACATTACTACCAGATCTCATATTTCATTCTTTCTCTCTTCATACAGGCATCTCTTACTCAAATTACAAGTGTGCACCAAACAAAGATTGAGTCCTAGCACAGGTGAAGGGTGAGGCCCCTAAACAATTTGGTGCTGTGAGCAGGATGTCAGTCTGGGGCACCAGAACGTGCAGTCACCTCCCAAGTTTGGAAAATTGACAAGTCTACCTTATAAATAAATTTTTTTAAAATATAGCATTGAAGATGGTTGAGTAATTCAGTGTTTATGTAAATAAATGACCAGACTTCCTTTTCCATTAGGAAGATGAGATTTCATGTGCTCTGGCCATCGAACAAGTGAGGAAAATCTTATCCACACATCTTAGAAGCAAAGTGAAAAGAGCACTTTTAGTGTATGAATCAAAGTTCCTATCACACATTTTAACTTGGCCATAATATCACAGAAACGGTACCTTTCTGTAATTATGCCATTGTCTAGAGGACTGTTTGAAATAGAAGAAAATCTTGAAATAAACCCATTAATGGAGATAAATGGATGATAAGTTAGTCACTTATTAGGAATAACAATTTATACAACCAATGCAGATGCATCAGCAGAGTTCAGGCAGTATTGATTCCCCATTTGTTCCTAAGGGGCAGCAGTGCTGTACTTGACAGCTCTCTATATTCACTGTTCACCTGCAGTGTAGGATCACAGGTGGGACTGAAATCATGTCACAGGAAACCTGGCTATGCAACTGGTAAAGGAAAAGAAAGAATGGGCTGTATCTTTTGTAAGGCTGAGGAAAACCATAGGTGTAAATTATTTTTAGTATTTTGAACTTTCTTAGTATTTCTGAACTTTCTGAGCTGTAGAGGTCATTATGGTGAACCTTAATGTTCCCAAAAGCAGGGCTGTGGTACTGCTGCTGACAAGAATTAACTATTATCTAGATATTCTCAGGAGGAGAATACCATGATGTCCATTCTGTAAGAGTTCCAGTTGATATTTAGTTCATCTAAGTCCATTACCTGAGTATCTTCTCTTTCAGTAGGTGCAGTCAATCTCTCTCAAGCGACCAAACTCTGATTCAGTCAATAGGATCATTATACTTACATCATTCTTCATTGTTAGCTTCATGCTGCTTGTACTTGATAAAAGGTGAAATAACTGGTAGCAGCCAAACTGAATAAATAAACATAGCACAAATTTGATCTGGCAGCCACATGTACATTTAATTGACATATATTGATTTATAATTGCTAGTAGGCTTTAAAGCATTGTCCAAAGCCATACTTGGACTGCAAAGAAAACTCTTATTTTTACATGTGTTACACAGCTCACTTTAAGGGAGCTTTTTATTACCCAAAAGCAAATATAATCAAGTTTAAATAATTTATGGCTAGAAAGTTAAAAGAATACATTGTTTATTTAGCCTTAACAGCTTGAAGAAACAAACAAAAGAAAGATAAATTCACCCAGTACATTCAATCTCAGATATTAGTGACTATAAGCCACCAAAACACTAAGCTGAAAGAGGATTCACAAGTACAGCTGATGGCACTGATGGGATACTCAGGGCACTGCAGAAGGACTCTATCTGTGGAAGTCATCCTAACCCCAGGCAGCAGAAGTATTCCGCTATTGCTCAGCCTGCACTTGTACAGGCCAACAACAGAGTTAGTGAATGCAAAGGGGAGGGATTGTTATAAAGATATAAACCTGTAGGTTCTTTATTATTAAAAGTAACACAAGACAAAAAAAAAAAACCAAAACATAAGCAGACTTCGTCTGGCATCCTGTATTAATATCTCCAAGATTAAAAAAACAAATTTCAGATTGTGCTTTCAATCTACTTCTCCTTGCTTAGCTTCTCCTGAGATCTTCAGAGCAAACTTAAACTCTGAATTTAAAAAGTGCTTAGAATATCATCTATAACCAAAAGAAGACTTAGGCTTCATAATGCACTTTATGTCCAGAGCCAGGAAGGCCCCCCTAAGCACCACCTGCTTCAGCTCTGAGTGATGCCTGAGGCTCATCAAATATCAAGTGTTTGGAGCAAACCCAAACTACTCTTCTTGGAGTTCAGAATTTACTCTTATTTGTAATCCTTAGCAAGACCTAGAAATGCAATAAAATAACTTAAACCTAAGAACAGTCTCAGCTGCAGTACTGAAACTTCCACAAAACACTTAAGTAAGTGCTTTATTTTAAAAACATGATTGTGAATTAATATTTTTCACAACTGGGTTATAAACTTCAGCAAGATTGATGCCATCCCAATGGGATCATAAAACATCTCAGTTTTCTGGCATGGACTCCAGTGAGCCAAACAATAGGGCTTCTCTTTAGCAGGTCAAAATAGAAAATAGCCGTCCTACTGAATGGAAGCAAGCCTTTTCCCAACACTGTGGTAGGTTTTGACCCTTTTTTAAACATTCTTAAATGAGACAAAATATTCAGAGTATATTTATGCCTCTTTCTACTGAAACCTGCTTATTGATCTGATTTGGGGAGCAATGGCACGTCTTCAGTCTGATCCGTGGTGCATGAGGCAGCTAATTACCAGAAGTGAGCCTAATGCCCAGACAGAGACTGGTGACAAGTGCTGTTCTCTCAGGAGTCCCTCCTGGGACTAGATCTGTTTAATGTTTTCATCAGCAGCACAGACAGCAGGATTGAGAGCACCCTGGGCAAGCTGGCAGCCAGCACAGAGCAGAGCGGTGTCATCAACATATCTGGGGCTGGGATGCCATCCCAAGGAACCTGAACAAGCTTGAGAAGTGGGTCTAAGTGAATCTAATGAGTTCTGCACATGGGCCAGTGCAGTCCCTGGTATCAATAGTGGGGATGAAGAGAATGGGAGAAGCACTGCAGAGAAAGACTTGGGGATGCTGGTGGATGAAAAGGTGACACGACTCAGCAGTGTGAACTTGCAACCCAGAAAGGCAAACATGTCCTGCCTACATCCAAAGCACCATGGGCAGCAGGGTGAGGGAGAGGATTCTGCCCCTCTGCTCTGCTGAGACCCCACCTGCAGGGCTGCATCCAGCCCTGGGATCCCAGCACAGGAAGGACAGGAACCTGTTGGAGAGCGTCCAGAGGAGGGCCAACTCTGTTGATCAGAAGGATGCAGCACCTCTCCTATGAAGCCAGGCTGAGGCAGCTGGAGTCATTCAGCCTGGGGAAGAGAAGTCCCCAGTGGAGATCTTTCAATATGTAAAGGGATCTATAAGAAAAATGGGGACAAATTTTTAGTAGGGCCTGTTGCAATAGGACTGGGGGTAATGATTTTAAACCAAATAAGAGTAGATTTAGACTTAGTAAAAGGAAGAAATTTTGTTATTATGAGACTGGTGAGACTGACACAGGTGGCCTTGAGATATGGCAGATGTCCCGTCCCTGGAAATATTCAAAGTCATGCTGGACTGGGCTCTGAGCAACCTTATGGAACTGAAGGTCTCTCCCTGCTCACTGCTGGGGGCTTGGACTATAGGACCTTTAAAGGTCTATTCCAACCTAAACTATTCTATTATTCTAATTATGAGTCTCCAATTCTATGAAATTTGGCTTCTTAGAAAGGCCTTCTGACTTTGACACAAAAAATCCTTTCGATGTCTGGGAATTGCTTTCATGTATTATTGCAAATTTCCCAGTTTAAGAAGGTTGAAATATCCTTTCCCATGCACTCAGGTTTCACTCTCCAAATTGTGACTGTAACTATTCTCAAAACATACTTAGCTGATCATATATTGAGACCTGAAATCACGTATTTGCCTTTTCTTCTAACCCTTTTACCCATCTGTAAATTCTTAGTGGTCATCAGTTACATTTTACCTACAAAATCTGTTCCATCATTTGTTTTCTTGGAGGAAGGCAGCCCATTCTCACCCAAACTCCAATCTGATCAATCATCTATATATGATCACACTTAGTAGTGGAATTAAACATTTCCAAACTTTCAAAATCAGCTTCTGGATTTTTCAAAATACAAAACATGTTCCTTCCCATCAGGAAAAATACATCTTTACAGCAAAATGATTTTAAACAGATATAAAAGTTTGGTATAGTAACTTGGGGTGTAGCAACTTCAGTTTTTCCTTCCTGGTAAAAAAGCCTGATAAATTCTGCCTTCATTTCAACTGTCCTTAGAAAAAGCAGAAAAAGTCTTTGTAGTTTAGTTGTCCCTTCTTCTAACACAGCACTGAAAAATCCAAAACCTGTGGGGAAAGACTTTGACCCTTCACTTATCAACAGAGACTCGTGAGTGGATTTGAAATATAAGAATAAAATCTTTATTACTATATCTTTGAAAAGAAAGAGAAGGGGATGAAAAATATATACCAATCAGTTTAAAAGTGTAACAGTCCCTAAGTCAAAACTCAAGTAATTTTCTACTTAATTTTAGTATTTTTTCTATATGACACTATTCACAAGCTGATGATTTTCACACTCCATGTCAGAGAGTATTGTATGTTTGAGAGATTATAGCTAGCTCATTCTGTCTGGTCCTGTGCTGCTTAACTCTTGAGCCATATATAAGCTTTGAGGTGTCAGCTGTCACAAATCAAGTGTCAAAAGGGTACATTTGGGAATAAAAATGAAGACAGAAAAACAACTTTTCAGTCTGACCATATTGATGGCAAAAGCTATGTCATTCCCAGAGATCAACTAGGTGGACTTGAAATAAGACATTAAATCAATGTGCTACTGTAATATATGAATAGGGCTCCTATAAACACACCTACACTTCAGACAGTCATTTCAGACTTCTCTGCTGCACTTACACATTAACTTCAGTTAGCTCCAGAAAGCTTCCAAATCCTGGGACATATATATGTTTATAAAATCATTATCACCACCTCTGAGAACAAGTTAAAAAAACAAGGCTGTTGTCATCATATTGCAAAACTTCCATACCTTCAGGGCGATTGCTCATAGGCAATTCCTCACAGCAGTGACTCCTTCTTCACAGCACAGCCAACAAACCCCAACTCTCTTCACTACCAGCTAACCCACTCTTTTGTAGCACTCGTCTCCTTATTGGACACTGTGGCCTATTAAGGGCAGGGCTGTTCCTAGTCTTTGGTGATTAGTACAGCTGCAACTCCTCAGGTGTGAGATTACCTTTTGCTCTATTCTCTGACATTCTATCCATCCACACAAGGCCCCAAATTACTGACATGGTGATTTCTCCTTATAGACAAATGCATCTACCAACCTGCAGCTCTTATGTTTGTGCACAGCCAAGACACAGATACAAGGACATGGAGCTGGATGTTGGGGTAAGCTATGTCTGGTGGGCTGCAAGACCCCAGGGCATTTTCCTGCTGCTGAGTATGCTGCTGTGGTCTTTCCCAGGTCCAGAAGTTTGGCTAGGCAGGTATCCCAAAAGAGCACACACATGTGTCTGGCAGCACAGATCAACCCAAGGAGACGGCAGTGGCTTCACTGGCCCCTGCACACCCACAGATTTACACCAAAAGCACTAACATGAACATGAACAAAACTGGTGGCCTGATCATGCCTTACCTGCCAGCTAACCAGGCCCAATACTTGTTTGAAGACTTGCTGCCAGTTGTTCCAGGTCTATGGTCCCTCCAGTCACCATCAGACCCCCTGAGCCCCCAGTGCCCAGCTCACAGTCTTCTTACTCAACTCACTGGCTACTCCAGCTGTGCTGTTCAGACACTCAAATGGGCCCCTCTGCCAGCTGACCCACCTCTCCAGTCACTGTCCCCTGGAACTATGGCCTCCTTTGACCTGTGTACATGTGTCAGCACCCTGAATGCTCATCCCAGCCAGCAGCTAGTCTGTTGTAAAGCTTACTGTTTATCAGACACATCCACATGGGAACAATAGTTCAACTGCATGATAAGCTGCACTGTGGTAATCAAGCCCAAAGTTTTAGCCAGGGACCTGTACTGGCCAGCAGCTTGTTTCACTCAGGACAGATTCATTTTACTCTCCTTTCCTTTTTTCCATGCATTCCTCTCTGGTTCTTCACCATCTCTTTTTTTCCCTGCATTTGGCCCCTTTTCTATATATGATATAATAAATTTTGTTCATTCCCTCAATCCCTCAAATTTAGTAAGTTTCACAGAATTTCTAAAGTCCCTTCAAATGTTCCATTAGAAGCTCGCACCTCCCCATGAGCTCTGTGATAATCTTGTTTCTTGTTTTCTTTGTTCTTTCAGCAACAAATTTCTGGTTGAACCTCTTCAAGGCCATGCTTCAGAGGTTCCTTCAGTGGCCAGCAGTCAGTGTGTGAAGGACCCCTGTATTTCTTATTGTCTTTTTATGTCCTCTTCCTCAGTGTTGCTGTACCAGTGTTGAATGCTGCTCTTGCTTCTTCTCCTTGTTTTTTAAGGTAACTGGTCATTAGCTAGATCTCCTTGCCCACCAGAGTCCACCTATGCTCATCCTAGCATGTCCTCCATGAATAACATTATTCTTCTCACAAAACATGAAATTGCATGAATGAAAATCAAATCAGGAGACTGGGAAAATGTAAGCCAACTTTCTCCATATGTTTAATTTAAATTGAGAGATAAAATCTTCTTGCTCTTCACGCTTGCTAACAGAAATGTCCAAACAACACTATTTTGCACATAAACATTCTCAGAAACACAGATTTCAGTGACTGTTATATCAGTGAAATCTTCACACTTTCAAAATAAGCTGTGAACTCCTCAATTCATAAAATCTGTCCTTCAAGCATTTAGTTTTCCCCACATTTTCCAAACAACCTAACAGTAATTATATATATTTTAAATGTGTTCACCTCTAAGCTTTATTTTCTCATGGTCTAATCTAGGCCAATTCATGTCATCCACTCTGCTGTTTGCCTTATGCACAAGCATAAATGTACATTTTCCTTTGAATGTTCAGTTTACCTATATTACAACTCTGGTTCTAATTTCAAACAAGTTAGCTATTAATTGAATTACTTGTAATTAGTGAAAGGGGTATTTTTACCATGGCTAAAACCTTCCTCAGACTTCATACAAAAGTTATACAGCTGTTTTTCCATTCACAACTGGCATAAAATGATTTCTGATTATTATAGATTCCCAATTATGGTGACACTATTTAGGATATGTGTACCCATGGGAAACTGTTGTTAAAAGATTAGAGGACAACAACATACCAAACATCTAGAAATGAAGTGTACAGTTAGATCTGCTTATTCTTAATGATTGTTGCTTTATCTGAGACACCAAACCTTAAGCTGCAGGTTTATAATCCTGTTACTGGATCCTTTGCTAAGACAAGACCTGAGGTCAACCAAAGCTCTGTGAGGCTCATAGCTGCAAGATAAAATGGAAATTCACTAATCTATAAATTCATATTATTTGTGGTGTTTACAACTCAAAAAAGGAAGGAAAAGGTAGAGGTTAATTTTTGAAAGCCATAGCAACAGACAAGCAATCAATTATGAATGAAGAACACTCTATCTAGAATCAGAGATCTGTGAGCACTATGTACATATTGAAATAAGCATGATTCACTGAAAAAAAAAGATAAATGCCTAATCTTTAAGAAACTAAAGTGTGTATTCTTCAAATCTCCACTGTGCCATGCAACAACTAAAGCTTTGTCCTATATCACCCAATAAAAAAAATACATGGATAGTTTAATATGGTATTATCATGTTTAGAAATGGCATTGTTCTTTGTTGGAATGGAATTCTCTGCTTCCTTTAAAAATAATTAAGTTACGTTGGGTATAAAGGGAATGAATACACTGTCACTGTGTTCTGACTAGAGACACTATTCCGTAGCAAGGCATGCTTTATAACAAGTCCCTCTAGGCTGTATTGGGTTAGTGTGGGAAGGTTTTGGTAGTGGGAGAGGCTACAGGGGTGGCTTCTGTGAGAAGTTGACAAAGTTTTCCCTAGGTTTGCCAGAGCCCATGCCAGGCAACTCCAGTACAACCTGCTGTTGGACAATCAGTATTGATAGTATTGCTTCTGCAATAAGAAAAAACAAGTTATTGTGCAGATGTAATTGCCACCAGGGAAGAGGGGAGTGAGAATGTGTGAGAAAACAGGTCTGCAGACAGCAAGGTCAGTGGAGAAGGAGGGGCAGGAGGTGCTCCAGGTGCCAGAGCTGGATTCCCCTGCAGCCCATGGTGCAGCCCATGGTGAAGCAGCTGTGTCCCACAGTCCACAGAGGATCACGGGCATGCAGGGATCCACCTGCAGACTGTGGAGCAGCCCCACCAGAGCAGGTGGATGTCTGAGAGGCAAACCCATGGGAGACCATGCTGGAGCAGGCTCCTGGTAGGGATATGGAGTTATGCAGAGAGGAGACCATGCTGGAGCAGATCTCCTGGTAGGACTTGTGCCCCTGTGTGGAACCCATCCTGGAGCAGCCTGTGCCTGAAGGAAAGCACCCTGTGGAATAGTGACACACATGGGATAGACTCACACTGTAGAAGTTCCTGGAGGACTGTCTCCCGTGGGAAGGACCTCACGGTAGAGCAGAGGAAGGACCCCTCTCCCTGAGCAGTGGCAGGAACAACATGTGATGCACTGACTATAGCCCTCATTCCCTGTCTGCTTTCACTGCTGGGGGTTGGAGGTGAAGCTTCAGAGGAGGTAGAGCTGGGAAGGAGGGAAGGGTGGAGGGAAGGTGTTTTTAAAATTTATTTTATTTCTCATTTTCCTGCTCTCATTTTGTTAGCAATAAATTCAATTAACATCCCCAAGTTCAGTTTGTTTCACCTGTGACTGTAATTCATGAGAGAATTCCTCCCTCTCCTTATCTCAACTCACAAACCTTTTGCTATATTTTCAATCCCCTGTCCAGTTGTGGAAGGATCTGATAGAATGGCTTTGGTGGGTACCTGGATCAAGCCAAAGTCAACCCAGCACACTGGCTGAACTACTTTTGCAGTAAGATATCATGCAATAATAGCTTGATTAAATTATCAATAAAATATTTCAATGCACTTCTCATGACAGTAATGAAAAACATTTTAACAGGATCCTATTTTGAAGAAGAGTAAGAGTGGAAAAAAATCAGGCATAACAAATTATACTTATTAAGATAATCATAATGCAATTATATTATAGTCTTTTCTATGACAAATTATTTTGATGGTCATGATATGTTAAAATATTAATTTCTAGTTCCATCTCTTCTATATGTATTCCATTAAAATACTGCAGAGCCTATTACAACAGAAACATGAACAAGGTCTCTGATAGCACTTTCACATAGTACATATCCCAACTAAAAATTATTATCAAAGTATTTTTCTAAAGAAATAAAATGAACTTTAGAGTATAAACTTTAGCTGAACAGTTGCTTAAAACAGATTTATTGTCATTTGCCTTCACAAACCATATGCAGTTTTTTAAAATAAAAAATATTTTCTAATATAAAACCTTTAAGAGAGGGACATAGGAAAAAAAAAAGAGCTTTTGTTTATTAAATGAAGTATTGAAGCTAAAGACCCCCTGAGTGGGCAAGAATGAAAAATTACCATTGCCATTATGTGGAAGACCCTGTTAAGAAGCAAGGGAATTCAGGGTGTTCCATTTCTAGGACACTAATTTCTAAATCCCTTACAAAGTTTATTACTCTGGTCCACTCAGTAATAAGCAATAATTGTAATTGCTGGTAAGCTAAACCTCTAGAAAGGTAAGTAGCCTCTGTGAACTAGTTGCCTCTATCTATTTTCCAATAAATATAAACTCACATCTTCTGGCACCTTCACTTGGCAAACTTGCAGAAGAGGCTGTGTGAGGCTAGACACAACCACAATGACAAAACCATTACACTGGTAGTGTCTTGAACAGCGTTCCCAAAATACCATAGCTGCCAGGCTAACAAACCGTGCTTTTAACAGCTGACCAAGCAGCTTATCATTTTGCTACAACAGGCAGGCTATCAAAAGTTTCAGATAAACATGATATTTACTGCTGCAATGCATACAATAAAGAACACTTAAGCTAAAATGCCAGGAACAGGCTTTAGGCTGTATGTGAAATATTTCCCTCAATGTTATCTGTTCACATTTTTGCTCCTGATGCTGCACCTTCTGTTATCTCTTACTTATCTGTTACAGGTGTCATTTCTCATATTTTGTGGCTCAGAAAAATACTTCATGTATCTGTAAGACCGATGCCATAATCAATATCTTTATATAAATAATAGAATAAACTGTGCAGAAGGTTGCACACATTGACTCTTGAGTCTTATAGCAGGTGGGAGATTCCTAAATGAAATATGGAGAACTCGATACCAGATTTCTCTCAAGGTGTTTTAGAAGAACAATATGGGAACTTTTTAAGTAAAAGTGCATTTTCTTGGTGCTGATCATCTTAAATTTTAAAAAAAAAGCAAACTCATGTATTTATTGCATTGCGACATACTGTTAGTGAAGTGAGTGTCATCATCACTCACACAAGTTTCCGACCACATGAAACTAGATCTTCTCAGAGGTTTATGTAACTCATACATATGTCATTACTTTTCATAAATATGTGTTGAAAACATATTCTTTTTAAAAGTTAAATGACTTTGAACGCTTAAAGGCCAAATATTCCATTGGTGGTTGAAGTCTTCCCCTGAGGAGCTACACAATTTAAAAAGCCTCTCAGTAATAGGTTTAGCTCTGCAGGAAGCCAGTTTGAATAAAGCTAGACAAGTCATGCATTAGAAATAATAAAGATAGAATATCCTTGTTTGTACTTTCCTCCATCAGAAACTGCAGCACAGTTCACATGTAAATTAGATGGGCCTGAGATCTATTGGACTGCTCACTATAGTATTATTCTATGCACATATGCATGGCTGAAGGTGGCCACATCTGCCAACCAATGCCACTCCTCTAAGGTAAAGACAAATGGTTCTGCATGTAATTTATAAAAACCTTGTTCTGAAAGAAGCTATTCAAAAGCATTAAAAGTATAATTCACCCAGTCAATCCAAAGATTTATTCTTTGCCTAGACCAGTGGATTGTTGTCAGTTTTAGTTTTTCCTCATCAATATTCAGCTAATGTTTTTTCAAAAAGAAAGGCGAGAATATGTAAACAGGAGAGATAGGGGCCACTTTCCCCAGAAGGCATAGGAAGCATGTATTGCAGCAAGTGTAACACAGCACCAGAGTTGCAGAGGAATGGGCAAAACCCATGTTCTTACCAAATGCAATCATCTTATTCATTTGTCAACTAATGCAGAATTTAAGGTTTGTGCACATGAGATGAACAAAGAGCAGCTATAAAGTATACACAGCAGAAGACTGTGGAGTGTTGCAACACTGACAGCTACTTGTAGCTGTGAAATATATCAGAAACACATCAGTTATAAAATATTGCTTATGTTTTATTCATGAAAAATAACTCTGTGCTCAGGCCCCACCATCAGAAATTACAGAACATTGAAAGTATGTGTGACAAATTGCGTTCAAGTATGGTGCCTAAAATATTTACCATAGAATACCACTAAAAACAGCAATTCACAAGTACAGCTTATACTTTAGGAGGGGAAAAAAGGATGTTTCAAACCTGAACTTTTAAAAGTCCAACATAAGATAGTAAGATATGTTTTTAAGATAGTATAAGATAGTATATCACAGTTAGTATAAGATTTAATATACATTAATATTAGGGGGTTTTTGTTTTGTTTTGACCTGCCTGTGACTTTACCTGCCCTTCAATGATGAAACTTAGCATATTTTGCAAAACTGCAACTAAGTCACTGTTACAAACCCTTATAAATCAGTCTAGTACATCCTGGGACTAGGGTGACTTGCAAAAAAAAAAAAAAAAAAAAAACAGGAATAAAGGGTAAATCCACTAAAAATTAGGTTTCTTATTTTTGTCTGGTTAACTTGTATCTTTTTTCAAAAATTTCTTACTAAGAAAACTGTAATATAGGGAACGAACATTTTCTTTCAGGTGTCCTCATTAGCTAGAGAGAAATTTAGAAAAAAACATGATCCTTTGTGACATGGCAGGATAAGTATTCCCTGGACTGCTTAAGGTGGAGGAGGAACCCAATCCACACAAACAACTGTAATAGTTCTGCAAAGCCTGCTTTTCCTTATTTACAGAACTCCCTGTGAAGTAATGATGAACCTAAAGTAATTACAGCAACTCATAAGACTCTTCTCTACCAATATCAGACAAACAGACACAATCCCCCATCCTTTATACATTATATGAGATGGGGATTACAGTTTTCATATTCTTTTGTTTGTTTGTTGTGGTGTTGTTTGTTTGTTTGTTTTTCTGGACTTGGAGATTGCTTGCAGATTAAAAAAAGGTTCTTTTCCCAGCTCAGCATTCAGAGAGGATGCCATCTGATTATAGCCTGGTAGGCTACATGAAAAGAGGGTTTATGCAATCTCTGTCTCTCTCTGTCCCAAATTCCAATAACTTTGAAAACACCATCCAGCTTCAGTGGAGTTTGAGAGATACTATCATTCACAGAAATTTCATAGAAATAGATAACCAGACAGGAGACACAAGGAACTGAACATTTAGGAGCCAACATTAAATAACTTCCTATCCAGCCAGCCAATTTCTACAAATTTCCACTTCTGAGCATGGCAGCCTGCTCTTTGCTGTCAAAATGCTCTGCAGTAGAAGATAATAGGTATATGCAGTCATAACAGAAAATATAATTTAGGTAAATAATAGCCAACCAGGAAGAAACTCTGCAGAAAACCAGGGTTCATTACCTTCAATATTCACAGAATTAGTAGCTTATATTCCTAAAGGATGAAATAAATGTGGACAGGCCGAAGTTTTTCCAGATAACCAATGTTAGTAGATTGCTATTCATCTTAGGAGAAAATTAGAAGTAAATATAATTCTTCACTGGTACTTCTAGGGTCTAAGCCTCTTGCTCACAGGACCTGGGAGGCTGCACACTGGTGCAATCAGCTCCTTTATGGATTGCTAACTCCAGACCTTTCAAGGCCTTGACTCACTTATCATATCCCAGCCACAAAACTCAACTTGAAAGCAGATTCATTGCTTGGATTTCTTTACTGATGTGCTATCAGAAGTATAAACTGCACTCCTTCAGTGATCTATGAGAACTAAGAGCTCATATTACTTGCAGCTGTCCAATAACTCAGTCCAAAGGTGATGATTCCAGCTTCTCTCCTTCTGCCATCTGAGTATTTCTGTTTCATATCCCTCCGACTAGCACTAGTATTGCACACCACCCCTCTACCATGGATTTTGAACTGATTAATTTCTGTCTCTGTTTAAGTATGCAATCCTCATCTAGATATAATTTATTCAGTTCATGCAATATTGGATGCTGTGCATTCAGTGTCTCTTTACTGCAAAATACTCTTTCATAATCAAGGAACCTTGTCTTGATTATCCCAATCTTGGTCTCATTTCAGCAACATTTTAAGTATATATTTAAGCACTGCTTCTAAGTTTTACATCTTCTCACCACATATTTTTCTTTTTTTTCCCCCAAAACTATATAGTCGGTGTGACACTTTACCTTTATATTACTGTTTATTATGTTTTCTTGAATTATTTTAGCTTATACCAAATAAATTATATTTAAGGTGACCTTGAGGATTTATGGCTGAGCTTGATCCTTACAGTGTTTCCATTTCTCTTTCTACAATGCTATCTTTAACATGTACTTTCAAAGTGAAAATAACACAAAGCAAACAGATAGTCAGAGATATGTTCCCTTTCATGATGACAGCTGTAAAGAGATAAAAACCTCAAACCATTCTGTTTGTGTCAAAGCTATGGAGGAAGGGCTCTGCCAAGTAGTAGGTGTTTAACCAGAAATATGTCTATTTACTACAGTAATGGAGAACACGCTCTAAGCCCCTTACTGATTTCAACTATTGCTTCTGTCATGGCAGGGGAAAAAACTCTGTCCAGCAGTCTTATAATATTCTTGCCTGCATGGGGCCTTGTAAGTAAGTTTGAGAGCTGGAAGCATTGGATAAAAACTACTGCAGCTTAAGGTGCAAAATTCTAATTTGATAAAAAATCTCCATGCTAATTACAATTTACCAGTAATTTTTCTCTTGAAAAATTTAGTTGCCAGATCTCAGTGGGACCTCTCAAAGCTACTCCAAAAACCTTTTTTCGTGACCTTTTCTGCCACATCCCCTGTTGTGTGATGATTCAGGTCAATGTGATTGGCTGCCACTACTATTTAAAACAATGTGCAAGGCAAAGACTTGGTGCTCTTACTTTCTATTTGTACAGATGAAAACTATGAATATTTTTCACAGTACACTTTGTGCTCCCTGGATCAATGTACAGTTGAGCCAGGTCCAAAACCTAATAGCCAGTGAAATTACTAGTTAGACCTGAGTCTTCCAAATTTGGGATTTGCTGATGTTTTAAAGTGAGATACAAGTTCCATATTGATCCTGAGCATGCCAGGCACCTGTTCAAGGTATCTGACACGTACTGTTTTGTAGTTAAGAACTCACAAAATATCATGGCCAATCTTGCTGTACAAAGAGCTCTATATAGGTATCTCAGGAACCCTGAACAGTGATGGGCCAAAGATTCAGATGGAGATTTTCCAGAAGGCCATGGCTTTTTTTTTTTTTTTTTAATTAGCTTTTGCTAATACTGGCTAGATAAGTAGAGCCAAGCCAGCTGCAATGCAGGACTCACCATTACTTGAACTGGATAATGAAAGCTAGAGACTCCTGCAAGCCAACTCCCAAGTTCTAGAATTCTGGGAGTTCTAAAACTCCCAGAAAACAACAAGAAGTTCCAAGGACAAAGAGAATAAATGGGCCAGCATTAGCCTGGTTAAAAATAAATGAAGATTTTTTTCTCTAAGCACATGCTTGGTTGGGAAAAAGTTCTTTTCTGTGCTGATCATATGCTGTTCCCACTGCCAGATGCTGTGCACACTACAGGCATGGCCTCAGAGCTGCACCTGCTCTGGGTGGCTGCTGGAGGCAGCCTGTCTCCTCCCAGCCTCTGGAGCAGCCTGGCACCCTGCCCCAGCCTCGTGATCACCCCAAGAGTCATAAGAACCTCTCTTCCTCATTCTCTCTCTTGAACCCTGACCCTGTGCTTGTCCTTGCACTGCAATGTGTGGTGTGAATCACAGAATCATCCCCAGCCTGAATCACAGAATCATCCCCAGCCTGATTCATTCCTGCAGCTGGGTCGAGGTTCCTAAACCAGGCAGAACTTCTGGCTGCTTTCCTTCTGCACTGTGTCCCCTCTGCACAGATCTCATCCCTTTGGCGCTCACACATCCCCACGGAGTCGTCTGGAGCATTTCCAAAGACAGCAGGTAATGAACAAGAGGCAGACCCATGAAGAGAAACCATCACAACTTATTTCCAACGCACTTCATCTTGGTCTGGCAAATCTTTGGGAGAATATCTCATGCCCATGACTTTGATAAACATCCGCTGCACAAGCAACATTGTATAATGTATTAAACTTCGCTGGTTTCGGGCACCTCTTTTGCCTGTTCGGCCACCACTTTGCTCCCATGAAGATCTTTCTCCCAGAGCACAAGGGGGCGAGGAACTTCCACCAGAGCTACCAAAGAGGACACAGAAAATAGCGATGGTGCCTCACAGGGTACCGCGAAGCTGAGGACAGAAGGAGGGGGCGCTCATAGCTGCGGGCAGCACGGCAAACTAGCAACAGGACGAGAGGGCGTGGGTTTAACCTGACCGGGGGTTAGGCCAGACATTAGAAATAATTTTTTCTCAGAACGGGTGGTTAGACACTCGGGTGGACTGTTCTGGAAAGTGGTGGAGTTACTGTCTCCGGAGGTGTTTACGGAAAGACTGGACGTGACCCTTGGTGCCGTGGTCTAGTTGACACGGTGGTTCGGTCATGGGTTAGACTCGACAACCTTAGAGGGCTTTTCCAATCTAGATGATTCTGTTAATAGGATTCTGAACCCCAGGAACCAGGGAAACCCCGGAAAGGATCCCGCTCTGTCCCCTTTAGTCCCTCTGCCGCAGAGCGGGGATGCGCGACCTCGCTATTCCCCTTTCCCCGATCCTTGATCCCACTCCCGGATACGGGATCGCCCGGCACCCCTCGGGACAGCGGTTTAAGCGCCATTCCCGAGCCTTGGGCCGCCTGTTCTCTAGCACGGCCAGGAGCGCAGCCCCAGCCGGCTCCGCCCGCGGCCAGGCGGGACGGGCCGGGCCCGGCTCCGCCCCGCGGCTGCGCACACGCCCGATCCGGGGCTCGGCGCCGGCAGCTGCGTCCCTCCCGGAGCCTCCGGTTCTGCCGCTGTGCCGTGCCCGGCCCGGCCCGCGGAGCCGCGCCGCAGGTGGGGACGGGAGGGCGCTCCGCGGCGGGCGGGGGCTGCGGGGCTGCGCGCCGGGCGGGGGCGCTGCGGCCGCCCCTGGGCCTCGGCGGGGCCTGGGCAGGCCCGCGGCGGGCGGGGGGAGCCGGGGGCCTGAGCTGGTCCGGCCTGGCCTTTCCTTACCTTGCTTTGCCCCTTGCCCTGCCCGGCCGTGCCCTGCCCTACCCCGGGACGGCTCCTGCGCCGAGACCACCCCAGGCCGAGCGGGGGCCGGGGGCCGGCCGGGCAGCCCAGCAGCAGCCGAGCTCGCTGGGCCTCGGTCCAAGCCTGCCGGCTGTAAACTTCGCCATGTTTGTGAGAGCAGCTAGCTCTGATGGACGAGAAAATCCCTTAACCCCAGGAATTTTGAGTCCTGTATTTTGGCAGCGCCCGCCTTACCGCTCAGGCAGTGTCCGAGGCGCGGCTCCGTAGCGGGGTCGGGGAAGGCAGCGCTGGTCGTGCCCAGCCGAGCTGGCCAAGCCTGTGGCTGCCAAGTCACTGCCTGGCCCTGCCGCGTCCTCTGCCTCGCAGGGGCTGCTGATGCTCGCGGGTAAGGCGCAGCTGAGGGGGCAGACGGTGGTTGCGATTCGAAATCTTTTGCTGTATTGAAAAAGACGTAGGTTTGTAATCTGAAGCTTATACGTTTTCATATAAAGGGTTAGAACATCAGCCTAACTTGCAGGAGAAGTATAACAATTTAGTGTGACTCTGTGAAGTTTCATTGCGTTTATAAACAAAGTAGTTTCCTCTAGTTTTGCATGTAGCTCAGGATGTGGTGGTTCAGTCTGTCTTGTGACACTGTTTGGGTTTTGTCCATTACCATTGTGCTGCGGTGCACAGCAAGTTGAAGGGTGCGGTCGTAAACAAAAGCCACTTGTCACATTTTTAATTTACCGAACACATTTTAACAAACTGTGAATTCACGGAAATCCCAGCTAAGTTCTAGGGGATTGTACCATCAGTTGCGAGGGAGACTGCACCAAAGCAGAGCTGTTCATGAAGCAGGATTTCTGACTTTGGTGACAGCATGGAAGCTGTGACATACAGATGTTATATTGTCAAAGTTATTACAGTTTAGCCTCTGAGTGCTGGATCAACATGTTTTTGATTTGTGGGCAACTGTAATAAAGTTCAGGCTTGGCTAGGGAAAAAAGCATGTTGGTGAATCTAATTTTGCTTGAAGATGGTTCTGTGTTTTCCTGTTTGTGAACTGATATGTTTCTCCCTGGTCTCTGGCACCATTAAATTCAATTATTGAAGCTCAGGTACAGTTGGCATTGAAGGATGCACCTGCTTTAGTACTTTAATTCGAATAAAGGATGTGCTCTTGAAAGGAGTTCCCAGTCAGCCTTGCCTGCTGTACTTTGGTTCATGCCACAGTGTGATCAGGGAGTGTGTGAACTTCTCCTTCTGGAAGAAGCTAAAACTAGAAAGTGCACTTCAGTTTTGTCAGTGGGTGTTGGGTGAAGTGGTGGCAGAACAGCATGATCCCTGAGCTTTCAGATCTGTAATTGTGACAGCTATTGCCTAAGCTGCAGGACTCAGGTTCCGTAGCTTGGAGGCTGTAGGTCAGGTGCAAGGAGAAAAGTAAACAAAAACCCCATGTGAAATAACTGTCAACAGTGTCAGCAGCTTTTTCAGGATTTTTTTATAATAGCTCAGTAGTTTTAATTTTCAGTTCAACAGTTTCCATTATTGAATGGCTCCTAAACTTAGAGTATTTAAAAAGTGCTGTAGCAGCAGAAGGGTAAATAGCTTTCCTGCTTGTCAGGGTTTATTGACTTAAGTGAAAAAAATAATCCTGCATATTTGCTGGGGCATTTGTTGACTAGTTGGCATTTGTTGACTCACTTTCCTTCTCCCACATTCACCTAACCTTTGTGACAGTGTAATGAATTAATGTTGTATTTGCATTGCCATCCTTGAGATATTTCTGTTCTGTCTTGAGTAGTTGGTTTAAAATATTCTGACTTATCTTCCTCTTTTCATCTTCCTCCTAGCACTTCCTTTTAGTGAATGAGCATGGGAATTCCTAGTTGCCACTCTAAAAATACCTCTTAATGGACAAAAAAAACCAGTCAGTCAATCCCAAACTGTAAAGTTTTTGCACATTCTTTTTCAATGAATTAATCAATTGATTGATCAATTGATTAGTCAATCATTTTTAATCAATTTTATTCCTCAAAAAAACTACTTGAGTGACTGCTGTCTCTATGTATTAAGTAACTAAATTGGATTTTGTGGATCAGCTGAACAAGTGCCATTGCTGTACAGGTTTGTTTTTTTCTCTTGGAGATTTTTTCCCACATGTTGAAAACTGGGCTGTTTCTGCTTACTGCACTTTTTCACAGACTTTAGTTTCAAATGTTCCTTGTTTCAAGATATTTTCAGTGTCATGGCTAGATAGGTACAGTAATGAGGAAAAATTAAAATACAGGTAACAATAATGTTTTTGTGAGTGATACTCTTTTTTAAACAGGTCTTTTTAAATGCTATATATTGGTAGCTGCTATGTTTAAGTAACTCCCATTTTTCCCTTGACTTCCCTGCGAACTAGTCCCCTTTTGAATTAAGGGAGTCATCAGTTTAAATACCAGGTGATCTGTATTTCTAGCTTGGAAACTAACAGCCTATCCTATGTTCTCAAAAAAAAAAAAAAAACAGGCTAAAAAATTTACTAAAATTGGGTCTGTCGTGTGTAGAATTTACTCAAAATAGCTTTCTATGGCCCAGGGTTAATTTGTTTTTTTTTTTATAGTACAAAGATTAGTGTTTTGTGTTAAAGCCTATACAGTAATAATCCATTAGAAAGCTGTTGCAGCTTTTGCCTGCAGTTGTGCTATTCTAACTTTAAAGCATCTCATTGATCCCCTTTCAACCTGGGCATATTGGAGAATCTGAACAAAGCTCCCAGTTAAATCAGGTTCTTTACAGTTTGGGATTGACTCCAGTTTGACCAGGCCTCAGTGCTTTGCAGGTCCTAAGGGGTCTGAACAAAGGAGAACTGAGTCTTGTCAGACTGTGGCCACACACTAACAGTTACCTGGTGCGGAGGAATAAATAAGGAATAAATAAAGCCATGTTTGAGTCATTCTCCCTGAAAACATCCTTCTGACTTTTTTTTAGACATGGGAAAATCACTTTCTCACCTGCCTATGCATGCGTGCAAGGAAGATGGCTATGATGGAAGCTCAGTGTCTGATAACGTGAGGAATGGTTTAGTTCACTCGGAGGTGCACAATGAGGACAGCAGATGTGGAGATGTCTCGCAGTTTCCCTATGTGGAATTTACAGGAAGGGACAGTGTCACCTGCCCAACCTGCCAGGGAACAGGAAGAATTCCACGAGGTAAGTAACCTTGTTTATTATTTTATTTCTTTTTTTAACCTATAAATTTTCATCGTAACCATATGCAATTGTAATAATGCATAACAAATAGCTTTTCAAGTAAAGATGAAGTTTTTTCATCTTTTTGACTATTTCTTCAGCGCTAAGCATTTTGTTACACTAGATGAGTGTAACAAAATGGGTCAACTGTTGCACCTTGGCTGTTACAACTTGGATCTCCTCTTGTCTGTACAATGCAACTGTTTCTTCCTCCTCAGCTTTGAATCCACCCATAATCGTAGGTCTTGGAATTAAAGTAGCAAACCTTTAGTTTAATGACATTTGCATCTTTTTTTAACTATTTGAATCTATTTTAAACTATTTGAATAAGTACATAACTGCAAAAATGGCTGCAAATACAGAGATGGAAAAGTAGACCTGGGCTGCAACACCTCTTCCCTGATTTATAGTGAATTTTTTTGCCCTCACTGCTACCAGTGTCCCTTGTTTTCCTTTATCCTGCTTTTGTCCCACTGGTGTTTGCTAGGTGGATAACTCCAGCTTGGAGTTGAAAATATATAGGTTCTTTGGCTGCCTCAGGAAGGAATAGACTACACAGCATTAGTCTCCATACCTAACTGTTTTATTTGCTTGGCCCTCATCCTTTACTTTTCCTCTTGGTTATGCTTCTGTCCTAAATGATAAGCTACCTCAATATTTATGAAGAGACCTGTGGAAGGAGAACATGGGATATCTGAAACCGGGCAGAAGGAGAGCCAAGTGGGCCAAGGCACAGCATTTTGCTTCAACTGTGAGATTTTTCCCTTTGACTGGGGAAGAGCTGATGACATTATTTCATGTTAGAGTTTGCCTTTGCCAGACCTCTTACCCAAAATAGATTATTGGGTGTAAAAGCTCTTGGAACTGATTTGGGCAGCAGCTCAGGAAACTCGAGCGATGTCTGTGCCATGTTGTCCTTCTATATGTGCTTCAGTGGGATTAGGTTATGACACAATTCACAAATACTTGCATCCCACCTTTGTAGAAGGACCAGGGAGCACAGAATATTTCAGTGGTTGCAAATACCACTGGAGATTTGTGTTTTAGCTGTTAAACTTTCTACAGTGTATTCCTGGAGTACCTCTGAATTCATCAAATTTCACACCTAGAAAAGCTATGAAACTAAAAATTGCCTTAGCCAGAAAGGGTAAAAAAGTTAGTTCTGTTAACTCGTTTACTTGAAATGCTTGTTAATATCAATAGCACGTTTTGCTCAAAGTGCAGAAATAGCAGGATTTCTATGTTCAAAAGCTTCTTATTTTCACTGTAGAGTCCTTGGATGTAATACTTAAATAAATGATAGTTATTTATTTTATTAAAGATTTTTCAGTAACTATAAAAACATGTACATTGTGTATACATGCTAATGAAATAATGTGGTTGAACTTAAAATGAGTTATTAGAGCTAAGAGGATTGTGTTTGTAATCATTCCTTAGTATTTTAGAGAAGAAAAAATGTCATGTTTGGAGATCATTTGAGGGGAGAGGGGAAAAATTAAGAATGACAGCATAATTAGTAAGACTATAGTTTATACGTGATATGATGGCTAAACTATAATAAATCCATGAAATTATGTTTTGTTACTTGAACAGCTTTAGTTTTTAGTATGATGTATGAAAGGAGTACTGTGATATTTTCTTAAAGGTTGAAGATGCTTCATTGAAGTAGAGAGGAAAATGTATTTTCAATTGGGAGAGGCTTTTTAGAATGTTGATGTTTTGCATACTACTGTGTGCTTGGTTAGCATGTTTTGCTTAGCTGAGTGATTCAGCATGGAATCATTGCCAAGTGCTTGGTTAGCTAAGTTACGATTTGATCAAATTCTGCACTTGGCTTAAATTTGAAGATTTGACTTGGCCTTGAGGCCTCTGTTCTCATACAGTTCCACAACAAATAGCAAAAGCTCTACTGGCAGATGTAGTACACATATTTTCTCATCTGTGTATGTGCTCTTTACTTCTGCTGTTAAGATACCCCCTATAAAAATGCCATCCAGTGACATAACTTTCATGGAGAAATTCCAGTAAATACTCATTTTGACTTCCAGGGTACTACAGCTCAGCAGCACCATGATAAATATGGTTTTTTATACTTCTGATTTCCAGAATGCAGAGTATGCATAGCTTGTGTTGCCCAGATCACCTGTATTAGCTTTGGTTGTTTCAGTTTGGGCTTGTTTTTTGTTGAGCTTTTTTAACAAAAACTGACTTCTGCTTTTTCAGAAGAGTACATGCAGAGTGCCTTCTGGGTCAGTTCTTACTGCCCAAGCTTCTGAATGTTTTGTCCCATGAGTTCATATGGTCTAGCATAAATAGCTCAGAGCTGTTCTGCATCTCTTTTTCTCCAGGAAGTGGTGCCAGAGGAAATACTGCCTCTGGTCATGTGTGCAGCACAGAGGCAGAATTTATTGCTGTTTTGGTCCTTGTGGACTTGGTGTTTTTTCATCCTGATGTTGTGTAAGCCGTGCTCTATTTCAGAAAGTGACATCAGCTACAGTAGCATTCGACCTGGGTCCCTATCTGGAATTTAAATGTTTATCTTTAGTGTTTATTCTTTGGTGCCACTAAGTTGTAATGGTTACTCTTTGTTTAAAAGAGCTGCAACAACACTTATTCTTTGTTTAAATTCTGAAAGGGTGTTTTTGTTTCCAGGGCAGGAAAATCAGCTGGTAGCCTTAATTCCATACAGTGATCAGAGGCTGAGGCCAAGAAGAACGTAAGTCAATAGCTGTTTGTGATACCTGAGTCCACAGTTAATTATGCTCTTCTAGTTAAAATTCAACAATTCAAAGGGGATAGCAATAAGAAGAATCAAGCAAAAAATCACTGGAATGCTTTCTTGCATTCATTCATGGAAGAACAGGGCTCGTGGGTAATATCAGCCTTAACCTCTAACTCTTGGTGAGCTATTTATTAACAGGTGTGCATACTTCCGTCACAATACATCTTAGATAAGTACAAAGCTAAGGAATACTGTATGACCTATTCTTGTTTACAGTAATGATGTATGTCTTAATCTCTGTAACATCCTAATTGATCTAAGCAGATCTTCACTGTTAGAGGTTTGAGTTAATCAGTAGTGTCTTTGAGCCACTACTATAAAATAGGTCACCTTAAATTAATTAGTAACATTCTGGTTTTTGCAGCTAGAAAAGTCAATGATTTATGATTCATAATTATATTTAATTTTAGCATAGCATAATAGCATATTTATTTTTTTTTTCTAGGATCTACTTAGTTCACTACAATTCTCAGGGCTTCTTGTTCTGACATGTTTTGGTTTTTACTTCATTTTTTTTAAAATGTTGTGATATTTTTGTAGTAAACACAAATGAGTGCCAGGTAAAAGAAATATATTAGCTTCACATAATATTATTCTGGATAATGTATCTGATGTAATGGTAGTACAAATATGAAGCATATTACTTTACTGTTCAAATCTTGACAAAATTTGAGCTGAAGTAGATCCTTTTATTTGTGGAGGGTTTTTTATTATCTCTCACACCACTACCAGCACCCCACCCTCCTATGCACACACACACACAGAGCCACACCCACACAAACACACCCTTTTCTATTAGCTTGATTGTGAATTTCCTGCTCCTTAGCTGAAGTCGTAGCGCTTTCCCTGGAAGTCAGGATTCTCTGTCATAAGAGCTTTATTTTGTGTTCTGGGTGGTTTTTGTGAGACTTCCACAAAATGATGGAAGTTGTTCTATAAATAAATCTTAAGAGGAAGTGGATTTGTTTCAAAGCACATAAATATTTACTTCTTCCATTTTCCTTTGCAAGTTACAAATGTTAGGGTAACCACATGATTTGAAATGTGGTTTCTGATATTTATGCAAAAGTAACAGCTGTTTAAGACATAGCTGTGAAGTGCAGCATAGGTTTTTTTTTTCCTTTTTAGAAGCTAATGGAAGCTAGAATTAGTTGCATTCACTAGTTCTGCTCCTTATCACTTAAAATAGCATCTCATTGTTTTTTAATGTGCTTTTGACTCTGAATTGTGCTTTTTTTCTCCTCTAGAAAGCTCTATGTGACTGCCTCTGTAACTGTGTGTTTGCTACTCTCTGGGCTGGCTGTGTTTTTCTTGTTTCCTCGCTCAATTGATGTTCAGTACATTGGTGTGAAGTCAGTTTATGTCACTTACGAACAGGAAAGGCGGATAATCTATCTCAATATTACGGTAAGTCTGGCTTTTTGGGTGTTTGGAATGCATGAATGCAACAAGAGACACTGCTTTGAGAGTTTAATGTAGAAACTGTGATCTGGCTGAAAAGCTTAGTTGGTGCCTTAGGAACTAGAGTTGGTGACCAGTTTGTGACTGAGCCTGCTGAGGCTGGTTGCTGTAGCTATAGCCAATAGAGATGTAGTTGCAAGCTGACACTGTGTATTCTGTTTTCAAGGGAACAGTAACTTTGGAGTTCTCAGTGTTACTTTTGGAATACATCTGAAATGTAGCATGTGTATGTAGGAATGCTATTTGCTACTGCCCTGGTATTATGCCTCTGTCAAAATTGGTGTTGAGGAAAAATACTTTCTAATCCACCTTAAAACTTAAAAGAGCTCTTCCCAAATAGTTCTTGATTTCTTCATAATTACCTTCATACAGGTTTACTTAAGGACTTTTGGTGAAGTTCTTAATTTTAAATCAAGTAAAGCTGCCATGGGAGAAAGAGGTCCTTTGATAGCTAAATTTCCTGGAAGGAATAATTGAGGATAGGAAGAAATGCAGTATTTGAAGTGGAGGGTTGTTACCATGGAAGTTTTGCAGAAGTTTGTGTTGCTCAATATAATCACTAAAACTCAGAAGTCATGGTGACCCTACTCCTGTCTGCAGTCCTCACAGGCAGGAAAATCTGCTTGCAGAATTTCTGATATTGCTGTCTCATGGATAAGATTCAAAATGCTTGCTCATGGAGATACACAGAATGGATAGGTGTTACTGGTTTGTGTTTGTTTTTTCAGAACACACTTAATATAACGAATAACAACTACTACTCTGTTGAAGTGGCAAATATCACAGCCCAAGTTCAGTTTTCAAAAACAGTTATTGGCAAAGCACGGTTAAACAACATCACCAACATTGGTCCGCTGGATATGAAACAGGTAAGTAGCTTAGGCTTTCAAAGTTAAACATGTGTTAATCTTCATATATAAATCTACTTACTGGTGTTTTCATTGCTTTTTTGTCGTGGTTTTTTTTAGATTGATTATATGGTGCCCACAGTCATACAAGATGAAATGAGCTACATGTAGTAAGTGTACTCACTTTTAAATATCACATAGATCTTATTAAAAGTTGCAGTGCTGTTAAGAACAGCTTTTTCCAAAGTTAGCAGGAATCTGTTTGAAGAGCTGGTGGGGCATTTTCTTCAAGTTTAGTAGTACTGAAAGATGGATAAACCACAATTGCTTGAATAGTTTCATATAGTGGCTTGCTGTACCTGGCTATAAACACTTTAAATGGTATCTCTGTTATGGTATTTTAGGGCTTGGCACTAGTTAAGACTGCTGCTTTAGGGGTGGAAGTGCAGGTGTGTTCCCCTGACAAGTTCTCTAGTAACTTTCCCACAACTTTCTCTGCAGTAGAAGGAAGTTTGTATTTAGTGGTATACAAATTCAAGGCTTGTCTTCACATGTTGTGTATACAGTAGTAAGCAATGTTTACAGCCTGCCCTTTGAGTGGCTTTATTCATAGCTCCTGAAATTTCATTTGTCCAACAGACTGTTACCTCATTAGATCTTGGTCACAAACCTCAGTTTTAGTTCTTACCCTGAAATTTCAGGCTGAACAGAAAGAGTTAACTATTGAGGCTTCAGATCTATATGCAGTTCTAGTGGATGCCAGCCTCTTTGGGATGGGAGAAAACCTTGTTGCTTTCAATTGTTGAAATAAAGTGAAATAGATGTGAAATGCTAAGAGAGGCACAAACTTCAAATCAACAGAAAACGTTGAACGTCTGTCACCTTTTAAAAGTGTGTAAGTTAGCTTTATGTAAACACTGAATCTTTCACAATTTAGATGCATGAGGAATAAATAAACTTCATAAATAGCCTTCATCAAGCTCATGATAATGCTATATTTTCTTACAATTTGGATGAGCTGAGTTCACTGACTATATTTTATTTTTGTTGGTTCACAGGGAAAGAATGAAAAAGGCATGCAAATATTGTAGGTGGCTGCCAAGCAGTCATACTGCCCTGATCACATACTTTTCATTCTAGAGCTGATAAATTTGTGAACAAGAGCAATGATTTAAGAAGCAGGGGTTAAAAGTATGCACTTACATGGTGTTCATGGCTGGTATGTAGGCATGTGTCATAAAATGAAAGTCTGAAAAGGTTAGATTGCAAGAGAACAATAACCTTGACTTTGGAATATCTGTATGTTGGTTAAAGATTATTTTGCATAATGTAGAAGTGGATGAGTTCAAAAAATAGGTGACAAAGGTATACTGACAGGCTTTAAATGTAGTGGCTCAGGTTAACCTTGGTTAGCTTCTGGAAGATGGAATGAACGCTTTCTGAGGAGACTTCTGTTGTGTCCTCAGCATTACCTGAAAGCAAACACATGTGAAGACAGTACTTGTGAAAGTAAGACTGTGTGTGTAGCAGTGGATCCAGGTACAGTCACTGTGATGCAGTCGATGGCAAGTGATTCTCTGTAGTGTCTGTATACAGACAGCAGAATTTCCAATTGAAGCCAGAAGTCTTGCTTTTCAGATAATTACCCTGGAAAAGTTTGATGTAAATCTAACAATTGTTCTTCTTTTTTGCAGTGACTTCTGTACTTTACCATCTATCAAAGTACATAACATAGTAGTGATGATGCAGTAAGTATGGTAGTCTTCTTATGTGTGAGAAACAGTTTCAGAAGCCCTGTAATTCTCATTAAAATAATACTCAAATATTTAGTCCTGGAGTCTTTGCATCATAGATAAAATGAAGTCAACTTGCTTTTTAGTGTAGTAACTTTGTGGTTACAGAAGGACAACTGTGTTTTTTGACAGGTTCTGGTGGTTTAAAGACTGGATTGGGATTCATTGTTACTGTATCTGTTGTGCAGCTGGGCTGTAGCCATGGAGCTACTGATGTCTCAAAAACTTTAAAATGACTTTGTGTATCAGTCACTTGCTGAGAACTTTGATCTTGAAGGAGTTCATGGTTTTAGTACCTTGTCAGAGACTGCTTTGTCACAGTGCTTTTTGTGACATTGCATAAATTTCAGAATCGTGGGGTCTTTCGTTGGTGAGGGACCAGGGCATATCTTTAGAGTAGATATAGCATGGCTTGTAGCTTGTTTAATCATTTGCTTTCTTATCACCCACAAGAATCATTTGTGGTGGTAGATATTACAAGTAAACCTCAGCTTTAGCATCTTTAAGAAAAGGAATCAGATGTCTCTCATGGAGAAAATCTATAGTGGTAAATCAGTAATGTTCTTAAATTTATTTAAAACATATTTTGTTCCAAAACCTTTTCCTTAATAACTCTGATAATATAAACAGAGTGATTTTTAGAATAGGAAACTCAAAATCTCTCCTCTTCTGTCTTTTTAAGAGTTACAGTGACAACCTCGTACTTAGGCCACCCTGAGCAAATATCCCAGGAGAGATACCAGTATGTGGACTGTGGAGGAAACACGACCTACCAGCTGGGCCAGTCAGAATATTTAAATGTCCTTCAGCCTCCGCAGTAAAAGCACCTGTTGGTTGGTGTGGAATGACTGCAGTTGGTGCTTGCAGAGATCCTTTGGACAGAACTGGTGTTCCATGGAGCAGAGAGTACATGTGATGTACAACATAGCAAACGTGGAGATCTGTACACTTTAGATGCAAGGAGGGAAAGGTGCAAATTGTAAATAGGTGCACTTGTTAAATGTTGTGTTTTCCCCTTCTGTTTGCTTTCTGTTACTGTAAGCACTTCTGTCAAGTTGTGTGGTGGGGGGGTGAGGGGGAATATCAGATTCTCAAACAGAACTGGGACTTTTCCTTACAGTGTGGTACATCAACTTAGAGTAACTGTGTGTATGTCTGTGTTTAGGTGAAATGTGTCACTAATGAGCATTTTTAAAAAGTAATACTCATATATTTTCAGTTTATACTTCAGTTCTTGATATTTGACTATTGAAAACAGAATGTTACTACTTAAATAACAAGATTATTTTGAGGTGTCTGGGTATGAAATTTCTATTAGTAACCCAGTGGCAGTAGTTCTTTATTTTGGGATTCTACACTTTATTTGCTATCCATGATTACAGGTAACATGCAGTCTATGAAAGCCAGGAAAGCTCTCTTGGATGACATTATAGTTGAATGTCCAGTTTCTAGAATCTGGCATCTTTTCAGTCATATTCCCTCTTGCTACCTCTGGGATGTTATAAGGAGAATATATATTGTTAGATTTAAAGCTGGGTTTAAAAACTAAACAAGAAACAACCCCCACAACAATTACTGACAAAAGAAAAATACAATACTCTAGAAAACAAACAAGACTTTACCAGTCTGTTTTTAGTAAGCTTTTTAGAACAGGTACTAATATCAAGATTGTGCAGTTGGAACTAGGTGGGAAACTTTGAGCATGGGTGGGAGAGCTTGGTGTAAATTTTTGTGATTTTTACTGTTTTAATATATTCTGTAGCTAAGCAACTTTTAAGTGTTAATACGTTGGGTTGCGTTCATTTCTGGCGCAGGCTCAGTAGGCAAATGCAGTGGTTATCTGTACCTCCAGAGCACTCAACGGCCACATCCAAGTTCTGTAAGGGAAGATGAAGCAATTCTTTCTGTAGGAGTACATGCTGATGGAATTGTGAGGTGACTGACAGCACAAAATAGTTTCTGTAGCACAGTTTGCACATGCCTATTTCTGGGGTAATTGTCAATCATTATGATTATAAACTTTGGGTCCAAAATTGTTTGACTCCTAAAGGCTGACTGTTCTGAGGGTTAACTTTTTAATTAGCTAGATCAGGATTATTTTATTTCTGAATTAGGTGAGATGCAGCTGTAAGAAGGTGCTATTGAGACTGTTGCATTGTAATGAAAAATGTATTTTTTAAAATAGGTATTACTGGTTTTGTGCTGCCTATCTCCTGGAAATAAGCTACACAAAATGAATTGGCAATAAACACAATAGAAAAAGGCTTCTGAGTAACTTGCTACTAACAATCTCTGATGCTCCAGTACTTCAGTGAAAATACATGTCTACCTTATTCTCTTCTTTGCTGGCCTATCTTAGATGGACCTAAGGGGGTGGGTGGGGAAAAAATGTGGGTGATGTAAGACTGATTTAAGAGACATTAAGTAACCGTAATAACCCCACCCCCTCCTCTATGTGAATTGCTCTGAGCACTTACTCTAGAGTCTATGAAAACCTTTGGAACCTCAACTGTCATATAGTTGTTGTCATATATCAGTTTCATGTAGTTGTTGATAAGATGAAACTTCATCTTTTGCCTTTAGAGAACTTCTGTAACTGGAGTAGCCAATTGAGATGGCTTATTGTAGTTAGATTCTGAAGATTATCCTTGATTTTGGTCCCTTAAAAGTAAACATTCTTTATTACAGCTCACAGTCATGAGGAAAACTAGTCCACAATTGATTCGCCTTTCTAGAGTTTAGATGAGGTTCAGTCCTGTAGCTGCTAAAATGAATTTATAAGCTTGTCTGATAGCCTGTAAAGATACAGGTGAAAACTAAAGACCAGGAGAGTGGGGAGCTGGCTGGAAGCAGAGAGGTGAACTCATGATACCTGTTGTAGAAAAATATGCTGATTATGGCAAGTAGGAGAGAATTCTGGTTTAAATCATATCAGAACTAAAGTCTGACAGCAAGTGACACAGGCTCTTTTCCTCTAGGCTTAAGTATTTACACACTGGAGTGTTGTTTTTGTTTGGGGGTTGTTGTTTGTGGATTTTGAAATAGAAAAAGAAGAAAACAGCTGTAGGCAGATAGTCATATTGATTTAAAACAAATTTTTCTTCCAAGGATGAAAAGTAATCTAAAATAACTGGAATGGCACAATGATCAAATTATTAAGTGACAATAGTGAAAATGCTGCTTTTGCATAAGCATGGCAGGGGGAAGTTACACTTTATGCAGTGTTGAGACTCAAACTGGCTTTTGAAATTTTGGTGTACATGTTGAGCTAAATCAATACTTAAATCTGTGATTCTTAACCTTGCATGAAATGCTTGGAATTCTCTGATTTAAATTAAATAATTGAGTGGAGTTATTCTTTCCATGTATGTGTCAGAAGAGAGGATAAAACTCAGTTTATTTCATCTAGGATATCTAAACATCAGTTTGTGATAACTTACTGAATGATGAAGAGTTCACATCTTAAGAAACAAACTGTGGGTTAAAAATCCCACTTAATTCACAAATTAAGTCAATAATGGGAGAATAAAGGCTTAAGGTTCCAAGTGTTAGAACTCCCTTGCCCAACTGTCAGCATATTACTAACCAAATAAGGCAAGTATTTCAATTTATCTACTGATTTTAATATAGCATTCCATCAGATAAACAGGTAAACATCTGTGTGAATATTTACATTGTACTTGCTTTATGTGACCAAGCTTGGAAACATGCTAAGGGAGCAAGGGAATTCACTATTAACTTTTATAACTTTGTTAAACAAGGTATCACTATAGATCCAAGTGTCAGACCTTTCATTTTTCACATTCATTTTATCTTGATCTTAAAATAAAAAAGGCAAACCTTTCAGTTCAGTTGTAAATCGATAAATGCAATTCTCTCCAGAAAGTCAAATTGAAAAAGTAAAACTTCTTCCTGATTTTTCTTATGTGTGTCTTCTGAAGTGATTCATATTTCTCTTGTAACTTCTTCTGGTCTTCAAACACTATCAAATACCATTATGCTGATATTGCAGTGTGTTTATTTCTGGTAGAGTTCTTTTCACTTGAATACTTTTTAGCAATTCCTTTACCAAAACCTGTTGCACTTTAAAATGGAAGCTCTGATAGTTATTTCTTAAAACAGTAAGAAATGTAGTCTTAATGTTGCACTGTAATGGCACTATTGAAAATCAGCTTAATGTATTCTGTTTAAAATAACTATAAAATTTCAAAAATATAACTGAAGTATGGAACACTTAAATGCATAAAAATGTTGACTATTTGACCATTGGAGAACAAAGTTATTGTACATTTCAATTATACTGCTTTAAAAATAAAAGAATTAATAAATAACCATCCAAGATCCAAACCATCAAAGATCTAATCATCAAATATCTATTTGGGGAGTTTTAAAGGGAAGCACTCTTATTAAAAGATTAAATACCTGACATTCCTGAATTCCTGGTGTGGGAAAAAGCCTGTAGAAGTTCATTCATAATTTCTTTAATCAATGTCATAGGGATGGTTGCTTAATTCCTAATCTTTTGTGAAGACAAACCATAAGTATCTTTTTCCTCTGTGGTATAACTTTGAAGTTCTTTATGCACTTCTGATGTGTGCATGACCTTGATATTAACATTGTAGTGTTTATATTTTGCAGCCTGATGTTGGCAGATTTGAGTACATGTTTTAGTTGACTTTGCTTCAAGTTGTCCTTGCAGTTCTGCAAGCGAGTATCTTTTTTCATAGTAGTGCATTGCAAACATGCCTGGGCTTTTTAGCATGTGGTTTATTAAAGGGAACCATTTAAACACTGAACCTCTGAGTGCTTGGATTGAGCCATGAGGGTCTTTAACCTGACTGAAGTGCTGTGCCCTCATGATGGAAAGGATAGTGCTTGGGGTGGTATGAGAGAAATTTCTATATTCAGGAAGTGTTAAAAGAGAAATAATGTTATTTCCTATTCAGCATTTAAGGTTTCCCTTTTTTTTTCTCCTTTTTGTTGAGGGGTGGTAGTTGTGGTTTTGTTTTTCTTCCCACCCCCCTAATCTGTAGCAAGACATCTGTCTGTTCCCAGACAGCACCTTCTGAAATGGGTGACTTGTTCAGAGTTGGGCAGCTGCAGGAAGCTTCACATCAGCTGAATTGCACTTGTAGAGTTAAGAGATGAGACAGACCAGTAATGGCACCTCTAAGAACTAATTTTTTTACTTGCCTGTGTAACAAAATGCCACAACCCTAGTAATGCTTCCAGACTTTCCACTCCTGAAAGGGAAGGATAAATAATGCAAGTGCAACCAATATACATCAGCAATGGACTACTTGCAAGCAGCAACATATTTGTTAGTGATGGCCCTGGTCATGCCAAAAAGTCTCATTTTTTTCCTTTTGCCCCAGGGAAGGAGGAGGAGTAGATCTCAGCCAAAAGATGTTGTCAGCAATTATTTAGCAGTGGCAAACACCCAGTGTTTGTTCCACTTAAAAGTCACCTTCCTATTTTATGTTTAGCTTGGGAATTGTGATCATTACCAGAAGGGTGTTTTGGGGTAGTTCTACTACCTACAGCTTTTGCCATGTAAATCTGCTTTTCCATGGGTAGGCAGGCTTGTTGGCCAGGAAAACCAGTCTGTATGGAATCTGCACACTTTGTGTGGAGAGCCCTTTGGTCTAGTGGGAGACTGTTCAGTAGGAATAACATCCTGATCCTCATACTCTCCTCCAGCCATCACAAGGGTCCTATTGGATGCACATGTTTCCTGGGTACTGGAACTGCTTTTGCTTTGCATGGGCAGGGATGTTTAGTACCACACATGTAAGTGTATTATGGTGCCTGAGTATTTTGGGTCTGACTGACTGTGATTTAGTTCTTTTATTTGTTTTAAGGAAGCAAATTTAACTGCTGTTAACATCCAGTGTACAGAGTGTGCATATAATAGCTTGAAATATGTATAGAAATACTAATGAGTGATAACTATTTTTGTAACTTAAGATGTTCTTGTAAGTGTGTAGCAAACAATCTATCCAGTAAAGCATGATAAAAACTCTAGAAGTCAAAGAGTATTTTGGAATGATATGTAGGACACAAAAGCTATGTTAACGTAAGCTAACTGGGGCACAAGGGATCTTGTTATTCAGAGGTTCAAAATCTGGACCTAACTTCTTTATGAATATGTTTCTAGACAGGATTGTTTGACTCAAAGAATGATATTAAATTTTCTATTTAAAAAGCTTGGATCACGTATATATTTTTTTTTAACTGACTTAGTATTTTTCTCCCCTTCTTTCCTGTCTTGCACAAATTTTCTCTCTATCTCACCATATTTTTCCACTAGCTTTCATGTGTTTTCAAGATATGACTTCCATTTTTGTAACTTGGCTTTCCATGATGTGAAGACTTTGCAATCTACTTTTTTTATACTATGTTTTATTGTGTTAAGTCTGTAATAAACTTGAGTATCTGAAAGCTGAACACCATGTCTGAATGAATTAGTGTTGTCTCACTGAGCTACTGAAGTAACTGAGTTCAGACTTGGCCTCTTGTGGTGGGTTGGCCCCTGCCACCAGGTGAGCCCCCATGCCATTGCTCATATGCTCTTCCCTCCCAGAAGGATGGTGGAAAGAACTGGGACAAAAGCAAGAAAACTTGGGTCAGGTTGAAGACATTTTAATACATGAAGCAAAGCAAAACAAAATAAATTTATTTCCTTGTAGCAGGCACGTGTTTAAAACAGGAAGATAAACCCCATAACCCTGATAAATCCTTCCTTTCTCTTTTTCCTAAGCTTTTATTGCAGGGCATGATCCCATATGGAATAGCCCTTTTGTCAGCTGGGAGCATCTGTCCTGCTGTGTCCCCTCCCAGCTTCTTGACCACTCACAGCCTAGGCTCTGTAGATTTGGGCAGGCACAAAGGGGGGAGAGGCAATGAAAAAAAAAATTCTGGTGCTGTGTGAGCTCTATTCAGCACTAGCCAAAACATTGGTGTGTTATCAGCACTGTTTTGTCCACAAACCCAAAGCACAGAGCTGTATGGCTGGGATGCTGTAACGAAAATTAACTCCATCCCAGACAGACGCAGTTAAAGTTGTCTGCAAAGCTACTTCAAGGAACCATTTTTGCTGAAAAATCCAAATCTTTAAAAACTGGGCAACAAAGAACGTGACTTTGGAACATTCAGAACATTCATAATACTCAAATGTTGCAAATAGCTTTTTGCAAAAACAGATGTTTTGAAACAACTTAATAGGGTATTTTTGATGTTTGTCTTGGAGAAAACTTGTATATTCACAAGTGCTACACCAGTTTTCTGGTTTGGATAACAAATAGGGTCTTTGTAAGTAGAGGGTTTTTGTTTCAGCTTGTGAATCTCTTTAGAAAGGCTGACTTTTTAAAACTAAGTTTAGGTGGGAAAATAACTACAGTCATGTTTGCTGTTTTCTTTTTCATAAAGGCATTTTTTCATCCCAGAGTTGTCTTAACTATAGTTATAATTGTCCAAGCCCTGTATGGAGCACTGTAAGTGGGAGAACAACAACCTTTAAGCACTATTTTCCTTTGTTTAGATAAGAGCTTGAAGAGATGGAAAGATCTGGTTCTGTCCTGTTCTACTGATCTAGAGATGGATCAACAGAAAAGTGTCTTTAATGGTGAACAGTTTTATTTGATCCAAAAACTTCAAACTACATTATTTGGATTCCTCTCCTGTGTTGTTGGTTTTTTTTTCCCATTCAAAGCAGGGAGGGGACTACAAAGGTGAAATTCTACCAGGTAAATTTCAAATGCCACTTTGCCTGTCTGGGGAGTATAAAGAACATTACAAGTGAATAAATGCACTAACAGATGAGAATATATAATCAAATATGAATTTGGACAAATTGAAAGACCTAGAAATTCTTATTCTGGAACAGCCAAAGCAGATTATTTTGAGATCTAACTACTGAAAGGTCTGATATCTTGAAACAGACTCATTTCAAAGACCTAACTGACAGAAACTTCTGAAAGGTTTTGAAGTTTCCCTGGCTGTCTGTGCATGGCTTTCCTTTTACTTCTCAAGATTTCGTAGAGATTTCAGTATAACTGTGTAACTGAGTGCATACTTGGGATGTGATTTTGGGACATATCCACCTGAGAGTACCCTGGGTACACTGATTATGAATGACACTAATTGCCTTCCAGTGTAAAGGTGATGTCTATCTGGTGACTTAAGGAATACCAAATCACACTTTTAATTTTTCTAGAAACATCTTGATGTCAGAAAAGGTAATGATCCTGCTACATTTCTGTTGTGATTTTTTTTGTTGGTTTTTTTTTGGGGGGGGTGGTTGTTTGTTTGCTTGTTTTTCTTCAGGAATCCTTGCTTCTTAAGCCTCAGAGCTGAGGTGTTTTTCCTGTGGATGGGTAGCAGGTGCCACACAGTTTAATGAGCTGTCATGGGCACTGTCGAGCTGACCTTGCTCCATAATGGAGCTGCTTTTCATGAACCAGTGAATCACCTAATGCAGGAAAAGTAGAACTTGATTAAGGAGCTTTGGCATCTCTGTAATGTAACATTCCACTGACTGCAGTTATGGATACCTGGAAGGTAATGATGTATGTCATACTTGAGAGGTTTTTAGGGAGCAATGCTTCTAGTAGTCCTAGCAATATAGTTGAGGTTGAGAAATGAATATAATTTGCCTCAGTCTGTCTTTCCTCATGGCAATTATACCACAGGACTTTTGTTCTGGTATAGTCAGAGGAGTGATATAAGAATTACCTATATAGGTGGTAATAGCTAAAAAAAGCAGGTAAAGACCTACTATGTTTTTTATGAGTTTTGGAGTCTTAAATCCTACACATTTTATATATATATGTGTGTGTCTGTTTGTGTGTAGGATATCCTATATATCATTCCTTAATTATAAAGTGTGTCTCAAAAAAATTATGTTTGTGGAATGTTAGTGGCTGTCTGCATTGACATCCATGCCCACAATAAACCTGTGACCAAAGTTTACATTGAGTGTGTTTAAACATGTTGAGACAATCAATGCAACTATTTCACTTTCCACAATGACACTGGATTTGTGAGCTTTTCATCAAATATGCAACAAAATGTTAAAATAAGACTTAAAAGCCAAAAATGTTGCTGCAGAATGTAGATTCTAAAACTCATACTGTCTACAACCACTTTTGCTTGCTGCCAATTCAGAGATGGGGCAGAGTTGCTATTTCCATGTCCCTTTTAGTATACTTACTACATGACCTGGCATGTCCCCTGAACAATTTATGAGCAGGAGAGGATCCTGGCTTCTTTAACATTTCTAACATCCTCTGTGGCATTCTGGGATCCAGATCTTCAGTACTGGTAAATATTTTCAGGGGTCAGGGATGAAGTGTTGTTGGCTTGTAGACTTCCTGAGGGCCAGCAGTGTTCATGGAAGAAAGCCATGCTTTGAGTCCTGAAAGCAAATTAAACTGTTGTGTAAATATACCTGGTGTCTTGCTCCTGCAGATGGCTACCAAGCTTGCCTTTGGTTTGCTCTCAGTAAAAATGCAAAATAGCAGGACAGAAGGAAGCTAAGACTTGGAAAAAATAAAATGTGCTAATCTTATGTTGCATGCTGTCAACTGTACTGTTTGATATGCTAATTCTTGAAAAATCCTATTTAAACTGAAAGCTGGGCTTCTCAAACATGGGAGGGATTCAATTTCCTTCTCAAAAGAACAGTAGAAAAGCTAAATACATCTCAAGGTTACTTAGTAACCTTGATGAGGGCAGCTAAACCCAGGGGAAGGTGTGTGCAGGGTCTTTGATTTAAAAACAGAAAGAAGCTCCCTGGCATCTAAGACACCCCCTAAAAAACCCTAAAAACAAACAACCTCCCACCACCATTATTAACAATTTATTTGTATATGTAACAATATAAACAAATATTATAGATATAATTTATTGTACAGTCTGAGGCATCCTGGCTTTTATTGTGGGGGGAGGGACGGGTTGTAGGTTTTTTTAATATGGAGAACTTATGTGCCAAGGTGATTGAGTGCTGCTGTCTTCCCTCCATCACTGATGCCAGGAGCCTGCAGCATGTGCCACTGGCAGCAGCCTCCTTAGTGAGATGGGTGGAGTTCAGGTGATGCTTGAGGAGCTGAAAAGTTCTCTCTGAAGAAGAAAAGAGGGTTAAAAGTGTGTTTCTGCTTCCCAGCCCTTCACTGCCAACCCTACTCCAGTATTTAAGTGCAGCCAGAAGCAAAAATAACCTCCCAGGAAAGAGCAGGGCTGTCCTGGTTGAACTGTTCAGATGAAATGGACTTTCAATCTAATAAATCCACTGTATGACTTTCATTCTGAATGTGTGAAATACTTCCCACTCAGAGGTCTATTTAGGATTTTAAAATGGAAGAGGTCTAAATATGTGTTAAGTGAGCAATGGAGCAAATCATGTTGGTGCTGAGACGTTTAATTTAGTGAAAGTTCTTGAGCACCCCTGTTTGTGTCTGTGTAGCTGATTTCCACAGACTCAAAAATGGTAGATTGACCTTGCAAGGGCATCAACTTCTTCTCCCAGTACCCCCTGATGCAGAATTGCAGGGGGTGAGTCCACAGCTCTGAAATGGCAGTCCCAGCACCTGAAGAATGAAGCAGTGAATTTAAGACCCCAGGAAGAAGGAAAGGTTTTGGAGAAGCTTTTCTACTACTGAGAAACATGTTTTAGTTATAGAGTTATAAATTTCAAGATTACTCTGAAAGAAAATAATATTCTAATTTCCTGTAAATCAACATTGCTTTATATCCTACTGAAACCATGACCCTTGGGTGCCTCTGATTTCAGTCAGTTTGAATTGCTCCTAAATCTAAACCTCTGCAAGGTCACAATAAACCTGTAGGAGAGGATGGTACTGGCACAGCCATTGACACCATTATACCAACAGGAATGCAGGTTATTGTATTTGCGGGGTGCCCTGTGGCAGGAAGAGATGATGAATCTGACTCCATGCTCTTGAAGGCTAAATTATTATTTTAAGATACTATATTATATTAAAGAATACTATAGTAAACTATACTAAAGAATATAGCAAGGATACTTACAGAAGGCTAAAAAGATACTAATGAAAACTCATTATTCCTTCCAGAATCCCAACACAGTTTGACCATGATTGGCCATTAAGTCAAAACAATTCACATGAAACCAATGAACAATCACCTGTTGGATAAACAATCTCATAAACACATTCCAAAGCAGAAAAACACAGGAGAAGCAAATGAGATAATATTGTTTTCCTTTTTCTCTGAGGCTTCTCAGCTTCCCAGGAGAAGAATCCTGGGCAAAGAAATTTTTCCAGAAAATATGACAGTGCCAGTAGGCAGAACTGGATAAATGTGTGTTAGACACAGAGGTACTCTGTGAGATTCTCTGTTCATCCTCTGGACTAGGAAAACACCATTAAGAGATGATGTTGGTTAAAAACTATAGCTGTAGACTCTGTCCCAGGGGCACATGTGCTGTTATTGAGACAGCTCCATGACCTTACCCCTCTGCATGTTTCCCTCCACAGTATCTGAGAGATGGCTTTAAATACATATTGTGTAAGAGAGTACTAATATATAAATAATCTCTTTTTCATTGTGCAAATGTGCTTTCTTCGTGTAAATGTCTGGTCCTGTTCTTCATGAGATGTCTTCATCAGTTATTTAAAGTACATAAAATCAATATTTAACATCAAAATGTACTTTTTGCTGCTGCCTAGGAAAGGTGATACAATTGTACCTGCTCAGACTGTTAGAGTTTTACCACATGACCATGCTTAAATAGTAAGTTGTTAACAATACATTCAAAAATCTATCCCAAATTCAGTCTCTAACATGTACCTGGGAATATCTTATTTCTCAGACATGCATCCCTGTGTAATTTTTGGCACACTCACATAGTAGACTTGAATTATGCATGTAGTCATTTATTTCAAGTCAATCATATCATATTACTTAATGGCTTGGACCCAGCTGTCAAAACTAAGAAATTCCTGAATTCATTCCCATGCTCCTGAATTGTGACCTTTAAAAAGCAAATTTCCTTATTGTGAAAATTTGGATAGTCTTACTCCTTCATTACAGAAACACTGATTAGGATGCAATATTTTCAAGAACTGCATGTTAATCATCATTATTAATGCAAATCAGAATATGAAAAGCAATTTTCCTATTGTATGAAAAAGACTATATTTAAGAGCTACATGTACCAGTGTATGTGGAGTGGCATCTATTTCCTGTAGACATTTAATTATATAAAAAAATTGATATCTGCTCCAATAAAATAGCCTGGGGTGAAAGAATTATCTCTTCATAGTTGAGGGAGGGAAAATTCATTGGAAGGGTGTAAAAGTTTAGTGTAACAACAAATGCAGTGATCAGGTTTGTTAGTGTGACAGATGTTCCTCCATATTTTTTACACCTCTAAGGCACTGCAGAACATCTCTGCTGCTGCAGAATACACAGTGACCACACAACAGACAAACTGGTCTGGGCTTTTAAGTTGATGAGAATAGCATTTTGTTTAATTTTATTTCTTTTCTTAGTCTCCTGAACTATTTGAATAATAAATATTAGCAGGATTACCTTACAGGGTAATCAGTGGAGCCTTCATCTGGCAATGTAACACAGTTAAGATTAGCTTCACTAAATACATTCCTGGCATTCCTGTTTTATTTTGGGAAAGTCTTCTGGAGAGCCTTTCTGTGCTACTGATGATGTGATACTGAAACAGAAACATAAGTGGGTGGCATCTGCTGCACTACTGTTTCTAGATAATTGTTCCACACCAATAGTCCATGCATGTATGATTAACTGTATCCAGCAATCCAGACTCCATTTCTTTGCCATTATATCTTCAGGAAAGCTTGGATCTGGGTTGGCAGCTTCTGTTGTGAGGCTGATGTGGTCACATTGCCAGGCACCGTGGCCATGACCTCTGGTGAATTGTTGTAGTGCAGCACTGCAGGGGTTTTTTGTTGGTTTCATTACCCAAGCCTGCCCATTTGAACTAACTCCTGTAGAGATTTGTGAATTCTATGGTGAAAATTCATGGAAATAAACTTTCTCATTAGCATAAAACTGTTCACAAAAGGATGTTTTCAGGTCTGTAATTTGAAGGATAATCAATACTTTGTGTTTTCTTTGTGATTATCCTTTAACTAGTAAAAAAATTCTGCTCTGAAAAACATTCATATTCCACAAATGCTAAAGTCAAAACAATTCACATGAAACCAATGAACAATCACCTGTTGGATAAACAATCTCATAAACACATTCCAAAGCAGCAAAACACAGGAGAAGCAAATGAGATAATATTGTTTTCCTTTTTTCTCTGAGGATTTCTCAGCTTCCCAGGAGAAGAATCCTGGGCAAAGAAATTTTTTCAGAAAATATGACAGTGCCAGTAGGCAGAACTGGATAAATGTGTTAGAACACAGAGGTACTCTGTGAGATTCTCTATTCATCCTCTGGACTAGGAAAACACCATTAAGAGATGATGTTGGTTAAAAAACTATAGCTGTAGACTCTGTCCCAGGGGCACATGTGCTGTTATTGAGACAGCTCCATGACCTTACCCCTCTGCATGTTTCCTCCACAGTATCTGAGAGATGGCTTTAAATACATATTGTGTAAGAGTACTAATATATAAATAATCTCTTTTTCATTGTGCAAATGTGCTTTCTTCAAATAAATGTCTGGTCCTGTTCTTCATGAGATGTCTTCATCAGTTATTTAAAGTACATAAAATCAATATTTAACATCAAAATGTACTTTTGCTGCTGCCTAGGAAAGGTGATACAATTGTACCTGCTCAGACTGTTAGAGTTTTACCACATGACCATGCTTAAATAGTAAGTTGTTAACAATACATTCAAAAATCTATCCCAAATTCAGTCTCTAACATGTACCTGGGAATATCTTATTTCTCAGACATGCATCCCTGTGTAATTTTTGGCACACTCACATAGTAGACTTGAATTATGCATGTAGTCATTTATTTCAAGTCAATCATATCATATTACTTAATGGCTTGGACCCAGCTGTCAAAACTAAGAAATTCCTGAATTCATTCCCATGCTCCTGAATTGTGACCTTTAAAAAGCAAATTGCCTTATTGTGAAAATTTGGATAGTCTTACTCCTTCATTACAGAAACACTGATTAGGATGCAATATTTTCAAGAACTGCATGTTAATCATCATTATTAATGCAAATCAGAATATGAAAAGCAATTTTCCTATTGTATGAAAAAGACTATATTTAAGAGCTACATGTACCAGTGTATGTGGAGTTGGCATCTATTTCCTGTAGACATTTAATTATATAAAAATATTGATATCTGCTCCAATAAAATAGCCTGGGGTGAAAGAATTATCTCTTCATAGTTGAGGGAGGGAAAATTCACTGGAAGGGTGTAAAAGTTTAGTGTAACAACAAATGCAGTGATCAGGTTTGTTAGTGTGACAGATGTTCCTCCATATTTTTTACACCTCTAAGGCACTGCAGAACATCTCTGCTGCTGCAGAATACACAGTGACCACACAACAGACAAACTGGTCTGGGCTTTTAGGTTGATGAGAATAGCATTTTGTTTAATTTTATTTCTTTTCTTAGTCTCCTGAACTATTTGAATAATAAATATTAGCAGTATTACCTTACAGGGTAATCAGTGGAGCCTTCATCTGGCAATGTAACACATTTAAGATTAGCTTCACTAAATACATTCCTGGCATTCCTGTTTTATTTTGGGAAAGTCTTCTGGAGAGCCTTTCTGTGCTACTGATGATGTGATACTGAAACAGAAACGTAAGTGGGTGGCATCTGCTGCACTACTGCTTCTGGATAATTGTTCCACACCAATAGTCCATGTATATATGATTAACTGTGTCCAGCAATCCAGACTCCATTTCTTTGCCATTATATCTTCAGGAAAGCTTGGATCTGGGTTGGCAGCTTCAGTTGTGAGGCTGATGTGGTCACATTGCCAGGCACTGTGGCCGTGATCTCTGGTGAATTGTTGTAGTGCAGCACTGCAGGGGTTTTTTGTTGGTTTCATTACCCAAGCCTGCCCATTTGAACTAACTCCTGTAGAGATTTGTGAATTCTATGGTGAAAACTCATGGTAATAAACTTTCTCATTAGCATAAAACTGTTCACAAAAGGATGTTTTCAGGTCTGTAATTTGAAGGATAATCAATACTTTGTGTTTTCTTTGTGATTATCCTTTAACTAGTAAAAAATTCTGCTCTGAAAAACATTCATATTCCACAAATGCTAAATGCTGATGTCATCAGGGTAGTTTGGAGCTGATTTTACAATTGATGATGTCACAGAAGACCTGTATTTCTGGTTTTTATCAATAGTCATGTAGTGGTGCAACTTTAGCTTGAGATTAGTGAGCACCTTCCCCAAATAACATCGAGTATCCCTGTGAAAAAAAGCATAAAAATGACAAATATTGAATCCTTGTGTAATCACTAAAGCATAGTCATAATTAGGAAAGATCTGGACATATAAGTAGGTGCAAAGTTATGGAAATTGTAAGTTTTTATACACAAAATCTTCTTAAATGGCAAATTAACTTCTTTGGAGTTTATGCAATACATCATGTAATGAGTGCATTGGTGAATCCCATTGGAAAACAAAAAAGTTTAAAAAGTAAATTATGTATATAATAAATATACCATACAATGTGTAATATAGAGCACATAAATAATGCTCACATACTTTATATAATATATACTCCAGGCAATACATGTAATATATACACACTCACAAAAAACCCCAGTATGTGTGTATGTATATATGATATGTGTGTGTATCCCAACAGAAATTACCAGGCAAGAATTACAAATGTGTCACTTTTGATAGTACTTTACCCTGAAATGTTGAATCTATATTTCCTACATTGATAAAGTGGACGAGTTTTTAAATATCCCCTGGACAGCTAATGAGATTTGCATTGGTCTTGTACCTTCCAAAATGAAACCATTCATTTCAAAGATGAATGAACACCCATCTCAGTGGGCTTCTGGACTTTGATCTTGGGCAGGAATATTACTTCTCAATTAATAGATTTAGATTCTGCTCTTCTCCATTTGGCAGATAGTGACAGGAAACAGCAGAACCTGGAAAAATGAAATTGCTCAAAGAATCACTGTCAATGAACTAACTAAAAAAAAAGTCCTCAAAAGGAAAATGAGCTCCCTCACAACAAAACTATTTGTTATGCAGGTATCAGAGGGGGGAATGCTAAAGTAGATACAAAAATCACCTTACAGCATAGTTTAGCTGTTTTTTTCTCAGATTGAATAGAATATTTCTGATTTTTTTAATAGAAATAAGTGTCATGTCAATAGAGGTTTTTTGTCATTGTCTGTTACAAATACACTTATGTTTTCCTTGTCAATTTAGTCATTAAATTAAAAATATAAAACAAATAATTTTAAGTATTTTAAAATTAAATGTCCTTCTAATGAAATATTAAATGTGACATGTATAAGGAAAGCAATTATTAAAATGCAGCAAGAAGTGAAGTGTAATTGAAATAATGTTAGTAGAATTCCAAGAAGTTGGATAGAAAGATACACTGCTCTTTTCTGATGGGGTTAAAATATGATTTATCCCTTGCACACTTAATTCTATTAAAAAATAATATAAAAAAACAGGAAGGAAGAGTTGTTTTATTAGTGTAGTACAACACTCAAAGTCCAAAGTAATTTTCTAGAGACACATTTGTCTCACACATTTGTAATTTTAATATCTTGATCTTTCTTTTTATAGACTGTATAATCTATAGATGTTTGCAAATTCCTACTCAAATGCCTAAGTCTTACCATTAAACTACCAGTGCTGACTAAAATTTGGTATCCATGGAAAAAAAAATTCATTTTATTATAAATCAGAAGAAAAATAATGAGTTTTCCAGGAAGCCTGGAAAATGCTGTTTAAAATATATTTTGGAAACTCAAACTGTAAGGATGTTATCAAGTAATGTATTTTACTCAGCTGTAGGAGCAGGGTTCCACAGGCAGCTTCAGTCCCTATTGTGGTTTGTGAGTGCAGGATCTGGGTTACAGAAAAACACTGAAGATTCTATGGAATCTTGTAGGTATAGTTAAACCCAGGATTTTGAAGACCTAAAATTGGTTAAATCAGGAACAGAGTATCTTGGTTTGAAATGACAGGTGTCTGCTAAGGAAGGCAGGAACCTCTCCCGAAATGGAAAATGTAAACCCCCTCCTTCTAAATTATTATAGTTTTGAAATTAAGGGCCTCTAAGGCAAAACTATGGGAGTAGGAATAGCAGCTCTTTATTAGGAAAATAAAAACAAATAAAATAAAAATGCAGTAATACAAAGCAACACTGACAGAGTCAGAATACACCCTGACACCCTGTTGGTCAGGGTGTTGGTAGCAGTCCCAGTAAACGGTGGCTGCAGAGTGGCAGGTGTGGTTTTGTTGAAGCACTGATCCCGTAGAAAGGGTGTAGGTTTCCTCTGAAGGTCCAGTGGTGGTGTAGATGGGCCTGGCCTTCCTCTAGGAATCCAGTGGAAAAAGGCTGACTGTGTTCCAAATCTCAGATTATATCCAGCTAGGAATGCTTGGCTTCTCCCCCTGGGTGGAGTATCTCACAATGGGATGATGTAATTTTTGTCAGTCGTGCAGTGAGACTCAATGGCCCATTAACAGAAGATATTTCCTGGAGGGAGGATTGGTTGTGGAAGAGATAAAGCAAACTGGCTTTATCATCTGATTCATTAGCGGAAGATAACTGCCCCACCAGGGCAGTTGTGGTTCTAACAGATGGCAATAGAATAGGCACCCCTGCCCACATCTTGCATTGCAATCCAAGAGTGGGACATCTGAATTTGGTAAAGACTCCAATATGAGACCAGTGATTAGTGAATGGTTTGTCTACTAGAAAACAATTAGAAACTATGAACTAGATGTTAGCACTACCAAGTACCACTGCTGTTCTGACAGCCTTCACCCATCAGGTTTGCTTCCCTTCTGTGCATAAAAGTGCATTGTAATTTTCACCTTGCGCACATGAAGAGGTGTGTATGTGTGTATGTATACACATATATGAACAAACATTTTAGTTAATAAGCTCTGAAAGCCCATGATAGAAGACATAAACATTGATGAGGTCATTGAGTCTAAGGATTGTTCTGGTTTTTTGCTGATGAATAGGCTATTAGGCTTTAATATCATATTGTTTAAACTACATTTTTGTGGAAGAGTTATTATATAATGACTACCTCTGCCATCTTTGTAATATACTGATGGTCTTGACAGATTTTCAGGATCCATTTGTTACCAGTCCCAGGAGGGGTGTCATGATGATAAATAATGACTGTATCATCCAGTGCTGTCTCTAGAGAGATGTTCCCCCGAGAATAGGGGGACTGGGGAAAAATGGCTAATGGCTCAAACTGAATTGACATACAGACTGAAGGTTTCATGTGACAGTATTTCAAGCTGAAGGCAGATTCTGCATATTGGTATACATCACCTCTCCTCAGTGTGTTGTTATCCAAATAATTTCCTGACATAGTTTATTCAACAGCCTTTCTTGCTTTCCTGTGACCTAATTTCTGCCTTCAAATGGTGCAGCATCCATTCATAATGTGTGTGATGGAAGTGTCTGGCTTGTAGGCTGTATCTGAAAGCATATTAAGCAAAACAATAATGGTGCCTGGAAGCCATAAGCCTGGACATGTCAGGTGGATGATGCTGGAAATACAGTTTCTAGTTTAAATATAATTTGAGATGCATTTAAAGTGAATAGTAAACTTAATGTTTATACAAGTAACCCAAGTGAGTTTTCCTGGGATATCCAGGACAAAACTTTCCATCTGCTCGTGTATAAAATGAATCTTACAGCCTCACAGTCCTTACAGTCTCCTATGTAGGTACAGTTTTGTGCCTAGCTCACAAAGCTGAATCAGCTGATAGTAGACCTCCAATGGCTGCCCAGGCCAGCAGCTGAAGTGGGACTGTGAAGGAGGGAGGAACAAACACTAAAACCTTCTCTATTCTGTGAGTGAAATACTTGATATCCCCAAAACACATTCACAGACTTGAAGGAAGGAAATTAGAACAGAAACCCGTTCCTCCTTATGGATTTCTAACCTCCCATTTTCCCTCTGTGCTGTGGTGTTTTCCAACAAAGCCATCTCAAGAATAATTTTCTTACATTAAATTTTTGGTATTCCCAGCAAAAATAAGTTCACCTTTTTGCTGGCTGGAGATTGTTTAACACCTTTTTTCCATATTGTCTGTTGCTATTTATTCTCATGAATACATACGCCTGTGCATGTGTCTGGAATACATGATTTATACATCAGATTGCAGTGGAATCTGCAGCAAGAAACATGAACAGTATGAGGCCAATAATATTCATTTAAAAAATTGTTAGCAAAACTTTTTTCTACAGCTCTGGCAAACCTAAAACATTCAGTCAGAAATATGCTTTTGTGTCACATTCTGCAAGTATCAAGGTAAACAGTCAATGCAGAATGAAATGCTCTACTAGAAACTAACTATGGACTAGGTGTAAGCCCCAATACAGTCAGCAGAAGACTCACTTAATTTTTTGGAGCACAATTTAGTTGAATCAAGGAAATTATTTTTTCTAAATTGTTGTTCATGTACTTGGTTACATATTTAAAAAGAATTTATATTAGGTATCTGATTTTAAAAAACTTTTATTAAGAGTTTTGTGAAGTTTATGAAATTTTGTTGAGATCTTTGGTAAAATGTTACGTTAAAATGTCACTGAAATTTTAAATATAATTTAAATAAGACATGAAGCTGGTTTTTTCTTTTAAAGCCAAAATGCACGTTGTAGATTAGATAATGAGGTTTAAATTTTTGGTTTGGGCAATCATCACTCTGCCAAGGACTTTAATGTAATCTGGGACAGCTGGCACCTCCAGAGCTACGATAACATTTGCTTCCTGCTCAGAAGCAGTACAGAGCTGGAACTGGAGAGGAGTTAAACAGAAGGGGATGCTGGATCCAAATAATATCCAGAGGTTGTAATGTAATGTGAAGAACTGTCTGGACACTCTGCCCCATTCCATTTGCTCGTGCACTGGATGTGACAGTCCTGTTGGACAGCTGGAAAATAGCCCTTAGCTTTGTGGTTGTTCAATGTACCTTCAGGCTGCTCATCTGGGGAACTTGTCAGTCACATTCCCCATTGGAAGTGCAGGGACAGAAGGACAGGGTGGCAGTGCCAGGGTGGCAGTGTCCTTTCAGTTTCAGGTGCAGACACAGTGCCCATGAGGAGGGTGCTCTGGTACCTCTCACACCACCTCATGCCTTCTGCCTGAATCCCTGTGGCTTTCCACACTCTTCTGCCTTTTCCCAGCTGGTGCTCTGCCTGTGCCTGCAGGTGCTCCATGGACATGGGGTGGCAGGAGAGATGTGCTGTCTTACACATCTTGTGCATCCTGCAGCAAAGTGCCTTGAGCCGTTCCTCAGGAAACCTCCACACCCAGAGTGACAAACCCTGCTTGTCAGACCGCATCAGTGTGGGGATTTCATGTCCTTAGACAGAAGTTGTTTGTTTATTTAATCTTAATTTCATGCCTGCATTCAAAGCAATGGCTTTGTGCACATGTTTAATCCCTCAAATATTCACACTCACATTCTTGCACCCTTGGGTCATTGTACATTTAGGTGGAAAGAACACATGTGTGGCTAATACACTGTTACTATTTAATCAAACATTATTAAGATTCCGATCAAACTAATATTCAGAAAACTGAACAGATTTTAAAAAAAGGGCAACCATCATTACTTTTTAAAGTCTCAGGTGAACTAGGTTTATATAATATTATTTATGATGGATAAAGAACTGTACAGAAGATAATCTTTGCCATGTATCTACATTTTCAGAAATGACAAATGAAAGAGCTGTGGGGGCTGCATACTGCCAATATGGTTCCCTTCCTGTTTTATATTGTTAAACAACATGTGCTTGGATGAGTTAGTGTCCCATCATAAATTCAAGCCTTCAAGCAAATTCTGACAAATCCTACACAGAATTTAATTACACTTGAAGGAAGAAACAAAGGTATTTCTTAGACTAAGAGTTTGCAGAGAAATGTAAGTTCCATCCTGTTGTGGTGTTGTGAGGGTCTCCAAGATGAGATGAAAGATGAGAATCTGACTTCAAGTTCTCAGAAAGCTGATATTATATTATATTATATTATATTATATTATATTATATTATATTATATTATATTATATTATATTATATTATATTATATTATATTATATTATATTATATTATATTATATTATATTATATTATATTATATTATATTATATTATATTATATTATATTATATTATATTATATTATATTATATTATATTATATTATATTATATTATATATGTGAAAATGATATATTAAAACTATACTAAAGAAAGAGAAAGGAGACATCAGAAGGTTAGATAAGAATGAATAATAATAACTCGTGACAGACCAGAGAGTTCGACACAGCTGGACTTGATTGGTCATTAAGTAGAAACAATTCACATGCTGGGTAAACAATTTTCCAAATCACATTCCAGACGAGCAAAACATGGAGAAGCTGAGGCTTCTCAGGAGAAAAAATCCTGCTGAAGGGATTTTTCATAAAATATAATGGTAATACCATCCCTCCTTGGGCTAGCTTGATGCAATGTACTGACTGCTGCCAACTTGAACCAAGCCCTGGAATTGTCAATGGGCTTCTTATCCCAGGTCTCTTGCTGAAAAAGTTTTTATTTTTGTCATTATGATTGAACTGTGAGTTAACAATGCAAAAGACGGTCTATAGTATCTGGTTCCTGACTGTACAACTCCTGTTTGCACAAAATCTCCTCTGAACTGTGGAAGAGAAGTTAAATCTATCCCACACTTGGACAAAAATTGCTATTTTTAATTTTGTGAACAAACACTTAAAAGCACTTTATTACAGCTAATAAAAATGAAAGGTTTTCTCATGTAGACAAGTTTACATGTCATGTGAGTGACCACGTTGACAGAACTTAAGATTTCCACTTTCTTATCCTCATCTTCAGGCTACAGATTTCTTCAGACTAGCAAGTCTCAGCCATGGAATTGAGCTCAATGTCCAAGTTAATCTTTTTCATTCTCAACGCTCTCTGGAGAGAGATGAGCTTGTTCTGTCTCCAGCTTCCCAGGAACCGGGCTGGTTTCTCTTGGGTCCTGTTCTCAGTGCTGCTTGGCCCATGGGCTCTGCACAGAGCATCCTTTTCCCGGAAAAAGCAGAGAGATGAGTCCATCCCTGTCACATCTTCAGGGCACCACGATGCCCCTCGAGTGGTAAAAATGAGGAGGGCTGTGCCCAAGTTCCTCCTGGTGGGACACTGCCTAGAAAAGCTCATTTATCCTTGCACAGAAAGACATTTACCATATAGTTCCTCTGTGCCCTAATGACCACAGTTCCTTCACGTTCCCTGCTGCTGTGCCCCAGAATACTCTAGGCTCTAATGGCTAAAACAGATCATTGCAATGCTGGTCTTAGTGTGTTTGTACTTCAGATTAAAGGATGTGGTTTTGACAAGACATCTGCTGAGCAAACCATTTTTTCCTTAATCAGCATGCTCTGCCCCTATCTGCTTAATCTCTTCTAAGTCTCATGACAAAAATAATTGAGGCCACAATCTCAAAAGCATGGGCTCTTAGGGGATTATTTATAGCACTGACTAATTTGGGATTTATTTCTTAGAGGGATGCTGTGTCTGGAAATCTAGGCATCCCTAATTTTCCTTCCTTTAAAACTTTTATTACACTGTCAGGAACTTTCTCTTCCATTTTTAACAGTAATTACAGTGTCAGATAAATCAGTAAATCCTTTAGATTAGCTATTTTGCAACTGGACCATTTCTGTGTGGAGTCTTCTGTGGTTCATAAAAAGTGGATTTTCCTACAATGGAAGTACTTTTGACATCTCTCTTTTATATGACTATCAATTTTTGCAGCAATTGCAGAGGCTTGGTATCTCAGTTGTCTTTGCTTCTATGTTTGGTTGCTGGTGTTGAGCAGGTTCAAAGACAATAGGCAAGCTGGAGGCAGGCAGATACACTGTGGGTGTGCTTATTTGGTTCTCTAGAACCAAGCTAAAATCTTATAGTCTCTGTTCCATCATGACTGTACTTGTTAGCTGCTTCACCCACAGATTTGATTAATGTGATTTTGATTTGGAGATGCCTTGCAAAACCTTATGTAAATGGAACTCTGCATGATGCAGGAGTCAAATAACTGAATTTTCACTGAACATGAAAAACCTGACAATCTCTCTGCACCACGCCCTGCAGGTGAGGGACATGGTCATGAAGGGAGCATGAATAAACAAGTTTATTCAAGAGATACACAGGCATCTCTCATCAGTTCATGATACTTTGATACACCAGATTTGGAGCTGGTTTCTGAAACTCGCTTCACTGCTGAGTTCACTCGGTGTTGGTGGCAGAGGATGGTATAAATCAGCCCCAGCTCCTGTGTCCTGCTCCACAGGTGACTGACCTCAGTGTAATTATTACAACATCTCTCAATGTTGTAATGTTCCCACATCTGAAAAAAGAGGGATGAAAATGAACCCACCTTTTCTGCTGCCTGCACACTAAGGAAGAACCCTGTGTAAATGGAAGCTATGAATAAATTTTCTTCCCTAATGCCTTGATCAGCCTGTCTCTTATGGGAAGTGCTGAAATTCTTTAATCTCTTGGTGATTTTTTTGGAGCAGGGGGTGTTAACGATGTCACACAGGCAAGCAGATAGTCACACAGACAAACAAAGCTAGCTTTTCCTGTTTGTCATTGCAGTGAGAAAATATTCACATGCTGAACTAACTTTAGCTCTGAGATGAGGAGGAGGTAGCTGGTATTTGTGAATCTCTGGGAGGAGAGTAGAAGTTGGAGGGTCAAAAACCAGCAGGAATTGAAATCACTGCCTTTGATATGTGTTATCAGTTGTGGAGAGTAGAATGAAACTGCAATGGTGCTAGGAGCATGGTTGCTGTCTTTAATGACATATTTCTTTGGGGTTTGCTGTATTCCTGGTTCATTTCAGAAAAGTGTGTCTCCCTGACCTGCTGTGCACACCCTCTGAGTCAGGGGCAGCAGCTGGGGCAGAGCACACCTGCTCACTCACAGCCCATGGCAGGCAGAGCACACCTGCTCACTCACAGCCCATGGCAGGCAGAGCACACCTGCTCACTCACAGCTCATGGCAGGAAGAGCACACCTGCTCACTCACAGCCCATGGCAGGCAGGGCACACCTGCTCACTCACAGCTCATGGCAGGCAGAGCACACCTGCTCACTCACAGCTCATGGCAGGCAGAGCACACCTGCTCACTCACAGCTCATGGCAGGCAGAGCACACCTGCTCACTCACAGCCCATGGCAGGCAGAGCTCATGGCAGGCAGAGCACACCTGCTCACTCACAGCCCATGGCAGGCAGGGCACACCTGCTCACTCACAGCTCATGGCAGGCAGAGCACACCTGCTCACTCACAGCTCATGGCAGGCAGAGCACACCTGCTCACTCACAGCTCATGGCAGGCAGAGCACACCTGCTCACACACAGCCCATGGCAGGCAGGGCACACCTGCTCACTCACAGCCCATGGCAGGCAGGGCACACCTGCTCACTCACAGCCCATGGCAGGCAGGGCACACCTGCTCACTCACAGCTCATGGCAGGCAGAGCACACCTGCTCACTCACAGCCCATGGCAGGCAGGGCACACCTGCTCACTCACAGCCCATGGCAGGCAGGGCACACCTGCTCACTCACAGCTCATGGCAGGCAGAGCACACCTGCTCACTCACAGCTCATGGCAGGCAGAGCACACCTGCTCACTCACAGCCCATGGCAGGCAGGGCACACCTGCTCACTCACAGCTCATGGCAGGCAGAGCACACCTGCTCACTCACAGCTCATGGCAGGCAGAGCACACCTGCTCACTCACAGCCCATGGCAGGCAGAGCACACCTGCTCACTCACAGCTCATGGCACCAGGGGTCTCAGAAAAGTCTTGTCATGATGCCTCTGCTTTTCCTTTCTTCTTCCCAGATGCTTCAATTAAACATATTTCACCTCTGGGCAATTTCCCACTGGATGAAGCCTGCTTTTCATCTTGGCCGTGCAAAGGTGAAATGATGCTGGTCCTGCCATGCCCATCTGTGACTTTGTGACTGCTCAGTTTATGGTGTGACTCTGTACGGGTGAATTGGTGCTGCAGGCACCATGTCAGCATTTGGCTTCATCTGTTTTCCTGGCTCTGAAGGGAGCCTATCACCTTCCCCAGAATGGGAAGGAAAATTATGTTCCTTGCCACTTTGTATGTTCTATAGAAGAACTATTTTTTTTTGTGAAAGGGAGGAAAAAAAATGTTTCTCAGCTTCTGAAGTATTCTTACCTCTTAGAAACATGCTCATGAAATGGTCCAAATGAAAAGCTTTTGTCTACATATTTTATCATTTAGCCAGAAGTGTCACTTTTGTGGAGAGGCTTCATTTATTACTTTGGTTAAGTGTTGGGTCCTCATTTCTGGCTTAATCTGAAGACTATTTCAGACTTGAGCTCTTTGGGAAAAGGAAATGAAAGTGAGCTCAAGAGTCCTTTGTTTCTGAGCCCCTGGTTACCACTCAGGAAAATGCTTTTATGCTACAAATGGATAAAAAGTACAAGGGTTCATTCAGGAATGTAACATCCATTTAGTCGATCCATTCACAATCCCAAAATTAAAGACAGGATTTATTAGGCTTTGACATATGGGTTGAGTATGCTCCTTTTATTCTAGATGACGTTTTCCTCCTCTCAAATGTAGCTAAAAAATGTAATGGCCCCTCAGTTCAACAGATTCACAAACCTCCTTTGTCTCTTCTTGGTCAACCATTGACTCTTTGTAAAGCCCAACAAGGAATCACAGTCTCAATGGACAGTCCCACTATGCTGTGGAGTAAAAAAACCAAAAGGACCATCATGAATTACTTATAAAGTTCACTGAGATACAGCCACTGACAAAAAGAGTAATGACTAGCTCCTAGGCTTAGCTCTTCCAGGCTTTTCTTCCTTTTTACCTCACAAAAGACTTTCATTACTGAGCCACAAAGGTGTAAATGGGTTGACAGTGTTTCCTGCATTCCTGGAGTGATGGAAAATCTAACGAGTACTTTGGGACATGGACATTTTTCATGGCATCATGTTTTAATTTTAAGCTCAGAAACACCAGCTTCTTCAGATAAACATGCAATCTCCCTCAAACATGAAAGATACCTCCTGCCTTCTTCTTGACAGTGCTGGGCCTGTTTTGAATCCACCAGGAGCAGGTTAATCAGATCCCACCACAATTTCAGTACTAAGAGGAGAAGCACAAACTAGATTGCTTGGAATGTGTCTGTGAGATTGAAGGAAACGTGGGCTTAGGGCATAGCCCTGCTTTTCCAACCTGTGCTGTGCCAGGGGCTGAAGCAGTGAGCAGCCCTGAGTAGAGTGTAACTGGGTTCCTGAAATACACTGCTTACTGTCACCTCTGTCACTTGGACCCTGCCAGAGGGTCACAAGGACTGTTTCTGCAATGTCACAAGCTGCTGACAGCCATGAACTACATCAGCCAAACCATGCAACACAAACAAAAACATTATTCAATTATTTATTTTAATTTCAACCAGACACAAACAATCTGTTTCACCACATTACATATGTTGGATTTTCTTGCACGTCTTTCAAGATAGCTGAGTCCTCTCAAACTAAGCTGCTTATGTGGGTTAGGAGAAGTCCAGACCTCTGGGCTATGATGTTGATGAGGCTTCTGAAAAACATCCTCCCACTCTGCCAAAGAGTTCTTGGAAAGGGCTTGAGGTGTTTCTCACCAGTTCTGCAGGTTTCCCTCACCTCCCAGTGAGACTGTCACAGATAACTACATCAAAGGCTCATCAAACTGAGGGGGCAGCAAGTGCTAGTGGTGGGCAATATAAATCCTTTTGCAGTCAAAACTGGGAAATTTATTTCCTAACCTCACTTTCATGTTTGCATGGCTCTTCCAGTGTTTTGTGCCCAAGAGCATTGATAAGGACAAGTGCATTTTGTGGACAGCATTTTGTCAATTGCATCCTATTACATGATGGCTACAAGAGACCTCTGCTCCACAGGTGAGAAGTTGTAGCCATTTCACAGGCTACATGCTGATTCCCAAAGTCACCATCTCATCTTCTGCTGGCCGCCTAGACAGCAGAGAAGTGCTTTACTGATCAGCCAGGAACAGCTCCCAGCCTCCTTCCTATTGCCTGTCCCTCTTGCCAGTGGTACCATGTGCCAAAATGGTACATTCTCTCACTTGGACAATCTCTCTCTCACTATTTGAAAGCTGAACCCTCACTGTTTTGAAACCTGTTTACAACAGAGCTATGTGGGGAGCTTCTGTTTCTTGCTTTATTTAATGCCCAGCCCTAAAACTTTTGTTTAATTATCAGTGCATCTTTTAGAAACAGGAGTAATCCTTGTGGACAGATACCCTGACTTTAAAGGCTACATGTATATCACCTGGTTAATTAAGGGGCTTTGCCTAGGACAGCTGAAATAATTTGCCAAGAGAAAACCAGATTTTTCCATCCCTTGCAACATTATAGGTAGCAACTTCTAACAAAATGGTCAAGCTTTCCATTGTAGCTTTAAAGTTATTTAACTTCTCCCCACTGTGCCATCTGATTCTCTTAACTGAACATGGTTGCAATTGGCTTCAGCAGGCTTCATTCAGAGGAGCTTGTTCAAAATCACTTACCAAAATCCTTTGGCACCATTACAGGGAAATGCTTGAAGGTCTGCAAACCCCCCACACACAGATAAGGAGGGTGAATTATTTTCTACAGTGTGCTAATTCCTTGTGCTAAAAATGAAGCCAATTTTTTTTTTTGCTGCATTTACTTCAGAGCAGATATATAGCCTTAGCCTAGAACAAGTAAGATAAGTGTGGTGGATGTGAGGTTTCCTTTGGATAATGGTTTTTTTAAGCTGTGTCTGAGGTGACACCAGGATTTCTTTCTTAGCACTTTGCAGGACTGAACTCAAACTGAAGTCTACAACCCTTTCTTTTCAGATGTTGTTGGAACAAATATAAAATATTTTAAAAATTATTCATTTTCCTTACATTTTGTGTTAAATTACGGGTGCCAAGTTAAAAGTCTCACCCTCTCTTTGTCTTCTGTGGGAGTCAGGCTGAAGTTCTCTGAGTTGCTGAGCAATAGAAACCATAGCTAGAGCTTTACACTGATTTCTATGTAATTGCCTATACATGGAAGCCCTCAGATGCAGGGAATTTAGAGGGACATTTGCTGCCTCCAAGATGTATTCAAATTGCTTGTTTTACCCAGCCATCTTGGTTATAAACAGTTTTCACAATGTTTGGTTTTGTTTTCTCATTTCTTTGCTTTTTAGCAATATTGAACCTGATGGAGAAACAGATTTGTTTTCTTTTTTTAATGATTATTGTCTATGCTGATGACTTTTCCCCAGTAAAATGTAGGACAATTGATTAATGTTGTGAAGAGTAATTTGTGTTGTTTTGTAAAGCTTGCAACTATTTCTGTGTTGCTTTTATGTTAGGCTGCAGACTGTAAGCCTGATTTGAAGGGAAAATTGTAAGTGGAATGAATATGTGTTGCTGTGAGAAAAGATTGGCATTAAAAAGCTGTGACAGGCAGTCCAACGGTGCTTTCCTCCTGCCTCTATTTTCAGGTCAATAGCTAATCTCTCTAGATGACAGGTCTCTTATTCTTCCACAAGGTTTCTTGTGAGTGTCTTCTTCCCAAATCATGTCAAGCTGTGGAGTCACTCTAAAAGTAGTCATAGTAAAAAAGAAACTTAGAACATTTTTACTACTCTCTAGTCTGAAATGCGGTCCAGACAGAGGCTGAATTTTTGCTATCAAACAAAAAGTGTGAGAAGAATATTGTAGTAACTAAACAACAGTATAAATAATAACTAAACAAATATCCATATAGATGATACACCATAAAAATTGCTCTAAACAGTTCTCTATTAATTTGTTTATATCACTTTCTCTCACACTTCTCATTCTAAACTCTTAAATCTGATATTATGCATAATATCAAATGAATGCTGAGCAATTCTCCCCTGACAACATAATGTGGAGTTAATACTTTACACATCTAACCCAGTATATACAAATATAATAGCATATGGCACAAAATTAAACTGCTGGCTGCTGTTCCACTGAACTAAAAGGCTCCTTCAGTCAGAAATGGATCACAATTGTGGTTTTTTCCTGTGTCCAGATCTTAACACAGTGACATATTAGATAATAGTGAATTTAGGGTAGCTACCTCTTTGGTACATTAGGGGATGCTAGGGCTGTAAAGCTACCTCTAGATTAGGGCATTAAAAGTATTCAGGTTTGTTTACTGCTGAAGAGACCACCAGGCATGATCTACCCTGCCCATGTAAACAGGCCATAAAACAGCGTGGTGGGGCACACACTGCCTGCTGGGAATGGTCCTCAAGGAGCTCATCCCTGTAAGTGTCCTTGGGGGTGGCCTGTGAGAACTCTGGCTCATATGGCCAGGGACCAGCCTTTTCATGTGAACACAGAATTTATCATTTTCTTAGTAATAGTCCCTGGAACTGTTTAATGCAAACCTACATATTTAACATGATCTTTGTGCTGGTTTCATATCTGTTCTTGCTGTTCACCTATAGACTTGGTGCACCACATCCCAAATTCATCATGTCAGACCCATTTGTGGTCTGAAGGATTAGAGCTGCCACTTTGCCAAGTAGAGTATGGAGGGGAAGGATGACTGCACAGGGGGGGATTCAAAGCTGAACACTGAGAGGCCTGGGCACACTCTGTCATTTAAACAGATCAGGAAACACTAGAATGCTGAAGTACCACTTGTAATATGTACAGTCAACAATCAATCATCCAATTGCACAGTCTGGAAATGCGATGTACAGAAAACAGTAAAGAGAATAATGAAGTCGGCCAGAACATGGGATTATGTGGGATAGACACGCTTCTGTTGCCTCCATGCTTTGACTGCCTTTTATCCTGACTTCAGCTGTTTGTTTCTTGGGGGGTTTTTTTACTGTTTGGATTTTATTTGTTTTCATTGCATTGTTAGGCATTTACAATCCCCCACCAGTTTCATCAGAAACTCCAAGATAGCTGCATGTGATGCTCAGAAATGGACAAAAGACTTTTTCTGTGACCAGTGTTTAATGGAGATTGAATTTTAAAAAATCTGCAAAACTGTTATATTCATCTGACAAATGGAAATAACACAGACAGGAATTATTTTCAGTGGGCTTTTTTTTTGGTTGATTCTAAGCAGATTAAATTAAACACTCATTCTTCTTCACAAAACCAAACTAAAAACCTCTGCCAAAGCAGTTTGGAGCATTACCATGCATATGTTAATATGAAATTGTATTTTGGAGTCAAAGACTACAATCCAAGGTGATCAACAACACCAACCAAAAAATCATAATCATAAGTTCCGAGTAATTTTTCTATGGCTGTCTTTTTTTGACCATGTCAGATAGTATATTGTATGCTGTTTTAATTTGGTATTTTGAAAATACCTCTTAATTATACTCTAGAAGTTTATTTGTTACTAAGTATAGTACCTATATGCTGAATATGAACAGAACCTAAACAGAACAGAAACTGAGGAATTTACTGACAGTGAAGATAATTATGCTTCTGGCCAGTGAAAAATCTAGTATGTTTTGGAGGGGAAACAAAACCTCAGGGGAGAAGCAAAAGCAGCTAGTTGCCATCAGCAAATAAGTGGCAGGAAGTCATACTTCACATTGAACTGGAAAACCACAAATGACACAGTGAAGCACAAGCTAATAACTGCAGCCATTTTGCTGGGGGCAAGTAATTGAGAGACATGGGGAGCAGTTTTAGGAATGCCAAAAAAGACATCATTATTGGCTATTTGATGGGACATGTCAAAAAGGCACAGTCAGCTGAATATTAAGACACATTTGAATAGACATATCTGTAGCAGCTCAGACAATATTCTACAGATGGAGAGCTAATGCTCAGGAATGACATAAGCAAGGAAGACACTAAGGTATTTACACTCCACTTTAGCTCTGCTGTGTCCATGATCTGTGCCAGTGAGACAATGTGATGCACTATGTGGGCCATGCAGATTGCTGGGTCCTCTCCTTCTATTGCAAATTCATAATTGCCTGTAGCTAGTGTGAGGGTTCCAAGGAACACAAAAGTTCTTACAGCCTCATAATAACTCCATTCACTGCACTAGACTGTGTTGTGTGCTGGCTTCCATGTCAGCTTACAGATAATAGCTCTAGAGGAGAAACAGCTATGAATATGGAATTATTCCATGTAGGTGTTCTTAGCACTGAAAATAGGAAATAAAACTTTCTTTTTCCAGGCTACTATTTTTATTCTTATTATGAGACAGAACATAACACATGCTTCTACAATTTTAATTTTTTTAACTTCCCTTGTTTGGTACTACTTTTAAATCAGTCTTGCTTGGCTTTGGCTATATACTGCTTATTTTATTTCTGTGATTAGCCTCACTGGGACACTGACAGTAACTTGTGAAATCTATATCCACAAGCATGCCCAGAAATAGTAGCATTGGCCTACTACTGGTCAGTACCTGGACCACAGCACTGCTTTTGCACTGGTTTGGGAGACTCCAATGGGGTGATTTTTGAGTGGGCAGAATGACTGCTACGTGGTTTTGATTGAGCTGCTCTAGAGGAGCCGGTGTCCTCCTCTCTTTGTCACAGTCTCTGCTGGCAGGGAGCCACTGCTGGGTTATTTCTTTATGACAGGAAACATTCCCTTCTTAGGCTAGTTGGCTTCTCTAATTTTTCACGAAGATAATTCCATGCAGGTTTAAGCAAATAGAACTTTGGCAATGTCTTTCATGTATTTTGGGGTTTTTCTGAGGATCAACACAATTTTCTCAAGAGGTTGATTCCATGTTTTTGTTTGTGCAGGATGCTGGTGCTGGATTGCTCAGAAAGCTAAGAAGGGGTGAAGTGACCCAGAGTCCTTGGAACCACTGGGATAGTGCAGGTTCCCATTAACCTTATCTTCTTTTGGTAATGTAAAAAACACTTCTAACGGTGAGTGAGACATTAGTGATGTTTCATATTGATTACCAAGTGTAAAGGGCACTTTGAATTGCATCTGGAACACTTGAATGCCACCCTTGAGCTAGCTGGGGGAGGGACATGATGGCTCCCCATTTCTGATCTCCAGCCTGTGTGCTCCTCTGAGTGCCATTAAGAAGAAAGGGAATTGGAGGACGGATGATTTATGGAAAAGAGCATGCTTGTTTTGTCATTTCTTCCTTGCAAATATATATATTGATTTGCACATGCAGGGCCATCTTAATTTAAGGTGTCAGAGAAGCAGAACACCGACTTGCTCCAAGCAAGTGACCAACTCTAGAAATTCTACCAGACAGAAAAAAATAAGTTTCATCTTCACTTCATCAGCCATTTGGTTTATTTTAGCCCATAAGCTAATACAGTATAAAGTGTGAAAATATCAGCCCGTAAAAATTAAGTCAAGCACCTTCTAGTAATGATTTGCCTTAAAACAGGGTCCTGCAACCTACATTAATTCTGCAATCCACCTTAAAAGACTCTTAAAATACCTTCACAGAGAAACATTTGACATCCTTTACTATAGTATTTTTTGTCAGCCTCTATAGTCACCAATATAGGGTCTCAAGAGAGAACAGCATATCTCCAAAAATGAGCAAATACGTATGAGAATGGTACACAATTTTTTAATGCAGATATGCTACATTTTGAAAGATTTTGCTGGCAAATACTATTGGTGACATGTTTGTTACTAGTTTTAATTGTGGAAAATAAAATTATAGGCACAAAATTATTTTTAGAAATGAAAACTGTTGCCGCTGGGCAACATTATAAAGAGAGGATGGAGATATCATAATCTAGCAGTATTAACTGAATTGTATTTATGCTGTTTTATTCTGTTTTGCCTCAGAAAAATTGCTAAAGCCCTTAATGAAAGTATGTTGAAAACCTAAAAGAGGGGAAGGTCTGTTTGGTATTGTCTGGTTTTCTTGTCTAAGGCATAGAAGAGGCTAGTAATGTAGGACTGGACTTTTTCATCACTGAAATCAGTAAAAATGAAAGATTTTGACATTAGTATTAATCATTGCAGAGAGGAAAAGACTGCCTTAAGATCTGTTTGCATTATTGAGGCTGGTTTTCAGACTTCAGATTTTCAACTTTAGTTATTCTTTTCTCCTAAAACAAGATAGAGAGCATATGTTCAGCCTACCTATTAAGCTCCAGCAAGCAACATTCAGTTTGAAACCAAAATCATCTTGCATACAAGCAGTGTGAGCTCAAAAGTCAAAAGTGCCAAGCAGCTGGGCTTTTATTAGTCTCATCTTCATCAAGTGTACTCAGTTAAATTTGTACAGTCAGTGTTTTGGTTTAATTTGTCTGAAACATTTTTGCTGAGCTTTCTTCTACTGTGTTCCAAGGCAGAGCTGTGTTTGCCACAGCTCTGCACTCTGTTCAGCATCTAAGTTTTATATATGTGGTGCAACTTCCATTATACAGCTCTGAGTAGGATCAGCACAGAGATATGTGATCATTTTGAGCCCATGGGGACAAAATGGGGACAAATTTCACCCAAGGACTTCTAAGTCTCACAATGGATGGCAATTAGGTGCAGAAAGATCTCTTTTATTTAGGTTGAATTACCACTTGTGGGGACCAAGATGCCAGACTTTGGTATCTGCCAACTATATTGGTGCTAGATTTAAACCACTTAAGAATAATAATTAATAAATTGAGAAATTGTGAAATGATCATGTGTTAAAATGAGAATTGTTCTGCCTCCACACTGAAGATTCTCATACAACTTGCAATTGAAATTTTGTAACAAAGAGAAGGAAGCTTCCCAGAAGAGATACAGCCTAAGAAATTGGTCAAAAAAATGTCAAATGTCAAAATCATCTAAGATAATGCAAGAGATTGCATTGCTAGTGCTTGTAGATGGGATGTCTAAATCACCAAATGGAGAATCTTAAGTCTTGGATGTCTGATTTTCAGGATTTTTGGACTCAGACTGTGCTAGAATGCCAGGCCACCTCAGGCTCTGTTTCATGGACATGTGCTCCCAGCTGTGCATGTATGTACCAAGTTGCTATTTTGCATTTATTAAAAGTGAAATTAGGAATATTGTTACATACCCTAGGAGTTCAAAAGGTATACACACACATAAATAAATAAAATAAACAAACAAAAATCATAGCGTAAAAATTGTGTTTATCTGCTTGAATTTTCTAGGATTATACTCTTAACTCTTTGTCAAAGTTTTAAAATTCAATCAGTGCAGACAAAAGTGTCCAGCAGAGTTAGTGTCCATCAAGGGGTTGAGTTTAAGTGGGGCACAGTGGTGTATAAAGGACAGAGAGCAGGGCTGAGAAGAATAACTGGAGATCACCTATGTAATGGGACGTTTAAAGAGGGACAATGACAAAGATGGAGGTTTTTTCAACAAACGTTAAAATTTTCTGGATATAATTATTTCCTCCACCTGTAACCTACACACATATGAATCAGAGTAGATTTGAGACATTTTTATTGGTATTAATGATAATTTTCCCTTTTTTTTGTTTGTTGGTTAACATGAATTTTAATTCATTATCAACCTGTGTGCTCTATTGTCATTAAGGATTTATGTTTAGGAACTCTCACTTTCTAAGTTTCTAGGGCTCAGATTCCAGCTCTGTTTAAGTTAGAGGTCTGCTCCCTTGACATGCTTATACCTATGCAGTTAGGAAAGATGATGCTTGCCAGTGGCTTTTAGATGAATGACAAAGCTCCTTAGAAATAAATTACTGTCTGACTTCCTTCTTTTCACATATTAATTTCCTGGCCAGACAGCCCCAGATCACATGAAGAACACATTTCCATTAGTCATGCTGTCATGTTTCAATTGTGGCCCAAACAGTACCTTAGCTCTAAATATGAGTTACCAAAGCACTTTTTTGTTTTCTCATCATTTGTAAAGTGGTTCTGCTGTTTAGTTTTCCCTCAGAAGTGCTGTGAAAATAAATACAAGCTGGAAACATTTATAATTAATTTTAAACTTGTAAAGAAAGAACTTCCAAGTACTGTTTAACTGAGCTACCATTTTCTTTGTTCAGATGTAGATTTGAAGCATAATAAACATAGTGATAACAGGAAAACCATAGAATTATGTCTTGAACCAATTTTTTAACAATCAGCTGCCAAACCTAAGTCTTCTCTGTTGGTGGACAGTAAAGAACTGATTGTACTTTTTTTTTTTTAATAAGGGAGCATTGAGAGTGCTGATTCTTTGAATGAATTCCAGCATGAGTAATTACATCCTACCATATTTAAATATCAATTAGATGTGGGGTTTTTTTTGTTCATTTCCTGTTTCACACTGGTGGGTAATGTTGCTGGGCCCTGCTGAACAGTAGCCACATTGACCCTAAAGTTGGCAGTGTTTCTGTGGCAGACAAAGTGATATCTTTATTTCTTAAGGATGATTCTCTGAATGCTTCCACTCACACTAGTTTTACTCTGGGGCAGCTTCAGTAGTGTCTGCTCTGACTTACAGCAGTGTAAGTATGTATGGGCATTATGATACAATAACAACTATATAAATACCAAATCATCAATTGTACTTGATACTGCAGGAAGTTGATTGATCTAAAGCTGAATTCTGTAAAATTCACTACTCAATATTAAAAAAAAAAAACTATCTTAGAATTAGTATTTTGCCTCTTGCTTTTTTTCCTCAAGTTAATCAGGATGAATTGTGAATATGGACTTTACACTTCAACTAATTTACAGAATATTAGGCCCCTGGTATTTATACTGTGTACTGAGTTATACTCAAGAGTTACACCAAGTACTATTAAATAACTCTTTTCACTGAATATTATGCCAATAGTTACACCAAGTACTAATCAGTAACTCTTTTCACTGAATATTATGCCAAATTTCTTTGAGAGAAAAATATAAGATTCTGGGACCAAAAAAACTCCGTATTTATTTCTGAGGGACATGGCTGAGAGCCCATGAGTGGTGAGAAAATTGAATAATTTTCATTTACTTGCAAGCCAACTTGATGCAATGTAGAAAGAAAAACAGATGAGAAGAGGACGATTTCAGTTTGGTTTTGATGGTATTGTGAGATAATGAGTCCTCTAAACTCCAGGCCAAATAGAAATTCAAGGTAACCTTGGAAGTAACCTTGCAGCATCATCCCCTTTTATTTGCCAGAATATAGGGTCTGATACTATAGTACTGACAAAAATAAGGAGGTTTCCAGATGGCTCTAAAAGAAGCTGGATATGATACTTAAGTGTCTTGCAGTCTTGCTTTAGCTGGACTTTGGTCCTTAAGAGTAATTTTTGAATATTAATCAAAGGTTTGGGGTTCCACTGATGGATGCCTGCTCAGCATATTTCAGATGGTGCATCTATAGAATGGGGCTGATCTCAACACCTTTAGCATGAGCAGAAAATCCCTCAATTAAGGTGATACTGACCTTAGCTCAAGTTAAATTGGGTGTTATATTTGTGCAGAGATTTGGTCTCTCCTGGTTGCAGTGACTAACCAAGGTGGCCTGCAGTGGAATGTTAGGGGTTTGTTTTATAAAATTGCAATTTTGATGTAATGCTTTATGCTTGTGAAATAAGAGAAAGAGTCACTGGTCTACTGTCTCTGTAGATATGGAAGGTTTCTTAGCTTAGACATCACCAAACTATGCTGAAAGATAGAAGCAATTCCAACAACAAATTAAGGTTACTGCTGAAAGCTCTTTGCCAAACAGCAAGACAAGCCTTGATCTTTTTTCTCAGTAGTCTTTAATGGGCAGAAGAAATGTTTCTTTTCCTGTCAGGCAATTTACATCCAAGATTCAAAAGAGGGAGTAGTGACTGGGTGACCTTGACTTGCACAGAACAAAGCTTCAAAGAGAGTTAAACTGTTCCAAGTGAGCCTGGCTGGTCTTTTGACAATACTCCTGTATTGCTTTGGGTTACGCAGAGTCCACAGGCACAGATTTATTCTGCACTCTAATTGCAAATGCCTACATAAGGTGGCAATCTGAGAGATTTATAACTAATTGCAATGACTGAAGTGTTAATTCTGAAGTATCTCACTAACAAATACCTTTTTCATGTTTCTATCTAGTAAGCACGATAAATCTGTGAACAGGCACTTCAGTGCACATCAGTCTTGCTGACTAAAGCTCATGTATTGAGAGTTTGTTATGTGAAGAAAATTACTTATTAGAATAATGGTTTTGAAGTTGCATACAGGGCTGGCATCCTTTGGATTAATGTATTAATTTCATATAAATTTAAATAGGGTTTCATATTATGGAACCAGGGCCAGGTGCACTAATGAGGACAATCTGTATATGCAATCCACAAAGGTCCCTAATTTTGGACACCAAGATGTGCCTGGCAGTTGTGGATAAATGTTTGTACATAGCCTGTGCATGTATAATATTTCTGCTCACTTAATTCACACATGGGCATGTTTGAAAATAAACCCATATATTATTTTCCTTTGTTTTAGCAGAACTAAAGTGACTTTCATTGAAATGCCACTGAAGCCAAATTGCACTCGAAGACAGATCAGTATTCAAGCTGTCAACAAAAACACTGATGTTGGTCATAAGTCCTATTATCTGACAGCCCTGATGTGGGCTTGAGTTGAGATACAGCTGTGATCAATGCTACTTAACTGTACCATTAACTGATGGCTCATCCACACATGGTAGAACAGAGACCAAATTATGCTGAACAGCACTTATAAATGGGGTTTCTACCTGTGAAGTGACACTGATAAACAAAGCATCATCTCTGGATGACACATTTTTTAGGTGTACTTAAGTACAGCACCCATTGCAGCTGTAACAGTGCAGGGATGATTGTGCCAGAGCTTGGAACTGCACATGCTGCACAGGGCTACTAAAGAGGCAGCCGTGTAATACACCTTCTAACATTACCTCTCATCCCAGCAATTCCAGTTGATTACTGGGATACTGACATTTTATTAGGTGGTTGTGCATCACCTCTGCACAAGCACCCTCTAAGGTTCTGTATTCCAACTTTTAAGCTTATTCTTTTCTTGGAAGTTGCTGAGAGGAAGCTGTGCTGTTTTACAGCCGGCTGGCTCATAAATTCCCATGGCATGTGAAGATCTGAGCTTGTACTTCCTGAATGTTTTTCACTCTGAAATGAAATAAAAGTCTTTGAAATAGGCAAGAGACACATGCACATGCTCTAAGCTGGCCAGAAGTGGTGGCTTCCCACAGGGCTCTTGGGGACCCCAGTTTTGTACCTGCTTAGCCTTACGTGGAGCAGAACCCCAGGCTTTAGGTGAGCATCCTTATTCTCATAATGTACCACTCCACAGAGTACCTTAACTCTGATTATAATGGAGAGTTCATTTCTTCCCTGTCTTCTTCTCTGGAGTGGACAGCAGTGTCCCTCAAGGGGCTATTACATATTGCTATGATACAGTATAAACAAAATTGAGCCTGTGAATATCCTACTGCTAAAACTGCCTTATTTTGATTTATTTTGAAAAGAAGTATTAAATATGACCATTATTACAATAGTGAATGAATCTTAATTCTCTTTGTCTAATTTTCTACTTTAAACCTTCATTTTTTTCAAACTACCTGCTGAGTTTTGTTTTGCCTTTTTTTTTTTTTAATCAAATTGTGCTTCTAAGGCTAAAGCATGTTGGATGCCTGGAAGCATTTCTGTTTTCAGTGAGAACCTCTGTTAACATGATTCAATCATTTGTAAATGCAGACGTGCACTCAGCAAATTTGATAAGCCCTGAGATGAATTTAGATGCACAAAAATGGTGAAATAGCTAATCCTTCCTACAGAAGATAATGTTTAAACAAATTTATTTCATTCAATGAAACACCTGGGCAAGTTTATTTAATATAGTCTTTGCATTTAATTATCCCCTCTGATGGGGCACATGCCATCTTTCAAAATATGATTATTTTCTTTGGTATTAATTATTTTAAGATCCTCAAAGGAAACCAGGAGAAAAATAAATAGGGGGTCTTAATTAACCTGAGCCACCAAAAGTCATCTTGCTGGAATAGAGAAGATGGGATATGGAACTGAAAATAAATAGTGCTTTAAAAATCACGAATAATGAAGACTAGCTCTTAAAATCTGAAAAGAATTCTATATGAAGGAGTTGTTGCTAGGCATTAATATCAGAAAGGCACACTTCCACATAAAACTGTCTTATAGAGGAAAGACAGTAATGGAAAAAAAATTTCTGTGAAGAAATCAATATGCACAAAATTATTGTCAGAAGTCAAGGAGGTGCAAAATTATGATATACTCAGAGAACAATACAGCCCAGATTCAGTGTCTTCAGTTCTTTTCTCATTTTGCTCTTGTGGGGATGGCATAAAGGAAGCTATTTCTTTTGGGAAGAATTTATTCCACAATATATTTCTGGCAAGTAGTTTTACTAAAAGTGGTGGCACTGCATAATCCTATTACTCCTGTCCTTGCAAGAAGGAATACTGCATGTGAGAACAGGAGACCCTGCTCTCCTCACCACAGCTGGAACTGCAATAGGAATGGGGTTTGGATATTCTTATTCTAGATAGCAAATCAACACACTATGGCAACTTGTGCATGAGTAATTAAATCACCAGGGCTTTTTGCTTCATCATTACTACCTGAAAGGATATTTGCTGTGTGAATTTGCACAGGACAAGTGTATGTATCCTCTAAATGTTGCTTTGGTTGCCTGGGCACAAGCAAGAGGGAATTGTGCATGTTTTAGGCAATAATTCAGTGCTGTTCATTCAGGTTACTCTTGTTTAATCATGTAATGGTATTTTGCTACTTGAAAGTCTAAATGCAGTCTTGCAAAGATAATGTTATATATTATATAATATTAACCTTTGCAAGAAGCCAGACAGCACCTCATGCTATTGGCAGCAGATTTGCCTTGTATTCTACTCCTGCTATGAGCTGTATGTTCCACACTCTGTGGGTGTGAAAAGGGATTAAAACCAGTTTTACAACAGAAGTCCCTTTGGCTTTTATTCTGTCAATTACAAGGCAGTCACACAAATTTTAATTTCCAGTCAAAATGAAAGCAGTTATCAATTCATACTCCTGCTTCATCTGGAAAACAAATTGAGCTGTTTTATGCCACTTGCAAAAGTAATTCAAAGTCAGCTCTCACAGTAAACAACAAGACTTGGTTTTTCCTTAGTTTTTCAAAAGGCATGAAGTTTATTTCACTTTTCTGTAGATACTTTGTGTAGGTACTTATTATTTCTCCTTTTCACTACTGGTCATTCCAACTCATCTGAAAATGCTTTGCTGGGCTGTATCTTGGTGCTGAAAATGTGTGTTTTCTCTGGGAAACTTTTGAAATTATAGAAAATGGTTGTGAAATATTGGAAATAATGAGAGAAAAAATGTTTTCTGATCATCTATGTTTGTGTTCTTTGCAACAGAAATATTTTCATTATCAAATTGAAATATATTGCTATTTTGTCACAGAGTTGTACTTAAGCTGTTCCCAGAGGCAAGGAGCAAGTCCAGAGAAGAGCAATCAATATGCTCAGAGGGCTGGGGTACCTTTTCTATAAAGGCAGGCTGAGAGCTGTGGCTATTCATCCTGAAGAAAAGAATGTTCTGGGAGGAATTTAGAGCACCTTCCAGTGCCTAAAGGGACCACAGAAGATCAGGAGAGGAACTTTTGACAAGGGCATGCAGTGACAGGACATGGGCAAATGTCTTCAAACTGAAAAAGAGTAAATTTAGATTAGAAGAATGAAGAAATTCTTTACTGTGAGGGCAGTGAGGCACTTAGACAAGTTGCCCAGAGTAGCTGTGGATGTCGTATCCCTGGAAGTGTTCAAGGCCAGGCTGGATAAGGCTTTGAAGTGGAAGGTGTGCCTATTCATGGCAGGGGTGTTGGAACCAAATGATTTTTAAGGCCCCTTCCAAACCAAGCCATTCTATGATTCTGTGAGACCCTTATTCCTCTCCTCTGTCAGGCGGCAGTGTGCCGAGTCCCTGAGTCCTCTCTCTGAAACCCTCCTTTGAAAATCATATCATGATATTCATGTATGGCACCTATAAAGATGGAAATGTATGGAAATCAGAGTCTGTGGGGTCTCAAACAGGGCAGCAGTTCAGAGCTGAGCTGTCCTGGAGGGGGTGGCAGGGCCAGCAGGTGTCAGGTGCCAGCAGGCCGGGTGCTGAGGTGGGCTCCTTGTCCAACACACCTGGTGTTTGACCTGGTGGCTCTTCCTCTGCTGTTGGAGGCCTCGGGACCTGCAGATAAAATCACAGGATCAGGCAAGTTGGAAAAGGCCTATGAGAAGATTGAGTCCAATCTCTGACTGAAACACCACTATGCGCCACATTCAGTCTTTCTTCAAACACTACGAGGGATGATGACTCCACCATCTCCCTGGGCAGCCCGTTCCAATGTCTAGAAACCCATTCTGTGAAGAAATTCCTCCTAATGTCCCACCTAAACCTCACCTGGTGCAGCTTTAGAGTATGTCCTCTTGTCCTGTCCTGTCGGTGGCCTGCCTGGAAGAAGATGCCGACCCCTCACCTGGCTCCAAACTCCTTTGAGGGAGATGTGGAGGGTGACAAGGTGACCCCAGAGCCTCCTTTCTCGGCAGCCCCGGCCCTTCTGGGGTCGCGGGCTCTCGGGGGGGCACGGGGGGCGGCGGGCGGGGAGGCCGGCGCTGAGGAGGAGGAGGAGGAGGAGTGGGAGCGGACTGAGAGGGTAAAAGCGAGAGGAGCGTGAAGGAGGGGGGCTGAGAGGGCAGCGGGCGGAGAGGAGCGGGACGACCCGGGGCTGCCCTGCCGGGCCGGGCCATGGCGGGGCTGCGGCTGCTGCTGGGGCTGTGTCTGTGGGCGCTGTGCCCCGGCCCGGCCCCCGCCTGCAGCCCGCGCTGCCGGCACGGCGGGCTCTGCCTCGCCGACGGCTCCTGCCTCTGCTCCAAGGGCTACGAGGGCGAGCGCTGCCAGCACGGTAAGGCGGGCCGGGGCCGGCACGGTAAGGCAAGGCGGGCCGGGGCCGGCACGGTAAGGCAAGGCGGGCCGGGGCCGGCACGGTAAGGCAAGGCGGGCCGGGGCCAGCACGGTAAGGCAAGGCGGGCCGGTGCCGGTACGGTAAGGCAAGGCGGGCCGGGGCCAGCACGGCAAGGCGGGCCGGGGCCAGGACCGTAAGGCAAGGCGGGCCGGGGCCGGCACGGTAAAGCGGGCCGGGACGCGGCAGGGACGGGCACAAACGCTGGTCCGCTCTCTGTCCTGCCAGCCCTCCGGCCAGCAATCCCTGCCGGGAAGGACTGGGGAGATGGAGTTTGGATCTGGTGTGAGAGGAGGGTGGTGAGGTGCCGGGGAGGACCTAAAGGAGGTGAGGTGGAAGAAGAGAGTTAAGGCACCCTTTGGTATCACACTCAGTGATAGAGAACTGATGGAGCACAGCCAAAAGCCAGCATGAACACCTCACGTTAGTAAGCCGACCCCGCTCCCCGTGGATCCATAGAGAGCTTTTTGCCACTTGGATATTGGTTAAGAGGTCACTCGCTGGACAGGCTTTGGTGTTTTATTCCTCGTACTGCTTTAACTGCGTGCTTGAATACTTCCCTGTAAGTATTTAAGGAATCACAGAATCAGTCAGGTTGGAAGGGACCAGAAGGTCATCTGGTCCAGCGTCCGTGCCCAAGCACGGTCATTCTAGAGCACAATGCACAGGATTGCATCCAGATGGTTCTTGAATGCTTTTTGAGTCTTAACAGCATTCTAAGCCACAGCAACATTTAATGAGTATCTCTAGGTATAATTAGTCAGGACTAGTCACTAACAAAAACATCAAGAGTGTGTAGAAAGTAGGTTATTTTCTGAATTTCTTTTTATTTGGACTACACTATGCTTTTAAAAGTACTGTTGTTTCCTTCCTGGATGTTACCTGACCCACAGTCATTTGTACATCCCATTTCCATGGTAGGAGGTGTAAAGCTAGGGTAGAGTCTGTTCCTGTTGGTTTCCATGGAGAGACAAAGTGTTTTTTGAAAATTCCACCTAATATGCAAAAGCAAACATCATGAAGAAGAGTTTTAGTTTAAACCCTGTTCAATGCAGTGCATAAGATTTCCAATTTTCTTGTTTAAAAGTTTAACTATAGGTCTTGTGGCTATTAAATGCTAAAAAATCACTGTGTCAGGAGCTCCTTTGCTTTGGATGTTGTCCTATGTGAAGAGGTCATAAAATTGTACAATATTTTTTCTAATTTTCAATGTTCTTCATTTAAAATGTGATTTTTTTTTCTTAAAAATGAGATGCTGAAAATTTCATTCATCACTGTAATTGTTCATGGAGTATTGATTGATTTTGAGGCTGAGGCTAGCAGGTGGTGACAAATACTGTACAGGTAACGTGCTGTGTAGTGGAGATCAAAAACTATGCTGTATGAACTGTTTCAAAAACTCTTGGTTCCTAGACATTTTGGGGTTTAGGGGAAAGGTGAAATATTGGTGGAGAGGCAGATCAGTTCTTGAACCTGAGAGGTGAACTATCTGGAATTGTTAAGGAAACCACTGAATCCTTGTGCTCGTAAGGTCATCAATGTAGGGGAAAAAATTGGATAAATGAAGCTTCATCCTCATCCCTTGTTCTGGCAAAAAAACCCAAACTGAAAACTGTGAAATAACACAGAAACAGAATCTTTCTTAAATCGGGAGCTCTTGTATGGCACTTCCCAAAAAATGAGAGCATCTGGTAAAAGTTATGGAGAGCTGAGCACTGGCTGGTTTTTTTCATACATCTCTGTCCTTTCTTTGCCTGCTGGTACTCGTTCTGTGTGTACTAATGTGAACAGTATTCTTCATATAGAAGAATATAGTATTCATAGAGTATTCCTCTATTCTTCAATTGGGTGTCTTGAGAGTGCAATAAGTATTTGAGGACAAAATCAGGATGGTGTTACTTATTGTTCGTCTTTTTCATACTTTTCACCCATCCAGTCAAAGAAGAAGTAGAAAGCTCATCTCACACCAGCAGCTAACTCAGATGAGACTTCCAGACACAGATGGGTTTCTAAAACCCGTGTGTGAATAAAGAAATGTTTTCTCAGACAGCGGGGCTGATTCAGGGGTGATTATGACTAGCAAAGATTCTACATGATAGGTAATTAATTTGCAATCTGAATGGATTTATCCAGAATTTTGCAAAATTGAGATTTTTATTCATACCTTATCAAACTTGTCCAAGCTGTCAGCAATGAAAAAGTTTCAGGGTTTATGATGACCATACATGCTTTTCTCCCAACAGATTATTAGAGTTATGAGAAAAGTCACATTTATCTTGGATGCTTGCTAAACAAACACTGTACATTTCAGAAAGGTTTCTGAAAAGCCAGCTGAAGCCAAAAAAAGGGGAAAAAAAGAGTGTGGGGGAGAAAGGAATCCTGACTTACTTCTGGAGACATTTTAGAGATGAGATATAAGGAACAGAGCATGTAGTTTTTCTGAAGATGAAAGTAGGAATCCAGTAAAGAGTAAAAAGTCTGATCTTTTGTCTTAAGAATCACATGATGCCTCTCAAGTTGCAGCATCTTTTTATTGAATAGTTTCTTCTTATCACCTATTTTCCATTATTTCTCCAGTTATCAAAAGCTTTTTTGGCAGTCCAGCTGTGTTCCTGTTTCATACGGGTCTTTCTTCTGCCTGTTCTGTCCAAAACATTCCTTAGTTTTGAGTTCTTAAAAACTTTGTGTGGTGGAGTGCTCCCTGTGCAGGGAAATGGTTTCACCTTATCAGCAATATAAGATAGCATGGCGGATACATCTTAGAAAATATTAAGACAAACTGATGAAAATATAATAATGTGCAATTTTTTAATGTATTTAAGTGGTAACTTTAGTAAGATTCACCAATATTTATCCAATCTTTCTTTGTTGTCTGTCTTACAGCTACATGTTATCCAAAATGCAAAAATGGAGGAGAATGCCTGCGACCTGGAAAATGCAGATGTCCTCCTGGCTATGGGGGTAGATACTGTCATAAAGGTAAGACCCAAGGAGGCAGTAGCTTGGGAAGACAAAGAGTTTGAAAACAGGCTGAATTTATTTAGGATGCCTCAAGTCCTGGTTCTAACACACTTTGAAATAATGACCTTAATTCTGTTAATCTCTAACCTTACTATCAAGACATGCATGGCCTATAGGATCTGCATGCTTGCAGGAGGATGGGATGGAGTACATGTGCTGAAATGTGTTGTGAGAATCTGAGTGAGTTTTTTGCCTTGGAAAATACCCTTTTTTGCTATGTAAATATTCCATTTAGCTCTATAACAGAATCTTTCTAAATATTTTATTGAGATGGCTTGTGTAGATACATATTTCTGCATTAAGTGGTTGAAACTTTCATGTAATATGTACAAGATGGTAACATTGAGGGCCAGTCACAGGATGTGTGTGGCAATGTATTGTTGAGAGGTAATGGACGATGACAGAGAAGGAGTAGCAAAGACCTGTTTTGATGGTTTTGTGAAGTCTATTGAATATATGCATGGATTGGAAAAGGCAATCCAAGAAAACACTGTTGTACATGTACAAACTTGTGGTGTGGTGCAATGTGCTATTACAGAATCTCACAAAATCACAGTCTAGGCAAGGTTGGAAAGGACCTCTGGAGGTCATGATTTCTAAGCTCCCTGCTCAAGCAGGACTATCTAGGCCAGCTGCTGAGGGCCATGTCTTCATGGCTTTTGAATATCTCCAAGGACAGAGACTCCACAATTCTCAGGGCAAACTGTAGCAGCATTTGGTCACCCTCTCTGTGAAACCTGCTGATGATTTCCTTGTCCTTAATGTGGCTGGAAATGGTTTCCAGCATCAGTCCTTGTATTACCTCACTAGGAGCTGAGGTGAGGCAGACCAGCCTGTAGTTCCCTGGGTCCTTCTTGCCCTTCTAGAAGACTGGAGTAATATTTGCTTTCATACAGTCCTCATGCACTTCTCTCTGTCACGGTGATTGATCAATGCGGGATCATTAGTTGGTCTGAGTGATCCCGAAAAAGGTTGGAAAGTCTCCGTTCCCAGCCCAGCGCTTAAAGAAGGAGTCAGGGCTCTTCATTTCATGGTCTCAAGGTTGTTTATTATTTCTTATCTATAAAATTCTTTCTCCTGCCCTGACGAGGTCAGCTTAGCAGGATCGTCTGAGGCATTCTCCTCCCCTGACGAGGCAGTGTCGTCTTTTATACTAAAAACTATGTATACAATATTTACAATTACTCTCCAATGCCCATCACCTATGTTAGACAGTGAGCCTTTACTCTAAACCAATCTGTGAGTTCCAACATCACCGAGAAGATGGATGCCAAGAAGAAGAAGAAAGACCACGAGGTCGGGGCCTGAATCCTCCATCTTGTCTCCCAAACCCCCCTGTATCAAAATCCTAAAATCTACATTTTTCACCCTGTGAACAAACCATTCAAACCTAAGGGATTCCCATGTCCCCACAAACAGGTGGCAGATCCCTAAAAGGGTCAAAGTCAAGCCACCAGGTGCTTTTGGCAACATTCCAGGACCTCCGAGCCCCCCCAAGGGTTCTCGGTAGCTCTGAACATCTCAGAGGGATGTGCTGAATTCCCACAGATCAAATGCAATCAATATTAACTTATATTGTCTCACAAAGTAATATGCAAACAAACAGTGAAGAACTTCTCCAGCTGTGCTGGGTTTGACTTGCATGTCCTTGCATGTTCAGTATTTGTTCCAAAAAATCTGTTAGCTGAAATTGTGCTCAATACTTGTAGTTGAACAAGAGATTTGGATATTTTATCTCTAAATTATCAAGCAGACATCCAAACTGTCCATATTTACAGTGAAGGATAGTTGTTTTTCTTCAATACAGTGGAGGTGGCATAGAGTATACATTCATGCTTGTGAAAGGAAGCATTTGATTGTACAGAACAGTGATTGTGCACTCCACATTTGATACCAATCATATGTCTGGCCTAAATAACGCTTCATTAATGAGGCCTTCGGGGCTTTGATGTGTAGAACAATTCTGAAATGAAGAGGCTAACTCAAGTATTAGCCCTTTGAGAAGCACTGCTTGACTTATAGTCATGGTTTCATTTGTCAAAGTAATATCCTCTTCTCTTCTTCCTCTTGTTACATGTAGGTCCTGTCAGGTAAGGAAATACATTAATCCTTCACCACACATTGTTGGCTTACCAAGTGTGATTTGGCAAGTTTGATATCAATATGCATGTTGTTAGTTCCTGTGGTGTAGCTGATGAATGGTGGTGTTACTGGTGAGAAGTAGAATGGTGCCTTGCCCTGAAGAGTTGAAATTTTAGTTTTTGCAGATGTGATAAAACAAGTAGTTGATGCCAGAGGAGCTGTTTAAAGACAATTATCTGAAGTCCTATGCTGCTTCTGAAATGCCCAATGTATGCTGTGTTCCACAGTAAGCTGTGAAGGAGGCTGTCAGAATGGTGGAGAATGTGTCTCTGTCAATGGAGTCGTGAAGTGCCTTTGTGCTTCTGGCTGGACAGGATCAAGATGCCAGGAAGGTGCGTGTCTACATTCATGCAAATATTTATATTCATTCTAAAACTGCAGTAACAAAAAAAATTTAAATGTATTAATGGAAATGTCATTGCATTACTACAGAAATGAGTGACCTACATTATGGGTACTTACACAGGTAAAATAATGTGAAAATATTTTGCATTAAGGTGTACAACTGTTCACCTTTAAACCAAGATTCATAACACAGAACCTTTTTTTTTTTCCATTTCCATGGTCCTGGAAATGCTTTTGGAGTTATACCAGTTGAATATCTGGCCTAGAAGAAAATGTATTTTGCCATTTTGACTTGTATCATCCTGAATCTTTCATTCTGTCAGGATTCTTTTACATCAGTTTTATAAATCTTGCTGACTTACCCATTCTTTTTCTTGTAGCAATTTGTCCTCAAGGTTGTCGGAATAATGGAGCTTGTGTGGCTCCTGGGATTTGTAGCTGTCCAGCCGGATGGGTCGGTAGAGCATGTCACTTAGGTAAATGACTTCTGACATTTTTCATTTATCCTTTCCTCTGCTTGTTTGATTTACCAATCAAAGGGTTCAAATCTTCAGGGCCTAACAAAGCTTCCAGGGAAAGTATCTTAGAATAATAGCTGAGAGCTGCTTCCACATACTGGGGCTCTTGCAAGTATGTACAGGGAGTAGATGGCTGTTCAGTTTGGTCAGAAACACATAACTTTTTCACTTTGAAAGAGATTCAGATTTTGGTTGTCACCAAATTAACTACTGGGTATGTTTTGTTGGTATTTCTGAAATATTGTTAGTAAACTGAGACCCCAGTATAAGGAACTGAAAATTATAGAACTACTATTGCTACTGGTGTGGGTTAGAAGCTTTGTTAAATTTTATAGACATGTAAAATTTAAACTTGCTTCTCACTTTGAGGATAAGTTGATAGAATCAACTCCGTGTGTTCTTAGAACTCTGAAAGCTGCCTGTAATCAGGATTGGTACTGACACTCTTGCTGAACAACCACTTCCATTTTCACAAACTTTGATTCACAAAAGCAGGTGATTAGAAAGTCTTTAATCTTCGCTTCTTGAGCCTTGTATGTTTGTAACAGCACTGGCCTGGTGCTAAAGGCAATAATCCTGAGACTGCAAAAGGCAAAGGTTTCTTTTTTTGCTCCCTGGGAGTCTGAAAACTCATGCAAACATTGGTTTTGAACTGGATATTGTGGGTTCAAAGTCTCTGGATTAAGTCCTCTGCATCTGATATTTTCTCATGGCTGTGGGCATGGCTGTGGCACTAAATTAGCTCGTGTTCATTCTTCTACAGTATTGATGGTCCAGCAAACATTAACAAGTAGTATTTTAATATTCCCATTGACCATCAAAATGGTTTTATATTCATCAGTGTATTGAGATAGAGGGTGATATTAAAAGCCAAGTGTGGGAGTTGCAGAGAACTTAGAGAATACTTAGCTCCCTGCAGCTGCAGTAATGGCAGGTTCTTAATGTCAAAATAATCAGTTCCCAAACTAACTAGATTTGCACCAAGTTTGACTTCTTTTGTGTACATGCTCATACATAAATTGCAGCCCCTGGCTTGTCAGCTGAACTGGTGTGTAGCAGGGGACAGCTGAAGTTGTGCCTAGGCAGCCCTCCTCTGCTCTTGTGGGGCACTACGTGAGACGCTGTTAGGATGAGGTGACTGTTTCCTCATGGATGTGGATCCAAGCACTGGCTTCACTAAGTTTCAGCAGGAATTTTTATTGTTCTCTTACTTTTATGGGGGCATTCATCTCAAAAAAAGCCTGTGCCTTAAAGAACAGAAATTATAGTATTTTAAAAGGGAAATGGAGCATGAATAAGACTAGACGTACTGTGCCTGTATTCCAGTGAAGGCCACAATGCCATAAATTGAGAGACATTGCTTTTCAGTTCTTCCATTATGCTTTTATTTATACTGTCCCAGTGCAGTCACCAGGGAACAATTCTGCTACTGCAGTGAGACAAAAAGAAAAATGATCCTGTGTTGTGCTGAAGATATGCTGTGTATCTGGTGTCTCATTTCAGCTGTGTGCAAACTGCCCTGCCAGCACGGAGGGAAATGCATCGCTCCAAATGTGTGTAGATGTCGACTGCCATACTCTGGGCCACAGTGTACAAAGAAAATGAAGGAATGAAGCCACTTCAGCCAAGATAATCTGCATTTCTGCATTTTTTTTAACGTGACTATACAGAGAGGAAGTCTGCAGCAGTGGGGGACCTTAAAATAAACATGGTAACTTGGTTTCAGACAGCTTTTTGTCCTCACTATATTAAGTACATGCTTTTCTATATGAAAGAAGGTATTGCTGATTGTAAGAAAGTTGTTACAAATATCCAACTGTGCGCAGTGTACAACACCTTTTCTCATTTTTTCTTTACAAGCAAAAGTATTATTCTTGATTGATACACTTGAAATAAAATTTTCCTCAAATCAAGTCAGAATAGATCTATGCTCTTCTTTTCAATTTTTCTCCCCTTTGACTAAACTTACTGTGTTATATAATTACATTTTTTTAAAAGCACATGAAACAAAAAGCCCTCAATTCACATCATCAGAAGTGAATGCTAGTTCAAAAATAATTTGCCTTGAGATTAAACAGTTGCAAGAAGAAACTTGCAGAGTTTGCATCTTCCTGGAACATTACCAAACTGCAAAGCGTCTTATTTAAATCATGGTTATCATTTTATGTCTGCTTCCTGTCCCTCCCCCTCCAATCTGATCTGGATCTCAATCAGCTAAACAGTATTTTAAAAAAAACCCAACAACTAGCACTCCCCGACCAGTTTTTGTTCAGTCAGTTCTGCTGTTATTTTCTAAAAGCTTAATCCATGCTGATACTCTGAGAGTTCTTATCTTGACTACTTCTAAGGTCATATTATCTGATCATCTCTCAACATCTAATTATTTCTTTTCCTTACCCCAGTGAGACAGGGAAATGATTTTTTCTTCTAGTGACATTGATAATTCTATGCTATTCAAGACTGTGTTATTCTGGGAGCAGTATAATGAGAGGCTGCAGACTAGCAGTGAGGAAAAGCACAAGATTTGTGCCTGTCACAAATCACATGTGTAGGGGATGTTGTAGTTGTCTTCTGGAGATGTTCCTGTTTGGCTTAATTTAGATTTTGCAGCCTTTTGAATGGGCTACAGAATGGACTGAGTCCCCTATGTTCATTGTTCCTTGTCTCATTTGTGCGTTTTTTGTATGGCACTGTTGAGGAAGGCTTTGCCAAAACATGCAAACTGAATCAGTGAACTTTCCAAATGATGCTCAGATCAGTTTTTTTTTTTTTGAGGCATTGATTTTCATTGTCTTCTAGATGAAACTGGAAATTTTTTCTCTGTGTGTGTGAGAATTTTAGCTATGCATTACTTTTTGTTGGAACAACATTTTAACTGTGTTTAACAACCAGAACATGTAGCTCTCATGGGCAGTGACTTAGGTTTCTCCTGGGATTACAAGCCACTGAGCAAAGAGGCAAAGGTAATGGGGTCTTCTCAGTCACCAGTCTTCTCTACAAGAGGGTGCCCAAGTGTGCAGAGGGCAATTGAAAGGCAATGGTTTAGTTCCTGAGACTCCTGTTTCCTGTTCTGAGCAATTGCATAGTTGAGCTTTCTCCTGTACTTGCTTTGGAGGCTGCTGCCTTTGGTTCAGAGGAAACCTGCTGCAGAGATGTGAAGGATTTCCTGCAGGGACAGGGCACAACATAAGAAGAATGCACATTTTTCTGTGCTGCTTTTGTTGGGATACACTGGCTATTTCACATCTGCTGGTGAAAATGTGGTTCTCATGTGTGGAACAAGATGGTTTCATCAACAGTTCTGAAGTTTTATGATGATGATGATGATGTAATTCTGTGTCACAGTCCACTACATCATACCATAATTTAGAATTTCAGGATTTAGGCTGATATTTATTATATAATTATAGGCATTATGATATTATAATATATATATATATTATACCTTAGGTGACATAATGTTTGCCGAGGAATGAATGGGAAAAAAATTACTTGCACCAGACCCAAAATTTAGAATAAATAATCAGTACTATGTAAATACAAAGAAGCATAATATCTCAGTATTATTCCCAAAAAGACTGACTTCTACTAATAAAGACAAAAGTGACAGTAATAGTGACTAGAAGCTGGAAGAAATATTGGCATTGTCAGGAGCAAGAGACCAGAAGCAGTCGTTGAAAGATCTGTAATTTGTGTTTCTGAACAGGCCAAAACAAATGCTAATTTAGTTTCCTGTTTAGAAATTATTGAAGTAAGCAGTAATTTGATGCCACACAGAATGCAATGGCGTATTTCAGAAATACTACTTGAACATAGCTCCATCTACTGGCTACAGTGTTCTTCATGGTTCTGGGTTTGTTTTTTTGGTTTTTTAAGAAATATTTCTGCTTATCATTCAATTAAACTTAAAGTGAGTTTAAAAGTGATTTTTCTAGTTAGTTTTCTAGTTAGTTAGAGTCGAACAATCTTAGAATGTGTTATTAATGACAATCTGTGTCCCCAGATTATTATTTCCAGAGTTAAACATACTAAAAAGACTAAAAGAACTGCCAGTAATTCTTGTCTTTTGTTTGTTTTCTGCTCGCTGGAGGATTGAACACACTAGTTAGAACATGGAAGTTTTTGGAGATAGCGATGTCTTCCTGTGGGGAGGTAAGTATGGAGCTCAAAGGTCAAGAAAAGCAACACAGAACATGCTAGCTCCCTTATTAGAGCTAACTGTAACAACACCTTATACAAATACTCTGGTTTTTACTAGAACAACTGTAAAAATTTTAGGGGTATTGCAGTGGTTGCATTTTTGATACTCTGTCTTTCTAGAGTGTGCATGGAAAGGTGAGGTGTTTCTTCTTTTTAGTTTACTTACATGTACATTTTTAGTAATGTTTTCTCTTCTGTTCAAGTGCTCCTGGCAAGAATGGATTTACTTGGTTTAGCTGTAAAATACCATTTGCTAGCTAAACTGAGTGTGGAGGGATAGAATGTAAGAAAATTGTGCAGAAGGTAGTCTCACACCTGAGGAGTTGCAGCTCGGCTAATCACCAAAGATTAGGAACAGCCCTGCCCTTACTAGGCCACAGCTGTGTCCAATAAGAAGAGTGCTACAAAAGAGTTGGTTAGCTAGTTGAGAAGAGGGATGGAGATTATTTGCTGTGCTCTGAAGAGAATTTAAGGCTGAGAAGGAGGAAGAAGAAAGAGAAGTAGTCAGTGCTGTGAGGAGCTGCACATAAGAAATCACTGAGAAGGTATGGAGCTTTGCAATAAGATGATAACAACTGAGCTGTGGGCAGAAGATGGTAAAATGACCTGATATCAGCACATGACACCTTTAAATGACAGAAATTGCATAAACAACTTTAATTACTAGCAAAACTTTCTGACCTCTACATTTGGGTTTGTATGTGTACCCCAATGTTACACTTTGAGAATTTAAACTGCAAAATCTTCAGTTTGATACAAGTTGCTTTTCATTCCTCCAATCCTTCTCCCCACTCCAACATCCCCTAACTCTTTTGCAGGTTACAATTTCAGCTGTTCTGTTAACCTCTGTACACAAGCCCTCTATATAAATCCACAACTTGTTACACTGGGCAATTTTACTGTATTGTTGCCATGTGCTTTAAAATTACTGTGAGTTCTGTTTCATGTGTAATTTACTAGAACAACTGTAAAAATTTTAGGGGTATTGCAGTGGTTGCATTTTTGATACTCTGTCTTTCTAGAGTGCATGGAAAGGTGAGGTGTTTCTTCTTTTTAGTTTACTTACATGTACATTTTTAGTAATGTTTTCTCTTCTGCTCAAGTGCTCCTGGCAAGAATGGATTTACTTGGTTTAGCTGTAAAATACCATTTGCTAGCTAAACTGAGTGTGGAGGGATAGAATGTAAGAAAATTGTGCAGAAGGTAGTCTCACACCTGAGGAGTTGCAGCTCGGCTAATCACCAAAGATTAGGAACAGCCCTGCCCTTACTAGGCCACAGCTGTGTCCAATAAGAAGAGTGCTACAAAAGAGTGGGTTAGCTGGTTGAGAAGAGGGATGGAGATTATTGGCTGTGCTCTGAAGAGAATTTAAGGCTGAGAAGAAGAAGAAAGAGAAGTAGTCAGTGCTGTGAGGAGCTGCACATAAGAAATCACTGAGAAGGTATGGAGCTTTGCAATAAGATGATAACAACTGAGCTGTGGGCAGAAGATGGTAAAATGACCTGATATCAGCACATGACACCTTTAAATGACAGAAATTGCATAAACAACTTTAATTACTAGCAAAACTTTCTGACCTCTACATTTGGGTTTGTATGTGTACCCCAATGGTAGATTTTGAGAATTTAAACTGCAAAATCTTCAGTTTGATACGAGTTGCTCTTCATTCCTCCAATCCTTCTCCCCACTCCAACATCCCCTAACTCTTTTGCAGGTTACAATTTCAGCTGTTCTGTTAACCTCTGTACACAAGCCCTCTATATAAATCCACAACTTGTTACACTGGGCAATTTTACTGTATTGTTGCCATGTGCTTTAAAATTACTGTGAGTTCTGTTTCATGTGTATGATGGACAATGTAGTAACAAAACAGTTTCAACTAATCACATAATAACTGGACAGTTTTGAAGTAGCTATCTGGCATTTTGCATGTACTAATAATTTTTCTGCATCATGTGCTTGCTGGAAAATAGCAAAAATAGCACAGCTTAGCACTGAGCATTTTTAGCTACTGTAGCAAAACTCTGGATGTGCTTTTGTTCACACAGCTTGCATTTGGAAAATATAAAAGAAATAATTTCTGCCTTTAAAGCCATTGAAAATAAACAGCAAACACTAAGAATTATAATAAAAAACCCCTTTATTGAGCCTGAAATCCTAGAAATGCATATATATGTATTGATTACATTTTGTGAGTGAAGGATTGCACAAACTCATTAACAAAAGTACTATTAGCAGTGCTCCAGACAGATGTTATGTTTCTTTTTTGCACAGTACCTCTGTAACTGACACATGGAACAGCAGTGATTACAATAAGAGATTATGATATTGGTGTGTTTGTACTCTAAAAACTTCCTCAGTACCTTGTGTATCCAAAACACTTCCAAGAGCTAGTCAGATTTTGTTCATCAACATCTTTGTGAGATGTGGGAAAGGAAATGTTCAAGAGGACCAAGAGGAGTAGGTTTTAAATAATGTAATGGTTCCCAGATCATCAGGCTATCAGCCACATCGATGCTTGATTGAAAGAAACTAAGGAAACACCAAAATTTAAAATGCAAGTGGGAAATTGGACCTTTTTTAAATACACCAGTCAGGCACTTGGAAATCCATGAGGTATCATTCTGGAATGATGCTAAGCTCTCAAAATGCCAGCTTACTTTGCAAGATGATTTAAAAAACTATCAAAAGGTAAGGAGAAACCTAGGCACAGAGCTGCTAACAGCTATGATTTGGTAATTAGCATCCCAGAATGGCAGTAAATGGCAAAATTACCTCTATTTTCTTCCTGTTCAAAATTAGTGCATATAAGCTGAATATTCCTCAGGAGAACGGGAAGTCATGATGTTTATTTTTGGCTTAAAAAGCCAAAGTGGTAAACTTCAATGTCTCAGCTAAAGGTATGTTTGTGTCTATAATGTTTGTTATGGCAGGAGCTGAAATGTCTTTCTCAGCTCTAGGATAGCATAACAGTCCTCTGTAGGAATTTTATTTTTTCAAAAACCATCTGGCAGCTGGTAGGTGCTAACAGTTCATTGGAGCAATTGGTAATGGAAAAAAATCCTCTGTGGAGTCTTTACAAATACTTTCTGACATGGTGAGTATGGATGGCATGATGTACAACAAATTTCTCCTCTTATTAGTTCCTATTTTAAGAATCAGTATTGCTGAAAACATTGTTAAATTCTCTAAGTGTCTTGGGAACAAAATTTCCTCATATTACTGACTGCCATCTCACACAGGGGCACAAAAACCTTACAGGAATAATTCAGTAGCTGGCTCTTCAAGTTTGAAGTGATCTAAGTAATGAAGTCAAACCAGAAAAGTTAGGATCTGGCTTCTGGCTGCAAAGGCTTGTCATAGATAAATCAGAGTCATTCTGCATCTGGCTGGCTGTTAACAGTGCAGGAGGCTTGCCTTCATTGCTAGTAGCCCAGACTCAGTTCTGGTTTCCCCTCCTTCCTTGCTACTGGCTTGTTGTTACAACAAAACCGATGGAAATACATAACAAGGAAAACCAGTTCTGTTTTTCCTTCTGTGTGCAGCCAAATAATATCTATGTAAACAGTGTTTGTAAACAGGAGGTACCATTCACAAGTGCAGAAGTGCTGCCTTCCTTGCTAGAGTCATCCAACAGCTGCTACAGTCTTGTTCCTTCAACAGCAATTCCATAGTCCAGTTGAATAAACTGTAGGATTTTGGGCTCAGACATCCCATCTGGGAATTCAATGAAGACATCAGAGGCTGTGGGGTTTGTACATGAGGTAGCAAAAATTACAGGAATATACATATGTTTTAATGACTATAAGATGGTTGTTTTGAAGCTCATCAGCGTTTGTGATTAATATGAATCTTTTAAAATAAGGCTTCTGAATATTCCTTTCAATTAAATGACTCTGTAATTGCCTTCAACCCTTTTGCTATTTTCAAGTCTCATACATCCATGCAGCATTGCAATTGAATTGCCACACTTCTTCAACCACGATGTCTTTGTACCTTGGAGAGAGGAAACAAATATTAAAACCAGACTTTAATGAGGCAACCCGTTATTATGATTAAGTTTATGAAACAATTTTAATGAATCTCTGCTTGCCTGATATGCAGAATGAAAACATTAAATGAAACTTGGGCTTATAGTTTTTTTGTTTCATTAAGAAAATGTGCCATTTGATCAATATATGATACCGCACTGTCTGACAATATGTACATTTTTTAGACTAAAAATAGACAAACTCAATGCAGGCCATATTTATGAAAGTCTTTAAATCAAAATTATTTCTCTCTTTGGGTGACATTTTGGAAATCCATATTACAAACATTACAGTCTTATTGATGTAGGATGGGTAGTTGCATACTTTAAAAATATGTATGAGCATTTCTTTGTTTCAGTTCCTGAAATAAATTTACTGAATCTCTCAATTCTGCTGGCAGCACAAATGTGTCTAAATACACTGAAATTAAAAGATGAGAAACACCATAGTTATGCAAGAGGAGCAGAATTCTTTTACTTCAGACATCAGAAAACAGTTGTAACAAAATATTTAATCAAATTACTTCAGTGAGTGAGCACTGGCACTCAAGCAAGGGAATCCAACAGAAAATTGCATGACAAAACAGAGAAATGGTAATCATTCCCTCTGATACAAAAAAGTAAAGTTATTCCCAAGTAACACTTGATGAACTGACTGGCAGTGCAGTTAGTTGGGAAAAGATCAGGGCTTGACTTGATGCATGCTAAGAAAGTCATCAGTATGACACTCTTCCTGAAAATGAGGCCAGATTCTGGAAAAGAAAATAGTGGTTGGTGTGAGGAGGATAGTTATCAATTCCTACTGCATGACAAGAGACAATCAGCTTAATTTGAAACAAAGGAAGTTTGGCACTGAGAACAATTCTGTAAGTATTAGAACCTAAAAATTATTGGAAAAGCTCTTAGAAATTCCAATAATTTTCCCTTGCTGCAGAGTGAAAAGAAGTCAGACAAAATACACATTTGGTGTATATCATGCTGCTTCACTGGACACAGGTGCACTAGTTAATTAACTCCCAAACCACTGTATTGTGATGGTGCCTTGGCTCTACATGTACCTCAATTTTCTTCCCACAGAGGACTCCAGTATAACCTGGACGACAAGAGCACACGTTGGGCAATACACATTTGCCTCCAAACAGACACTTCTGGTTGCACACAGCTAAAACAAGAGAGGTACATATAAGGCTTTATTCATGGACACATCTTGGTGAAGGAAAAGTGGATGCTATCTCTACTTACTCTGTTTGCTATAGGAATCAAGACCTTGGAAGGTATTTTCACAGGGTAACACCCCTCAGCATAAGGACACTTAAAGGTCATGTGGAGCCAACAGTGTTCCTATGTCTATCCCATCTCCCTTTTGCTTTGATGCAGATTTAATGTGGGAACATGATGAGGGCGTAAATGAGACTGAGCAAAGAACATGAGCAAGGTGGCTTTTGGCACATCTTGCTATTTCAAGTGATCACAATGGCCTCTCAGGGCTTGTGCAGCAGCATACAGCACTGGAGTAAACCAACACATACTGCCACACTTGCTCCCAGAGTGCCATCAGAGCCTGCAGGGCTTCAGAACTGGCAGAGCCATCTCTACTCTATCCTGCCTTTGACACAGATGTGGATAAACTACATCCAAGGTATAGGAGGAGTTCTCTGCACTGTGCATGGCTGAAGCATTCTGAGCAGCATAGAAGCAAGAGGCTTCAGGTTCCATCATTCTTACGTGTTTGACACTGGGATCCTTCCCACTGTGGAGGACAATGACAGGTACTCGGTCCAATACACTCCCCACCATTCTTACATTCCTGAAGACAGATTGCTGCACAAACATCACCAAAAAGCTATGGTTAAATCCTAAGTGATTACATTGAGTTATTATTCAGATTTCAGGATGCTCTCACAAGAGGTGGAGTGTTTTCACACACAAGCACACAAGTCACATCATCTTCACTCAAATATGTGTCTAAGGCCAACAAGACATTAAAGAAGAGAGACAACTAGAAACAAAAAGCCCTACAACCAAAACCCACGTTCAGAGGTTCTGTTGTGTCACAGACATTCACAAAAGCCTGAAATACTGAATTAGGGGAGGACTATTAAAGAGCTTTATTTTTTCCAAATTTACCTTTCTAAAGCATACACCTTGGTGAGAGATCTTTTGTCTGTCATTCACTGAACACCCAATGAATCAACTCAAGAATATTTGATCCAAAGTTATTTTCTATGACCCATTTGTCTGCACATTTGTCCCTGCTTATTAAGCCATTATTTACCCCACAATTATTTCCATTCATTAATAGCTGATTATTTGATAATCAAATCTCTCCTCCACAGTGTCCAAGAATATCTCATCCCTGTAAATACTGGTAATTTTTTTTTTTAAAAAACAACCCCTTTCCAATAATTACAGAAAGTCATACAGGGAAATCTATTTTTCCTCTGTGCCATTAGAGAGCTTCTTGCCCACATCAGTTCTTAAGCCTCGAGTGGGTACTCTGACAGACACTAACACTTTAGCCATCCTCATGCTGATTTTCATGCAGACTGTGCTTTTATCCATGCTGACACAATTTATTTATGCACCACCAATATATTTCTTAAGATAAAATGTGACCTACAGATGTGTAACCATCACAGTCCAATTTATACCTGCCCTAAAGAGCTTATGCTCACTGCATAATTTATTCACATCACATCCAACTGTTTCCAGTTTTCCAATATTTCACTGAACTTTTTTTTTTTACATCTGGTTTTTTGTCCTACAGCACTAACTGGATTTCTTTCACTTTTTGACTCATCTCTTTGCAGAAATGCCAACATTTTTATTTAGACAAGAATCCAGAAAGAAACAAATAATATTTGCTATACAAGGATTTCACAGATATTTCAGTACAATGATTTAGCCTAAGAACTGCATGAATCCATCCTAAATTTTGTTACCAAGATATAGACTATTGTTTTTTCAATGTGTAAATATTCTTTCTTTGGCACTAACTTTGTATTACTTGCATGGGCAGAGTTGCCCTGAGTCTCATATTACTTTTAAGGTATGGTTCTCCTGGTAACTACAAGGTACTTACGAGTGTTACATCTTTGTCCTCTCCATCCTGAAGGACAAGAGCAAATGTTTGGGCCTACACATCTTCCTCCATTCATACACCTTGGCTCACAGACACCTTAAAATCAAAAACATCTGCTGTTTAACACATTTAACTGACTACACAGTAATTTATTGTTTAGTTTTGGATCACAGGAAGATTTTAAGACTGGCTTACTTTTTTCACATCTTCTGCCTGTGTAGCCATCAGGACAAGTACAGACATTATTTCTCATGCAATGACCACCGTTCTTACAAGGAGGGCTGCAGACAGCTAAAAGGTACAAACAGGAGGAAAAGGCTGTAGTCTGCATTTTGACTTAGTGATATACTTTTGGAAAACAAGAGTGCAACACTAAGATTCTGAAAGCTTGTATGGACATTCAGTGCTATCAGGCCTGCCTTGTAAAAATCATATTAATATGGTTTGGTGTAACAATCAATAGTAAAGACAAAATTAGATAAAAAGGAGTCAAGGCTGGCAACTGTATGTGTACAAAAGTAACCAGACTACACATAACATACAATGGAATGGGATGAAAACTGCTTAAATGTTGACTGCAATACAAGAATAATTTTGAGTCTTCATTCTCCTTGGACAGTTGTTGAATCTGCCATACAATCTAAAAAATAATATAATCTCTGTTTTATACCACTTCTCAGGTACATAATGTGATTATAAATTTTGTGTCTTAATGTTTTCTAACAGATTTCCTCATAATGTCAACTAAGGAGTGGGGAGAAGAAAAAAAAAATTACCATTCTGACAATGGGCACCAAAGAATCCATGTGGACATAGGCAAACATCTGGCTTAGTACAGGAACCACCATTGAGACACACAGGATTACACATTGCTGCAGAAATAGAGTCAGGAAGAGTGGGAAGCATGACAACCAAATAAAGTCTATAAAATATGTGTTTCTGTTTCAAGAACAGGAATTAAACACCTAAGATAACTGAAGGTCATTCCCAAAGAATCTTTACCCCAAATTAAAGGATCAGCATAAGACTTCCCAGAGATGCTGCTGGCAGCAGAACTAACATGCAGAGACTCAGGAGAGTGTGGGGGCTGCACACTGCTGCCATCTGAGCCATGCAGTTCCAAATTTCAAACAATGGGAGGTCCTATGGACGCTCTCCCAGGAGCAGGGAAGCTGCAGGGGTGTTACCTGTGTTGCAGGTAGGTCCGTACCAGCCAGGTTTACACTGGCAGGTGTCCGGAGTGAGACATTCGCCACCATTTTCACAGTGCCTGTTGCAAACCACTGCCATACAAGAAAGTGGGCAAAAACATAAGGCACAGCAGGAGACAGGGGTGGGAGGACAAGAAAGAGATACATCACAAATTATTCTCGATTTGGTTTTCAGTTCTTTCCCAAAAATTATCACTGGAAGTAACATACAATTCCGATTTGAAGAGGAATTGCTGAACAGAGTAATCTAGTCTCAAACCCATAATAGCAAACATAGATGACAAAGGTAAATAAAATGTCTTTCCATGCAAATATCCATGAGCTGGTTATATTAGTGTTAAAAACATAGACACTTAAATAAAAATTCTAAACCAAATGAGAAATGTAATACTGAGATAAATGGACTGTGTTACGTGATGCAAGAGCAGCTGTGTGCACATAAGAACATGAGACTGACAAGCAAAGACATTAAAATATGTCTGGGGAAAACCATGAATCACTTCTTCAGGAAAACATCTCATTCTCTTTAGTACTCCTTCACAAAGAGCAGCAATTTTTTGTCAGAATTGAAATTAGAACAGGAAAAACTGAAAACAAAAAGTCCTGGGATTTGAGGAAGAGACAAAGGATTTTCTGAATTCAGGGTCAATAAAGCAATAGTACATTCAGGTGAACAATACAGAAACAGCATGTCTAAATTTGGATTCTCTGAAGGATACAAATTACCCATATAAAATCTACCCAAAATTTGGAGCTGCCAAATTGCAGCATGCATGCATGCATGATTTCATATGTCAAAGACAATTTATGTGAGACAAAGTAATCCCAATCTTTCAGCTATAATCACAGCAAATTTTTCAATTTTCAGGCCAGGTGAAAGGAAAAAAGATACCATAATGTGGTTCTGAAATCAATTTTCCTGTATCCTAGTCTTTCTGACACACCAGCTTCTGAATGTACCCCAGTATCTAATCAATCTGAGCTAACAGAAGTTAAAAAGCTATCAGGACATATGAAACATCTGTGTGTTTTTCTAAAGGTAATATCACATACACAATCTACTAATTTTTTTCATGTTTGTGAATAATAAAATATAAACTATTTGCAGCTTTTATAGTGCATTATGTTTTCACAGTTATGTGCAAATATTACCTGATGTTTAAAAAGCCCAGGTATGGGAACCTTCAGAGGCACAGGTATTATGTCATTTGCTAGCATTAGACAGAAGGCATAAAAATTTTAAACCATAATTTGCTTTCTTGCTTCTGAAGAACAGGAAAAATACCATATATCTTTCTCTTATTCTCTTTTGCTTACTTGTATCACATCTTGGTCCCACAAAACCATATGGGCAGGTGCAGAGATTTCTGGCCAAGCAGGTGCCTCCATTTTGACACGGTGGTTTACAATGTGCTGCAGATAGAGAATTAAGTTCAAGGAATTGCCTCTAGAAAAATGCATGGACTGGTTATGCTTTATAAAAAATGAAATGTTAGTAACTGCCAGTGAGCAAAAAACTGGAAATAAAATAAGGAGACATATGCAATGCCTTTTGACAGGAATAAGTAACATGAACAACTTCAGCAGTACAGAGTCCCAACATTGGTGGTTACCTTGAATAAAAGAAAGCTGACACAGTTTCCAGACAGTGCTTCCCATTCTTCAGGAGTGTTTAGCTTAGAGGCAACTACATTCACTGGTGAACTGCTCTACTTAATGTGAAAGCTAAATTTAGGAATATCCAACCATAAGCAACATTTAGAGTGTGTATCAAGAAAATCAGGACATACACCAAAATGTACTCAAGAGCTCTGTTAAAGTGACAGCAAAATGAAAACACCTTCATGCTGTCAGCATGAGCAGTCATGGGAGCTGTTCACAGCATCCTTTGGGTAGTTATGGATTTAAAAACAAAGACTGCTACGTTTACCTTCCTCACAGGTGGAGCCACTGTATCCAGGTAAACACTCACAGATGTTTGGCTTAATGCACTTCCCATGGTTTTTGCAATCAGGTCTGCATACAGCTGTAAAAAAAAAAATCAACAACACTCTGTAAATCATTAATTTGTGCCTATGAGTTACCACAGGCAAAATTAACATGCCATACTCACCAGCCTGACAGTTATGACCAGCATAACCAGGCTTGCATTTACAAATATTGGGCGCCACACACTCCATATTTTTGCCACAGGGTTGTCTACATCTTGCTGAAAGGCAAAGAGAAAACAAAGAAAGGAATAAGGTAAATGAAAGTGGCATTTCAGCACATTGTGTCTTGCCTAATGTAGTGAACAGATCACAGGGAATCCATGATGTCACTGCCCATAAATGCAAAGCCTAAGACACATCAGGAATTTTTAAGTGCATCCATACAACTAAAAGCCTGTAGGCTATGCCAATATTAATAATGAAAATGAGAACATTCAATACACCACACTTTTCACTGATAATACAGTAACAATATACTTGCAAATTATAAAGACATCTCAAGATTTTTTTTCTTCAAAGCATTTAAGTGCAATAATTTGCACTACCTCTGCAAGTGAAGCCATCTCCATAGTACCCATAAGGACAACGACCACACTTGACACTTCCATCCTGCCTTGGCTCACAGGGCACACCAGGAAAACAGGGTAAATCAGAGCAGGTCACTACTTTAGGAATCACTGTTTCACTCAATTCTTCAGGAAGCATTTTTGGTGGGACAGTGACTTCCACAAGGGTAAAAGGTAAATTACTTGCTTGATGCTTAGTTAATAAGTGCAGAACTCTTTGAGGATTTCCACCTTTGAATGCTTTGTTTGGCAAAGACTGTCCTTTGTTTATACTTGCTGTGCTGCTAGGGGAAGTCTTCCTGCTGCTCTCAAAATAGCTGAAGGCCTCAACTTGTGCCCTTGTTTTCTTCTCAGGTGATACAGCATGGCTCCTTGAAGATGCAGCCTTTACAGCATGTACTGAAGAACTGTTTTCCATGTCAGCAAGGTGACCATTGATGGTGCCTAGAGCATGAGCAGTGTTCCCACTAACCACAGGTTGTACAGAAACAATTCTCTGAGAATCAGGTGTCTTCCAGGCAGTGGTTGTTTTTACTGTGGAGGCTGGCAGCGTGCTGCTACCGAGCATTTCTGTAGAAATAAATCTCTTTGAGACATCTGTAGAACTGGGAATATAACCTGACATGCTTAAAATCTTCTCAAAGGATGATAGTTGAAAACCTACAGAATGTTAGAAAGAAAGAGGGATAAATATGTGAATACCATCAGATTTTTTTTCCCTTTGAGGGTGGGGAATGTTTTCTGAACAGATAAACATACAGCCCATTCATTCTGTCCTTCAGGAAATCTCTCCCTGTGCTATGTCAGAATGTAAGTATGCAGTAGAACCTAACTGGGAGAATTAGAGAAGATCAAGGTATTCTGATTACAACCTCTCCTGCCCTCACCATGGCCTTTTCTTGGCTGGAAGATAAGGATGAGGCACGATTTATAGGAGCAGAGATTTTCCCATATTAGGTCAATAAACAGATTTACTGTCAGCAGATTATCAGCTCCATATATTGCTTTCAACTAGGTAACTGAAAGAATTCAAAGAAAAATTATTGCATATGGTTCATCAGTGTGTCTAAGCACTAGAAGCAGAGATAAAACCACATGTATGTAGATGTTTATACATACTAATGCACCATGGACAATATTATAGGGGAATAAGCCACTAACTCATAGCACAAGTATTACTATTTTTATTCTTCAAACTTTTTACTCAACTTTGTTGGAACCCTGGATGCTGAGAATTTCTGTGCCTTTCAGTACAGAAAGTTTAAAATTCTCAGCATCCAGGATTCCAACAAAGTTGATTAAACTTTCTGCATGGTTTTAGTAGTGGGATGTTTCAACTGTTTAATAAACATGAGATACTGACTCAATCTCCTCATTCAAGAGAGCACAAAATGAATGATAAATTCTTCATATTCTGCCCAGGGAAAGAGTGTGGTTTGTGCAAAGAAGTACAGCACTGTAATCCCAGACTGGTAGAACACTGCATATGGGGTTTTAGCATTATGGGGCAGTGGAGGAATGAAACCCTAACCTATTTATAACTAGAAAAAAGGTTTAAAAAAGGTTAAACTTTACTGAATCATCCTAAAGTGTGGTCTCCCACTGCTGAAAAGCAAACCATTTTGCAGCTGATGAAGAATTATCCAGCCCTAGCAATGCAGTGAGAGTTTTCCTTCCCCCAAAAAACAATTCAGAGACACAGGGAAAAGACACAGGAGACTTTCCTACAAAGAACCCCCCCGCAGGCACAGACCTGGAAATGCCAGCAACAGCACTTACAGAGTTTCAGAATAAACACATTCACTTGCCATATTCTTCATTCTCCTCTGAGTTGAAGTAGGAAAATGGCATTCAACATAATGCCATAAACTTTTGTTTATCTCATATAACAGATGTCCCTATCCCCATGTTACCTATTTTATGTCAGTGGTTGGTCACTAAAACAAAAGGCAACTGTAAGAGTGTCATACATCACATTGTTAATAAAATCCCTTGACTGACCCAAGGGATTTGTTGATATTGACATTTCAGTCTCACTTTTCAGATCAGAATACAACCCCAGTAATTAATAAATTGTGTCAAACTGAAAAATAAAGTGAATAGCATAAAACTGACTAGAACCTTTATCTGCCAGCTATATTCTTATCAGCATGTGAATCAGAAATTCCATTTTCTTCAGGAAAAAAATCACCTTTATTCTCTCCAATGTTTCCCGTGGAATCCTTCCTTTCAACATCAGTGTCATCAAAGCTTTCTGAAAAGATGTGAAGGCAAATAAGTAGTGTACAGAAGTCACTCCATTTTTTAAAATTTAAATGAATTACAAACAGAGTTAAAATTTTATTACATAAAACCAACTCAAAATTCAGAAAGTAGATAAAATTTAAAAACATTTATTAAAAGATTTTTAGCAGAGTATTTTAAAAATACAACTTATTCAGAAATTGCATGTAAATAAATGTTTGGCAGCTGCCTTGGCTTGGGTAAACAGTTCTATGTTAATCAAGCTAATAAAAATATTTTTTATATATTTTTTCAATAACTATTTTATTAATAATTTCTCAGATTATGAAAATAATTACAAAAAATGCCAAAAATATTCCACTCTATCATTCTACTCTGATGTAAAAGAATGAGGATGTGTTTTGTATCTGTTTTGTTCCATGCTAGAAAGTGTTTTACAGCTGTGTTGACCCATTAGAGTCTAAACATTGCCATCAGCAGAGACAGAGCCCTGCTTTGCTGACTACCGAAAAGAGTTCTAAGTTATTGCTAGAAACATGAAGCACAATCAAAGATATTTTATCTGAATTACAGTAAACAATACCATTCTTCTGAAAATCAAATAGTTTTACCATGGCATGACTTCCCATCTCCTTGAAGATTATTTGGGCATGGACCACAATAGTAAGAACCAAAAGTATTGAAACACAATGCTCCAGGGAAGCAAGGACTGGATGCACATTCATCTACATCCTCTTCACAATTTTTACCTGTATTGAAATACAGATTTAAATTTTTTTTATAATATTGTGTCATTAGATTTTGATGGTGCATTTATAAAAATACAATGTACGCAAATGCTGAGGGAAAAAAAAGTGCAACCATTCATTTCAGCACATCTAATAAGAACAGCTGATAAGGTTTGCTAGTCACATTTTTCCTCTCATATCAAGCATTTTGCTTATTGTACAATATGGAGAAGATGGGCTGTGGGGACTACATGCTTATCTGCAGGAAGAATCTCCTGGTGTTTCCCTGTGTTGATGAATTTACCTTTGCAGAGGAAAACAATGCAAATTAGCTTTCATAATGAACTAAAATAAACAACTATTATATTCATGCAAGAAAAATCTTGAAGTATATCATATATCTGTACCACAAGACCATCAAGTTTCTTTATAATACTACATAACTTACAACAGTAGTTATTTACCGTGAAAAATTAAAAAAAGAAAATTGTAGACATAAAATTAAAAACTCCTAATTATCACTAAACATTATAAATGCATGGAAATAAAGCAGCAATTTACCTTGAAGTTCATGTGGACATTCACAGTAATAGCCGTTTATTCCATCCACACATCTGCCAATACCACACTGGTTAAGTTTACAGTCATAAGTATTCACTTGACAGAGATCACCTTCAAATCCAGCCACACACACACAAAGATATCTTCCACTTCCAGGTGGGAAATTAATGTTTGTCACACATGAGCCATTATTTAGGCAATCACATGATTTTACACTGACCTACAAGACATGCCCAATAAGACAGTTTTCTTTTTTTAAATGAACTAGCAATGAGTTCTGAAAATAGATAACTTAGGTGTCTTATTAGTAAGTGTCATTTTACTGTAATATCCATTACCTCTATTTCTACCTTGGTTGTTGCATTGCAGTCATCTGTCAAAGAAAATGTTAATTTGTGGACATTCATTGATACAGCTTTCCATGAAAGGAGACCTGATGGGGAAAGACTGGCACCTTCTGGACCAGAATCCAATGTGAAATGAATAGCAGAGCCCTCTGGATCTGAAGCCAAAAACTGATATAAAAAATCTTCTCCATAAAATGTCTGTAGCATACCCTGAAAAGTTTCAAGCACTGGAGGCTGGTTACCTGTAACAAAGGAGATATTTTCCTCCTCTAAGGAAAAGTTGCAATATACTTAAAAAAAATTAAAAAGAACATATCTTCCTACTAAAGAAATCCCACGTACTTATTTCTCTAAAAATTCTAATGTAATTTGAATGGCACAGGAAAAACATTTGATATTTTCCATGCTAGCCACTGACTGCTGCAAGCAAGAATCCACCCACTGTGGCAAAAAACATGAAGGAAGAAGAAAGTGTAACCAGTCACAGCTGCTAAACTCTCTCATTTCTAACATCATCCTCCTTGTGGAAGAGGTTGTGCTCCTTAAGTTTGGAGTGTTGCCCCTGGTTTCTGTTCTTCTCTCATTTTTGACTTTGGCTGTATTGAGTTCCAGTCCCTAACATGGCTATAACATGAAAATCCCTTGACTCCCTGTCTGCTGGATGAGTTTCATCTCATTCTTTCCATTTACATCTCATTCTTTTAGAATAGTCATATCTCCCTTGGCTTTCACTACAAGTTTGAACTGGGACAAGATTCACCAAGACAGGCACCAGAAGTCCCATTCAGACAAGACCTTTCCTAATCAAGGCAGAGTCTTGACTTCATAAGACTTTCACTCATGACATTGATAGAAAGCTTGTACTTGTGGTGTTACAGACTGGAGTTGGCAGGACAGGCTGGATGGCTAATATGAAAGCTCCAAGAAACATTCCATTTGGTGAAGGGACTGATATCTGCACCAAAAGAGCTACGACTTCTGTGTTGGAACTTTGTACTACAGAGAAGGAAAATGAAAAATTTAGACTTAAGTTTTCCCTTCATAGTATGGTTTCTAACTGGACTGGAGTAAGCAGCCTTAGATGTACTTAGATTTAGGCAATGTATCTCTGCCATCAATGTAAATGATGCCTAGATATTAAGTGTCTAATAAATATGACATGTCATTTAATTTAATTTGGGATCCCCACTTGTTTGCCATCAGAATAATTTGTTGAAAAATACCCGTTACACCTGTATGTTGAAGACAAACATAGATGGGTGTAGCTGTGTTAAATATCAAGTCTCCAAAGTACTAATTAGACTGAAAGTTGTTAGTCTTCATCAGTTATTTGTAATTGCTATAGCAGAAGAGTCAGGGAAAATAAATTAAAATATTACATATATGGTCTGGAAACAACAACATAATTTTCAGAAATTAACAGAAATGTCAAAACACTTACCTAGTTAAACTTAAAACATCATTATTATAATAAATTTAAAAACTTCACAGACTTTTGACTACATGGTATTAAAAAATAACTATTTAGAACTTACTTTCAAGAACTGACCAAGTTAACTTTGATAAGTCAGGTCTGCACAGTAAGCAAGGGCTGGTTGGATTTGTGTCTCCTTCACCATAACAGAGTCCATCTATGTTGCATGTTTTCTCCTTTCAGAAAAATGAAAATGTGATTCATTAATGGTTTTGGTTATCAAACTGATTATGAATTTTTAAGTATCAAATAAAATCTAATCATTCTACACTTCTATTAAACAACTAAGCTTGCTTTTAAATCTAAACAACTGATAGGAAGTTTGGTTTTACTTGGTAATTATATGAAGAACTTGGTTTGATTTTTTACATTTAAAATTGCCTCATCCCAGCTTCTCTTTCTATGCACTGAAAATCCCTGCTGGAAACAAGAACATGTATGTTCTGCTAATTTTTCTAGATTTTTTCAGCCTAAAAATTGCATATTTTCATAATAGAGAGTAGTGGAACACATACCTTTAACATACATAATTCAGATTCTTGTGGTTCACATGTCTGACAGGCTCCATCATATAATATCATTGTTTTAGAGTTGCTATAAACAAATCCATCATTAGAAATCTGCAAGGTGAGCAGTAAAAATGGATTAACTGTTACAGGTATTGATAGACCCACCTGGTCTGCTAGCCTGAGCTTCCATTCATTAATAGACACCCACGTGCAGGTGTCTAAACCCTCACAAAAATCATCAGAAATCTAATCAAATCTGCCAAGGAGTCTAGGCAGATGTCAGTATGTAAGGTAAATTGAATTGTGTGTAGGCTCTATTGACCTTATTGACTCCATCTGTTTGAGAGCTCAGATATCTGCTCACAGGGATTTGTACATGTGGCTGAGCTCAACTCAGTTCTACCAAAGATGGATCCAAGGTCATTTGAAATAGTCCAGATAACTACTTGGCCTTTAACTTCTGCTGTTGAAGAATGTGTGTCTCTGCAGGCCCTAGGTTGTATCTACCAGTCCCCTTGCAGGACAACACTGTCAAACAATACTTGAGACTTAAGCTTAGGTGACAAGACTGAGACCCCAAGTTAATCAAGTTGACTTCTCCCTTTAGTACCACTAAATAAAGGATAATATCTACGTGATGTACTTTCATCTTAATATTTGTAAGTGAATATTTGAAATTTATGAGAGTACCTTTATTTGCCATCTGGCAATGGGTTTGTCATCAACCACATCCATGATATCAGACTGCTGGCCATCACTTGGTAACTGGCATTCAACAGTCCTGGCATTTTGGAAGGCAGCTGGCACAGTTAGAGGTTCTCCAGGAATCCATTGTCTATCACTATACTGAATGTTAAGACAGAAAATTTGTTTTTCACTGAAATATATCATGAAAACATTTTTACCAGAGAAAAACTCCTCATGTATTACAGAGTGTTTGAACCAGTCTAATGTGTCTGGATTAGAATGCAGTGGGAAATATTACCTGACAGTATTTGCACACACAGATTTTTACCTAATCCTGCTACTGTAGAGGAGCAGGCAGAGAAGTCTTTCCTGATGCATGGCCCTCTGGCACTGCATTGCCAAGGACAAACAGCCCTCCCAGCTGGAAGGGAACAGGAGGGTGAAGCAGTGGGTGATCCTCAAACACACTGATCTGACGTGCAAGTGCCTATGCTCCATTCCATCTCTGCTCCCATGCCAGGACAGGCTTTAGTCGAAGGAGCAGATGAGGGTTTTGGCAGGGCTCAGGAATCATTCTGGGTGCTGGGGCAATACTGGCAGTTGGCCATTTAGCCCTTGTACAGGCCAAGAGGAACAAGACACCATTGACTTGACACCCACAGACTATTCTTCTAAACTGCTGTGAGGACAGAGCATCTAAGGATCCATCTTGAGAGTTTCAGATAACAGAATAAGGATGATAATACTATTTGACTGAAGCATTGATGTGGAAGTAGGGTTAAGCATATGGAAAATAAATAAAATGAGATGGAACTAAGAATCCAGGCTGACTAAAAATGAAGAGAACAGCAAGTAAAAAGGATTTTGAGCTTGAGTAGTTTTTACTGAGCTTGCATTTTTTTAGTTAGTAGAACCAATCAAAAAATTTATTCAATTCCAATCTTCAATTCAAATCCAATGATGAGGAGTCATCTGCGATAAAGGCCTTGTCTTAAAAAAAAAAAAAAAAAAAAAACAGAAAAAGGAACACCACTGCTAAAAGACATATGTGCTGCTTCTGTTCCAGCCACTCGTTTTTTTCTTTCACCCTACACTCATTTAAGAAATTCACAGCAAAAGTACATATAAAAGCTAAATATTTCTAAACATGTAATTTTGAGTACATTTAGTACTGTAACCTTTGAAATGTGATAACGTCTACTTCTTCAGAAACCTTTTGTTACTAACTGGAGGCAAGTTCAGATAATTTTTTCAGAAACAGTTTAACCTTTCAAAAACCAATTAAAAAGCCTTCAGATCTGTAAGCATTCCAGCTCATAAGGTTCATGGAAATTGGATTTCAGTGTAAAACAGAAGGAAATAAACCTGTATTTTTGTTTTGGAGAGATTAAACACACTTTCATCCTCTACCTTTAAATTCTCTATCTCTGTAATCATAGGATCCTAGCCATTTCCTACCCAAACCTGTATCAAGTATCTACCATAAACTGGGTAAGACAGCCCATGAACAATAGATTTGATTTAATATTTCAAAAGTGAAAATATTGAAAAGAAAAAGAAATTTTAAATTCTGTCAACATACCTCTTCTACAAAATTTTGATCATTTAAGTTCAATCTCAAAATATGTGCAGTTCTGTACTGTTGCAAGTCCATTGACATTTCCTTAAATTAACTAATTATCCAGCCAGAAAAAAAAAAAAAAACAGTACCCCAAACTTCCTTTCTTTTGTATTCTTAAGGAAAAAAATTGCAGCTCTCTCCTCAACTGCAGCTAACAGCAGTAAAATGGTCTTGTCAGTGAGAAGATCATCATTAAAAGTGTCTAATTAGGAGGTTTTTGTGTTGGGAGCCAAATACAGCATCACCAAGACAGATTTCAGAATATCTTGCCATGAGTTAAAACTGACACATTTCAAACTGTGATAAGTGAACTCCCAATAATTGTCTTACTGCACACTTGGTCTAAAAGTCTTTTAATATAAGGGGAGTGTAAACTTACTCTCAACAATCATTTCAAGCCAACTTGAGTGGATATATGTTGAGTTTAAGAAAAATCTATAGCTAGCATTGCCTAATCTGTCAAAATAATTTCAGCATCTGCTGGAAATAGCTAAGGAAAACTATTGTCTCAGGAACCCATTGAATGGTTCCCCTCTTGCCAGCTCTTACCCCTTCCATCATCATACCAATAAAATACAGTTTTACTTTTAGGTTTTTTTGTTCTCATATCTAACAGGACATAAAAACTTCTATGCTGACCATTTATTTCAGGCTACAACTTGTAAATTGCTTATATATTTACCTTGAATTTTTTTTAAGAATAAGCAACAACAGTCTCTCCACACAAATTCCCCTTAAGTTTACAGTGAAACACTGTTTAATCTTCTGTTCAAACCTGATATATATCATTAAATACCCATGGTATTCTACCTCTGGGAAATGGACAACGTATCAAAAATGCCTTTATCTTTTCTTAATAGATTTATTATGTTTATAAAAGGCTATTTCAAGCATTAGATTTGAGACAGAAATCTAGTAATGGCTTTAACCTTGCTGTCCTTTTTCAAAGAAGTGGTACTTCAATTCCTCTCCATAAGCACTTAAAAATACAACGATGTGCTGGTTGTTACTAATAGGGCTGCCCTTGCCCTCTTCTGATGGATAGGTGCTGTGTGCTGTTATCTCCCTCCCAGCTGCTGAACATTCCCATTATGTTTTGTATTTCTCTTATCACGGAGGAAATGGCAATCTTGCAAAGTCTTGAGTGTTTGCTGCAAAGTGCTGAGTGCCTTTGCTTTTAGCTTCCACTAAACCATTGGGCTGTGCCCATGTCAATGAATAATATGTTTGACATTTTGTCCCTTGTTCTCTAAGAAGTTTAAAATGTAATTGTCACTATTCAGGGAGACCTACTTGCAATTTGATGATTTCACATTTCAGGTTCAATGAGTCCCTAAAGCCATGTCCAAACACTCTCACAGATGTGCAGTCATACTGTCGAATATCACACAGGCCAGCATTTTCCAACTCTGTAATTTCTGGAGCCTGGTCTTGGAAGCAGAGATTAGACAATAAATGCTAGTATGAGAACTCATTCATATGCATTTACATCATGCAGTATGTTTATTTTTCTATCCAACCATGAAAATTATGTAAACAAGAAAATCTGGGGCCAGCTGAAAGGAAGCATAAGCAGAAAGACTTTACATTGTTACACTGAAACTTTTAAATTTAAAGCTAGGCTTCTGTCTTCTCTTGGAATCTCAGTATTAGGAAGCAGAGAAATTTCAATTGATTAATGCTTGTAATACATGTTTTGCTTTCTCAACTATGGTTCTTTACATCAGACTTCCAGAATAAAACTGAAATGAAACTAAGGCCTTAGAAATAGGAACCGGAAAGGAGGCAGTTATGCAATAAGTTATATAGGGATTATTTTTTATTAAAAACTAAAAAAAAAAAAAAAAAACCAAAAAGCCTTTAAAAAAAAATCTCAGATGGAAGTTATTTCAGGAAATAAACTGACAGATCAGAACACTCCAAAACAGTTTTTATGAGGCAAAACCAGCCTATTTTATTCCTCTTGAAGTCAAATATTTATTATTTTATTCCCTCTTTCTCTATTTGCTCTTAAGTAAGTCATTAAAACAAAAACATGATTGCAAACCAAAATATTAACAGGTTTTATTTTGAAAGAGTTTTACTTCAGTAGTACTGTTCATATTTTTCCAGTGTAATTGTTCAACTGAATTTTTAGTATCTTACCTACTGAAAATGGAAAAAACCCTGCCCAGCACTATTTGTTACAGCTCTTTTTTCTTTACTACCAATTCTGCTTCCATCCCATCTAGCAGCTTACAGAGATGTAACATCACTGAAGACAAAAACATCCCACTGAGATTTAATAAGTAGGATCACATAAAATATAAAAAACTAAGGGAATGATGAATGTGGCATATTTTCCCTGAAGGAGACAGCATGTGGAAACATTGACAGTCTCTTGGGGCTACACTCTGCATGGCAAAGCGACTTTTTTTATCTGACCTATTAGAAACTAAGCTCATGTTTTGGCCTTGGAAACAAGAAAGCTGAAAGCAAAATAATTACAATTGTAGTAAACTGCAACTAAACAATTGAGAACCCTTGCCCATGTACAAAAGCAGGAGAGAAAGGAAGCAAAAAAAAAAAAACATTTTGCACAAACACTGAGAACATTATTGAAGTAAATCTGATTTCCCCCCACTTACCAGACAGTATGCTGCAGTCATATGAGCTGTAGCCTTGAAAACATGCACAGCCCCATTCTGTACATTCTCCATTACCACTGCAGAGACTGGGACACTTCAAAGCAGTAAGTAGGCTCTCAACTGATTCTTCAAGTTCCTGTGGGCTGTAATTTATTTCTTCTAAAATTCTTTTCTCACATTCATTCTCCAGCAGAGCTAAGGAAGCTTCTGCCCAGCTGAGGTCATCTTTCAGCAGCAGATCTTTAAGGCACATATCGATGGCATCCCTTGTTCGGCGGCCAAGGAGGGCACCACAGGACCTTGCTACGCTGGAATTAGCTATTGCCTGCTGGCACAGGAACAGAGCACTAGATTCAGTAAGGCCTGAAGGTGTGGGCCAAGAAGGAAGGAGCTTTTCATCTGTGTCAGTGGCATGGTCCTCTGGGAAAAAATAACTATATCCCTCTAAATCTGTTTGGCTGAGACTTTGGAAGACAAATACTGGATGGTATTCATAATAATTCTGGCGCTTCCCTCTACTTGTAGCAGATTGAGTGTTGTGAAAATGACTGCTGTAATAGTGAGAATTCCTCCTAATGTCTAAACTTGAACTTCCCTCTCTTTCTGTACCAGTATTTCCCTCTGAGGTGGCAGAGGGATGTGAGTTTAATAGCGATGTTTTGTGAAGTTTGGTTTGATTATTCTGCCTCTGCAGAAGTGTAGATGAATCCATTTCATGTGCAGATGAACGTTTCTTTAAGCCCCTGACAAGATCAGCAGGACCAAGATACTCAGCAGTGACATCCAGTCCTGGTATCAAAGAAAGAAATCTACCATTTTCACTTTCTTTACAAGACAGAGGTTCTGACTGAGTAACTGTCTCCAGGTTGTTTGCTGGTTGATATAATCCAGCATCTTCAAGTGTACAGTCACAGAAGAACATTTTTCTAGAAGATGTTAGCGAAGCAGGTGTCTTGTCAAACAAGCTCTGTCCTGGCAAAATTCTAGTGAGGAAAGAAAAAAGTGAAACTGTATAATCTGAACTATTTTCTTTGTGTTACTAAAGTATTAACTTTTTTTTGTTCTTTGTTGTTTCATACTTCTACAGCATAAGTCTGCATCACACAGTTGTATTTAAACACCAGTTAAAACACAAAAGCTCAAGAGTAACTTATAAAAGAATTGAGATGAGTGGATATTCAATGTATGCCTTGGTGCTTTGTTCCAAACCTAATCAAACTAATCTTACATCATAGTGCTTAAATACTTATTTGGCAATATAGTTTAAATTTTCTCTTAATTATGGAATTTAATTATGACATTCTAATATCAACTTAAAAACTTAAGGACATTCTTTTTTTTATTATTTTGACAATTTTTTAAGAGCGAGAAGGAAAGGTAGAACCAAAAGGGTGGTATTTGATTCATTAAAAGAAGCATTTTGTTACCTCCATTCCTTAATAAAAGAAAAAGGAACATTAGCATGGTTTGGGATTTCCATGCCACTTGCAGTGTGATAGTCATTCTCTGCATTTCCATCAAAGGTGCCACAGAGTCCCACTGTATGTCTGTAATCTGAACTGGGTGCCCTAAGTGTTAAGCTCATCCCCCATTCACTCACATCAGCACGAACAAAAGCTCCAGAAGAAAACAAAACCTAAAAGGAGATTGAAGATAGCCTCATGAGAAACTTATTTTTCATTTTACCTATTCTGTAAGCAATTATTTACCACTTACTGTTACTTTTCTTCCTAGGTAGGATTCAGTGATTCTGACATTGCTTGCTGTTGTGTCTCTGTTTATTACAGATAAGTGTGGCTGTGATTCATGGAGCTGGCCACTGCACATGTCAAATGCAATTATATCACTTCCTTCCTTAGCAACAAAGCCACAGTTGCAGGATGCTGGGTAGTGAAGACTTCCACAGTCCCACTGGCGAACATGAACTTCAAAATCTCGAGATGTACTCTTATAGAGAACAAATGTTCCTGTTTTAAAATTGTCATAGACTCTGGAATCAAAAGAACAGCACGTGATATCCCTTTGGCTGTGAAATAACAGTATCACTACATGTCAGCAACTCTATTTTCAAGCAGATTTCTAATATTTGGTGAACATTGATACTGAAACTCATTCTCCCAAGTCAGAAAAAACACTACAGCTCACAGAGCAAAACACAGCTTTATCCTGAGCAAACGCCATCATATCTTCCTCTGAGCAGCTCTAAATTGAAAAAAAAATCTTATTTTTACAGCGGAAAAGAAGGATCATGAGTGGAATATATGTAGACAATGGCTGTGAATGGAACCATAAGCATGAAGCTACTGCTATTCTGATTCTAACAGTGCATATGGAGGGTACTTCTCAACCTTTGTGTGTCTGCAATGGTACACCTATGCAGCAACAGCAATAAGATGCATAGCAGCGTGCCTGTGGGGGCAGCTGCTGAAAACTGCACAAGTACCCTTGACAAAATGATTTAGAAAGTCACATCCTTTTAAAAAGGTCTGCTTTATTAAGATGGAGTTGGGGACTGCTTATTCCCAATGATCATTTAAGATGAAAACCATAAATAGCAACTTGCTTTTTTTCCTTAGGGTTAGCCATCTGTCCCCTGAAGCAAGGTTAAAATAGCCAATTTAATGATTCAGCAGCAAGAAAAGAAAAAAAAATGGAAAAAAGAACCATAAAGAAAACCCCCAAACTTTTGCTGTAAGTTTAATAGCCTCTTGGCTATAAATGGCATTTGACAGTTGATTGTAGCCTGTCAATTTGCTTTGTGTATAATGGGGCAGCACACAAACTGCAGATGGCTGCACTACTGGGACTGCATCAGATTGTCCATAATTCAGTAGGTAATTTGTTTCCTCAGTTTGTAAAATAAAGTAGCAACATAATTTATCCTTAAAAAAGAAAGTTCTTTCTCTGCAGCATCATGCTTACAGACAGATCACATTGCAGTAAAACACTGCTTCATGAGAAAGCTTGATCACAATGCATCCATAGTTACAATGCCCAGTTAAGACATTCCTAAAACTTCCGCTGAAGGAGAAACTGCAAGATCAGGATAAGCCCATTGACTTTATTAGCAAGAGTAGTCAAAGTTCTTTTAGAGGACCAATCACAACTTTTATTTCCCCTTCTGTCATCATGTGGGGGTTGAACATCCTTTTTTGGAGGCAACATATTCTCGTCTTCTCACCCTGCTGCTTGAAATGTGCTTCTGCTGAACAAAGAACATAAAACTCCCAGGTGTGGAGCCCATGTTTGTTCAGACATCCTTTGTGAATCAGAAATACCTTGTAAGAAAGAAGCACACCAAAACCAGCTGTGGCTATGAAAGCTATTTTCACTTCAAAATCCTTTTTGGCCAGTGATGTGCAAGTGACAGAAGTCAATAAATTGCTTTCAATGCCACTAATAAATGCAGTAAAATGCTACCCAGACAGCAGACAGTTTCTAGTAATTTGATCCTTACAAGGATTCTGATACTGACACACAGAAAATAGGGAAACTATGGTTTTATTTAGAAATATCTTTGCATTAAAAGTTTTGTTTAATCAATTATTTTATCATGGTTCATATTCAATATATGAACATTTCTAATTTTTGCAGTCAATCAACAGACTCCACAGCTACCACTCCTCTTGTCCATTTGCTTCATTCTCTTTACACAACCCCAAAACTTGCCTTTAGAAATGCAAATGTTACAAACCTCATAATGACTGGCAAGCTTTTACCAACTAAAGCACATTAATCCTTATTGTCAAAAAAAAAAATTGCCAACCACTCAGTGCAATTGCAGGAAACTACAGCTTACTTGTATCACCACCACAGATTTAGAATAAATATAGAAATAATTAAAGAAATAAAACACACTTCCCAAAACCCACCCAAAAATACTCCAAAAACACTTAAAATTAAAAGAGCAGCATGCCAGTAATTACCTTCCATCAAAAGTAATTATATGAGGGTCAGTAAATGAGTAACAGTAGGCAGTGGGTAGATCCTTAACTGTAATCTTCAAAACAAAGAAAAAAAAGTAAAATATGTCTGATTAGAAAATAAATGCACTCAGCCACATTATTTATGATAGTACATTCCAATAAGTATATTATATTATACTTTTAATCAATAGTAGTTGCTTCAATATTAAAATGTAAGACAACAAATTCAAATGAGAACACAGAATTTCAAGAAAAAACAAAGCAACTAAAATCAACCAGTTAGAAATTTTGGTGTGACTCAGCAAACTGAAATAAAAGCTTCATTAACACCAGCCACATTCTGGACAGTTTACAGATCTTAACACAAAGATTTTCAACCTGTGTGCTTTCAGGAACATAGCCATTCCACAGGAAATTCTCACTGGATATAGGTGCAACTGCAATTCTGGTAATCCTGTCCCCATCCTGCATGAAGTCTGTCACAGCACTGAAATAAATTACAGCTTGACTACAGATTCCATCATTGCAGGATTTCTGGAGAAGATCCACATGACAAGAAGAAAGAGCCAAGTTTAGACCTAACTGCTCTTTACCTGTTTTAAAGAAAATACATCATTAGTGAGTTCCTTCTCTAAATAAGCCACATTCTCCATACTACATATGGAGATAGTATCTATATTAGTTAGTAACTTATTTACAAACACTTTCATGAATTAAAATAATTATGCATTTTTTCTTTGGTTTGGTTTGATCATGCAAAAAACTTCCTCTCTACCTCTTCATATACACACTCGAGACAATGATTTTGCATTCCCCAGTTTGACAGACAAATGGAAATCATGATAGGCTTGATAATATGAAAAAAAATGATTGTCTGCATAGGCAAGGCTCCTCCTGCTTCACAGAATTTGTGCTTGAGGAAATATTGCAGAAAATGGCTATAAGAGTAAAAAATGATGAGTTTGTGACTGCATATATAATATTTGCAATTCAACAGGTAAACAAAATTACCTAAATTATAAACTTTACAAGTATTACAGTATTCCGTCTATTCAAGTTAAAGAATGTGGCCCTGATATCAGTGTCTACCAAAACACCTGCAAACTTCAACAAGCAATTTTTCCCATATTTTCAGCAGCATCATACAGACTCTGAATACTTTAACAATTTTTAAAGAGAAACAAACCAAAGATGGAAACACAGTATTTATAAAAATATACAAAAATGTAATTAAATATACAAAATGTAACAAAATCAGGGTAATACTTACCTTCATCAACACTGTTTAATGTTAATGAGATTTTGCAGTCACTTTTTAGCTGGTTAAACTCAGGACAAAGGAATAGGAATGCTACTTTCTATTGTCAGTCTGTATTCCTTCCCATCTTCTGATATATCATATGTTTCTGGATGTATCTAGCACAGAAGAAATTGTGCTTAAAATGCAATCTTTGTGAGTAAACTGCAGCACTGCTTCCTAATCAGCTAGGAGTGCTTATTTACATGGGCTGAGGAGCAGCAGCATATTGAGGAGAAGATGCAGACACAGCAGCCATAGTCTTGAAGAGGTGGGTAAAGGGGCAAGGATAAGGAAAAGGCAAGAAAAAGGGTTAGCTAGAAAGGAGGGAGCTAGCAAACCACATCTTCACCATAAAAATGAGTAACTCTTGGAAGCTAATATACAAACAGCTTTGTGTCCTGTCAAAGTGGACAGTGAGTGGGTGAGTGGAAAGCAGTGGGAAGCTACCTAGAATGGGAGGTAGGAAGTGGGAAGCTACCTGGAGGTAACAATTCCAAAAGAATTTGGAAGCACCATATTTCTCCTGGGATTACTCAATGCAAGCTCACAATATGGATCACCAAAAGCAGATAATCAGAAACTCAATTAGAGATAATAACAGGGGCCTCAGCTTGGTAGGATGGGTGGGGTCCCGAATGCAGCCTCACAGGGACACAGAGAGAGCACATTGCCTCCTTGCAGGGTACACTGCAGAACTGCACTTCCATGAGAGAAATTTGGGCCCCAGCCCTACAGGAACAGGCTCAGGCTAAGTCAGAAGGACTATACCCAATATGTAATTAATAACATGCAGTCTGTCCTTCCAGGACTGAGGTCCCATTCTTGGCCAGAAAAAGGGTCCCTATAGCTCTATCCACAGCAGGAACTAAAACTAGTTTGGTGCTTGGCCTCTGACCAGGCAGCACAGCACAGCCCACCTCCCAGCTACCCCTCTCCAAGCCCAGATCAGGCTGGTTCAGGCTGTGCCCCCAAACTTTATGAGCACAGCACCTGTCAGCTCCAGTGCTGGAAACCTGTGTGTGGTTTGCACTGTGTGTGCAAGGTGCCAACTCAGCCTTCCTGCACCTTGAGTACCTGGGAGCACAAAACCCACTGTGACTCTCTTGCTTTTGGACAAATTTAAGTCCACCTCAGCTGACAACAGGCTCTATTAATTCAGTTTATACATTTTAAGTGCCTTCTAGTCACAGGACTGACTGCTGTAGCAATACTCAAAAATTCCTACTACATTATGTTTTTACAAAGTTACCTTAATTCCAGCAAAAAATTCCTTGCTCTCAACTGAAGAGCTTTGTATATCTGGCTTCTCCATGAAAAAAGAAGAACTGCTACAGTAGACCTGTAGGGTAAAACCAGAACAACAGAATACATTTTTGGTATGAAGTAGTCACATGAAGACAAAACTTGGCCACCATGGTCAGTTCAGTGATTCATTATGGCCAGTCTCTGGTTGCACCACAAGGTACCAGTTGCCACGGGTAATAGGTAAATACTGCTAAAGAAAAAAAAACAGAAACAGACTGAGCATCCTAGGACCTTTTCCTGACATATTCTACCAGTGGTGCAGAGATATCTTCAACTAATGGCTGCATACAAATCTTATTCAATGAATACTTAAAAAATCTTTTCTGGAGCATTTTTACAACTAATGATATCTATGAAAATGTATTTTACACTTGTTTACATGTTATTTACTACTTTTTTTTTTTTATTTCATAGCTTTTGCCTTTTAATTTTGTTTAGTGACCATCAGATCTTAGATTATGTTTTTCCTGATGTTATAGACCTGGAAAATCTTCAAGATAAGGAATTCAGTGGGACTTCCCTCCACTGAACCAGTTTCACGCTACTAGACACTGTGGTTTTTGCTTTGGTTTGGCGTTTGTTTTGGCATTGTTGTTATTTTGCTGTATCCATTTTGAGATGTGTTGACCATACATGCAATATTTCTGATCCTTAAAAAAAAAGTGATTCATAGCAGCAGAAGGTAGCTTATGATTGTGCCTTTCCTTCTGACTGTCACCAAGCCAACATTGTCAGGCAAGTCTTCAAAAGTCCCCAGATGATTTTTGGGGAATAAAAATTGCTATTCTTGTCCATAAACCATCCAGGCAGCCTATCTTTGGCTTGAACATACATATGCATACCAACCATGTTTTGTTTTTTGTTTTATTTTCACCAGGAAAAATTAACCTCTATTTTGGTATTTATAGGTGAAAGATGTATTGATTTTCCAATGCTTAGGCTTCTCAAAGTTACTGTGAGACCCCAAGTCTTCATTCTGGTACAAGGGAAGATAAGGCATCACACTGCTTTTGACAGCATAGATTAAAACATAAATCCTAGACACAAACCCACATCCAGAGAAAAATATACATCTAATGAATCAACAACACAGCTTTTCACAACCTCTGGCTTTTACAGCCTCTCACTGAAATGCAGCTGTATCCAAAAATCCTCTTAATTTACATTATTTGAATAAAAAATCCCCCTGGAGGGACACTGCACTGTATTGAGACAATCAGTCTTAAAATCTCAGAGGCAGTGGTAGTTATATTTCTGTGATATTTACATATTCATATGGGCAGTTGGTGTAAGTAAGTAGAGGCAGCAGGCTTCTGCCAAGAAAAATTATACAGGAAGGTGCTGGACCTCTCTCTAAAAACTGTTAGTGTCTACTGAGCCATATTTACAAATACACAAAGAAATTATAATAATGTTTTAACATACTCTGTCTCCAAGTCTGACATTAATCCCATCAAGTTCTAGAAGTGAGAAGGTATGAACTGCTGTTTCATGTGTAAGTTCTTCTTTGACACCTTCAGGAGAAAGTCTTGACCAGGTGACAATGAATCCAACAGAGCTGTTAGCAAAAGGAATGCCAAAGGTACACCTCAGGTAGATGCTGCCTTTGATCATCTCTGCTACAACTTCAGGAACAGATGGAAGTGGTGGTGGCACGGATGGAGATGACGTAGGAGCCAGGTTGCCTAGTCAAACAGAAGTGCAGTCTGTACTTTTTATTCTGCACAAAATCAGTATTGGATACAATGGCATTGACATATTTTTTGCCAAATAATGCACTAGTAATATTTACCTTTTTATATGTGGAAATGCTACATAATTTCTTAAGAGAATCAAAGAAAAATATGTATGTCTTGCTATTAATTATTAAATGGAGAAAAAACTCTCTATAAGCTTTTGATTACACTCTAGACAACAGGAAGGTGCTAAAGAGGGAAAAAAACCCAATCCAAATAAACCTAAACCAAAAACATAAACAAGAGAATAAAATGCAATTAATTATTTTACCAGGCAGCAGAGAGCAACATGCAAGGGAATGTGCCTTACGATAAGAAGAATAATTTCACTATTTATGAAGAAAGTGGGGGAAAGAAAAATAAAAAAGGAAAAAGAAAAAGGCTATTTAGAAATGAACAGAAAAAGTAACAACATAATTCATAGATTCCTCTTATATTTTACTCCTGAAGAATCATTCAGCATCATTACAGTTACATTTAGATACATATTCAAAATATTCTGAGAAAGAACTTTTGTAATCCAAGTTTGTCTGAAATTACCTCCAAATTGCTCATTTTGTCACAAACCAAGCAATACTGTTGATAACATGAACACCTTTTTATTCAAGTCAGAATATCACTAAATGGGTATCATTATTGGGTCACAGATGCACAGAAAATCAAAACAAAATACTCACTGCTACAGACGCCTTCAATTTCCATTCCCTCAGGATCACAGGTCTTTGGCCTTGCATCTGAAACAACTATAAAGTGTTTTTACATTTTATATTCATGCACGTACAGAATATGAACAGCAGTGCTCTTATAGACCAAATATCACAAAACACTAATTGAAGTGCAAAAATTCAGAATAGAAGCAATCTTGTAATCTGATCCATGAACAGCTATGACAGCAGTGAGCAAAATGTCTTCTGCTGGAAATCATCTATGAGGAAGGGTATAGAACATTCTACCACCTCTACAACCTTTACTGCTCATGTGCTCAGCCAATACTTAAACATGTTGCTAGTGAATAAAAAGGAATTCTACTATCTCTTAAATATATATTTTGCCTCCCTAAATTCACATCTGAACACTTATTCTTTAACTGTAACCCTGGACAGCAAAATTCAGTGCAGACCTGCATTGAAAAAAAAAACACTCTTTCCTACAGAAGCCTAAGTAAAATTGATCGTGCCGTGCTATTGTTTTGTATTTTGAATTCTACAGAAAAATAAGTGGAACTTGATTTAAACATGAAAATGCCAGTTAGTCACTCTACCCAAACTACATCAGAAGGGCAGCAGCAACACTGGAAATACCATTAACCAAAAAGAATAAAGAGCAGACTTTGCTGTTCCACATTTCAGTGGTATAATGTTTGAATTCCTTATCATGTAGAGGACAGATAAAAATTTGCATCAGGTATTTAGAGCTGTCAAGTGTTAAAGAAAAAACACTGGCCACACAGTAACCTAGATACAAAAAGCAGTACAATAGTACAATGTACTTCACATGACAACATCATCTTAAATACGTTCATTTAAAGTCAAAATGTGTTACATATTTACAGCATTCAGTAGAGGCAAGTAAGAGTTATGCTTTTTGCCTGCTTTGTTTTGAGGTAGTAAAAATTTGCTAGCTTGCTGTCTAGCTGTGGTTTTGTACATCTTCTTTCCTCATGATGTACCAGGATTCAAAGTAAATTCAAGCCCTAGTGTGCAAGAGCTCTTCACTGCTCAGGCACATGCTTGCTGAACCCTTAGAGAATGTTTTAACAACTGGATCTAAAGGCATAATGATGGGCCAACAAGGCACCAGAAAGCCCACTGATAGATTTGCTACTAAGCTTTTGAAAGTAGTCAGTAACAGAGAATAGGACTCCAGGCAGTACAGCATACAATGCATGAAAATCCTGCTAGTATTTTCATAATGGTGTGTTATATGGGCTAATAAGAATTTCCTACTACACAAATTTGTCACTGTTTCACAGTATTTATAACTCTAAGGATTTAACCCTGGCTTGCTTATCTGAAAAATTTGTCATGAATAATGAAATGCTGAAGTTTTGAGCTGCCAACACCAACATACTTTTGCACCACAAGCACCCAAGAAAGTAGGAGACATTGCAAAGGGTCCCCTTTCTCATAGAACTAATAAAATATGTATCAGTAGAGCATTTCTGTGTTGAATTTTTTTCTAGCAACAACATGTATACACTCCAGAAAGATGATAAGAACTACAAGAAGAAAAATACTCCCAACAGTGCTAAATAATAATTGATATAAACACAGTTTGCTCAAGTTATTAAGACAAAATTTAATCTGATACAAAATTCAATGCATGTTCAGTAATGGCTATTTGGACAGTGTGAGTGCCATGAACTATACTGAATTTTGGAACACTGAATTTTGACTTCTAGATGTGTCTTATAACCCCACCTCATTATATGGAAAATTTCAATTTTTAAGTTTCTGGTCTTTGAAAATCAGTCAAATGCTACATATAACTTAAAGAGGGGGTGAAGTGAACCCACTTCACCATTTCAGATCATTTCTCCTATCACATCAATATTAAAAGCAAGGATTGCAAGAAATTTTAGCATAACTATTTCCTGACATTTCCACTCCACCAAATATCAGACAGTTATAAATCAGATATAAAAACACTTACTCATAAACACACACACTTATCTGAGTTAGAGCATGCATTTTCTCACCTTCTGCACAATACCCCATGCACCCTTGGGTGGGCTGCAGAAAGTAGACAAAGAAATCCCCGCAGTTCCTGACCCTGACAGGGATTCGGAACAGACAGCAGTCTTTGGAAGTGCTGAAGAAAAACTGCCATGTAGCACAAGCTGTTAACTGCTTCATCTCACCAGGTCGAGGCATGGATTCTGACTCCCTCAGAGACAGCCAGACAGGGGCCTGAGTCCCACAGTGATTCATCTTCAGCACCAGGGAAAAACATCAGGAAATGGTTAATGCCACATCAAACTGTTGCTGTGCTTTAATGAGAGGTACATATGTAATTAATTTCTTGCAGAAGCTTTCAGCAAAGTTCAGCCAGTATAACAGAGGGATTGATGACTTTCCTCCTCAAGGCTGAATACAAATGCACACAAAAGAGACTTAAGTCCTTTACTGAACCTAGTGAATTTGTGTTTGTTTCGAAAGACAGGCTATAATTTAGTGCCTGAATAACTTAACTGGAAGCCACATCTGAGTGTTTTGCTCAGAAAAGCTCACAGCTGTGTTACGGCTTAGTGAGCTACTTTGCACCATTACCCTACAGTAAGTGACTGTGGGATGCTCTCAGAGCACAGCAAATGCAGCATAGAGCAGAAGTACACTGAGTATCAACTAAAGGTGTAAAAGCTGTCACCTTTTATCTGCCCTTTGCCATCAACTGAAGGCTCAACTAACCTTTTGGATTTCTTTTAAGAGATGTAGGCAGCTGATCCATTAGTATGTTTGAACAGTTTTGTATTAATTTAAAAGCACTTAATCAATGGGATTTTAGCTTATTTTTTAAGAGACTGTGACAAGGAAATTTCAATTTATTAGAAAAGTCAAGGCTACAATATTCTAACAACATTTTTAGGTTCTTTGAGGAAGGAAATGTTTTAAAAAGGGGAACCTAAAAAGATGTTTCTCCTTAGAATATAACAAAGCTCCAAAATAAAGCTACAAGTAGGCTCTGAAATAAAGAACTAGTCATCTGAAGTATTAAATATTTCAAGCAACTCTTGAGTCTTTGGAGGCTTGCAGATGACAAGGCAACTAATATTCAATTAGCTCTGTTAGTTCAAGTCACTTTAGGAGTATCCTTTTCTGTGACATGATGACTTTAATAGCTCCACAGTTTCTGGGTTCATGTGGCTGCAAGCCTTTATACTGGTCTCACATGGCCTTCCTGACACACTGACCATCACACAGTTCCATTTACAACATGATTGCCCTGCTATGCTACTACTGAGAAAATTTCTTTAGCACTAGTGGAAATTACAGTTTTTGAGTGCTCTAAAAGGGATTTAATTTATCATCCTCTGCTATTGCCCATTCAGTGTAAAATTTTCAATGATTAAGACTTGATTTTCCAGTAAACACATTTTAATATAATCAAGTATTTAGAGAAGTAGGAACTTTGTATTGCTCCACATCAGTCCCCATAATCATACTCTTTTTTATACCTATCCTACTGAAAAATTCTTCACCAAAATATCTATTTCTCAGAATGAAATGATTTGCAACAATACCTCCACGCATTTGGTTGGCATCTCAGCAGGCTTATCAAAAATCATGAAGCGATACCACCCTGGAGTCAGGGAATGGTCACAGATTAAATCCTGAATAGCTGATTGCTGGAGGTGGGATGAATCAAAATGCACGCTTCGGTAAGGGCTCTGCAGGATCTGATGTCCACCAGGAGAGCATTCTAGAACTGTGGAGCAAGAGCATTTCAGTATCAACATGGAATGCCTAACAAGTATTTTAGAAAAGATGTTATGCATTTTTAAAGGAAAATGTTGCATTATTATGAGAAACTAATTTTATGAAAGAATTTATTGAAGTCTTAGTCTGAAATTTAAATAAAGAACTAGTCATCTGAAGTATTAAATATTTCAAGCAACTCTTGAGTCTTTGGAGGCTTGCAGATGACAAGGCAACTAATATTCAATTAGCTCTGTTAGTTCAAGTCACTTTAGGAGTATCCCTTTTCTGTGACATGATGACTTTAATAGCTCCACAGTTTCTGGGTTCATGTGGCTGCAAGCCTTTATACTGGTCTCACATGGCCTTCCTGACACACTGACCATCACACAGTTCCATTTACAACATGATTGCCCTGCTATGCTACTACTGAGAAAATTTCTTTAGCACTAGTGGAAATTACAGTTTTTGAGTGCTCTAAAAGGGATTTAATTTATCATCCTCTGCTATTGCCCATTCAGTGTAAAATTTTCAATGATTAAGACTTGATTTTCCAGTAAACACATTTTAATATAATCAAGTATTTAGAGAAGTAGGAACTTTGTATTGCTCCACATCAGTCCCCATAATCATACTCTTTTTTATACCTATCCTACTGAAAAATTCTTCACCAAAATATCTATTTCTCAGAATGAAATGATTTGCAACAATACCTCCACGCATTTGGTTGGCATCTCAGCAGGCTTATCAAAAATCATGAAGCGATACCACCCTGGAGTCAGGGAATGGTCACAGATTAAATCCTGAATAGCTGATTGCTGGAGGTGGGATGAATCAAAATGCACGCTTCGGTAAGGGCTCTGCAGGATCTGATGTCCACCAGGAGAGCATTCTAGAACTGTGGAGCAAGAGCATTTCGAGTATCAACATGGAATGCCTAACAAGTATTTTAGAAAAGATGTTATGCATTTTTAATGGAAAATGTTGCATTATTATGAGAAACTAATTTTATGAAAGAATTTATTGAAGTCTTAGTCTGAAATTTAACAGAACTCATTATGTCATAATTTTCCTTCTTTTACTGAACAATAAATGCAGCAATGACCACATAGGCATTTACCCTGGATGCAAAACCAGTGGGAAGGAATATGTTTATACATTCTACCTGGTTTTTGATTTTCTAGTTCTACTGATATTTCTGAAACCTGAATAGAAATGAGGTGTCAGATATATAAGAATACAAAACTTACCTCAGGAGGAATAAGTTTTATCCAAAGGTTTTTTCATAATAGATTACCCCTTTACAGAACTCCTATGCATGAAATTAACAATTCCCTCAAATGGATGAGAGATAGCTGGATAGTTGCATGCAATTTGAATGTATACATGCAGAACATAGCAAAAGTGTGTGCTAAAATGAAAATGGGTAGATACTTGATTAAACATTTTAAGTCAATTTACATGAATGACATACTAAATTATAATAAACAAACAAAGTGTCAAATGTATTTTTTGACATCTAAGTGACCTTCTGGCCTTGAAAAATCTCTCAAATTTTCTGATAGATAAAATGAAGGTTCAGAATCTGAAACAGTCTTTATGACAGTTTTTTTGTTGGTTTGGGATTTTTTGTTAGGTTTGGGGTTTTTTTAATGCAAACTCATTTGGAAATAAAGCAGAATGCCAGAATTTCTGAGTCTGATCTGGCAGGTAAGTTGACTTCTGTAGAAGACAGAGACAACAAAAGTTCTGGCTAATGGCATATTTACATACAACATACTGAATAGTCATTATTGTTCAGGAATGTGCTTGGAAAGTGAAAGAATGGAAAAATAAAGTAAGAGAATGTTTATATATAAGTGACACTAAAAGTATACCTATCTATTTAACTTGCTTTTAAAATGGATACCAACTGATGCTAACTGTGAACAGAAATTTGAGTTATACTGAATGATACAGTGAATCTTAATTTTTGCCTTTATTATGCATTGAATTTAAAGATGCAGCTGTAAGCAAAGCTGTCTAATGTTACGTTTTGAGTATGAAAGCTCTGATCTCCAGCTTTTGGTCCCAGGTGTGTCTGTATTTGTTGCATATTTTACATGGTATAATTATGTCACTGATTAGAAACATTTTAGTTTATTAATATAAGATAGTTTACTATCTTCCACATTTTTCATGTTGTTCTAGATAACCACAATTATAAAACAGTTTCAAAATCAAGTAATTCCCCACCTCTAAATGGAGAAGATGCCCTAGTGAAGGAATACACTTTATCTCTCTCAGCACAGTATGAGAATCCTACAGTCTTTCAAAGACTAAAGATTTAATCTGATACAGCTTTAGGCTACCCAGGCAGGTAACAATAGCTTTATCTTCTGTCCTCTAAGGGCAGCTGGAAGTCAGAGTGATTGACTGTGCCACCACTGTGTTTCTGAGTTTCTTGTAGTAGCCTGTGGGCTATTCATGTCCATACAATTTGACCTTACAGGGAACTTACCCTTCACTGGAATTTAGAGGAAAGCCCTTGAAGAATCACAGGTCAGTCATGTGTGTTATTGAAATGTTTTCCAAGCAAGCTACAGCACAAGCAGTTTACGAACCATGATGAAAGTTTCTTCCTGTTCTCTATTTTTCACTGGAATTCTCCCTTTCATACAGCACCCTCATTAATTTTCTTTCCTGTAACTGAATAACTCCTGAAACAATTAATATCTGTTACCTTCTCCATTAATATATCAGGCTAGACATGAGACAAGTCTTTATTTTCTTTTCCTCCACAGTTTAATTAGATCATCATTTGATAGATCTTTAAAACAGCTGACTGTAATCACTTGTAATAGGGTTATAAATCCTCCTAAAGATCAAATTATAAGTTTCTTATTATTATGCATATCACTTTAAAAGGCCATCCAGCTCTTTATGAATCTAGTGTATCCTTTTCTCCTTTTTAGAACTATGCTAATATTTTCATAGTTATTGTTTGGAAATCTTATGTTGTGTAACACTGCTTGATTTTTTTTCTTTTTTTTTCTTTCTGAAAAACAACTAAAAATAATTGTCATCCTCAATAACACAAATAAAAACAACTTTTCTGCACACCTGAGTGTAACTGAAGTGCTGTCTAACTTCAGCAACAGCACAAACAAGTAAGTTATCATGTTTATCGACAGACACACAAAAAATTAATGTTGTGTTCTCTGCAAAAACGTTACCCCTGCAAAACAGATCTGCTCCAACCAGAAGCATTTAAGAGGGAGTTGGCTACATTTTCCACTGAAATAATGATTTCCTTATTCAGGATGCCTTAAATAAAAACAGATTTTGACATAAGCATTCTTTCAAATATTTTTCTCAGAATGATGAATAGTGACTTTGCTGAAATGCTCCAGAAAAGCTTTGTCTCTGTCTAACACCCAGCAATTTTATAGACTCATAGAGCAGTTTGGGCTTAGAGGGACTTTAAAGATTATACAGTTCCAACTTCCATGACACAACTAGGGACACCTTTCACTAGACCAAGTTGCTCAGAGCTACATTCAAGCTGACCCTGAACATTTACATGGATGGGGCAGCCACAGCCCCTCTGGGCAACGTGTTCAGTGCCTTACCACCCTCACAGCAAAGAATGTTTTTCTAATATCTAATTTAAACCTACTCTATTTCAGTTTGAAATCACCACCACTTGCCCTGTCACTACAGGCCCTTGTAAATAATGTTTCTCCATTTTTCTTGTAGGCTTCCTGATGACTCAAATCTGACAAAATTATAAGGATCTGAAAAGAGGTTCTGATAGCTTTGAAGTGCTAAGGAAGGTTACCTACAGGGCAGGCTTACCCACCAGCTCTGTCCAGGATGTGAGGAACATTAAATTAGGGAAATATTTCTGTGCTACTGGTGGCTTGACTTCATCCACAATCACAAAAAATCCTAACATGTTCTGACACAAACCAGAAAACTCACATAAGTTTTAACAAAATTTAGCATTTACTCATGATTATTCTTGACAAAAACCTTTCCATATACATGGGAATATTATTTTTAGTTATTTTTATGGACCTTTAAATGTATTAGTGATTTAATAAGTTTCATTTAAAATATTTTCTATAGAATAGTGAAATTCCAATTATAAAATACACAAATGAATACTTGAGAAATAAGACCATTATATCCAGTCTCCTTTGTAAATTGTGTACTTATGTTTTCACTTAAACTAGAGGAGATACACACAAAAGGTTATCAATAGCTTATTAGGAGAGACTTGTTTCTAGAAAGTTGTAACTCTCCCATTCTGTTTGATGGTCCAGATACTACAGACTACACTGTCCAGACTACACTGTCTGCTGAAAAAAAGCAGATCATCCTGGGAAAACATGCAGCTAATTTCCTTAGCATTTGAGTTTACTTTATTTGATCATATTCTGCACTTCTTTCCACAAACACCTTATATATATATACTGCTCATGGCTCTCTACCTTTCTTCAGTTTGTCTCTCTGCACAGCAGGAAGAATTTGATTCCATATTTGCTTTTTCCTGACTGTCTTCAGGATTAGTGCAGTGAGCTTTGCTTTGATCCATCCCAGACTTCCTTGGTCCTGATGGATACTGAGAAATGTGAACCTAAACTGCAACACGTTAAACACATGGCTAGCCTTGTGCTAGAGGATGAGTCTTTTGGGAGAGATACAGATGAAATCGCTGCAAACATGTTGAGGTTTCTACCATGGCTGCTGTAAACTGAGTCACATAATACCTCTGAGCACCTTAACCAAAAGTCAAAGAGGTTCCTGAAGTCAACACAGGAGCTCGTTTGCCACAAAGAGATATGAAGTGGCTCCTGATGACTATCTCTGAGGCACTGGGGTGGAAAATGAGTTCCATAAAGGAAGGGCTTTTCAACTTCCTGTTCACATCTCTATTCCATCCATGTTCAAAGAGGGGTCAATGATTTTCCACCTGTCCAGGATGTGTCCAACCCAATGGAACAGTAAGGAACTGAGGACTGCTGGGTACAAACTGGAGTAGAGAAGGGAAAAGGAGCCACAGCAGAGTACAGACAGGCAAGGGCAGAGTGACAGCACTGGCAATCCAGTCCTTCAGGTACAAATAGCTTGCAAGTGTGTAAGTCCTGCTGTCCAAAGGCTAAGGTCTGGAAAACGATCCCTGATAAATTAACAGTGTCTTTAGTAACTGCCCACTGTGAGCAGGAATGTGCTTTTTATTGCATCTACTGACTGCAAAGGATGCAGCATACCAAAATCCCAAGGCAGAAATTAGAGCTATGACTGAATTTAACAAAAGTATTTGTGGATCTAAACTCTTCCAAAATAATAAAATAGCAAAAAGTTCACTTTTTGGAAGAAGTTATCCCAGAACAACTTTTTAGAGTAATACTTTTAAAGGAGAAGATAAAAATTACTGTAACTACCTAAAAAATACCATTTTCTTTGATGAGACCTATAAAAGAACATGAGAAAAAATGTTGTAGCAATGACAGTATTGCAATCCCATGGAACAGGAACATGGTGATTCCTGTGCATGGACCAATGAAGAAAATCGAACCAACACGTACAAATTAATACATCTTTACAAATAACCTCATTAGACTGGTGTTAAGACACTTTTCAGCCACGACTATTCACAACCTATGAGATGCTTTGCAAAGGTAGTAAATAATCGCCTAACCTTTATGAAAGCGTAAAATACATGTTTATAGAAAGTTTTCTAGTAGTTTTCATTGCATTACATTATTGTATCTATATTTGATGTAGATTTTCTATCGGAAACTTGAAGCTATCCCGACACGGGTTTAGCAGAGCTCCCAGGTAAGGATGTGCCAAGGCACTGCTTATGCTCCAACATTGGAGAAAGGGTTGGAGACCCAGCACCCTGGCTCCGGGAGTTCCCCTGGGCAGGTTTTCCCCGCAAGTGCGCTGTGACAGGGCAGTTCCTACTGCGGCAGGTACATGTTCAGCCCGTTCCAGTGACACCTGTGGCACGCAGCCGGGCTCCAGACGGTGCGGGGCCGGGGCAGCCCGGCGCTGTCCCTGCCGCAGGAGCCGCCCATGCCCGCCCCTCCGGCCCGTTCACCTGCCCTTCCCCGTGCCCGGGCTCCCTTCCCCGTGCCCGGGCTCCCTCACCTCTCCGGCGGGCTCCGGCCGCCGCCAGCCAGCCCAGCACGGCCGCGCCGAGCCAGAGGCGCGGGGCTGCGGGCGCTGCCCCTGGCATGGCCCCTCCGCTCCGATCCGCTCCGCTCCCGGCCCGCCGACAGCTCCCGGTGCCTGTGGCCGCTCCCCGCGCCCACCCCGCTCCTCCGCGCAGCCCCTCCCTCGGGGGCCTCAGCCCGCCCCCGGACCGACCCAGCCCGGCCCTGCCCGGCCCGGCCCCGCCGGGGTCGCTGAGGGGGTGTCCGTGCCCCGGCCCGGCCCGGCCCCGCCGGGGTCGCTGAGGGGGTGTCCGTGCCCCGGCCCGGCCCGGCCCCGCCGGGGTCGCTGAGGGGGTGTCCGTGCCCCGGCCCGGCTCTGGAGCCGCCTCAGCCGGGGGCCTGTACCCGGGCCGCTCTGGCATCCCCTGCCCCGGGCTACCTCGTGGGGACTCTGCGAGAAAACCAAACAGTCCTTGGTTCTTGTCGGAGCTCTGTGAAGGTGCTTGTCCATATCCCAAAGAGGTCCAAACAGACCCAAAGTATGTTGGCATCGTGAGCAAGGTCCTACTGCCCTCCAACCCAGAACAGTATTTATTTTTTGATGTGCAGTAAAATGCTGAAAAGAGGCGGTTTCAAATTGGTCCTTCAATGGACCACCAAGAGTGCTTTATATTTCTTTAACCTTTACTATATTGAATCTTCATTACCATTAATGCAGACTGAGTTTAGCAAATATTTAACAGTTCGGAGAGCCCAAGCTTCAAGATTTGCTAAGAGATGCTCTTCTTCAGAGACGTCTGTCAGAGGACAAAGAGCAGGGCAAATCTCAGCATTTAAGATTCATCACTGCTGGTATTTTCCACTGTAGGCCTGAGGTTGTGCAGTCATTGAACTACTTTGCACACACCAATGTTGCACACAGAAATGTTTCACAATCTCTGTAGCATATGTATGCCTAAGTATAAAAACTAAAAGTTGCTGACACTAAAACACAACCTTACTGCCCTCCACTGAACATCTGCCAGGCTACAATGGTCAGCAAAGACTGCTTCCACGGGATACTGACCTGGATGTCTCTTTGCAGAGCAGCTTTCCCTCCAGGAAGAGCTGGAGGGCGTGGAGTCAAGGCAGAGGCAGAGCAGCATTGTTGGGGTAACCTCAGTCATCTTTTGTTCACATACTCTGAGCTTCTTCCTTGCAAGAAACAGTTCAGCTCTATGATGGCAGTGAGTTTTTTAAAGGAATTGCTGGCACAGCCTGAGAATTGAATCTGCTGTCTTGAAATACTGTCAGTTATCTAAGGAAGATACTTTTGTCTTAAAAATTCAGGGAAATTTTAACAATAAATTTTCTTAATTGTTTACTCCACTTTCCCGGTTATCTGTCAGCAAATTTGATAAAATTTATCCTGAAATACTGCATATGTCTGAAATTAGTTTGGGCTTTAGTTTTCTTTTTTCTCAAACCACATGTTTATAAAGAAAACAAGAGGATGGAAAGAGATATTTTACAAAACAAATTACAAAGTCAAGAGCTAGAAAGAGAGATGTGAGAAGCTTTGACAAAATTTAAACATTAAGCTACTTCTTTGACCCCTGCTAGTCGTGATGGAGTGGTATTTACAGGAGGATTAACACCTTTTGTCATGTATCATTCAGGGGATAGAAAGAGGAGGTTGTTATGGCTGCTGGAGTACAGACACCTTTAATCTTTTCTGGACTGGTTTTCCTCTGCCAGCTCCCTCTGCTACTATCAGCCTTGTAGCCTCTTACAGTGACAACAGAGAAAGAGCATATTGTGGTTAAAAGAGCTGACAACTTGCCAAAAGTAGCACTTGGCACTCATGGTAACAGAGTTGTGTCAGTGACAGTGAATTTATGAAAACGAAAATGTCATTTTAGGGCTTATCATAGGAGAACAGGGCTTTCCAGCAGGTTGAATTTCAGATAGTTTCTGTTAGTAATTTCCATAGTTTCAATTAAGTAAATCATAGGCTAGGTAAAATTGTGTTGCACTACTGAAAACTCCTCTTTCATTTACAATGGAATGTGAAGTCAAACTGCAATTTTGTATGTGTGTATTATTAAATAGCAGGATGTTTGGGAGGAAAACCAAGAGTATTGAATAAATAATTTAATATTCTATCATGGTTATGTAGTCCAAGTCATTGCTTAATTTTCCACTGAAAATATGGCACAAGGAACGATGATATCAATTCTAGGGAGCATTTAGATGCTGCAGCATTCCCAGAGTGGATTTTATGATTAACAATGAAAGAAAGAAAGATTTAACGTTGGTTTTGAAAATTATTTCAAAACTAACTTTCAGTTTAGTAAGCTCAGCCTGTTTGGTGAAGCTTTTAAATATATATTTATTTTAAGGTGGATTCTGAAGTCCTGTCTATGAATAAATTAAATTTATTATTTGAACAAAGCCTGAGCAGAAGTGCTTTTGCTGACTCATGACTGTCTCATAAGGAAGGGAAGAGCATAGTGATAAATTGAAGAAAAAAGACGTGTTGGATGATAAGGAACACAACTTGGGCAATGCTGAAAATAGAGTTTAAAAATTCAGATAACAAAGAAGGTGGCTCTGCTGATGTTAAGTTCTTGGATCTGCAACTAGATTATTCTGGTTTAAGGGTTATCTGCATAAGTTCATGACTGTGCAGCTCCAGCATGTGTGTATGGTAACAGGAATCCCTGGGAAAAATGTCCGAGGGAAAAAAGGAAATTTTCTCATAAACCCAGCCAACATAGCAACTTTGTCATCTGACACTTCCATTGCTAGCATGCCAGTGGGATGTTTGTAGCAGTACACCTCAGATCATTAACTTAATGTATACAAAGCACATGTCTATACATTATTTAACAAGATGTCATTATCTCACCTTGCAATAAGGGGAACAGTCTAGAGTGAGCAGCAGCCAAGTGGCTAGCAGGTTGATTTTTTTTTTTGGTAACTAAGCTAAGAAGAACAATCAGCAGTGTTTGCCAAAATGTGTACAAATAGGTGTGCATAGCTGCTCAGGTGTAAATTGGAAATGAAAAATCACCTCAAGTTTTAAAAGTAGCTGTTTCTAGACAAAGCCACAAATGTTTTTTTCTAGTTGTATCCAAACCCTCAACTGGAAGGTAAATAAGAGGATCACCTACAAGAAAGGCAGTACTTGTGGTAGGCTCCTTGGAATAATCAGTAATTTGTGTGAATGGTAGGGCACAAAGCAGGGGAAGCAGAAGGTGAGAGCTGAAGGCTGGGTAGGTGGATGCTGTCCTGAACAATGAATCCCCAGGTCTGACACCTTGGGATTTGCTCACTCTGACACTCAGAAGTTCTTAGCCAGGCTTTGTAAACTCAGCTAAACACTTAGAGAAGAAACTGATTAAGCTTAAGCTAAAATTACCCACTATATCTAATTAATTATAAACCTTTTCCCACTGTGTGGCTAAGAGTACAAATGGAAGTCTTTCTTAAATGAATCTTTCATGCTGTACCATTAAGCACATCTGTAGTGTAAGGCAAGGTAAATCTGAATAAGCCCTTTAAATCTATGTTGCTGTATTTATTATCTGTGCAGAGATAGAGCATGGATGATAGCTCCAAATAAAGCTGTGAGCAGAACTTGGAAACTGGAAGAAATTTCCCTGCAAAGCTTCAAAGGGTTATTGCAGTATTGCCAAGTGCTGAATGTTTGCAAAGAGTTGCCTTCAGCAGATAACACCCCTCCTGTAAGGAGCAGATGGCTGAGAGATAGCCTGCAGCCCTGGGCAGATCCAAAAGGATCAGAGAGGGATGAGTTCTCTTGCATTTTTCCCTTAATATTTTTAGTTTCTTCTTTGTGTAAAAATAATTTCTTTTTGCTTGTGCCAGTTCACATATGTGAATGGTAGGTGAACTTGTGCTTTCCAAAGCAATAAATTGTTAAATTCTTTGTCTAACCAATTCTGCCCTTAAAGTCAAATTCCAATCTTCCCTTCAAATTGTAGGTTGTGTGACTTTTAACTTAGCTAAGGTTCATTTGATTTAAAAACATGGTTTAGCAGCTCTGAAACTAATGTCCTGAAACATCACTAAGACATAGGAAGACACACTAAGACACATTGCCTGTTCCAGTTCAGAATGAAATATTTGATTCTATACCCCTTCCTATATTTGACACCAAATAAATAGATACAGAGCATAGGTAATGGTCATGTGCATTTATTCATTTTGGTCATTCTGTGGCTAATATTGCAGCATCACAAGAGGTTAACTTTACTCATGTTTATTCTGCTGGCGGCTTTTTCAGAAAACTGAGAGGCTTTTGAGTGACATTTGTTTTCCAAAATGCTTTTAAAATTTGTAGAGGGTATCTTTTAAGCTGCCACGTAAGTATACTCAGTATTGACAATCTGTTTAACTTTCAGAAGTAATGACATCTTTAGTATGTTTTAGTCCCTAATTCTCTTTTATATTTGACCTCTTGTATATACTATATTTGACTTATGCAGTAAAAGACTTCAGTTTAAAAATCTAATGTAATTTGGCTTTGATAAGCAGTATAAGAGTTAATGTAAATCATGGGAAATCTGTCTCCAGGAGTTAATAAGAGTCAAATAAAATCAGTGTTAGGCTTTCTATTAACTTCAATCATCTTTGGATCAGCCACTTACTCTTTTATTTTTCTCAAGTATTTTTATATCCTTAATTCATGGTCTGTCAGCTGTATTTACTCAGAATGTGCCAGAATATTTTGAAGTCTAGGAAGTTACTTGGCTAGTAAAATATTAATGGAATAATCTTTGTTTTACACATACTGAAATGTAGCACTGACATATAATTACATTGATAAGCTGAATACGATACAATTCTCAACTACTATTTCATCTCTTTCTGTCTCCCATGCAGTTTGTCTTTGTGTGTGTACAGCTCACTTAGTACCAATTTTTAAAAAGTAGGACACCATAGAATTAATTCTTTACCCTATATAGAATAAATGCTACTTGAGTAAGGTGCAAAACGGTGATCTTCTAGTACATTGTACTTCATACTCAATCTTACTGGCTTTCATCTATTTGTATTTGCACCACTATTTCTAATATTTGTGAAATAAAAATTAACATTACTGGGTAAAAGTCTTGACTAAGTTATGTGGTCTTCTAAGATGCAGATGAGAAAAAATATTCTTAAAATATGTAACCTATGCAGATGAGAAACCAATAATAAAACATTTTTCTCAAATTCTTAGATTACCTTTGTTAGTACCAAAAGCTTTGATCATGTAGAGACTAAAATGCGTTTTAGTAAAATCCCACAAGAAGGAGGGGGATTAAAAATCTCCCAAATCCCACATTCTAGTGCTAAAAGCTGTGCTCCTTCTTTCTGGGCCTATCATTTCTCCTCCTAGCTTTTACTTTATATGTGGGAACAGCTTTCTGGGTAGTGAGTCAGTAAGGTCACAGTAAGGTATCTGGCTGTGCCCAGATACAAACATGGCATCCCTGATAAGGGGCACATCCTACACACAATCCAAGGCTATTTGATAAACCTGAATATAAAAACAAATAACCTGTGGCTGCCCTGGTAAGAAAAAGATGCATTCACCAGGAAAACCAGGAAAAGCACATTCTTTGCCTTTGTTTTATGAAAGGATCTCTCTAGTGTCTGAAGGAGGGAATTCACAGCTGAGGATCATAAAAGGAAGCAAGCATGTGCAGAGGAGTTCCTCAGCTTTAACTACTCCACTGAGCCAAGCTGTGACTTTCTGTAAGCCTTTCCTTGCATTGTAGAGAAAGACAATATTTATTGAATTAATATGGGATGGGACATTAAGAACAGATGCACTCTAAAGGAGCAGAAGCAATGATTCTCAATTAGCTTTACTGTGTGAAGTTCCACTGGTTTTGCTGAGGATTTCACCCAGCATGCCTGTTTTTATGTGTATCTTTATACAGTAAGAAAAACCAGAATTGTCCTCACAGGGAGAAGCAGATGTGATTTTCTTCCCCTTCCCAGTGGGCTTTGTTAAATCCTTAAGTATTTTCAGGAAAACAGATCCCCCTGCTTCACTCTAGTGGAAAATATATTTCCTGTCTGTTCCCCAGATAAAATGAAGCCTTTCTCTTGGATAGGAGTAAGACATCTCACTACAGATAGAATTTTCTTGGCACAGCAAATTATGAAAATTGTTTTTATCATCTATGGTTTGAAGAAACTGGAAGGACAATCTCTGCCTGCTGTCCTGTTAACTTCCCTCTTCGATGGTTTGGCCATCTCAATTTTTAGGTTAACACCATTGATTTTATTATGCTTAAAAAATAGAGCAATACTTGATTCGACAGAAGTCTATTGACACAGGAACAAAGCACAGGCCTGGTTTTAAATAAGTGAACAAAATGTTCAAAAACTGTTTTACAAATGCATGCAAAGTACTGTTGCTAATTTGATTCCTAAAAAAATAAAAAATCTAAAAATCCACTAAAATATTAATTCAGTAGTATACCAGATTTAAAAGGCTAGTGCTAAATTAATTACACGAAATTGAGGGCTACTAATCTGGTGAAGTGTTAGACATGAAGAAGTATTAAACACAGCTACACTGTCTGGCTCAGGCAAGACAAAAGCATCAGACTGGACAAAAGTTAGAACATGACAAGGAATTATTTCACCTGTGTGTTCTGTTTTCTCTAAGCAGGATGGTATTGGTCCCTCCCAAGCACTGGTATTGAGCAATACATGGTTTGATTTTTGTTATACTCTTAATCTTTAGTAAAGAGTAGAAATGTAAAAAAAAAATGTTACATAAAATTACAAGGTAAAGAGCTACCCAACCATTGCCAGATTTAAATGGGGAAACCTTAGCTGGCTCATGAATCTATACCTCAGGTTCTTAAGCTAACAATAGGAAGGAACAGAAATGTTGTGAAAGGAAAGCTATACTGAGAGATGTAGGAAAAAATATTATATTACTTTAAAATATTAATTCTCATTTTATTTGCAGTATAAATATGGTAAATGCTATGTAATTTTTTAATTGTATGTATTTTGGGCAACTCTCTCAATGTTGCTGTAACATGAAGATTCTGTTTCACTACCTTTCTTCCTCAATAGTTAGGAATTTTGATATGAACTGTATTAAATGTAATGTTATTCTGGCACCCAGATGGGACTGGACAGAACCTGGTAATTAAATGGCTCATGGAGACAGAGTTTGGATAAAAAAAAACTTTTCTATTATGACATTTAATATTGTTAATCATCTGAGTTTTGTCATTTTAGCAGTAGATCATAAGTAGATCTGAGAATGAAAGCCAGATGGTCAGTGGGGGAACAAATAAATCTTTATGGTATCTTTTTTTTTTCATGATACAAGATTTTATCCAATGACTACACAGGGCAAGAATGAATAAAACAATAACATCATCAATAAAGTCCAGACTGAGATATTACCACTACTTAAACCAATACACCAGCTACTTCATTTCTCCAGCAAGCACAAGGCTGTATTGAATCTGCTTCCTCCAAACTGTGTCTCCTACAAAAACTGTGTTTAGACATTTGTCTTTGCCTTAACCCTTGCCCAAACCCTATGCTCATAACATAATTTCTTGGGGTTTTTTCCAGTTAAAAGAGCATCCTTTCTGTACCATACCTGTCTGGCTTCAGAACTGCTACATCTGTGGTCCTGACCACAGAGGGAAATCATGGCTGACATTACATTTGGTTGAGTGTTGTTTGTGTTTCAGAAAACACATAAGCAGCTGAGTTAAGAGTGAACTCCTTCTTTGTGTTCCTTAAGCAAAGATTTGCTCCAACCTGTTGGAGCAACTTGCCTCACTTGCTGTAAAAAAGATAATATTCTTACCCTGAGTTCATAGGTGTTGCATAATTACTAATGCAACATTAGTAGGCATCATATACGTGATATCATAGAACACTCCTTCAAACTTGAAAATATTCAGAAGATGTCAGCAGCTTGTCATCTTTCTGATGGGGAAATGTGATTTTGACAAATACTGAGGGTTTTGATAGGTGAGTAGAGAAAAGCCATAAATCCTTATGTCTCTTCTGTCAGCAGTGGAAAGGCCAGTGCTGCTAAAAAACAGACCAATTTCCTGCCATATTTCAATTTAAAGTTTAAAATTCATCACCTGGGAGAGCTTGGAGCTGCAGTGCTTTAAGAAGTGACAGAATTATTGTTACTGGAGCATCCTGCTGCCATTGGTATTCTAAATCTTCATCTTTGTAGGCCTGAGCTATGAAAATATAAAATTAAATAAATGTGCTTTATTAATAATAATAATCTCCTGTTAGGCCTATTGCTGTACCATACTGTTCAGTTTTCAACTCCTTTTCTGTATGGCTCAGAGACCACCCAGGGGCTTGGAGAATACTTTCAGCATGTCATTGCTGAAACTGTCACATGAAATCAACATAAAAGATACCAGAAGAAACCTGCAAAAATCAAAGCCAAGTTATACTGTTAAACTGCATAAATGCCTGATTGCAAATTGAGGGAAAAAGCTTGAAAAGAATGGAAAATGTTGGTTGCTGTAATAGTCCCTGTTACACTGGTGGGCCCCACGGAACTACATGACTTTGTGCTGATAAAATTTGGCTGCTGGATTTATCTCATTTTTATGCAGTTCCAGTAATTAGGAAAAGAATTTGCATTAAGTGGGTTTTCTTTCAGTCCTGCTTGTGTATATTTAGCTCTCTATTGCATATAATACTTTCACAGAATTCAGTATCATTAATTTAAAATACAGTCCTTGAGTATAAAAACAAAAACCAAGGCAATGAAAAGCACTGGATAATAAAAGTTCCCGTATCTTCAGCAGCCCTCAAACACCTGTTAAAAATTTGTTTTGTAACCTGCCCTGAAATGTGATGGAAATTAATGCTTACGAGTCCCTTTTGAGAATGTAAAATATCAGAGTTTAAAGGGTCACGTACAGACTGATGGATAAAACGTATCTCAAACACATCTACTGTGTCCCACCAGGACTATTGCAAGCTGATGCCCTCTGCATTCCACTGAAAAGAATAATTACCCTGGTCAATGCTGTTCTTTTACTGTGGTAAAGCAAATGTGATTTGTTTAGTTACCAGCGTAATGTGATTACCACTCAGAATTGTTTAGAAGTAAAAGCAATTAGTACAATGAAATATTTCCTTCCATTCAGCTGTATTTAGACTGGTCTATGCTTACACATATCAGAAAGGAACAGGGTTTAAAATGTGCTCATTTTTTTTGTCTACTTTTTCATAGAAAAGAGACAGTCAGAAAGAAGAAATATAATGTAGTGGAGGCTAAAAGATTGCTATTTGTCTTGCATAGAGTGATAGTCTTAGAACTGAGAACATATTTTTAATCAAATATCCTCTGTAGCATTTCTTTCCCACCCAGTCCTTAATAACCTCCTTGGCTTCATTTGGCCTCATTTTGAGGATGAAGGGTCATTTTAAACTTCACAAGCCATTAACAGCATGTTTAATGAAGTTAAAACATTCAGTCTTTAAGCCCTTCTCTGCAAAGACAATCTAATCAGTCAGATCTTACATCTTTCCTCTTTGATGGCACAAACTTAATCTAGAGCTTTTACACTTGTTGTTTTGCAGAACTAGGAATTCTGCTTCTGTAGATCTGTGACTCTGTGATGTTCTTACCTCCTTGATTCCAGACTTGCTGCCATGCTAAGAACAGACATCCTGCTGTTCAAGTGGAGTCTTAGCATTGTGTATTTGAAGATAATCCCCAGACCACCAGCATCTTTTCGGCATCTGTGAGCATAAAGGTTATGACAGTTGCCCCTTCTGACTGTAATCTTTGGTTTTACAAGAATTCTATTAAAAGACTTTCAAGCTGTAATTATCTCTTCCTACTTTGTGTGGTATTGCTAAGAAAAAAAATATTAGCAGTTTTACAAGCAATACATTCTGCTGTGTTTTAAACCCTTCAATTTGCAACTAAATTATGTACTTAGCTTTACACACTTGACTTCTTCAGACTATTTCACAGCTTACACTGCAGCACATGTTTAAGTGTTTGCAGGATCAAGATCCACATCTTCTCTGCACCATTAAATGTTTTGTAATTGAGGAGTGGCTGGATTCCCCAAGGGGTTCTCTTTTATGTATAAATGGAGAACATCCATGGCTTGCATCTGGGATTTATCATCTTGTTTGAGTGATCTAATCTCCTTAGTGTGTATGTGTGTACTCATGAACTTACATATGTAGACATGGTAAAGACAAGAATAAGCTTGCTGGGGAAAAAAAGCAAGCAGGGAAAGGAATTGCCAAATATTTCTTAGAACATTCCCCCCCATTCTGTGGAAATTTTAAAACATTTTGTTTTCTGTCCAGTTCTATAAACTATCCACTGATTCCTTGTATTCTGTTCTGCCTAGCAAAGCTCCAGGAAATTTTCAATATTCCAGACCATTGACTAGGATTTAGTTTACAAATTAGAAAACATATAAACCCACCAAATATTCCTGTTCCTTTTTTCTTCTCATCTTAAATTCCATCTCTACATCTTTGTGCCTCCATTCAATGCTGGTCAGAAGTAGTTCATCATAGCTTACATGTGTGTGTATATAAGTTCATATAAAGAATATACTTGTGCATGTCTGTGTAAATGCATACACATATACCTTTCACATATAAAACATAATGATATTAGTGGATATAATAGGCTTATTGTTTTGTCCTATGGTTTAACTGTAAATCTGCCTAAAGCAACTGTGCATAATTTTTACTGCATAATACCATAGTTTTGTGTTAAATGCAAGTCACATTACAGGCAATAAATTTTAACATATATGGAATGTTTTTTTCATTCATGACCTGATACTATCAATTCTCTGCTAAGATCTTTAAAATCTTCTGTAGGAAAATTGCTGGGTTTTTTTTCTTTTGTGTGGCCTATAAGAATCACCAAAAAAGGTTACATGGATAACTCTGGAAAGTATTGTCCAGTCTTATCACAGAACAGATGAAGGACCATGGAAACAGTCCAATCTTCATTTCCTTCTACATGGCATAGGGGTTAGAACTAGATGATCTGTAAGGTCACTTCCAATCCAGGCCATTCTACAATTCCATAATTCTAAGATTAAAACCTACTTACATGTTCCTTTGGAACATGAAGACCAGCCTGGTTAAGCACCTTGTCTGAGCAATTCCATTTCAGCATTGATTAATTCAAATATATTTATGCCATTTCCATATAGATGTAATGACAGGTTGGTAGAAGCCCTAGACATGAGTTAAAACCTGTCCTCTCTTCCTTCTAGCCACTGCAGACTTCTTAAACAATGCTTTCCAGTCCTCCAATCTCCTAAGGACATTCTTTTCCCCATTTCTTGTAATGTGGTATCTTGCTTCAAAATGCAACCTCAGCTTTTGGACATAAATAAAATATGATTGTGGTTTGACACTGAGCTGGCATTTGGCAAAGTCAAGAGGGAAACATTGCTGAATCTGTTACTGAACTCGGCACAACTGCAGAGCTGGGCAACTGGAGAGCTTTGAACATAAGGAATTATAAACAGCAAATAAATCATCACAGATGGAAGAGGTGTAGTGCCACTTTATCTTCTCCAGGCCAACAGGTTCTTTGGATTCTGGAAATTCATGTATGTGCCATACAAGTTTCAGTAAAAGATTCAGCTGTACACACAGACACTACTTTCTTCTTTCCCTCTTATTTGATGTGTATATGAGAAATTTAAACCCTAATGCACAGCACTTTGCACAGAAAATAAACATGACATTAAATTACATAGTAGTGAAGGAGGCATTTCTGCATAATATGTTTCTTTCCTCCTCTTTCAACAACATAAGTTATATTGGCATCTACTACACTAGAAAGCTTAAAATACCCTTATAAAACTTGAAGTAGACAATGATGTTTCCACTTACAGGAATCAAGGACTAATTTTATTTCCTCGAGGAGAATAACTGCTAATCTTTACAGTAGCAGAATAGCTGTTTTGTTCATCAGGTATGTGATCTGAGGGATCAAAATAAATGTATTGTATTGCTTTTTTTTGTGATAGCACTTATTTAAGTCTACTCCTTATGCTATACTTTTTCTGTCAAGGTTAGCTCACATATTAGTAATTATACCTTATAATAAAGTTACATTTTTAACTGTGTCATCAATCAATGCAGAGAAATTTAATTTTCTGTAAGAATGGCTTTAGGAAAGTGGTACCATCTACAGAGTAGCCATTAGCATATGTAAATGAAAAAACATGGTAAAGAAGATGAGACCTGTCTGTGGGCTCTGAAATGATCAATCTCTGAGACAAGATAAAAGAACAGCTCTCCTGTGGGAGACAATGACTTACTTCTTCATGATAGTTATTTAATGTCAATGTACTTTATTCAGATAAGAAATAAGAGGAGTTCCCCTGAGCCTGATTGCTTGTATAATGTGTTCTCATATATAATTATAAAGAGAATTAAAACCCGAGCTGGTGTGTGAGGCAGCAAAATAACTTCACCACCCATCAGGTTTTTCCATGTCATTGGCTGCTCACCTGGCAATGCATCTGTAGCTGACACAGAACTTTTTATCTGAAGGCTGTGTTTGTGACACTTTTGTTACACATTTATGAACTTTATTTCTCTAACAAAATAGTCTTTAGTAACACAAACCATCAATTTTTTTCTTATAGAAAAATGTTACATAGAAAGTACATAGTGCAATAGCCCTTAATTCAGGAAAGTAAAAGAACCCTTAAGGACTGACCCTACAGGAGAATGAACTGCAAATTAGATAGCCACCACTTCCTTCACCAGATTTCAAGTGGGATTAATTCACCTTTAAGATAAGAAAACAATAATATTAACATACCAAATCTGAAAGCCACATGATACCAGATGTTTAAGACATACAAAAATAAATAAGATGCTAAAGTCCCCAGAAGCTGTTTGACTTCCAGTGAAGAGAAAGGTATTTATATTTAGCTAGAGATTCATAATTTTAATAGTCTGACCCACAGTCCCCACTGTATGAAAACCAGTACAAAGCCAGTGCATCACTTAAGTCCTATTAAACCATGATACAAAAGCCTCATGCTGACTTTTGCAGAAATGACTCATGCTGTGTTCCTTCCCTTTCTACACTACCAAGTTATTCAGGTACACATTGAATCTGTGTGCTGTTTTTACACAGCCTGGTTTATGGTAGCAAAAGGTGGCTTCTATGAGAAGCTGCCAGAAGCTTCCACCATGTCTGGCAGAGCCAATCCCTGATGGCTCCAAAGATGGACATGCTGCTGGCCAAGGCTGGGCAAGTTGGAGTTGTTGGTAATGCCTCTGTGATAACATGTTTAAGAAAAAAATCATAACAAAGTGGGTACAGTTTTTGCTAGCCAGAGAAGAAAAGGAGGTGAGAACACACAAGAAAACAGCATGGACACATCGAGGTCAGGGCAGAAGGAGGAGAAGGAGGTGATCCAGTCCTGGGAGGCAAGATTCCTCTGCAAGCTGTGGTGAGGACCATGGTGAAGCAGCTGCACCCCCGCAGCCTTTGGGGATCCATGGGGGATGCAGAGATCCACCTGCAGCCACTGGGGATCCGTGGGGGATGCAGAGATCCACCTGCAGCCCATGGGGATCCATGGGGGATGCAGAGATCCACCTGCAGCCCATGGGGATCCATGGGGGATGCAGAGATCCACCTGCAGCCTGTGGAGGAGGTGCCCATGCCCGAGCAGGTGGATGCCTGGAGGAGGCTGTGATCCAGTGGGAGATCTGGGGGAGAGAGGGGGCCCTGCTTCCAAGCTGGAGCAGCCTGTCCTTGGATGACTGCACCCTGTGTAAGGGTGACCATCACCACAGCAGTTTTGGGAGGACTGTGTGCCAGTGGGACGGACTCACATGTCAGCAGGTCCCGGATGGCTGCTGCTCATGAGAGTGGACCCACACCAGAGAAGTTCACAGAGAACTCTCTCCCATGGGAGGGACCCCAAAGCCTCACAGGGGAAGGACTCCTTTCCTGGAGCAGTGGAAGAAGATCTTGTGTGATGAACTAAGCAAAACCCCATGCCCTGTCTCCCTGCACTGTCGGTGGAAAGGAGGGAGGGGTTGGGAGAAGAAAAGGTATTTTTACAGGCTTATTTTACTCATTATCCTCCTGTGATTTTGTTAGTAATAAACTCATTTTGTACCTCTAAGTTGAGCCTGTTTTGCCCTTATCACAGCCATTATCTCAATTCATGAACTCTTTGTTTAAATTTTTCTCCTCTGCCCAGCTGTAGGAGGGGAGTGAGCACCTTTGTGAGTGCCTGTTGTTTGGCCAGTGTCAGACCTCAACAATATGTAAAAAGGGATTTGGAAATACAGGCAGGCAGAAAATAACATACAACATCTAAATCTAAGAATGAGATCCAAACCGCAGGGAATGGGGATCCACGGGAATGTAGAGATCCACCTGCAGGGAATGTGGATCCAAGGGGAATGCAGGATCCAAGGGGAATGCAGAGATCCAGCCGCAGGAAATGGGATCCAAGGGGAATGCAGAGATCCACCCGCAGGAATGGGGGGATCACGGGAATGCAGAGATCCACCCGCATTCTCTGGGGATCCACAGGGGAATGCAGAGATCCACCCACAGGGAATGGGATCCAAGGGGAATGCAGAGATCCACCTGTAGGAATGGGGATCAATGGGAATGCAGAGATCCACCCGCAGCCCTGGGATCCAGGGAATGCAGAGATCCACCCGCAGGAATCACAGGGGGGATCAACTGCAGGAATGGCAGAGATCCCACCCGCAGGGAATGGGATCCACTGGGAATGCAGAGATCCACCTGCAGCCACAGGGGATCCAAGGGGGGGGATCAGAGATCCAACCACCCGAATGGGGATCCACGGGGAATGCAGAGATCCACCCGCAGGAATGGGGAACAGGTGGATGCCTGGAGGAGGCTGTGATCCAGTGGGAGATCTGGGGAGAGGGGCCCTGCTTCCAAGCTGGAGCAGCCTGTCCTTGGATGACTGCACCCTGTGTAAGGGGTGACCATCACCACAGCAGTTTTGGGAGGACTGTGTGCCAGTGGGACGGACTCACATGTCAGCAGGTCCCGGATGGCTGCTGCTCATGAGAGTGGACCCACACCAGAGAAGTTCACAGAGAACTTTCTCCCATGGGAGGGACCCCAAAGCCTCACAGGGAAGGACTCCTTTCCTGGAGCAGTGGAAGAAGATCTTGTGTGATGAACTAAGCAAAACCCCATGCCCTGTCTCCCTGCACTGTCGGTGGAAAGGAGGGAGGGGTTGGGAGAAGAAAAGGTATTTTTACAGGCTTATTTTACTCATTATCCTCCTGTGATTTTGTTAGTAATAAACTCATTTTGTACCTCTAAGTTGAGCCTGTTTTGCCCTTATCACAGCCATTATCTCAATTCATGAACTCTTTGTTTAAATTTTTCTCTCCTCTGCCCAGCTGTCGGAGGGGAGTGAGCACCTTTTGTGGGTGCCTGTTGTTTGGCCAGTGTCAGACCTCAACAATATGTAAAAAAGGGATTTGGAAATACAGGCAGGCAGAAAATAACATACAACATCTAAATCTAAAAGCTGTAAATATAGGAATGTTTTCCTAACTTCTCTCTTTGGTAAACATGCATGTGTAGGAGAGGTTATAACTGAGAAAAAATTCATTTGTAAATATGAAGCCATCACTGTTTTCAAGGAATCACCACTTCCTTGTGAAAACTGGGCAGATTAGCAAAATTGTTTTTATGTAACATCTTAGTAATTTCCTAGGAATTTAGGATGTTAGCAAAAACACTCTGTCTCCCATAGAAAACAGTTATAATTGAAATGGCATTGGTTTTGTGGAATTCAAGGCCAAAAACTTATTTAAAAATCTTAATGTACAGGGTCTCATTGGGTTGAGTTAATTTTCTTTATAGCAGCCATATGGAGCTGTGTTTTGGATTTGTGACCAAAACAGTGCTGTTGGCACATCAATGTTTTGGCTGCTGTGAACAGCACTTGCACTGTGTCAAGGCTCTCTCTCCTGCCACACCACCAAAGGCCAGTAGGCTGGGGATGGGCACAAAGTTGTGAGGGAACACAGCTGGGACAGCTCTCCCCAGCTGGCCAGAGAGTCCATATAATGTCATACTCACCAGTAAAATTTGGTGGGAATTTTCCCAAACTAGCCTTTGTTCAGGGACTGAGCATCAGTCAGCTGGTAGTGCTGACTACCAGCTTTTTCATCACTTGCTTTTTTTCCCCCTCTCTTCCCCTAATCTCCTATGAATCTATCTCTACTCTCTAGTTTTCTTAATTTTGTTTTCTGATTCTCTCCCTCATCCTACTAGGGGTGGGCTTATTTGCCATTTGGAATCAACCCTCTACACTTAGCTAAAAGAGTTCTGTACTTCTAGCTTCACTGTTTAATTGTTTGGGATTCTTAGCCTCAGAATAAATCATGATGGCATTGTTGGCAAGGACAGACTTAGCAGACCTGGTATCCTAAGCAGCCTACCTGACAAAACCCCAGATTATTGCTTCACTGAAATTTCACAGGAATTAAGGTATTTTTCATCAGGGAAAACTATTTTGTTGAAAGTTTTGCCAACCTGCTCTAATTTGGACCAGATTTTTCTTGTTCCATGCATTCACAGACCTCCTGGTAGGAAATGGAAGGAGTTGAAAGCAGGCACAGTTGGGGGCCTAATTACAGCATAATTACAGACCTGTCCATGTTGATATTTTGGGAAACCTTAGAATGAATACATTCTCTACCTCACTGGAATTTTACGTCACTGGACTTTAATGTCATTCCCTCAGAATATTTTATCTAGCTTTATGGCCAATAAAATTCTGAGCCTACTTCCAGCCCACCCATACCAGATAAAAAGGCACATGCAGTGATGTCCTGTGGTCTGACTTTTCCCCTTCCACCCATTTCTGGATATGAAAGGCAATAACATTTCTAACAAAGGAGGCTAAATGAGGAGATTCTCCTCATGAATCACACGCAGCAACAATTAATGGAGCTCATTTTCAAACAGAAATGCACATGAGAATATGCATTCATTACTAATGAATATGACAACAGATGCATGTTTAAGATGACCAAGTGGAATTGAAATATGTATATCCAAAGCTGAGGTCAGGAGTAAAACCAAAAGATTTCACAGACAGAGAAGTATACAGCTATCTCCAAACAAAGATACAAATCAGGTTTCCATAAAGATATTTTATTTTGCCACAGAACTGAAAGCCAGAGAGGTTTGGCTGAGTAGAGACTGCAGAAAACTTGATAGTTTTTTATAACCCTTCAGCTTCAGTTTCACTCCTAAGCCATTATTTTTTTTCCTGCGTGTATAAGATAGGTGAAGAGTATTTTCTACAACTTTGTTTTTTCTTTCATCTATGTGTTTGTGTGCTTTTGCCTCATATATACATGTATAGATAAAAGATATTGTTAGACTCACGAAACAGATTAAAGACTTGACTTGCCCACTGATATTTCTAAGATTATATTTGCTGCAAAATTCAAATTAAACATATCACGTCCTTGAATGGCACAACAGAAGAAAAGTTTTCTTTTTAAAGGAACCCATAAAATGAAGCGGCAAAGATCACTACAACATACAAAATCTGTTTACAAGGGCAGCAGAGGCTGAACAAAATTTTCTCCCCACTAAATTCAGTTGCTGCTGGCATTGTCATAACGAAAAGCAGTGACTAGGAGATGCACTTCCTTTTGAATAATAAGAGCTGAATGGCAAGATAATCTGTGAAGTAACACATTGCTTCATTCAGCAAGCAGGTTTGCCCATTTTTTGAGCCCTGTGTTACAATCCTCCATCAGCACACTGTTTTTCATCAGTTCTGGAAATAAACTGCCCTTTAATCTGATTGTACTCTTGTGGCCAAAAAGGAGATGGTCAGGAAAACATGTACCCTGGAGCAACATTCTGCATTTGAATTGGTTAAGAAAGCAAGCCAGTTTCAAAGCCATCATTAGTGTCTAAAGATCATCATTAAAGTTGTTTTTTAATTGCACCCTTCACAAAAAGCTACTTGTGCTCCAAATCCTCACAGCATTCTTCATGCTTCCTGCATTTCTACTTAGAAGAAACTTTTGAGATATGTGAAAAGTTTTCAGAGAATATGATTTTATTTTTTTAAGAATAAGTTCTGGAGTAGTTAAATACTGACATCTAAGCAAAAAAAAAACTCTAATATCTAAGGAATGGTTTTCACATCTACCAAGAATTCAGTTTTATTAAAGCCATTTCCAATTGGAGTAATTATGGGTTTGCTTTCTAGGAAAAGGAAATCACTGTATTATGGAGCATTATTATTATTATCATAGAGGGGTTACCTCCATGTTCAGTCATTGCTGTCACTTAGATCTAGTTTTGAAAGTCCCATAAAATTAGAGTGATTCCTATACATATAATAAAAGAAGTCTTGTCTGAAAAACTTGCCTTAAAGCTGAGTCACAAGATTTTAAAAAGTCTTACATATTTCATGCAATATTTTTATTTAATATTAATTTTTGTCTGCAAGATTCTTTCAAATATCCCATTTCTTAAATTATGATAATACTTTACTCTGTAATTGTTTACAGTGAGATAATCTAAAAAGGGTTGTGTGTGTGTGAAACATATTGATATTCTTCCAGGTTTGTGGCAGCTCTTAAAGAGCCTGGGGATCCTTCAGAAGATAGTGTATAGAAGGGAGGAAGAAATTCTTCAATACAGGATGTTGCTGCAGCTCTGTACACATGGTTTACGTGAATTGGAATGTTTGTAGTCAAAATGGTTTTTCTTATACTTTTGTAGAATTCTGGCCTAAAGCACTCTACATACTTGAGAAAACATGACAAAATTGTCCTCATGATATTTTGTTTGCAAATACTTCTAGAGACAATTAAACTTTCTGACTGAAAGGCTTTTTTATCACCTACATTTTTTACAGAAAAACATACATAACAGAAAAAACATTTTAAAAGGAAAAAAAATGCTATCTTACCAATAACAAAAATGTCACTTTTATTTCATTAATGGACTGCTATGAGAAATGGCAGATATCGAGGCTTTTTGGTTTCTATTGTTTTGTTATGTTTTTCTGGAGCATATGCTTGAGAAACCTGTGATAGCAGAGCTTTTAAAGAAATAAACAGATGTTTTTATTTTCTAGTACAAATGAGTCTCAGTGGCTTACAGCTATCTCATCTAAGTTTTCTCGAATGTTTGTCCAGTAAGCTTTTATGGAACTCTTTTTTTTACTGCAAACTGCCTTCAGCCAGCACTGAAATAACAACACATTCATGCAGAGCTACAGCGTGGGACATCTCCACTGAGAGCCACGGTGCCAAATGGTTGTGCTGCAAGTGCAAGGTGGACACACAGCCAAGGACAGCGAACACGTCTTCGTGCTGAGCTGCTGACAAAACGTGCTGCTCCCAAGCAGCTGAGAAATGTTTTTCTACATAGTTTTGATGCTATCTATTAGTCCCTTGACCCCTCTAGAGTTCATGGACTACAGTTACAAAATCTTCATGAGAAGGTAAAACAATATATTCTATGCACTTATATTAGTGAGGACCTGTAAAACTTACCTACAGGTTTATAATCAGCTTATTTAAGTACAATCACTTTGCAGGTATGTTCTAGTACCTCATTTTCTTTCATGACAATCTGCCTAGAGAGTTACAGCTGTTCTTCAAGATTTAAGAAAAATCAAATTTATACACATTGTTAAAACTAAAATGAACTTACACTTTTACATAAAGCTCACAGAAAACCATAAGCAATTCCATGTGTTTATTGAATGCTGTGAATTTTTCCATAGAATGAGACACAAGGTCTCATACATGAAACTTGATTATTGCATTTACACATAGCAATGTTTTTCAAAATTCTAAGTCACTATTGTGCCCTATTAGACTGGCAATATGTTATTAAATACATTTTATTTTTACTTAGATGAATTTTCTCAGATTGGAAAAGTAGTCTTAATATTTACTGTACAGAGAATAATGAAATCACAGGTGAAAGAAAAGGACTCTAGTTTAATGCTTTTGTTCCAGTAGCAATTCAATTGCAGTATATGAAATTTTGAATATTTTTGTAGAAACCTGAAAATTTTGTAGAACATTAGTAAGACTGCTTTGCAACAACTAATAAAGCTTTACTCGAGCTACTTTAAGGTCCAGAAATAAATAAAGTACTGAAGATGCTGAATTTTTAAAATCTAACAAATAAAACCGGTTTAATAATTCAAAATGAATTCTCTTTAGTAAAAGGAAGATTAGGTTAGGGAACATCAAAACAAACTGGACATAAATTTTTGGGACTGTGTGGACAGCAGCCAGATGTGCTGAGGGAGCTGGCCAACGTTTCAATTATCTTTGAAATGTCATGGCCCTCAGAGGAGGTTCTTGAGGTTGTGAAGAAATCCAACGTCTCCCTGTCTCCAAGAAGTACAGAAAGAAGGATCCAGAAACTGTAGGCTAATCAGCCTCATATTGAACCTTGGGAAGGTGGTGAAGCCAGTCATCCTGGTAAACATTTCCAAAACCAGCAAGAACAAGAATGTGGCCAAACATAGGCAGCAAGGATTTTATCAGCAGTTTTTCTTGAGCAACCTGAGGCAACTAAAGTCCCAGCACTTTAATGAATGATGCATTTCTTTTTGTCTCTATTGAATTATGGACATGTCTAAGAGTATTTTCTGCCTGCTCTAGTTTTTGCCTTGGTGCAACACTTTGGATTTCAATAATAAAGTAGTGTTCAATCAAGCTTAGGTTCGCTCAGAGTGAACCTAACCAAGTATGACTACAAAATTGCTCCTGTCTAGTCTGGATCTAATTTGGGAGTAAATGTCACAATGCATTGCCAATTAAAGGGGGAAGGAAACTCAGACAGAGCCCACCGAGTAACTCATATTCCCAGAATGCTGAGTGTCAACGGGTAAAATTTGTCATAGGAGTTTAAGGCCCTGTCTTTCTTGGCTATTCCTTTGTAGTTGTTAGTGGCATATGAGCAGTAGCGGAAGGGACAATCAGAGCTTTTAAAATAGCTATTCATAAAGGCATTTCTGTATTGTTTTCTTCAATTTCTTTTTTAAATGTGTGTCAAAAGCCCAAAGGTTTGACTGTGTAGGAGAACAAGTGGCTTTGTTCCAAGAGATTGAGCCAAAGTACTTGACAAAATGAGTTCAAATTGTTCTTTTTCACCATAATATAGCCTATTTTAAGAAAAAAGCACAAAAAAAGCAGATGGAAGTATACAAGACATATTTTTACGTCAGCACGCTAGTGTGTGTATTCAAAAGTTTATATTCCTTCACAGTGTGAATTTTGTCATACTCATACCAATCAGATAACTATTTGGATGTGCAACAAATATTTTCTCAGACATAGAAAGTGAAAATGGCCAAGAACTTGGTTATGCCACAGTTGGTCTGTGTATTTGGTAACAGCACTGAAAACTGTGAAAATTATGGCTCTTTTCTCTGTTCAGCAGAATTTCCCCTTCTGGTGATGTTGATACAATTAAAGTTGAGTGCTGTCACTAAAAGAAGTTTAATCCTTTTGCAGCATTGCAGTCATATGGTAAATTTTTATAGCTATAACTACTCCTGCTTTATCTGTTATCCCAGCAGGGCATGGCTGAGACACAACAATATTGCACAGCAGGGCTGACTCTTTTCACAAAACATTTCTCTGAGGCTTTTTGTGCTATCTCCTACTAATCAGATTTCTCACTGAGGTGCCCACCCACCCAAATCAAGTGTGGTCAGTGGAGCTGGCAGGTTACCACTTTCCAAACAGTTTAATGAATATCTACCCATTTATGTTTGCTTAAGAAAAACCAGCAGGGTGGCTTCATAGGGTGGGATTATTGCCTATTCATCCTGATGTTCTTGACTATAAATTTAATTCCTGCTTGTGGAATGAGTTGGTAATTGTAATCTGAGATAGTATATTTGATCTTGCTGCTCCTGGCAATGGAATCCCATTGAGTCACCTATTCCAAAATCATGTGCAGAAGTTTCTTATAAACCTAAGTGTTGCCTGGCATAAAATAGCCTATCTATCTGCAGAGCAACAGCTGGCATGCTGAGGATATATTCATTCTCACCCTTCTGCACTGCTTCAAGCAGATAGTTCTGTGCATTAAAAGAATTGGAAAATGACATTAAAAATATTATTTGTAGAAATGGTACTTGTTTCCACAGATGTTTTCAGTCCTTTTTTCTTGTTCATAGCATTCTCCACTCTTTTTTTCTTGTTTCTCCAGTAACACCCATGACACCATTTTAAAACTTTCATAAACAATGTTTGTTGCAGAATCTTTCATGTAGAAATGTTATTTCCTTTATAATGTTTCAGTATAGATCATCAGTTACTTCTTCAGCATATTATCAGGCAGCTCTCCTATCAGAAGTATTAAGAAATTAAACCAAAAGCAGATTAAAAATTAATAGTAGGTAACTTGCATAGGTTCTGAGATATGAATTATTTTGCTGTCTGATTTATGCCTTGCACAGTACAAGGCAGTGCAGAATTCAGTCTCATCTCTGTATATAATTGTAATCATTTTTGATAGCTGTGTTCCAACTTTGTTATTAAGGATTTAGTTCTGCAATTGCTTCTGGAGAGATTTCACATTTAAGTCCCTGAACATGCATTCAGATTATAGAAAAAGTCTGCTGAACAATGATTGCAAATACAGCTATAAACAGTGGTTTCCTAAAAAAGTCATACAAAAGAAGGCACTTAGACTACAGGTTTTCATCTGATCACAGGTTCCTGTAGTACAATAAGAATCATGCAGCTTACTTGCCTGCTCACTTGCTTTCCCCCCTCACCCCCCCAGTCTATAAGGTCCAATTCTATTTATCTCCACTCTGTCTTTTATTGTAGGATTTGCAGAACATTAGAGGCCCATCAGAGGCATTCCTCAGCACACTGTCTCATGGAGAAAGAGTTTGTTTTGTTTGTGACTAAATGAGTGCATTGCATTTTTCAATGCAACTATTCTGATGCAGAGTCTTGGACTTTTCAGAGTGGAAGAATGAATAAACAGAGAGTCAAAAAATAGAAGTATTGATGGGATACTGTTTTATAAACTTCACAACTGCACTGAACTTTTTAACTGCCGCAAGCAGCCCTGGAGCCTCGATGCAAGAAACATCGAAACTGCATGAAGAAGAAATCTATCTTCCACACACTGGTAAGATCTGCCTTCTCCAGGCTAAACAGTCCCAGCTCTCAGCCTCTTCTCACTGGATGCTCCAGCCCCTTAATCATCTCCATGGCCCTTCACTGAACTTGCTTCAGTGTCCATGACTCTTCTGTGTGGAGGAGCTCATAAGTAGACACTGGGCTGTTGCAGCAGTATTAATTAGAGGGTACATAGAAAGGAAAATAGAACAGAAGCTCCAAAACAACTTTTCAAAATTATCACGTCACCCCCAAAATCAGTGTACCAGAGCTGTTGTTTCAAGGGCTGAAAAACTTACACACAAGTAACTTTTAGAAAATGTGAAATTTCTGCGGGTAGTTTTAGGATAAATCAATGCAGACTAGATATCTACTTTGGATATTTTGGATATTTTTGCAGCAGGAAGGTTTAGTAATTCTACTATGCTGTTGTAGTGCTGCAAAAAACTATTTTAATCCATTTTTATCTCAGTAATTTCCCTTTTCCACATGCAGTGGTTGAGGGGTGAAGACAATAGGTAACCTACTATACACCAGGAAGCAAAAAACCTGAGAGAGTAATAACATGGACTTATTATACTAGTTAATGAATATGCTGAAAGTATCTGTCTTTTCATTCTGTTTATAATTTTTCAAAAAGATACTAATTTATTTTGATATAACTGACTGACTGAATGAATAATGAATTAATGGAATAGGAAAAACACAACACTATTACATTGGCAAAAAGGAAACCGAAATCTCAAGAGGTACTGGAAAAGAAAAATTTTCATGTTTTTCACAGAGTCTAAATTCTCTAAATTCCTAAAGCCTATGTTGAAAAGTATAAAGTAATACATTCCATTTCCTGGCTTTCAGTAGTAGCATGTGATAGACCATCATGGGATATATTTCCTGTTCATGTAAATTCTGAGCTTCTGGAATAAACAAAAAGAAATTTTTTTTCTTCCCTTCCAGGACCATTTTTCAAAGGACACTAGTGAGAGATGCTGTCAAATTTTTGTTTGTTTTCCCAGAATTTACAAATTAAACTCTTTATAACTGCATATATCATCAGGGAAGTAAAAATATTGAGTACCAAGGCTTTTTTCTCTCTCTTGATTAAGAAGTAAGATTGAATCTTCCAAAGTCCAGAAGATTTCTAGCTTTCCCCTGAATGCTCTGTTCAGCATCAAGGCAAATCCCAAGTTAAGCTATCAGAGACAAAACCCAACACCTTATCTAAAACTTTCCTTCAGAGGATTCAAAAACATTCAGTAAACATTAACAAGTTTAAGTAATTCTCTGCAAAGGAGATAATCAGAATTTTCAAAAGTCTCTAAGTGCCAGGAAATCCATTAACTCTCTGTTATCCAAGGCATCATCCCTCAGTAAGCCAATGAAAAATTGAGTGTGTTAGAAGAAAGCCAGTCACAAATTACACAGACTCTTACTGTCCAAAGAGTATATCTTGAGAAAGAGCTGATGTATGCAGTTAGTTTCTTTCCTTTTAGCTTCTGATTAAATGCTCATTAGTGTTGGTAAGAATTCTCCCATTCATTTTCAAGGGACTTGACTCCCATACCCAGAAAGATTTCTGAAATATGGCCTGAAAAAGATGAAAAAAGTATCTGAAGTTGTGGCAGTTTTTGAATCTAGAACTGAATTTTTACCCTCGGTCATGTACAGTGGAGTAGTAACTGAGGCAGAACCCTTCCAAAATTTTGAGATTTCTGGGTCGTGTGCCAAGCCTCTGATGAACTCTAATCTTGACAGTATGATCAGACACTGATTAAGAGAAACTCAAAAATCAAACACCCCTCAAATCTCACTGTTTATATAAAATCAATAAACATATTTTTAGCCTGGAAACTGAACTGAGTCTCAAGTCTTACTGCTCTTTCTCCATGCTTCCTTGGTGGGTGGCTACTCAAGTTCAGCATCTGAAATCTTCTGGCACAGCATAAATAACCTCTCTAGTGAGCTGTCATTAGACATATTGGTTTTACTCCCCCCCATACCTGGTTGGTATAAAATAACACCATCAATCTTGTGAAAAGGACTCCTTGTTTTACTCCTCCAGCCCAGTTACCACTGCTGTCTCTCCATAAGTCATGAATACTCCCAGCACAGCAGGAACACATTAATGATTTATTTTTTCTTAGGAATACCCTTATTACAAATGATTTGGTTACCTGGTTGGGTACTCTCACTGCAGGACATTGTTGCTAATAGATCCCCTTGAGCATTTGCAGCCTACATTCCTCATTTAACTGGATCCCAATTGCTGTGCATGTTAAACACCTCATCTATTATCTCTTTAAGCATGAGATTTCTGTCACAATCTCTTTTGTTGATTAGGCAGTTTCTCACAGAAGTAAAAACAGTGCAAGGCTTTTCTAAAATTAATGTGAGAAGTTACTATATGTAGTATACCCAGTTGCAGGCAGTGACAGGCTCATATTATGGGAGAGCATCAGTTCCAGTACCCCTTATCTCGGCCACTCTGTATGACTTTTCAGTTTTCTGAAACAGTGAATCACTTCAGACCCTTACTGCTATTTTCTTTTACATCTCTCAAATTGTGACAAGAGAAATTTGGGCACATTAACGTTCAAGCAAGTTTTACCACAGACTGCAATAGGGACCAGAGTGAGTGTCGGGATGGACTGTTTATAAAATTCTTACATTTTTTGCCTTTTGCCATATTTTCCTCATAGATCCCTGCTAAAAGACTAATGAAGTCCTTAATTAGCTGAGGTGAACATTTTAGAGATAAAAAACCAGAAAAACTCTGGATGGATGGTAGGTCTGGCATTGGCACAGACCTACAAGCAGTGGAGTTCACTGGATTATGCAAGATGGTGACTGTCTGTGTGCTACTGAAAAACTGAAAACCAGTAAAATGTCATGTGGGTTGGGAATGAAGAATGGCTCTGTGCTGTAAAAGAGGTTGGTGCCTGCCTGGTGAACTCAGAGGTTGTTGTGTGTTTTGTTGGTTATACAGCAGGTGTGCACAGGTTGGTGCCTGCCTGGTGAACTCGGAGGCTGTTGTGTGTTTTGTTGGTTATACAGCAGGTGTGCACAGGTTGGTGCCTGCCTGGTGAACTCGGAGGCTGTTGTGTGTTTTGTTGGTTCTACAGCAGGTGTGCACAGTGTGTAGCTGCTGGGGAAATGGCACTGATCATCTATATGGGGCATGCAAGCCTTTTGGATTTTATGGGGTTCACGTGGGTTGCAAGCCTTGAGCAACCTGGTCTAATGGAAGGTGGCCATGGCAGGAGGGGTTGGAGTCTTCAAGGTCCCTTCCAGCCCAAACCATTCTATGATTCTATAATTCTATCATTCTTAAGGACAGTAATGTGAAAGGCCTATGCTTCATATGTCATATTTTTTTCACAAAGAGAGGAATTTTATTTTTGGAGATGTCGAGGACTTTATCATTTTTCCCAGGAAATTTTTTTATTGTCAATTCTCTTCCATGCTTTTGAACATACTTCTTTATAATTGTAATTGTAGGTGATGTTTGTGTGTGATTGGTCAGACAAGAAGAACCAATTTCCACTAATTTTTAATGCTCATTCATCCAGAATAAAATCTTAATAAATCTAAGTAAAAGTGTTGGAGCGTGGCTCTGTACTGCTGGTTATGTGCAATGTCTTCCAAATTATTTTCCTCTTTACAAAGAATTAGAAAATATAAGACTAATTCAAAAAGGGTATGAAAAGATATGTGAAAGTGAAGAAATACATATTATATTGGCACTATTTATAAACAAAAACTGAATGACAGGCTTTACATTTTTCCATAATTCAAATGTCCTACTCTAGTCTTCAAACTGTGGCAACACTTCTGTTTGTATATGGAGAATAAAACCTAAGATGCTATATTTCATTTACAGCATGAAGAACAAATTATGAAGAAGACTCCTCATCTTTGCAGTTACTACTGAGAAATTGCTTTCAAGGTTTTCTGGGCACTTTAGTCTATTTCTGAAGTTCTTATACTTTTACAGGTTTTGTCTTGCAAAGAGACAGGTTAAAAAAAAAACCACAAACGAAACCCAAAAATCACAGGGATTTCGGAACTATGGAGAGCTGCCTAGGAGGAATTCTTCTTGTTTGTGTTTATAGTTTGCAGTTTTTACACATTCTTTTAGAATCTATCTATAGGGTTCACAGCAGATGGGCCTGATGTGACCTGCTGAGCATTTTCTCTCCCTCACCACTCTCAGCAGATACCAGAGGCAGGAATGGCTGGCAAGGGAATGCTCTGCTGCTCAGGCACTGCTGGGAGGCAGCCCCAGCTCTGTCCCTGCGTGCTGCATGACAGGCAGGCTTCGGAGCCAAGTGGCCTCTGTAGATGAAGGGTAAAGGGGAAGCCAGGCTGCTGCTGCAGGGAAGGGAGGAGCTGTTGTGTTTTGTTAAAAAATAAAATAGTAGGGGACAAGGGGCCAGTGCATAGCACAGTAAGGATGGTGGCCAGAGACATGGCAAAGAAACCCCAGCAAAGCAGTGCATCAGAGCAGGGCTGATCTGTCCAGTTTTCTGACTCCAGAATGGCAGCTGATTCTGACCTGTTACACAATAATTATGTCTGAGTCAGGAACACCTAAGCTAGAATAATTTCCTTCATGGTTGGATTTCTGTAACTGTAATTGACCAACTTTCTTTTCCAACAGAAAGTGTCTTCCTGTATTTGCTAATACACACTTCCTGAAATGCAGAATCACATGTCATTACAAACTGTAATTACAGAGAAACTATAATGGCATTTATGCACCATCTTTACAAATAATGAGCTACCTCGTGGAGCTCATTTCCTCTCACTGGGACTCAAAGTCTTGGTAGGTGTCCTGAAACCAAGACAGAAGGCAAAAGACACATACTGGTTTCCTCCTGGACTCACAGCAATTTTTAAATCTTTGTTGTTTTGGTACTGAGCACTAAATTCTCTAGAGCTTCTGCCATATTTGTCATTTTTCTTATATGGTAGAAAAGCTGATCCACAAATTGTATGTATTATGTACAAGTTGAAAAGTTTTAATAATGACTCAGGTATATAGCACACCTTGGCTCCCCAACTCCACCAATTTACTTGGAAGAGTTGTACTGAAATGGGATGCAGAATAAGTTTCTTTCCTGAGATGCAAAATACACTGGCTTTATTGAAAATGTCTCTACAATTCTGCATTTACCCTATATAAGTAATATCTAATCTTTATTTAGTGAAAACAGACATCGACACCAATGGCAGGAAGGAACTTGATAAAATAAGAATGTTTGGTTTGGATTAAGGTGGGTTTTTTTTCCTTTTGTATAACCTCTTTCCCCAAGAAAAGACTCATTGAATAAGTAGTGTTTGCTGAGACAGATTCATTGTCTTTGGTTGAAGATGAAAGACTGAGGGATTAACAAATGGACCCCATGGTTCTCAGATAATGAGTTTGTTTTACCAGGACACTTTGCAAGTGTCTACATCCTGTTAGACAAACAGTGTTTGTTTCACTGAATCAGCCTCATCCAGTACAAAATGTAAACATTTCAAATGGAAATTTGGTTTTTAAAATATTTTTGGGAACATTTAATAAAAAACAGCCCCTTGAAACTCTGACAATCTCTATTCCTCATCATTTCAGAATTGGTTTCGTGTTTCAGTTAGTATGATGCCAGCAGGAGAGCAGAAATACCTCTGCTTCCATCAAAAATATTTCCCTTTCTTAATGGAATACAGGTAGAAGGTGTAGGCTTAACTGCTGGAAATGAACAGAGTAACCCCAGGAGGTAACCCTGGGGTGCTGCTGAATGCTGTTACAGTGCTGGCCGTGGCACTGTGCCTGACATGTCTAAAAGCAAAAAACATCTGTAGAGTCTTCTGCATAGGAGATGCATTGAGCTTAGAGACATTGAGAAACACTGAAAACAAGACTTTGCCTGAAAACCCTCTGGTTCTGGGGATGAGGTACAAGCCTGGGTTTCCAGCTGATACTTATGGGAGCACTCACTTGAGAGCACCTGGCCCTTGCCCTGGACTTTGCATTACTTTTTGTCCTACAGCAGGACTCTACTGCTTGGAAACGAAAGGATTTATCAAACTTGAGTGTGGTGAAGAAAATATACAGGAAAATATTCTCAGAAAACGAGGACTAGAGGGCATTTGCTCAAAAAAATCAAGTTTCCAGTTAAAAAAAAATATATTTTTAAAGTTGTGTAATTAAAACAAATATTTGGCCTACCAGACTTCTAAATAGTTCAAAAAATGAATTCTAGAAATTCAGCAAAGGCAGCCCTCTGAGCACAATTAGAGAGAGAGAGATTTGAAAGACATCTGCTGCACCCCATGTTAGGACTGACAATACTAGGAGGATATACCAAGGAAAGTGTCAGTTTGAACTCATCGCATTTTTTCTTAATGCAGCATATTACTCCTGCTAGAAACAAGACTTTTCTGCATATATTCCTTATTTTTCTGAAAGCTTTAGACCTCACCTAAATATATTCTTCTACTTACATTACATGACCAAGACATTCTGTGTCACAAATACCTTCCAATAAAATGCAGGCAGCTACGCCCTGACTTTGGGGTGCCTAATTACAATAAGATGTAAGACAGTCAGATACTACAGGCAGAAACACCAAAGTGAATGAGCAACCCCACAAGGCTGCCGTTACAATTTTATGCTAACAGGAATTCAGACTTTGTTTGAGATGACCTTTGGTGAAAAAGTGCAGATTTTAATCTCAATGATATTTGATATTAAATGTCTTACCGAGACATTAGAAATGGCCATGTGTTGAAACATTAGAGACAACTGAAATCCAGTGAGTCTAGTTCTGGAAACCCTGTAGTGACATTAGTATAATGCTCTGCTCAATCTAAATTATTTGTGCTATATAGCAACCTGTGGTCCCTCTACACTTCCTCATAAAAACAAACAGCTGCTTTCAATTTGGAAACAAACTTTAACATTCCCATTTTTGTCCCAGACTTGAAATATAATATTGTTTTAATCTTATATGTATTTTATTTATTGTATTTACTCCATTTGTAAAGGAGAATAGTTCCTTTTCTTAAGACAGCTCATCATATAGCAAACCCAAAAATTCTCAAAAAGAAATTTACAAGCAGTATAAAATAATTTTATTAACCCTTAGCTCAAATAGGTAGCAAGAAAAAATAAGGTTCTTGGGACCTATTTACATAAGAGGTCAAATCAGAATGGCTTTTCCTTGCATTAAAATACATGCACAGTTGAATTTGGTAAACCAAGTTGGAAACGTAGTCATTAGAAAAAGCAAACTATATTGTTACACTACATAATTAAACTAATTATTATATATCCTTGTTCAGAATATAATAAACATACAGAATTTGTGATACAGTATATCACAAATTCTTCTACACAAAACTAAATATTGCTGGTTTATAAACTGAGCAGTATTTTACTTGGCATACTATATGCCTGTAACTTTGCTAACAAGTCAAAAAGTGTCCTTAGAAAGTTGAAAAGCAAATCTCGGATACATCATTATTGTCACAAATTGAGTTTTCTTTTAACAAGTGTCTGACACCAGACCAAGCATTGCTGTTGGTTACTGAGGACTAATTTTTGAAGTGCCCTTTGCTATGGAGGAGTAAAAAGCTCTTTCTGATATTCACAAGGCTTCCTTATGTGGATTTCAGCTGCATTCACAGATAGGCAAGAACAGGAATTATTCAGCTGTGAACTGAATTTAGTCTTGAACCAGTGACCTGTCATAAATCTTTCAACAAAATTAATTGATTTTAAGGTCTTTGACATAGAGCGAGTCTGACTATTTCAGTGATCATGATAAAAGAAAACTTTCTAACTTTGAAAGGAACAGACAGTTTTCTATTTCAAAATTATGCAATTCACATAATGTAAAGAATGTGGTGCATTTCAAAGGAACATAAAGCTTCTGTTGTGATTTCCAGATATCTTTCAGGACCTGTGTTTTGCCACAGAACTGAAAACCATGATCCTACCAGCTCTATGTATGCAACTTATCCTTAAGATTATTCAACTGAAATACATTATGTGAAATTCTGGGTTTATTAGTCAATGGAAAGGAAGCTGCAAGGCCTGTGTGATAGGAAACAATCTGTGCTTTTTTTTTTTTTTGAGTAAGCTTATTAATTCCTGACATGGGAAACCATAAATTTATGATAGGTTGGCTTAAGAAGCTCTTGTCTATTCAGCTGTGTCGAGACAGATGTTTGTGAGATCTGGAAGACTATCTTGTTTGATTCCTGTCTATCACTGAGTAAACACATGGGAAGCATATTTGACTTAGATGCAACACAAATTCTGAAGACGTGGACTGGAAATACTGCTTAAGCACAAATCCATAAAGACCTTTTCATTTTCAGATCTAACCCATGTTGTTGTTACTGCACTCGCATGCCTGGCTGGGGCAGATATGACAGGAAGAGCACAAGGGAAGTTGTGGCCTCTAGTGAGGTGAGTAATGGGCACAGGAAACAGATCACCACAATGACTCACATGGAGACACAGCCTCTGTAAGAGGATCCAAAATTCCATCTTCCAGGACAATGACCTTTGCTGAGCGATGGAGTCAGCCCGTTAATTTTTTATTCTCTTATTCCTGGTTCTTCCAGGAAGGATGATTTCTTGGTGGTTGTGCTTCACTAGGAAAAGTAACTAAGAGCTCTTCTCTTTCCTTCCTTTGCAGCACTTCTCTAAGAATTAGAAACTATGGCTTCAGCTCCACCCTTCTTTCCTCCCTTCCACAGGGTGAGGATGCACAAGTTCTTTGGTGGATGCTGCCTCTGCTCTGTACTTCTAAGTCAACATCACATCTGCAACTGCACTTGTGTCATCAGCAGGATCTGGCACTGAGCCAGGTGTGAATTAAGCCAGATAAAGGTTCTGACCTTTCCAGAGGTTTAACTACACTGTTACAATCCTCTTCACATATCTCATCATATCAATAAAATATGTCTCCAGACCTGGGCATCCTGCAACATACATGAGGTGGGGAAGTGAGAGAACACCCCTACCCCAAAGGGAACTATAACTTGTTTGAATCTGTTGACTTTTTTCAGTTTTGTTAGAGGTCAGAATTACATTGTGGACCTCCTAGATGCCAAAGCTGGAAACTGGGCAGAAAGCAGGTATTTTACTATCAACTGCAATGAGAAGTCACTGCAAGGCTTTTCTTGTGTCTCTTCTGAAACAGTAACAGCTGATTTAGAAACTCAGTCCATCTCTGGTTTGTTTTTCAGTATTTACAGATTAGGAAAAACATCTCTGTTGTTCCCTGTAAGGCCAGCAGTAAGCCTCGGTGGCAGTGGAGACAGAGTGATACCATTCAGCTCCAAGTCTCACTCAGTCTGAAGCAGATCTTCAGGAATACTACACTGACCCAAAAAATAAAAGGCATCTTCTGGGGTGGAAATATTATCTATCTCAACATGCTTAAACTAAGTCAATATCAGTCTGTCAGCAAATTAATTTATTGTCATTATGAGTTATGATTGTCATTATGAGTGGGATTAGGAGACAAAAGAGATTTTCCTGTTACTTTATCCTGACTTTCCTGAGGTATTGAATTTTCCTGCCATGATCTCATCATGGCAGACAATTTAGGCAGAGTATTTCTTATGAATGTTTATATTATACCTACACCTTCCAAATTTATAATCCAAAAGAACTTTGGACCTTTCTGCATCCTTCAGACCTGTGATCCATGTACTGTCTTTTATAAACACTGCTAATTTCTAACTCTCTAGTGTCTCTACTTCTGTGTCAATTCCCCTTCATTATGCAATGCATTTTTCCTCCCAGAAACCAAACACTATTATCTTTGGGAAAGTGAACTAACAATAAAAATAAGGTTTTCAGGTATTAATATTTATTCCAGCAATAACACTCATTTACATGGCTATACTCACAGCTCTTTTCAGCCAGGTGTCTCTGTAGGCCTACTGTGTGTATGTAGTTCTTGCAGGTGAGGAGACCTCATCACAGAAGTACATAAAAGAACACTTTCACCTTTGCTAACTTCTATTTTCCCTTTTATTCTGTGACAATGATTGTGTTTCCACTCCATTTCAAGATGGAAGTGTCTAGCTATATTTCTCCAAAGCTCTCTTAATAGCTTATTCATCTGTACATTCAATTGTCCTGATTCAAAGCAATTTGAACTCTGAGAGGCTTTTGATTTTTTGCTGTATCAATCACTGTTACAGAAGATCTGCATAAAGCCTATTATGAATTTCCAGGTGATTTTTAATATGTAGTAACTTCACTCATTGCTAGTAGTTCTATTGACTGCTAAGATTCATTGCTAGCAGTCATTGGTACCACCTATTTTTTCGAGATGAAGGACTGGGGAAATATTCCAGAATATCTCTAAATGAGGGACATATTTGAAGCCTCCCAGAAGATGAGCTGCTTGTCTTTTAAAAGTGAGGGATATTTGGAGCTGATCTCATGCTTAAAGAACAGCAGCTCAAATTGTGTCTAGTGAGGGACACACGCCTGGATAAGCCTTGCCTGACAGATGACACATCCCAATCTGGATTTAGGGGTTACTCCTTGTGGCTTCACTCATAAGCGTCCACTGAACTTTGCTTCCCTGCCCTGGATTTTACTGTCTAACTGTCTGTATCAGCCTTTACTAAAGGGAGTTTGTCTGTCAGCCAAACATACAAGATCTATACCTTCTTGTTATAATAGAAACTTGTTTTTCATTTGATCTCTATTAATGTAAGCATATATCATATTTTGGTGTGAAGTGGGAAATTTTAACTTTACTTTTTTGATTGTAAATATTGTGAGTGTCAAAGATGCTGCCCTGCTTTATTTTTATACAGATAGCATTCATAAAGTCATAGAAATAAAGATGCTCAGTGGACAGCTCTTCCTTCTGAATTTTTCACTACCTTTTTGCCAAGACAACTGAGAGTCAAACTCCAGTATATGGTGTTGCACTTGCATTACAAGAGTTGCATTTGGAACCAGAGCACGTACACAGATACCAGGTACAGAACAGTGTTATCAGATTTGGCACAGCAAATACTGGGTACTGGCAGGTTTTAATCATGTGTCACACAGTTTCATGTTTTAGGACAAGCATCTCAATTCAGGAAGACACTTATCTGTGTAATTAAACTTATATTTATTTAGAGAATCTCTTAAGTACATGGATGCATTTCACCAAGCAATAGGGTTGACATTCTCAAATTAGTGTCTAATTGCTGCACAAGCTGTAAAATAAAACAGTAGATAGTAACAAAAATTTTTGAGTGTATTGCTCTTATAATCAAATTGCAGATCACTCTAACAAGTGGTACCTCCTTTCAGTGAGAACCATGCAGCTAATGTGAGACGTGATAGAGAAAAGTCAGGAGGATACAAGGTGAAGCTCTAGTAGATGCACAGTTTCATGTACAAAGTAGTGCGTACCAGCTCCATGTGACATCAACATCTTTGAGATGATACAAGGAAATATTGAACAATTTGAGACAGGGAAAATGTTCACTTGGAAGATTTGTAGAATCTGGTATTTTCTCTGAAAAAACCTGCATTTGATAGGACAAAGTACAAATGTGTTACGAAGAACAGCTTCTTGCTTTCCCTTCCTGCATCTGCAACAGTCTCTCTATAATGGGCCATAAATACATGAATTCTGGAGCAGTTCACTAAAAATGCTGTGCTCTAACATCTCAACATTCAGCTGAGTTAAGAGAAAAGGTGTCCAACCTCTGCAGAGCCACCAACAGATGTTACACCATCCTACCACCCCTGTAGTGGGACAGAACAAAGTAAAGAAGACAAAAAGCAAGATACTAAAATAGAGACAGAAGGAGGAATAAAACTGTAAAGAATGAATAGAATAACGAGTTTGCATTTCAGCAAAGGGTGGTGAAGGCTCTGTGTTTTCATGCTTCTGTCACAAGGGAACTTTAATACAAAAGTTTAGTTCATAACCGAGAGGGTGCTTTCACCAACACACTTCGCAACAAGAAAAGAAGAAAAGCTTGGCAGAGAGATATTTTAAGAGAACAAAAGTAACATCTGGGTGTTGTTAGATAAGTATTTTCTTTTGAAATTTATTTTATTGCTAAATAAATAAAAGCCTGGTTTTTTTAATGCACTGATCTGCTCACATCAATCTGACTCGTTGTTTTCCATTTATTTTTGGAGGCTAAGCATATTGAATAATGAAAACAAACTCCACCCACCTTGATGTGAATATATAGCAGGTCAGACAATGTGACATATTAACATAATATAGTGGTTGAATAAATATTTTCTATTTATAAATTAATCTGATTTAGAGCTGTGCATATAGACAATCTATTTAAGTTTATATTCAGCCTTTGGAAGCAGTGTATATTTATTAACACCTTTGTAGTAATGCAAATTATACTTGATTTGGCTTCTGAAACACTGAAGAAAGACTCTTGTGACTTCAGTACTTTTATCTCCTTATTGTGCAGTTTACAATTTAGCGTGTTGGAAAATCATTAGTCAATTTACCTGAAAGAGTCCTGGCTGATATATCTAACCTCTAATTGTAGAATTTTGTGTTTATACTATAAAGAATTCAAGATTGCAGATCTTCATTACAAAGACAGTGTTCATTTGGCTGTTTCATATAACTATGCTTAACTAAAGGACTTTAATGACTTAAAGTTATTCAGAGCCAATATAATTATTTTCATCTATTACAGAAATATGGGGATTACTGGAAAAATAATTTGTAAGAGGAAATTACTTATATAATTAAAGAATTAACTTCATTAAGAAATTATTGAATTCTAGTAAAACAAAATTTTGTCTGCTGTTTAAGAAATTAGTTTCTTAACAGTAAAAACATCCTGCAGAAAATTATTTGTATTTATTGAATGACAGCAAAGTAATGACTGAAGCTGTATTTCAAAGACAATTGCACAGAACATTTATTAGATCCCTACTTATTCACAGTGGACAGAACCAGAAGGTATTCTCTTGTTCACTGTCTGCAAGTCTGAAGGTAGAGCTAATCAAGACTTGTCTCAGTTCCTCCTCCCATATCATGTCCATGCCTATGATGCTCTCTGGCACTTGGCCACTTCCTCTTGCTTTTCTTGCAGCTCACTCTCTGCTCTGCCCGGTTTGCAGCCTGTTAAAGATGGTGGTGTGTGAAGAATCACCAGGATGTAGCCAACAGAATATTTTAGCAGCTATACTGCATAGTGCTGTAATGCCTTCACGTTCGGAGCCTGGCTATAGAAGTGATTCATATGACTGAGACAGAGCATATTGAATAATTGGGCAGTTGGATTCCCAGGATTCAATTTGCAACAATCCAGTTAGCTGTAGGAGCACCTCAATCAAGAAACAGGATGTCTTCTGGTGTCCTGTTTCTTGTCTTTAAAAGAAATATTGTTCTTGGCTGTATTTCTATTAGATTATTTTGTTATGCATTGCTCTTAATTTGTAGAAGTTGGTTTGAGTCATAAATATCTGATACAGGTAGGCACTTCTGTGAGGTTTAAAGAAGACAAGGTCTGGAAAGAGAGGTTAAACCCTTGTTTTCTTGGGTATTTACAGATATTTTCCACCCTTCCCTACTCATTTCGATGTGTGGGAATGACATTGTAATTTTGACTACTCTAAAAGCCTCACAGACTAATAGCTTTTCAGAACATTTATTATATTGTATACATAGTTCATATCTTGTGCTTAAACTCATTAAACTCTCTGTTGTGTGTGGATGTGACACATTTGAATAGGCAGCCCAGAGTAGTTGTGGATGTTCTATCTGTCAAATTATTTAACCAAATAAATATAATCTATAAATTCTGAATCACTGTGTCTATCTGTTATAGTGTCTAGCTTTTTATTAATTCAAAATTCAGAGAATACAATCCCACTGAACTCCAACTCAGAAAAGAGAACATTTCATCAGCAACTAATACAATGACTCAAAACCACAGCAGTGTAGATTTGTTTTGGTTTGGTCAGCAATTTTAAATTAAATCCTATTCGTGAGGGATGTAGAACTTGGTGGTAAAGGCTAAGGCCATAACTTGGCTTAGACCGAGATTATGGGAAAATGATTGTTTCAAGGTGTAAGAACATTAAATATATACAGGTTATAACTATTTTAAGATGTAAAAATATCAAATACATACAATCTGGTTTTATACACATATACATACTTATATTTGCTGCTCTTACTGGACACAAGTATAAGGGGAAGCAAATAGCTGTCTGGTTTAATTTAACTATAGAAGGGCATTACAAATTGTAAGAGAATTTTTTGCTGTTTTTTGGCTATTTCTACTGCTGACTTTTTGTGTGCTTGTTTTTTCAGTTCTTTGTTATTTGGAAACAGCAGAATGAAAGACTCCTATCACAATGGATTAGAAAAACAAAATATTTTTTCTTATGATTTTAATTCCACTTTCTAATTTTTTTTATTAAAAATAATTTTGTGGTAATTCTCACAGTCAAACCTGATGAGGCATTTTTGTGTCATACAATATCTTACAATATATCAACTATAACTGAGATGTTTGAAGGCATACCCAGACAAAAGGAGAAATTTATAAGGACTCAAATTGGACAAGTGTTGATGCTAATTTTAAGGTTTTGGGTTTGTTATTGTTTGGTTTGTTATTCTAGGTATCCTAGCTGTTTCTCCTGTTTATTACATTTTCAAGAAATAGGAATTGCCCCTGCTAAGACTTTGAGACTGTTTTATTTTTCCTTCATCTCTGTGAAAAGAATGATGATAAGGAATTATCCTCACAACTCCTTGTGCAGTGCAGGAGAGCCTAAAATAGCTCTGAGCTGCCTGCATTTCTCAACTCCATCACTGAAATGTAAAAGAGCTATGTTTGCATGACACTGAATAAGAAGACTAATTAGCAACAATGGATGTGTTGCCCTGGTCTGGACCTGTAGACATTGATCCTGGAGTCAGCTGGGATATTTCAGACTTGCATTCCCTGGTTTGATGAACAACTACTCAAAGTGAGGGAAATGAAACAGTTATTTTAGTGTAAACCAGGATTTATTCTACTCAGTCTCTAATAAGATTTGAGAAGTAAGAAGTTGATTTATGAAATCTGTAGGCTTGTTCCTTACTTAAATGAGTTATAGCAAGGGAACACTAAGCTCCCATTTAACCTCAAACACCACTGCATATCCTAGTTAAGGAACAATGAAATATTATCCTGTTATCACATACTGATCAGCATTTTATACAGAATGCAAACTGCTGGAATGTAATCTTTCTTCCTGTTGCTCCAGCAGTGGTCTTCGATAAATAATTCTGAACCATATTATCTTTACACTGACTTCAGTGGACATACTCAGATTCTGCATGAGTCCAAGGACTTAATCAGAAACACCCATTGTCTTTTTTTCTGATTTTTTTAAGCATTGCTAGGATGTATCCTTAACAAGTGCCCTGAAATTTTTTGTCTTAGCTGACACAGAAATACAGGAAAAAAGTAGGTCACTACCCCAAGAAGCTGAGAAGTTTTCCAAAAGGAAAGAAAAATTCCATTTCTAACAGAGGCTAGAAAGCAGTGATAAGAATTATCTGTTTTCAAAATCAAAAGTAAACTTTCTTTTTTCTTTATTTCTTTCTCTTTTTGTTGTTCTTGTTGATTCTTTGGAATCAATACAGCATAGAACAATTAAAGTTTAAAAAACCCTATAATTATCAAAGAACACAACATGCTCCAAAGGTCATGCTTATGGTCCTGTCAAGGGACGTGTTTTCCTTATAGTCTTGGTTTGACTGACAACGTGACTGAAAAAAATACACTTTACCCCTTTTTTTTTCACCATTTAGAAATAATTAATAGGAAGACTTTATTTTCTTTTTTGCTCTTTCTGGATTTTTAATCTCTTTTTTTCCCCCTAAAATACCTTCTCTCAAGGCAAAAAGTCTAGATACTGTTGGCTACAGCCCCAGTTTTCAAGGCTAAATCTGGGTATGATATTCCATCTGTGCTTGCTTGTCCCTAAGACGATTCTGCAGCTCAGACTCGGATCCTGACTAGCTTTACTGCTTTTCCAGCTCGAACTCTTAAGATCTCCTAAATCTTATTTAAGTCTACAAACAGCTTATATTTAGCTGAAAAGATGAGGTGGTTTTGTGTAGGAAAATATCAAGCCTCTTGCTGTTCTATGGCAGAGCAGAACGGCTTACTCTTTGGCTTTCCTGGGTGTTAAAACGCCTTTATTTTGCAAAGTAAGTAACATGCTGCCATCTGCTGGCAATGAGAAAATTATTTTATTTCTTCAAGCTACTTATGGAACACAAGCCTTCAAATTCTTAAGGAAGTTTGCTTGATGTTATTTTTTAATCAGTAAAACTGTAAGTATCTAAGGAACATAAACATGCGCAGGACCATTCAATTATATTTTATCATTTACTTCAGGATCCCTGTGAAATCCTTCTTACTTGAACAAAGTCCTATTACAAAGCTCAACTACAACCTCCAAAGTCCTTTTCAGCTAAAAGCCTGAAAAAAAATTAAATTTCCTTAAAGACAGATAAAAAGGTGTACCCTCTCAAAGGATTTTTAATGTTCCTTAAAACCAACCAACCAACCAATGTATTTTCCCAGATAGTCTTTTGGTCTTGACTCTGAAAAATTAAAAAATATAAATATTGAAGGACCTGCATGGAAGTGCTGTAAACTTATGATTATTTTAGGATGAAAGCTTTTGTTCTTTTCTTTGTTGTTGAAGTAGCATATTTTATAAGAAGAAAAACAAGGGAACAAATGTGATAACTTTTGGGTGGCTCTAGGTGATTTGTACCTCTGAATTTTGCTTCCTTCTTCATTGCCAGTTAAATCCAATATGTACACAGTCATATCACCTGAAAAACATCTCTGTATAATTTCAAGATGGAACATCAGAAAGGGAAAAAAAACCCAAGTGAGCCCTGTTTAATCAGCTGAGAACCATAACTCAGTTCAAACTTGGCCTTCCTTGCTGGAGTGCTGGCCAAAGTTTCAGTGGTGAGGTGACATTCTGCAACCTGAAAGAACAGGTTTTACAATGAAATATCTGGTTGAACCAAAGTAATTTAAAACAGCACATAATGATCATTTTTTAAGGTGAAAGGGTGAATAACGCATTTTTGATTCATAATTAATACTTCACTTGCACATAAGCAAATAGAAAAAATAGTCTATGTGTGTGTGGCTAAGTAATCCCATCGAATTATACAATCCAGGCCATTTCAAGTGACCATTTCAAGGTGTGTGTAGCACCTATTAAACTGTTCTGGTGGCAGAATGCTTGAAAACTGAAATACAAATGGAATTTAATTCTGACTATATCCTGACTCTAGTGTTGTCACTTATACTGAACAAGATGAATATTTAGGAAATACTGGGGTAAATACTGCTGCTCCTTTCTATTCACTTGTTTTAGTAAATATGAGCATGCCCAAAGCACAAGGCACCATCAGATCTTACAGGTCATAAAAGTATGTTTAGTAAAACATTGTTTCATCCATTAGGATAATTGGTGATAGAACACCACTGTTTTGTTTTCAAATTACTGTTTTCTTTTCTTCAGTCATATATTTTCCTTCTAATACCCTTGTTTTCTAGCATATAAGAGAAGCATATTGAACTTCTGGCCTTGTTGCTAGGTTTCAAGCTGCATTTATGCAGTCTACTGAGACATTCTTTTCTTTTTTGAATTCTGAATCAAGTCCCAAGGCAACAGTGCCCCGTTTCTTAGCAACACAGATGGGTAGACTGTATATTCCATCTCTTTTGTACAATGGAAGAATAAACAATTCCCTGAGTAAGTGTGTGTTGCAAGTCCATTGCTTCACTTAATTTCCTGGAGAAGAGAGGAAAGGGAAGCCTTCTGTGGTACAGCAGATGAAGAAGTTTGTCTGGAAGTCCCCGTCTCTGCAGAGTGGTGAGTCATATCTATTTTTTCTGTTCTCTGCATCTCTATGGGGTCTTTCTTCACCACTGTGCATATGGCTCTGTAGGTACACATCAGTGAATTTCAGTTTCTAAGATACAAATAGAGGCATCAAAAATCAATTGTAACAAAGCTGGCAGAGGTGGGATGTGTAGAAGTACAGAGACTTTTTGCTCTGGTGAAATTAATGGAGAGTCATAGAATGGCATAGCTTTAGAAACTCTGGGTGCAAACCTTTGATTTTAGGAAGGAAATTAAGGCTGGAGAAAATAGGTAGAGGATTGAGAGGTAAGGAGGAAATGTGTATTCATGCAACTAACATGTTAGTAGTTCGTTACCTGTGTTTGAAATGGAGAAAAGTTATCCCTTTAACATAATATCTGCAGTTCTAGGCAGTTTTGAGTGTTAGGTGGTTTTGAGTCTTTTCGGGAACACAGGCAAATTCTGAATTTTGCTGCCTCAAGACTGTGGGACTAACATTACCATGGAGAGGGAGGAGTACAAGGGAGACGAATGGGGGAACAGAAGGACACAGCTCTGCAGAGCTGAACGTTTCTGCTCCTGATGCCTGTGGAGGAACAAAGGCATACATCATCTTTTCATGATGGCAACAGAAGCAATGCAAAGTTTCAGATAGTACAATTTTAGCACAGAGTAGAAGAACAGAAGCACTTGTGCTATTCATCCCACTGACCTTGGCATGTACCTGCTTTACCTGGACCTAAAGCTGGCCTAGTCAGTCTGCCAGTATCGCAGTTTAATTGCAAAACAAGAAAAGGCTGCTTTACATGTATAAAGAATCAACAGTCAAATTCTTTCCAAAATTTATTATATGATGAGGTAAACACAGCAGCTGGCTATGGTGGGACAGCTGGTTTGCATGTAGACTGCCCACACACACTTGATGGGAAGCCTGGGCCACCTTGGAACACAGAAGCCAAGTGCCCACTCAAAGTGCCTCCTTACCTCCTCCTAAGCTGCAACGGGGCCAGGCTGTGCTTCAGTGTTTGGATAGCCTGAGTATAATCTGTGAAGTAAAGACTGAGTTTTGACCCCTTCTCAAAGGCTGTCCTGCATGTCAGGCTGTCAGGGATCTGCTGCAGCTGGAAGTGTTCCAGTCATGTGGTCCTGGGCTGGAAGGAACCTGTCCTGGCAGCACAGCACAGCTGAGCATGGCTTGGGAGCCAAAATCACCTGAAAAAAAGAGCACAGAAATGTGACCTTCCAGAAGTAATTTCTGGGTACTTGATTTATCTCCAGGAAGTTGCCCACTCAAATCCTTGTTCAGAAAGACATCTTTGTTGGTAAGGACATATTTCCATATGCTCTTATCCTTCAATGGACCATGACCTTTTAGAAAAAAAAAACCATTCTCTTCTCAGAATGAATAAGTACAAAGAAAAGAAAGTTGTAATGAATGAGCTTTCCTTCAGATTTCCTGAGCATTGAGTATTAGAGCAGGAAAAAATTGGTTTTTGTGTTTGGGCCTGCTGCAATACCCTCATGATCCATGTCTTTCTGATTTTCAGGGCATAAAAGGAGCTCTTGTGTAAGAAAGATAACAGTCTAGGAGTGGCTTTTAGATCATGGAGATAAAACAGAGAACATGGATAAGGTAGTATCTGTCCAGTTTGTGCACAGATCTAAATACTTTACTGCCTATTTAGGGTGTTAATGCTGCTCCAATGGACCTTCATCCTACCCAGAGGCATCCTGGGGAAAGGGCCTTCCTCTGCTTCTGGGCAAAAAGATGAAGCTCGTGGCACTGGCTGACCAGAAAGCCCATGGCAGGGCATAAGCACACGTTAGGATGGGGTATGTAGCAATGGGGTAGCTCTAATCAACATTGTGTCCTGAGTGTGCCCAGGAATGCAGAGAAAGATGAAAATGCATCAGGATTAATGGAGACCAGAGCTTCAACATTTCCCTCTCTTGAGGTTCTTTTTGTCACTACTGCTTGTACAAAGTGACACTAGTGTGCTCCCAGTTGTGCCCCAAACCCCAAACCCTGCTGTGCTGCCCTGCATGTGCACAGGTTTAGTCTCCTGTGAGGCATGTACTGCTTAATGAGACAAGAATTAAAACATGAAAAAGGGGTGTATTTGTGTTCTTACATAGTGATGAGTATTTTAGGTAAAATAAAATTCAGAGCTGGTATGAATGTGTAAATTCCTAACATGCATGCTTTTGACTTCAGATGGGCTTTCTCCAGGCTCAGGAGTTTCCTTCATCAGGTTACTTTGCAGAAGTGAAAGACAGAATCAAAAAGCAGTACTTCTTCATCTAAGCATAGGTACAAAATAATATTAAAGTGCAACCACATATTTATCTTCAGTGAAAGTGCTGGGTTGTGCAGACAAGTATACTTAGAGTGAAAGTAGCAATCAGTAATAAATGTACTGCTGTATATGTGTGTGTGTGTGTGTGTGTGTGTGGTGTGGGTGTGTGGGTATCTGTGTTGGGTGTTTCTTTTTCTTTTTGCCAGGGACTGAGGGACTGCAATATTTGAGAAGAAAAAATTAATCATCAGGCCATTATGTTCGTCCTCCATCAAGAAGAGAGAAAATTTTTCTTTGAAACTCAAGGAAAATTTTCTTCAAGCCTTGACTGCCATTTCTCATAAGAACAAACTGCAGTGAAGCAATCCAAAGCCAACAAGATTTATGGCTGAAACAATCTCCTGATTTTAGATACCAGCTCTGTAAGTAATCCAACCTTCCTCAGAAGCCACAAGGAAAGGGGAAGGGGGAACTGAGATTTCAGTGAGCATCATTTTGGCAAGTTTCAGTACTTGGAACTAGACCTGATGTCATCCCAGTCCATTTCCTTGTACTCACTCCATTTGCAAATTTCCTTTCTTTTTCTTAATTGCATTTGATTTTATCATATCTTCTTTCCAGAAAGCTGTTACTCTTTGTTCTGAGATTTCAAGATTTTATTTCCTTTGATGAAATGAAGAATTTCAATCTTGTGATTTCAATGAGGATTAATTTGGCAAGGTTTGGTCCGTGTCACTGCACTCCGTGTTAACACAAACCATTTCATTGTATTCATTCCATTTCCAAATTTCCTTTTTTTCAGTTGCATATTATTTTATTGTATCTCCATTTCAGAGTGTTTGTTACACTTTGTTCTCTGATTTCAAGATTTAATTTTCTTTCATTTCATGAGAGGAAATGAAAGCTTGCAATTTCAATGAGTATGAATTTTGACAAGGTTTGGTCCATTTCCCTGCACTTCATGTCATTCCTTTCCATTGCATTATTTTCACTTTGTTTCAAAAATTTTTTAATGGTGTTTCATTTCTTTGATTTCTTTTGTCTCTTCACTTCACTTGGTTCCTGATTTCGAGATTTCATTGCGTATAATTTTGGCAAATTTCAGTCCTTTTCACTCCACCTGAATTCATCCCACCCAATTTGGTTGTAGTGACTCCTTTTCCATATTTTCTTTTTTTTTTTTTTTTCCAATTGCATTTGATTTTATCATATGTCCTTTCTAGACTGTTTGTTTGACCTCCTGCTCTTATTTTAAGATTTTATTTCCTTTCAAGAGTGGAAATTCTCCACAGACAGAAACCTACCCCCTTACCCCTAAAAAATGGCATCCTTTGTGGTGGTGCCCAGGTGTGGTTAGAACTGGTGTTATTTTTACCCTACCTAAAAGCAATGTGTAAAGTTTATTCTACAGCTAACTTCAATTTTCTTGGTTCTAGGCATGGTGGCTTTTCTGATGTTAAAATGGATTTTCCTTTCCAAATGCAGTATGAAACTAATTTACCAAATTCTGTGACAGGTTACGCCAGAAGTCCTTGCAATCTCAAGTTAAAACCACAGCATTTGACATAGCATGAGGGTGAGTCTTTCACAACGTGTACATTTATTGTGTTAGAGAATTTAGGAACACTACATCAACAGTAGGGAGCAGGAATAAGAGCACAGCACCCTCAAACCTGTCTTAAGTGGCCTTAGGTGAAACTTGAAGACCAAAGAGTAATTTTCCCCCTAAGTTTCAGTATTAGAGAGATTTCACTTCCAAGTTGTAAATAACAGACTCAGATCACAGAAAATGCAGCAGTTCACTCATGCAAAGACCCTTCAATCCAAGGACACCTGATACAAGCAGCATTACTAGCTGAAAACTGCTTGTTAATGTTGATTTTTCTGATAAGACTGCAATATCAGCCTTGCAATGGGGGTTATTCCCAGGCAACTGATTCAAGTCCAATGTCTGCTGTACTCATTGTAGATACAATAGTCCATATCTGCATTCCTGCTGTGGTGGATGGTCCAGAATGGGGTGCCTGCCCTCTATGGTGTTTCTATAGCTTCACCTCCTGTAAGAACAGCTTTGAAAATAATTAACTACACATAAATTAAAGTACACACACATGCATACCATGTAACATAAAACACTACTTTCTTTGTAGGCAAAGGCAATAGACACGGCAAGGCCATGGACAGAATATTTTTTGCTTATAATGTTTGTTATTTATGTCTGAGTGCTCCTTTTTCTGGATCCTAGCTGATTAACAATAAGCATAGCTTTTCAAATCCTAGAATCCAGACAGTTTTTCCTATAGTTTATAAATGCTATTTGCTTAATATTTTCAGACCCTGAACTTGAACCACTGAAAGGAAAGCAAAAGCACTCTGACAGGAGGTTTCTTACCAACAAGCCTCATGAAAGCAAGTGGGAACCACAGCTGCTACTGCCAGTAGTCCCTGGCCACCTAAATCTGCTTCATAACCGGTTGATGAAATTAAAAGACAACTTTTTGCTTTTCTCTGCATCAAAATATTTTGAAATAACAATAACAAAATAATAGTTATAATCATTTCAGAATATTTTGAATCACCAAGTCTTGAGAGGATATCTGGCATATCTAAGAGTAATGTCACTATATGGAGATCTAGGGACATGGACCATTCATTTCCTCTAGCTTTTCAAGAATGTGAGTCTTTCTCTAGCTCTTGTTGAGAGCTTTGATGGAGTTGGAAAGATAGTCTGTTGTAGGATATTTTCTTATTTCAGCCTTTAGCAGAAAATTACACAGTATTGCATGTGGTAATTAATTTTTAGGAATCAAGAAGTCCATCTTAGACTGTTCAAAGACACTGACTATTTCAGAATAAGCAGAGGCTGGATGGATGTTTTTATGGTTTATATATACACACCAAACTCTTAAATGTAGAGATCTCCAAACCAGAATACCTTTGCTTATAAAACAGCTCCAGTTTGCATCAGTGAAGATTAACAAATAGAGCATTGAGGGGAAAATAACATATATTTATATAACTGTAAATGCCAGCATGGAGCAGAAACACTAAATGCACTTTGTCTGGTATATTAATGAGTATTTGACCTCTTTCCTTAGGGCCCCAGTTTCTGAAATAGCATGGAAATCAATACTATTATATCTTTCTACTTAAAAATTCCCTCACTATTGCTAAAAATTACTTACCAACACGTCCAAATCACTAATTCTTTTTATAATCAGCCCCTCAATTATCTGGAGATGAAACAAAGGGCACAGTCCATCATGAGCAGGCTTTGGAAACTGCCTGTCCTCTGCACCCAGGAGCTGGGGATCAGCAGACTGTGCCAAAATAAACCCTCATCCATTCCCTCTTCCTTCAATAGACACATCTGCTTTTCTCTTGAGTCTGATTACTAGGAATGGACTGCTGAAAGCCCCACACAGTCAGGTAGTTTCAATTCCTTTTCTAAGGAGTGTGTGTGGATGTTGTGTGCAACAGGGGGAAGCACTTTTTAGTCATAGTCTGCCTTGCTGAGGGCTTTGGAGGTGTATCCAGAGCCATACTTGGACACAAATCTCTAGACTTAAACTGTATGTAAGCTGCATGGTAAATGGACCCCAGGAAGTGACTTAGCATAGAAAATTGCATATTGGATCATTTTGCCTTTTCCAAAGACAGTGAGCTATATAGCACTGTGGATAGCTGGGGACATGAGAAAGAATCCTTTATGTGAGGATCTCCTGGCCCTGTGTGCAATGTCGTGGAGGTTGGCATTTCTCCAGGATTTCCCAGATGCAGCACTTGAAAATAAAAATTGTGCAAGATATTGACAATAAAAAAGTGCATGTTTTTTGTTCAAGAGAGCTTCCTGTCAATTGCAATGAATCTTCAGACATTGTTTAAAATTTGCAGTTCCCCAGTTTTCAGTTTGGAAAGGATAAAGTCCCCAGTCTGCTTGTAAATTACTCATTTCCTGAATGCCACACAAACCCAGCTAGTAAAAGGTGATTTCTCTGTGCATGGCAAAGGCTCTGGACAAATTAAAATTCAGAAGTTGTTAGGATCTGGAGCTCTTGTTAGACCTAGACCTAATCATAAGATAATAGTATTGTATCTATACTAATCATGAATTATGATAAAGTTTTACCTGGACCTCCCCATAGTGATAGGAGTGGCATTATAATCTAATGACACACATGGAAGGCCTTCAAAGGAATGGCTTTGACTTTATATTTTGACAGATGGAGAAAAGGAGGTACAGAGCAGGTAAATTAATTAGCCCAAAAGCCTGAGGGAAGAGTCAATTTCAGACAAACTCCTGCAAGTAAATTTGATCTCTTATAACACATGTGAAGGCATTTCTAACGCTCCTGAGGAAAAGAGGAATGAACTTGTCTTTAACCTCTGTGCATGACATGTCATCTTTAAAAATGTGGGTGTCTTCATTATGGCCAACAAGATGGAGGTAGCCCCTTGTGCTAGTCTGCCCTGGAGAGTGAGACACACGGACATGTTACAGACACTCATTTCCTGGCTTAGGCAACTTTGCTCTTTCACTTAGAGTCAGGAAAAAACCACAGAGCCACTCTGCAGTGAGGTGAGTGCAATTGCTGGAGACCCTGGCATACAAGGGTAGTAAGGAAACAAAGGTGCCTACTGTAAATCTGTGCATGGATAATCCTCTTTACTCCCAAATATACAATAAGAAATATCCTAAGAATATAAACTGAGAGTTTTTAAACGCTGGCTTGTTTTGTTTACCTACTTTGTTTATGTTAAATACCTTTACCATATATATATATATAAAGATATATATATATATATAAAGATATATATATAAGTAAGACAAATCCAATTATTCCTGTTAAGAACACTGTGAAGATGTATAAAGTTTTCTTTTCTTCCAACAGCACATCCTTGCAACAAAGCAGCTTTAAGAGCATTACTGCTACTGGCAGGACAAATACCTTGCTTCCAAATTCCTGCAGGCATGTGACACTCAACTGTAGCTGTTGTGAAAGGCAGCTGCAGTGCTGTTATCCAGCTGTACAGACAGAAGCCCCCATTACCCTCCCAGGCTTACCAGTACAGTGCAGTGGCTGGATCTGAAAATGCTGATGATGGTGCTTTACAACATGGAGATGGAGAGGCTCTCCAGAGAGCAGCTCTGCTTGCACTGCAGTGTTGGCTTGGTGCATGGCAGCAGCATCCAGCAGAGCCCAGCAGGAGAGCAGTGTCACTGGCATTCTGCTCTGTCTCTGCATCATTGCCCACTGTACTGTTTTAAAGGTACACGTGGAAGAAGTGCAGCACCCGAGCAGAGTGCCCTGACAGCTCTTCATGTTGGCCTCAGTTTAGCATCACCTTGTGCCCCTGTTACACACTCAAACTCAGAGTCCAAAGGGGCCTGAGTCTGCCCTGAAGAGATGTTTGCTATTCAGGCTGATCTCCATCTCCTCTGACACATTTTGCAAAGCTCTTAAATTTCAGAGGAAGCAGAGTGTGGTTTTTGTATCAAGGGCTGGCTAAAGTGATGTTCTCATGCCTCAGCAGTTAGGATACAGGCAAAATCTCTTTATTCTTTTTACTTTTGCATGCTCATTGTGGGGGTGAAAATGCACTGTAAGTGCTGCTGACAGCTATGTCAGCCTTTGGGCACACAGTCAACTTCAGTGTGAGCACCTCTTAGCCCAGTATATGAGTAATGCACAGTAGCCATTACCAAAAATGTCACTGATTTAAAATTTGCTCTTGTCAGTTGGTATTCTTCCATTACCTTCAGTGTACTTTGAAACAGGCTTAATGGAGGTAAATTACTTTGTTTTAGGCAGCACTTTGAGATAGTTCCTTTAGAAACTACTTTCTGAAAACCTCTACAGCTCATACAGATGCAGAGAGAATGTGGATACTTTCTGAAATCCTAAAAGGAAGAAGCAGGTTTACAGGTTAACTGTATGTACTGTGATTTCATAAATGACCAGAAGTACCAAATGTTACACAAAAGTATGTTCAGATCTGTCACCCACACAAACTGACTCTATAAAGACAAAACAGTAGATTCTGTAAGTTATTAATGCTAGTATTTTGCATATGTATAGAACTTACCCTATATATCTTTATCATAAAACAAAGTTTATAATAAAACAGATTTCAGGGTGTCTGTTCAAGACATCCTCTGCCATCCTCCATATACTTCAAATTCAATGTTTGAATTTGAAGTTCTCTAAAAGTGTTGTATTTTGGGTTAGATTTAGCCATGTCTACTGTGATTTCTGGAACTCATGAATGATTACCTTGCAGGTTAAAATCAGTGGTTTTGAATTACACACAGGACTTTAAGGAAAGACTGGATGTGGCACTTAGGGCCATGGTCTAGTTTCCAAGGTGGTGTTAGGTTGTAGGTTGGACTTGATGATCTCAAAGTTCTTTTCCAGCCTAGTTGATTCTGTGTTCCTATGACTCCTAATTCTAATCTAAGATTTTCAATACTTGTGTAACTTTGATTACATTCTTGGCCATGAATTTATGCCCAAGTTCAACTAAAATACACTTTTCTATATTCTTCCTCCATGACAAACCCATGCATTTGAAAATGTTAGCATATACACCCATAGTATTCAGGTGGTCATCAAATTTTAAGTACTGTTGAAGGTGATATATCTTTGTCACACTGAGCCTTTGAAATACCAAATTTTATGCCTTTCCTGTGGAACAAAATCATAAAAAGACACTAAATAATTGACTTAACAATGTACTAAAAATCGTACATTTAAAGAATTATTTATTAAAATCTTTCTGAGACCTGATTTACAAAGGATGGTAAAGATAGCAGGTTGGTTTGCAATAAAATAAATCTTGTATTGACTGCAATTAAAATTAATATACTGGAAAAACAGAAAACAATGTTTTCTGCTAGATACTTCTCTGCTCCATTGAGTATTGCTTTGAGCAATTATACCTTATCATGTTGTGCTGATAGCAGTGGGGTAATTTTATTACCTTAATAACACAACTGCAGTTAGCTAACACTGCACAATTTAGTTCATGTAAGGAAGAAAAATATTAATTTGTTTTAAATAAGGGATGTCTTTAATAAGGCACTAACTGCATCCCAAAAGACACATAGAGACCTGTGCAATGCTAAATAAAAGAGTGAAGCCAAACAAAAAAATATTATGGGATTCCTCTTTTCACTTAGATGAGAATAATGTCCTCTTTTCCTTTGACACCAAGCACTGCAACAGCTCAGGAAGTGCTGGGACTGTTCTGGCTGAATTTTGTGCATGCCATGGTGAAGGACAACAAGCAGGGATGAGACTGGAAAAGAAGAGGGAGCTGTGGAGTCGTGAGGAGAGGGCTTTGGAAGAGGCAATAACGTGCATAGCTGGAAAGGCAGCTGTGGCTGCAGGCTGCCTGTACACGGTTCTTTCCACAAAGAGTCAGTTTAGTTTTAGCACCCTGGGATTTCCTCAAGTTACAAACCAACAGACAGTGTGTGAAACACAGAAACCCTATTCTATAACTGCTTAAAACATCAAGTTTTATAACATTGGAGTGCTACTTTTCCTCCACAGAGGCCTTTTCTTAGCTGGAAAAAGTAAATCAAGGAAGTGTCTGTCATGCAGGTTGTACTAAAATTATGCTTTGGAAAATAAACTTAGCTGTAATAATGTGTTCTTCAACTGACTCTGCCTGTCATTTTTTACTTCATAAAGAGAAACAGGTTATTTTCACTTGCTTCTTACTAGCTTATTTGAAGAAAATGGAAGTCAAGACGGTTAATTCTTGAATGTTCATCTCAAGAGGTGGATAAGAAAACAGCAATTGCCTGACAGCCAGTGGAATGTCAAAACACAGGAGCCATAACAAGCTGTGTTCCTGTGTGTTTTTCCTGTGATATAATTGTTCTTGTTGATGGTTATGTACTTTTGAAAGTAAATAACAAAATGTTACCAGTGAAAATAACTAAAAACAGAGAAAGTCAAAGGACAACAAAGGGATTTTTCTGTTCCAAATAGAGGAAATTTTCTGACCTTGTGGAGAAGGCAAGGAAGGAAAGGGGATATAATGGCCTGTACTGGAACAAATGTTAAAATATGCACTAGTCCTTCTGATTTTTTCCCTCTGATTATGCCTTTAAAAGCTGGGTGGCATGACCTATGCAAAATGTGAACCCTAAAATGCAGGAGCTGTGTAAGTGTGTCATATTGGCTACTTTGGATTGACCAAGTAAAATACTTCTCTTACTTCTCTTGAATCCAGGAAGGGCAAAGCCTTATGTGCCTTCCATATCTGCAATTTCAAGCACACTGTCCATGCACATAGTTGTCTGTTGTGATGTCATTGAACAAAAAAGAGCTCAAAATTTATAAAATTATTTATTGACTTCATTGTGATGGGGTTTGGGGGAGGGGGGGAGGGTTGTTTTTGTTTTGGTTTCCTTTTTTCCTGGCATCACACAGTATATCACAGTTTCACAACATTGTGGGTCTTGTAGGACTGGGTATCACCATTCTTTTGTGGTACTGTTTAGGATTTTATTTTGAGAAATAGAAATTTGAGAAATGCACTCTCAGAAGTCATATAGGAAGGGATATATGGTTGGGATACAGATAACATTTATGTTTGGCTTCTAGCAGGTCTAGTCAAGAAGGCTTGGAAACATGGGACAGGAAAATGTCAGAGACCTCAGAGCATTGCACAGAGGGGGTGGGATGGGGTTTAAGTTAGCAGGTTAAACTGAAGACCCAGGGAAAAGAACTAAACTACTGATCTGGAAGAAAAGCTAAAGGCTGCTTGGTATCTGTTCAACAGTTTTATTCTGGAAGTAGTGAATGCTGCAGATGTGCTGGGGAGCACATGAATATACAGTATTTGTTACAACCTGCCCCAGAAGGGGAGGGTAAGCCAGGTACTTGATAATATATCCCTTGGGGTGTATTAGAGTGAAATGACACTGAATGATCAATGTTTATAAATATATATACCTGTAGGGTTTGTTTTAGAACAATTTGGTTACAATGGAAAGCACAACTTAGACATTTTTGTTATTATCTATAATAATAAAAAAAGCATAAAAATAACACTTAAGAAAATGTATAAGGGAAAAGAAAGAAAGGATAGAGTAGAAAGATACATAGTTACCATCTGTGGGCCCAGCAGGAAGACTTGGTTGCAATTTTGAAGAGTGATGGCGGCAGTCCTGATCTCTTGGGAATGGGGAAAACCCACAAAGCACAAAGTTGGTTAACATACTCTTCTCTTAGGGTGAGGAGTTTTACACTGTATGATGTAACATTTTGGGGGTCTTTGATGATTTATGACCCCTTCTAAGACATTACAGCTGCCTCTCATCAGCACAGTTGAGTGAATTATGGCCTGTGGGTGAATGTCCCTGTACTTCCCCAGAGGGGAGTTTTCACATCTGAGCCAATTATCTAAGAGAGAGCACTGGCATGATAAAAGCACTATCTCACCATGCAGGCTGTGCTTGTTACTGGCCTCTTCCTTTAGCTGGCTCAAACCCCAGCTTGTAGCCCCAGTGGAGGTGCACCCCCTCTGTATGTGGGTGTTACTTTGCCCCGGGTCAGCAGAGCACTCTGTGGCTTTTGCAAATGGACAATTGTTTTGAGTCATTGCCATTAACATTCCAGTCTCTCACGCATTATTGACATGAAGGAAATAAGGGGATGACAAATATCAGAGACATTAGGTTTTAAGTCTGTTTTTAATGAGAAAATTAATTTATTCTGGGAATTATGACTAATGCTAGCTGGGATTGAGAGCGTGTAAATAAACTGCACATTTCACTGTTTCAAATCACTTATGCACTTTACACTGTTTTATTTTATTTGGTATCTGCCCTTTGTCAGTGGACAATCAAATAGGAAGAGGAATCAGGAGAACAGGGTCTGCAAAGATAATGCAGTGTGTCCCTGAGGAGATGCCTTCTCTAGGATAATAGGCTCCTTAAAAGAAGGCACTCAGGAAGAAGGCACTCAGAAAGTGTATTGATTCCTATAAGATTAACTTTTGCATTGGCACTCAGGCTGAGGGACATGTATGATTTACTGATCAGACTTCAGATGATAGGAAATGTGTGTTCTTCAGAGTTTCTCTCTTGTTCCTGATGAGTGGCAAAAAAGCCTAACAATATATTCCTCCATGATTTTTCTTGTCACTTAGACTTATGAAAACAACTTCAAAATAAATGTTGTGCTGGCAGATCAACATTTAATGTCAAGGCACCTCCATGCTTTCTTGCTATAGTGCTAATCAGAAAACAAAGAGGTTAGGTCCTTTTCCAGTAAGTATGTCTCAGACTCTTGAAACAGGAATTTGATTTAAAATAGATCTTTCTGTAGACCTCTTGAGCAATATCAAGATCTCATCTTGAACATGGGCTACCATGAGATAATTATTTTAGAAGCTGCCTTCAGCAGGATTGTAAATGTCAGCAGCTTTTGGGGAAATTAGTATACTTTAAATACCTCAGAGAAAAGGAAGAAGGTAATTTTATAAACCTGGTTCCCCTGATGTAGAAACAGATGTTTGGATGCCTTTGTTCTTCAGAGAACTTTGCTTTCAGGTCTGTTAGATTCAATGGGCTGATCCCCAATAAATGTAAATTATCTGAGAAACAACTCATTTAATTGGGGAAGGCTGATCAGGGAAGCTTTGCTGCCCTGTTGAAACTGAAGCAGTGCTGAGACTATTAACTCTAAAATGCTGTGACAGGACTTTTGTTAGTGATCTTGGTGTTGTGTTGGCAGCTTTGCTAATACATAAATGCTGACACACAGTAACAAAGTCCATAATTCTCAAACGTGTTATTCTTGGAGAGTTTAAAACCACTTTCATTAATGAAAGTGTAACAGTACACTTCTGCTTAAAAAAATAAATGTGAAGCATAACCACTTTCCTACATGAGCTTGGTAAGAGCTGGATGTTTTGAACAGTCCAGAAAATGTTTATTTTTTTCAAGCTGGTGTACTAAATCCAAGAAACCTTCTAGCAGACTTTTTTCACAAAGTCAGAAAAGAGAAATTCTTCCTCTTTTCCTCCCCTTCTTTTCTGCTTCAGATATTCTAGTGACTTGGGTAACTGTCCGTGGTCAGTGAATTAAAAACTGATGCAAGCTTTTAGAAGCTGTTTCAAATTTTATGTGAATGTTTATGAATGTTTTTTAAAAAAATAGTTTCAATACATGGTTTCCAAATCCAGGATAAGTTTATGTGTGAGATTTGATGAACATGAGGAGCTACTCTGTATATAGAAAACAGCCATTCCACTGTAGTGAACGGTGTCATTCTGAAAATTTTTAAAAGCTTAAAGAAGTTTAAATAATCTTACAACTCTTTTTCCTGGAATAGAGAATCTGGCCCATTCCATGGATATCTGTCACTGAAATCAGCTACAATGAATGACCTTATTCCTTCTGTGAGAATTCAGATGCACTACTTTTGCTAAATGGGGGTAGAAGATGCACGTGCTGTGAGTACTCTGCTTTTCCCTCCCCACACCTTTAAATGCATAAATACATTGACATAGTCTTCATGCAAGAGAAAAAGGTATCTCAGAATAACTTTACTTCAAAACACACCTGCAACTAGAAACTTATAAAAATATATCCTTTCCTGAGGATCTTAGTTTAACATTGCACAATGGCTGTTTCTTTCTATACTAATTTCAGACAAGTTAGTATCAAGGAAATAATGAGGGAAACACTATTCTACTATTTAAGAATGCAATTAAATAAATGAAACTGAAATCTTCCCTCAAATTAGATAACTACCATCAGTTTTGCTTATTGCCACTTTTCTATAGATTTGATTGTTACCCCTTCCCTCTTTGTGAGTAGATTTCTAGAAGAGCCACTGGTTTACACAGATGGAGAAGATTGTTTTCCCTGGGTTCTCTGCATTCTCCATACTGCTATAACCAATATTTCAGGCACTCCTTCAACAGATTTAAAGACCTCTTGTTGAAGAGTTTGACTTTAGTGGATGTTGCATATTTAATAAATAGTTCCAGAAGATGATGTGCTCTCTTCAAATTGTTCTTGAATTCTTGTTTCTGAGTAAAACACTCTTCCTCTTCTCTCTTCCTCAATTTTACTTAGATGCTTTTAACTTTAATTACTGCATTGATGGTCAATGGAAGTGTGCCTGTTTCCTTGTCCCTCTTTTCCAAGGGTTCAAAAATAACTTCAGCCATCCAAACCTTAAGTTGCAATATAGAAATAAGAAGCTTCCATTATCACTTCTTAACACACAAAATATCATTAGGAAATCATAGTCAGACCAAATTTACAGTATTTTCAAATTCAAAATGGGCAATCATACACTTTGACATTTACAGAATATCAATCTATGCAGACAAATTCTGTAACTACCTTCTAGTAGCCCTCTTTAGGCTATGTATTTGAACTTTTGTACATAATTAAATACATAAATATAGAAATCAGGGTTTGATTCCCATCCATCCTTTGCAATATTTTTTTCACAAAGCAGCGTGCACCTGAGTCCCAGTAAGACTGTGGAAATTTATAAAAGCATGTGAAAGAGGCTTTGTTGCAATAACCAAAGGTATCACCTGATACAAAATAGCCTTATTTTAATTAAATGCTGACTAATACCTTCTGGTCAGTCCTTCTGACTATTTCTCAATAAAGAATGTACTTTCAATTTTTCTAGTTTAAATAAACATACACTGATTCACTAAAATTTTAACTTTATGAAAAGGGCTGGAACTTTTCCCCCATGGAACTTGAAACAGCTATATCTAAATACAAGAAAGAAAACTTAAGGATCAGTGGCATGGTCTTGGTGAAAGTTACTGGGCCCCATAGAGAACAGCATGATTTTTTCCTTTGGTAGCCCAAATGAGCATGTAATGTGGACAGGATGATTAATCATTGATGGGAATCATGGCAACATTATCTAGATAGTCAAAATAAAATTATGAGCCTGAAAATATATTTTTCTAAATCTTATCAAATCTCACGATCATCACATGAAATGTCGTGTCACAGGAACATAAAGGAGACCTGTCTTTTGGAGGATAGGTGATTTGTGAAGGAGTGCTTCAATTCCCTCTCTCCGACATCTTGAAATATAATAAATAATGCTATAATACTGTGGCTTGAGATGAACATCAGAGAGAATTTATTGGTTAAACATTTATGCTGTTCACTGAATATTTCAAGGGAAGAACATAAGAAGAATTCAGGGAGCTGTAACATACTTCATAATTAACACTTCACTTCTCACTATCCCTGTGACAAAAATGTTTGCCTAGATTCTCTGACTGAAGCCAACACTCAGATCACTTTCTCTACACGCCCTACGTAGTCCCATTGCTGGAGGATGAATTTGGAGAGTCAGAGCTCCTCAGCTGCTGGGCACGTGGCGTCCTTGCCTGCTCAGGTGAGAGTGGTGGGTGCCACTGGTGCTCACTAAGCAGGTAGGAGCCAAGTGGGGCACACGGTGTGACACAAAATTACTTCTCTTTGCTACTACAAAGCTAAAACAGGGCTAGGCCCTTGCCATCTTTCTGAGAAAGCCATAGTTTATCAGCAATATAGAATATTTAGTAAATTAGAAAAAAGTTATTTGAAATCTTAAGGTAGTTCCATTACAGTGCAATTTCTAATGAGTGTAATAATTACTGTTTGACCAAGGACTTCTGAGTAACAAAAACAATGTTATTTTTAGTCCTCTCCACTTCAATTACTATGTCAAAGGACATGTAAAACCACATAATTATAAATATTCTTTCTGAATGTGCAACTTCTAAGACACCCCAAAATTTCCCTAAAATTTCACTTTTGATTAACCATGTGAGAAAGTTCTTGATTATTTAGAAATTTATGAAAATCTGTTGTGTTAACAATGTTAGTTCTTACTTTTGTTACCAAGAAAGGATGGATCACAACAGGAGACAGTACAAGTTCCATTAGAAGTGAGATTGCAAAAGCAAGTTTTGCAGTCAAAAATTAACACTGAAGAGTACAAACAAGTATCCTGGCACTTAGGATACAAACTTCGATCCAAGTTTTTCTTTGCCAGCAGCCAGTAAGTGATTATGTAATCCTAGTAAGACTAACTCAGGCATGAGAAAACTCTGCTGTCACTACTAACATCCTTTCTGTCTGAATTGTGCCACAGACACTGAGACAAAGCAATTAAGCTGTTCTTGTGTCTTTAACCTTTGTCCATTGGTGTGTTATACTGGGAATGGTCAATGCTAAACCAACAGCATGCATCTCATGCCAGCAAGAGGCATTCTGCTCAGAGCAGTATTTAGTCTGTAGATTTGAATTTTAAAGCTGTAATAAGGAGATATAAATTTAACCAACCTATTCTGTACAATCTGTGCATGAACAATTTTATCTTGGCAAGACAAGTAAAACAGCAGAACAAGGAGACATGAAACTTTGTAACACTGGGCTGGTTTGAGCTCCTGTGTCGGCAAAACAGCACAATTGCAAAGCGAGTTCACCTGGACAACTTCAGAAGAAACAGTAACCCCAATTATAGAGTATGTGGTAAGTTCTACCCTCGCCGACTGAAGCAAACTACTGCACAACAATGCAAAAAGGCATGCAATTAAAAAAACTGCTTAGTGAAATTAAGTGAGTAAAAGTGAACAGAAGAACTACTGGCATAAATGTGAGGACAAATTTGAGAAATCACTTTTGAATATTTCAGAACATTTCTGATACCATATTGAAACTAGAACTGCTGGATTTTTTTGGCTGCTCTTCCTTGTTGTTGTTTTTTTTTTTTTTTCTTCTTCTTCACATGATGAACATCTTGAGGAAAGGTATTTCATTTGGGAATTACACTGTTATCAAGCAGGCTTACTGCAGCCCTGGCAGAATGAGGGATAAAATGCTTGACTGTGAACTTAGGAAGGTGAGCTGCACCATGTTCAGCTGGACCTTCGACAGAATAGAGCACACAGAGTTTGCTTTTTTAAACAGTGAAGATAAAGCTGAGGGTGCCTGTGCACCTCTTTCTGGCAAACTGATGACAGGGTGCCCACCAAAATGGGAGATGATAGTGGGTATACACAATGCCAAGTCCTCTTTTGCCTCAAGACAGTATAAAGAGAAGATGAGGAGATAGTTACGCAAATTTCTTGGTTGTGGTGGGGTTTTTTTAACTTTTTTTTTTTTCTCCTCAGCAAAGATGCTCTCCAGCTGCTTTGTTGCATATACCAGTGCCTCTCCCTCTTGCTGAGGGAGCCCTGATCTGCCTGCGGGTGGATACTTGCACTCTTCTTGTATTAACTTGATAAAGCAACCCAGTGGGGGAATTAGGAGCTTCGAAACTCATCCAGGTGGATAAGATGATGAAGCTAAACAGAATCCTTTCTGAAATGTACCTTTTGATGAACTGACGGCTTGCGCTGTATCTGCTTGTATTGTACCCAGGCTGATCTGCCTGTCAATATTAGATGGAAAACAGTGATTTACTATAATATATTTTCATATTGCAATGAAAACTGCAATTGCCATGTTGATGTACCAAAGATTTATAAAGGAGACAGACAAGTAGGAAGTGGGTTTAAAACCTTTTGGGCTGCTGCATAGTTTTGGAAAAATACTAGCAGAACTCTTAATTTTCTGAGAAAGGGAAATTGATATAAATTCTGGGCTTCATCTGGAATCCCAGATGAAAGATTCCCCCCGGCCCCTGAAAGATTCCTATCAGTATTGAACAAAAGAAATGAGATTACTGGGTGAATGAGAGCTGTGGTCTGCCATTCCGGCCGGGGATGGAAAAGCGCTATGCCGCAAGTGCAAGCTATAGAAACTCTTTGTGTTCTGGTGTGAGCAGCTCATACAAGGCAGATGTGATAATTACAGAAGCAAACAGCACATCCGCAGACATTGGATTAGCCCACTTGTACTTTTTTTTTTTCTTGTCTTTTCTGGGGTTTTCTCCTATTATTTTAGAACAGAGAAACGTTCTCTTTTTGCAGTGAGGGTGGCTGATTTTTTTTTTTTATAACATCCCTGCTAAGGCGCTGGACACAGACGCAAAAAGGATTCCGGTGAGTTTGTTTCACAGGCGTGTTAAAAACGAGTAACTATAGGACAGCTGAGCCGGCCCCTGGTGCCGCTGGAACGGCCGGGACAGGCGCATCGCCCCGCACCCGCCCCGGGTGCCGCTGGAACGGCCGGGACAGGCGCATCGCCCCGCACCCGCCCCGGGTGCCGCTGGAAGGGCTGGGACAGGCGCATCCCCCGCACCCACCCAGGCCCCTGGTGCCGCTGGAAGGGCTGGGACAGGCGCATCCCCCCGCACCCGCCCAGGCCCCTGGTGCCGCTGGAAGGGCTGGGACAGGCGCATCCCCCCGCACCCGCCCAGGCCCCTGGTGCCGCTGGAAGGGCTGGGACAGGCACATCCCCCCGCACCCGCCCCGCCCCGGGTGCCGCTGGAAGGGCTGGGACAGGCGCATCCCCCGCACCCGCCCAGGCCCGGCCCCGCCCGCCCGCCCGCCCGGCTCTATAAACGGGCGGTGCGGAACCTCCGCGGCTTCCCCACTTCCAGCCATGGCTCCGGACCGGTTCCCGCCGGCGTTCGCCGAGGCCGGGCGGCAGAGCGGGCTGCAGGTGTGGCGCGTCGAGCGGCTGGAGCTGGTGCCGGTGCCCCCGAGCCTCCACGGCGACTTCTTCGTTGGGGACGCGTACTTGGTGCTGCGCACGGAGCGCCGCGGGGACGATGTCGCCTACCGCCTGCACTACTGGCTCGGTAGGAGCTGGGGCAGCCCGCAGGGCCCGGCCGGCCGCTGAGGGGGGCGCGCTGAGGGGGCTCGCTGAGGGGCAGCCGGGGCAGGGCTTTTCCCGCCCTTCTCAGTGGGGCTGTGGGTGCGAGGCTTCCCGGAGGGGTGCTCGAGGTGGAGGCAGAAGTGGGGCTGCCACCAAGGATCGGGGTGGTGCCAGCCGTCATCGCCTCCGGGGCTGAGGTGGGACTGTGGGCTGTGGCAGAAAGTGTTAAAGGAAAATCTTGGCTGCACCCGACAGAGGTTCTGGAGTGAAATCCTGCCTTTATTCACATGAGTAGTTTTCTTGCCTTTATTTCCATCTGGATAAAAATGTTCTGGCCATCTCCCTGTGGACTTGTTGCCCTGGTGTGTGTACCTTTTCCAGCTAGATTAATTTTGCTCTCTGATGGTACAGAGATCAAGTGCAAAGATACCAGGTTTCCTTTAAAACCTCTTTAATATCAGTCTGACAGCCTACTGGGATTGGAACCGGGCTGATGTCTTCCACCTTGACTAGCCCACTTTACATCAAAGTTGTGTTTTACGTGATTTCCCCATCTCCTGGAAGTTTCATGTGACTTCCCCATCTGGCGACAGTCATCCTGCCACAGTGTTTGCTATTTAGCTGCCTGAAACTTTCTGCGTTTTTCTTGTTTCACCAACAAGTTTGTGTTTGTAGGCAATAATCTCAATGAATGCACATAAAATAGGTGTACTAAAATTAATGTGCTTGAGTTGCTGCAGTTCTCATTGTACTTTTGCATGCATTGAAAAATAATTGCAGCTAAAGCTCGGATTGTTTCTGCATAAATGTTTGAGCGTTGAATTTTGCATGTCTGCGGAGTTTTCCAGCTGGCAAGCGTGTTAGTGTCTGTGTCTGGTAAGAGTATAATCATAGATGGCAGTGTGAATGAATTTCTGGCAGAGACTTTTCTGTCAGCAGTGCTGCTAATTAGTAGCAGGGGTTGGTTTTGTGGATCTTTGTTAATGAAGCTGGAATTACTCATGTTTTAGTGAAGGTCTAGTAGACACATCACAGGGAGTGATGTAAGGGCTGTTTGCAGCTCTTGGGAAGGGAAGGTAGAACAGTGACTGACATTTGCAGCAATTAAAACCTCATTGCTGATGGCTGAAGAACTTTAGTTGTACACATTGATGCAGATGTTGTGCTGATGTGGTGCTGTCTAGGTAGTCTAAATGGCTTCAGGTGCTTTGGGCACCCAGTGTTGTTGTGCAGCTGGCAAGGTGGCAGCAGGGAGGCTCAGTGCTGGCAAATCCCTTCCTGCTCGCCAAATACTTCAGCAGTGGGGTGGAGTAATCTCAAACACTGCTGCACAGTTAATACAACAGGAGACCAGGACTTCAAATAAGGTGTATTGCGAGGGGCTGTCACGCTCAGGGCAAAAACTGTGGAATCACGTTGGTATTTTTAACTGATTCACACTGCTGTTATGTACACCAAATTTTTCCCTTGAAAGCAAAGACTATAATCTATGGGAAGGAAGATCACAATAGGGTCTTTCTGAAGACTTCCCATAAGTGTCTCTGGACAGCTGCAGCAGTCACTATCATTCTTTGGGATGTAAGGAAAGAATTCTTGTGATGAGGAAAAGACTGCAAACTTTGGTCTTAGGTGCTTACAAGGGCCTTGCCATTTGGTGATGCAGTCCTACTCCTGCTTGTCGCCTGTGGTATGTTATTGTGGCAGCCACGTACGGTGACTGTGACTGTGCACAGATCCTGACCTGCAATAAAGACCCCCAACATCAAATTTTCCTATTACACAGTGACAAAGCTCCTCCTAATTCCTTGCTTAGGCACACCCAAGGGGTTAAAAGAAGGTCTGGACCATGGGACTGTGACCTCAGTGTGCTGACAGTCTTCAGCTGTGACTGGCATCAGTGGGGTACAGTGACCCCCCCACTTGTTCTGCCATGCTGAAGCTTCCTATGGGAAAGCCACTGTTTTGCAAGTATCTCACAGGCACTGAGATGCTGCTGAGGTTGGATAATTTCTGAGCAAGCTAACCTGGGTGTATCAACATTGTTGGCATGGCCAAGCAATCAATGTGGATCTGTTTTGCTGCAGGTTTATCCACTTTTAACATTGCTCAGACATCCTGACTCAGTTGTCTCTACTGGCACTTGAAGGATGCCTTAGTAGCTGTACTAATCCTAAGGAGCTGTCTGGACTTGAAACTATCCTTAATGGAAACAGCATGCACTGTGCCAGTATTAAAATACTTGTGCAAGTGAGATTGGCTATACCCCACTTTGTATCTTTAATAAAATCATGCATGGTGTTTTTTAGCTGTTTTGTAACCCTTGTTCCCAGAGATGAAGTCATAAGCTCTGTCCATGTGACCCAGGATCTGTTTAATAAAAACTTGTTCTTTTTTTTTTTTATACTCTGGCTTATTTATAGCTGTTTGTGCCTTAGACTGTAAGGTAATTCTGGTTGTCCTACAAGCCTGGGTATTTTATGCTTGGACTGATGCTCACTTGATTTTTTTTTTTGATTGGATTTTGCTGAGTATTTTATTGCACAACAGCTGTGAGACCAAGTCTGATAGTAATTCTTATCTCTGACTCTGTTCAAAAGCCATTTTTCTTTAACCCTGGACCCTGTTATGTAATTGCAAGTAGTAATGTAGAAAGATCTAGTCTTAATGGATATGATTATTCCTATTTAAAAAAAGAACAAAAACCACCCCTAAAACCTCCAAAACTTTACCACCAACTTTAAGGTGGTACCCAGTTCTGAGAAAGCATATTGGAACATTGCTAGTTCTATCATGGAATGATTGGGAAACAAATGGGATGCCTCACCTTTCCTTTGTCTTCTGTAGTTACCGAGAAGCCTGTTTTTTTTAGACTTGGTTCTATCTGTGCTTTTCTTGGAACAATTAAAACTGCTGAAAATGTTAATCCAAAATGTATGGGCTCACATTAAAATCTTTGGTTTAATATACAGCCTGTTTTCAGCAAGTACAGGCATCGGCACACCAGGTCAAGAGGCTGTTTTGCCACAGTCTTGGGAATAGGCTACTCTCTGTAAGGTACAAAACAAAGTGTGACCTCATGAAGCAAATATCTGAGCCCCAAAGCTGCTTTTCTTTCTCCCAGCTGTACCAGGCAAAATATCTTGTTTGCATTGTAGTGTCAAGAGGACTGCTTTTGAATTATTTTGGCTTTGTGGTTTGGTGAGTTGTTCTTAGAATAAATACATGTTTTGCCATTCAGACAGTCCTTTCATGCGGCCTTTCTTTCTTTGAACTTCAGCTAAAAGTCCAAAAATCTTTACAGCTGATGCTTGCCATGCTAAACTCAATTAAATTATTCTTTTGTTTGAAGATTCTAAGAGAAGGTGAACTTCACTATTTTTCACTATTTTTTTTCCCTTATGAATGCAGTTCTGCAAGTAGTCAAGAAATGGTCTGGAAGATCTTGTTACTTGGTGGTGAGCAATGTTGTGATTCGGTGCTTTGTTTCCACATAAACATGGGTTATACAGCCTGCTGAAGGCAGTGTTCAGTTGTTACAGAAATAATTTCTCCAACAGAATTCAAAATTATATTAATGTTTTATTGACATATTTCCCCTTGTTTCAGGGAAAGAATGCACCCAGGATGAAAGCACAGCTGCAGCTATCTTTGCTGTTCAAATGGATGACTATCTAGGAGGAAAGCCTGTGCAGAGTAGAGAAATTCAAGGATATGAATCTACTGAGTTTGTGGGTTACTTCAAAGGAGGAATTAAATACAAGGTAAAGAATATGCCAAAATACATTCTGAAATTGTATATAACATTTTCCCCTACATAAAAATAAAACATTTTTCTTTGTAAATGGAGAATTTAAAAATAGTTTATTAGTGCTTTTTGGGTTTGGATCTGAACTACCCATCTTAAACCGTAGGAGTCCAGTGTTTGTACAGAAAGCAGCAGCTTGTTTGTCAGCACATCTTCTGACATGTGAAAACCTTTCCCAAATTTTTTTTCCCAAAATAAAGCTGTCATAAAATGTCATACTTATGTGTCTAAGAGAGTTCACAGTAGGGACTCTGTGTCTGGGTGGTGTTAAATCTCACAGAAATAATTTGTCTCGCAGGCCAGGTATTTTTGTTCAAATGCAGAACACAGTTTGCTCAAGTGGTTAGAAACATTAATAGAATGGAAAAGACCAGAACTTCATTTGAATCTAAAAATGATGTTTTTGCAGTCATACTGCAGTTTTTTTCCTCAAGTAGATAAAACAATTTCCCAATTTTTTTTTAAAAAACTGGCTTTTGGAAAGGTGTTGTGTCAGTGTCCTTGTGTCACTTCCAGAAGCTGAATAGCTGAAAAGTAACAGGTTTTTTTTTCATCAGCATCTGTGGGTTTTTTTTTTTTTTTAAGAATAAAGTAATATATCTCCTGAGAATATCTCCACAGTAGAAGCTCTGGGAGCCGTGGCTCATTCAGCCTTTTTCCCCCCATTATGAAGGTTTGTAACTTCTCTCTGTCTACATTTTAACTCTGTGTAAGTAAGGTTGGCAGTGATGCACCCTAGCTTCTACACTTTAATTTTTAAATTTTTTTTGTAATTTCAAGAGTCACTCTCTGTTCCAACACAAGGTGTGGGTCTCCCAGAGGAGTGGAGAATGCTGCCTCACAGAGGCAGACATCCAAGCCAGTTTACAGGATTATGCTTATGTTTGCACTCACAGATTGTAAATCAACAGTTTGCTCTCACTTCCCCTAGTTTGCTACTCCTTGCCAGGTTGACTCTTAAGCTGCAAATATTCCTTTCATGAAATTGCAGAGCTGCTGTGGAATTATCCATCCATCTACATGTAACCAGGGACTAAAACCACCTGGATCTCTGAGATTCAAGTTTGAAAAACTTCAAAAGGAGCTGCATATTTCTCTATGGGGTTCAGTATTATCTCATCCTCTGAAGGAGGCTGGAGAGTGCTGTAAATTCTGTGCTTTCACTTTTGCTGTTTATCTGAAAACCCTTTGAAGGAGGGTGACATTTGCTCCCTTGGCTAAAGGTTCACACCTGAGAGTTCAGCAGCAGTGGTGTCTGTCTGGTCTGTGGTCAGCACTCTTAAACCGGACATTACTTTGGCTTGCTTCTCACTACATAAGCTATTTTTCCCTCTGCTAGCTCCTCAGCTGTAGCAAAAAAAAAGTAACTTTGCAGAAATGAAGCTGAAATAAAGCTGACTGTTTTGTTTTCTTCAGGCAGGTGGTGTTGCCTCTGGATTTAATCATGTTGTTACTAATGATTTGAGTGCCCAGAGGCTGCTGCATATCAAGGGCCGGAGAGTTGTAAGAGCCACAGAAGTCCCCCTGGCTTGGACCAGCTTCAACAAAGGAGATTGTTTCATTATTGACCTGGGAAATGTAAGTACTTTGTTGAGCAAAACACTGAAAAGCAAGAGCTGTATCCCTTTCAAGGTTTGAGTCATCCCCTAAAATGCAAAACTGACTTTGGTCACTCATGTGAACCAGCAGAAAGAATCTGCTTTAGAAAATTGGTTTTAGTGTCGCACCACTTGAAAGGTTTCAAACTACCCTGAATGTTTCCTGAAGTGTGCACAGATTATCTGTCAAGAAACAGTTCTCTTTCCCAGAGAGGAAAGGCATTGGGGTTTTTCACTACTGATGTTTGAGCAGCTTAAACAGTTCACTGTAAGTCCAGTCTGACTTTGGCACTCTCTACCAGATGAATGGGGTCAGTCCTAGTTCAGAGAAGAACACAGATTCAACCATTCTCTTAAGAGCATTTTTTCACAGTCATCAAACTTTGATAGTGACAGTAGACCCTAAAGAAATGGCTGCAAAAGTGATTATAAAACTACTTGAACATTTCAAGAGATCACTTAGAAGCAATCCTGTTCTTCAAGGCTTTCTGCTGAAAACAAGCAGGGACAGCACAGAAGAATATTGACACATAAAAGATAGTTCTGCTTGCTTCAAATGGCTTAAAGTGTAATGTTGTCACTTCAGAATACATGAGATTTTCTGATTCTAAGAGTAGCAGCTGGGATGTAGTCCCACATTAACTGGATGCTAGTTACCAATCTGAAATTTTACTGACATGTATAAAATGGAAAGCATGTGAAAGGAAATAGTTTAACTGCAGTTGATTTTAACTTAGTTTAGTTAAGATTAGTGTTTCACAAGGAAGTGGTCAGCTGCTTCAAGATCTCAGAGTTCCCCTGGCCTGTTGAAAAATGGACTCTTCTGAATTCATGGTGTGCATTTTCTCTGAAATAAGAAAATTCATGGTTTCTTTTTTCTCTGAAAGCATCCCCTAGTGTGATAGTTGAAGATAATGAATGTAGCTACTTGATACCAATATATCTTTGATTTTTATTATGCTTCACAGTCTTCAGGTGGAACACCAAATAGTGTGTTTTGAATGTTATCCTATTCCTCTTATGTCAATGCGGTTTAATCATCTGGAACAGCCTGATGATTAGTATCCAAAGTAATCTCTCAATATCACTTTGCATAGAAGACCCAAATTATCTATTCCCTTTGAGAATTAACCCATGGGAGATGGAAGGTTTGGAATTAAACATTGGCACATAATGCTGCTTTTGCAGTAAGGCTGTAATTGAGCTTGAGTTTTCTGGAGTCAACCTTCCATGGACATGCTGTGGAACTGGGTGTACTCCATGAATTCAGCTTGTTCTGACCCTTACTGTGCTGCAGTTACCCAGATGACCTTGAGTAATTACTCAGACCACACTGCAGGCATGGCAGTGGCACTGATGAAATGCACTGTGAATGTGTTCCAGTGTTACATGTGTAGCTTGGGGCCCATCCCTTTTGGTGAGAGTGCTCTCACTAAGCAATTTAAATGTAATGTAGAGTTTGAGTCTTTACCTGCCACTGAATGTACATTGGGGGCCTTTTACTTTTTTACAGTGTAACATCACTGGTTTCTGATTCACTGTTTGACAAGACAGAGGTCAAGCAGCAATGCAACACTGTGGCTTGGCAGGAAGAAAGATTAGATGTGAACAACGCCTAGATCCCTTTTTTCTTTTTTTGCCATTCTATGGGAAATGTCAGTCAAATCGCATGTCTGAAACAGTTCTTGGTCTTGTCATGTCAGTTGTGAAAGAGAGATGGGTTTTTCTGGATGTACTGACAAGTTAAGGAAAAGAGTGTTTTAGCATCAAGATATTCACAGTCACAGGTTATTGCATAAACCAGACCATGCTTGTGGGAAATGAAAATGAGTGACATAGTTCAGGATGATGACAAGTCTAGTGAAGTACCTCTAAATAAAGGTGTGTGGTAGAAAATACAATGTCACAGGAGACACCTGGCTCAATTTTTATAAGAACTATATTTCAAGCTGAAGTAAGTGTACTTCAGATTGACATTTTCCATGACTAAAGGCCCATTGTAAATGAGGGAGGCTTTATGAGTCCTTACAGGAGCTCTTAATTGAATTTAAGGTTCCTTTGGAAAAAGTATTTTCACTAAAGTAGATTCCATTACTTAACAATTGAAATAAAATTAATCTTAAATAGGGTTGCTTCTGAGTTTTGATATTTATTGCAGACCACTTGCAAACTCATTGTCTAAGAGTAATGGGCAGTAATTGCATAAAATTATGATCTTATGGTCAGTGCTTTTAATATCAAATTATTGTAGTGTGTCAAATGAGACAAATTTCCAATATTTACTTTCCCCAGTCTCTTAGCTAACCAGAAGGATGGTCTCCATGGAACTGAAAAATTGCTTGTGCTGTCCATTTCCTGTCATATTTTATCAAGCTGCTTATCTAATATCATAAAAAATTATTTCAGTTTTCCCGTTATTCTCAATTACTGCAGTATTTTAAAGTTATGGTTTGAACAGATAAGGGAAAGTTATGAAAGATCATAATGAATAGGAATAAAATCATTACTTACCACTAGGATTTCCTTTACAGGGGTAATGCTTTAAGCAAAAAGTGTGTGTGGACATTTCAAGCTAGGTTCACATATTTACAGTTCAAGTTCTGATGTTTATCTCATACCTAGCTCATAGAATAGTTTTGGTTGGAAGGGACCTTTAAAGGTCATCTAGATAACTTCCCCTGCAATGGGCAGGGACATCTTCAACAAACTGAGGTTGCTCTGAGCCCTGTTCAACCTGGCCTTGAATGAAGATTATCCTATCTTGATACAGCCTTCTAAGTTGTTGGAGTCAAACCTTGGCTGGAAATAAGATCAAAAAATAGAGTTCTAACTGCCTGCCTCCTGACAGTCCCCCTCTCTCTTAAAAGTGGTTGGGATCCCATGGGGCCACGTCCCATGTGCACAACCCCTACAGTGCCTTGACTGATCTGTTACTAAACCACATTTACAGCACTTCAAATACCCTGCCCAGATCTCATCTTGCCTCCTTTGAACTCTCTTGGCTGGCAGAGAAAAGAGCTGCAGAAGGCAGAGAAAGCACTGTCTGTGCTATGAGGGGCATTGTCATCTGTGGGAAATGCAGGAAGACCTTTTAGTCAAGCAGTCTTCTGTAACACCATGAGCTGTGACTGTGCTGATCTTCCTTACAGGGAGTGATCCAGGAGAGTGCTGGGATGCTTTTGCTCAAGTTGAGGTGCTTTTTCTACGTGGGATTTCCATGACACCTCTTTGGTGAACCTGGGAATCTCTCTAAGGGAGCCTTTGGGTGGGCAAGACAAGTGCAGGGGGGTTGCTGAGAGGGCCTGAAGTGGAGCACACCTTCCTTTGTCAGGTGCTGCTTAGTGCATCTTGTCCAGGTGTAGCTCTGCTCAAGGCCTCCCAGGAGCTGCTCTTTTTTGCCACACAATCACAGAATATGCTAGGTTGGAAGGGACCTGCAAGGATCATAAAGTCAAACTCTTAGTCCCACACAGGACAGCCCCAGGAGTCAAACTGTGTGTCTGGGAGCATTGTCCAAATTCCTCTTGAACTCTGTCACGCTTAGTGCTGCGACTATGTCCCTGAGGAGCCCATTCCAGTGCCCAAACCACCATCTGGGTGAGGAACCTTTTTCTAATACCCAACCTAAACTCCTCTGATACAATTTCAGGCCACGCCCTCAGGTCCTGTCACTGGACACCAAAAAGAAGAGATCAGGGTCTGCCCCTCCTCTTCCCCTCAGGAGGAAGTTATAACTGCAATGAAGTCTTCTCTCAGTCTTCTCTTCTCCAGGCTGAACAGACCAAGTGACCTCAACTGAGGTCCTCATACAACTTCCCCTCAAGGCCCTTCCAATCCTGTCCTGAACTATTGCTGGTATCCCACCTGAGAGGCACCAGGGTGGGTTTGACAGTTCTTGGTGGCCTTAAAATGCCTGGCCTTGCTCTGTTCTGCCCTTTACCTCCAGATGCAGCTCTCCCTGTTTCACCTCATCCTCCAGCTACCTCCCCTTAGACACAGTCCTTTTTCCTCCTTCATCACCAAAGCAGTTCTCAAAACAGCAAGTAGCAGGAGGACATGGAAAATGGTCACAGAAGGCAGGGGGAAAGAGATGAATCACTGTGCCATTTAGTTAATAACACACATACAGTTTTTGAGGCTGGTTTTGAGTATTTATCTAGATGCATATGTGAACATACTGTATATGTGTGTATTTCTGATAAGGTGTGCTAAAGACTTTCACATCTTTTGTCAATTTTCCCACTTTAAAGTGGGAAGGAAACTTGTCAGTATTGTGAAATTAACCTAGTGTATATTGACGTATGCTGGTTGTTTATGGAACTGGAATGTTGAGATGTGTCAGTAATTTGGGTGATTATCAAAACATGGAGCAGAAATAATGGGAATAGCAATAAAATAAAGCAACATTAATTGGTCGGCTGATTTTATTGAATGCTTCCCAACTCTGTCTGGGAAGCCCTGCTATATGAAGGCTGTCTGAAGTTGTATCCTTGCTGACCAGCAAAAATATTCTTTCTGTGTGTATTTGGATAAAGCTCTGTGAAATATAAGACTTGGCTCTCTCTGATTAATCTCTTGATGGGGGGCAGCAGCAATGCCATGAACTAGGTGACTGAAAAGGGCAGGCAGAGAGCTGTGCACTCTCAAAGAAATGAAGAGGCAGTTGTTAAAATAAGGGGGTGAAGGGCAATGTGTGATAACTACCACTGAGGTTTCAGCTTGGGCTTGATTGCAGCTGGAAAGTTTTGTCAGTGCAATAAAAGTTCTCCAGGCAGAACATCACCCTTCTCCCAAAGGAAGAGTGCAGATGGGTGAGGTGATAACTACAGCTCAAGCTAAATGAAGTTTGAAGGTAAATTGTACTCAGTTTTCCACTCTTCCTATTCCTGTAGTGGTGCTGGTCTATAAACAGCCAAGAGGTTTCTGGTTTGAAATGTAAGAGCCCACAATATTCTTAGAAACAGCTTGTGCTATCTAGCAATCAATGTATGTGTTTCTCAAGGGCTTCATGAATCCAAATGAAACTTATGAAGTTTAGAACTCAAAAGTATGAGACTGAAACAGAGTTTTTGTCATAATCTGTCAGTATGTTCCTAATAGAACACATAATAAGTATTTCAGAAGAAGAAGACACTAGAAGGAATACATCAGGCAAAAAGACTGGCTTTTTATGACAGCTGCTTTTCATGACAGCTGTTAACTTGGTGTAGATTAAATTATGTTTACAAAAAGTAACTTCTGCTTTTTAAAGAGCAAGATAACAGATACTTGCTTTATTATTATGACCATGGGGTGTGATTCAGCATCACATTGCAACCTTAATCACAGTTGTCTTGGTGGTTTCTGTAATCTTCTTCCCTCACTACTTCTTTTCGGTGGCTTTGCTTCTCTTCCATTGGATAACACAGCTCACAACAGGCATATGAATTGCTTTAATAAAGAAAGTCACTGTTAAGGTATAAACAGGGATGGAAGAGCAGTTTCTTGCATTTTTCCATTCATCACTGTACATTTTTAGTTGCTTTCCCTGGCTCTAACAACTGACTCATGTAGGTTTTCCATTCACATGTTTCCTCCCACAGCTAACCTCTTCTCCAGTTTTCCCCAGCTAAGAGTTAAACTATTGCTCATGCTGCAGCAGGGAGCTGCCAAACAAGTAGCTGAGGTTGAAGAAATAAAGTGATTAGGTTCTTTATTAACTTATTAACATCATTAAAATGTTGTTCTGTCTATAAAATGTGTATCTTGGTAAGCACACATCTTAATTTTTCTGTAATTCTGTGAACCAGTTACCCAGCAGTGTAAATTGCCAGCATTCTGGAAGTTGGTGTAGTCTCAAAGTCATCGGATGGAGAAAAAAAGTCCTTTTGCCCCCTACTTCAGTTCAAGTATTCAGAGTGCGGATTTTTCTTCATTCTCTATGGACTGGAAAGTTCCCCCTCACCCCCACTTGTGCACAGAAAAGGAACTGAACCAGAGATCATTGTTTAAGCTTCAGGTGGACTGGACACACATGTATCCACAAGGATTCAGTTAAGTTACTTTTCTTCCTGATGTGGTAGGAAATCCAGCTGTTTTGCTGCTTGAGCTGCTGTTGTTTAGAATTAAGATTATCCTGGTATTGACCCCTTAATCCACTGTGGTATAGCAAAAGCTATTCCTAGTGCATGCTAGCAAAACAGGTTTGAGAGGAAAAATGAATGTACTAAGTGCATGACTCTCTATATCTGACTCATTTTTAGTCTAAAAATTTGTTCTGTTTGAGTCAAATGAGACACTCCAAAGACTGGTTACAAAGACACTATTGTAATTTTACTAGTTATTTAATTTTTTTTTAGCTCATGGTGGCCTCAGAGGTGTTCTGGCTGAATGAATTTGGAGTTTATTTTGGATTATCAAAACGTCACAACTTTCAATGGTTCACTGTATGGCAGTTTCAGCAAAGTTGGATTTTATGGATATGTGAAATGAGTGGATTTTTTTCCTTTCCTGTGTCAAGAATTCAAGAGTCAAGAAAGGAAAAGGTGAATAATTTAAGGAGAAAAATGCATTCAGCAGCCTATATGAATCTGGTTGAATCCAAGCATTCTTATTAATAAATATATATTGATAATTCCTTTTAAAAACCTGGATGTCAAGAAACTGACAAAAAGTGCTGCATTGCAGTTGTTTTTGTTCAGTTATTTTCCCCACCATGTAGATTTTCTTTTCTTGATTTGGCACTTTTCTGTACTTAAAAAAAAAAAAAAATCTCCACATTTTTGCTTTAGGGCTCTGTGTTTTATTTCCAAAACCCTGGTGTTTGAAATACAAATACCAATGTAATATGCCACTGTTTTACAAATACTTAGAATTAAAGGCATTAGAAGTATTTCTGTTGCTTGCAGTTCATATTTTTTTTTTCCCAATTTATTCCTATTTTGTATTGGCATTTCTTCTTTGAACATATTAAGTTTAATCACAGAACTGGACTTGTAACAAGCTAAAAGGAACTCATGCCTTATCAGAGCAGCTGTTCACTAATGACTGTGCAGAGTCTCAGCTCAGTGCCTCCCCATTATTTTGATAGCAGCATGATAAGATGTGTATAAAGCTTTGCCAATATTCATGTGTGTTCCATCTGCCTCTAGCATTGCTGGGCTTTTTTTTCTGCTTCCTTCAGGAGGTGAGTACTTAGGAGTGCTGGCTCTTTTGGGGTTTCCTACATCACAGCTCTTCTCCTCCTGACCAACCTGTCCTGAGAAGCCTCATCAGCCTTTTTTCCTATGTGGGCAAAGGTGGACAAGTTTAAGGTGTTTCGGGGCCTCCAAACAAAGAATAGAGGCATGCCAGCTTGTGATGCTTTGCTTAAGTTCTTTTCTAATGAAAATTTGAAGTTTATTTCAATATTTTAAGGTTAAGGAGACTTTAACATTTCACTGTTATTTTCTACCTAAATGAAAATTTCACTACAAATTATTTCTAATTAGAGTTTTGAAACCTGTTTAATTTGTTTAGCTTTTTAATATCTCTTCATGTAACAGAATGCAAAACAGCAATTACAGTAGAGGCCTGGAAATTAGTAGATATTTCAAGAGACATACAGGTTTGGAACACTTGTATGTTTAAGGCATGCTTGACTAGAGAAAACTTTATGGATTTAAAAAACAAATTAAAATTACTAGTGAAAATTACAATAGTGTCTTTGTAACCAGTCTTTGGAGTGTCCCATTTGACTCAAACAGAACAAATTTTCAGACTAAAAATGAGTCAGATATAGAGAGTCATGCACTTGGTACATTCATTTTTCCTCTCAAACCTGTTTTGCTAGCATGCACTAGGAATAGCTTTTGCTATACCACAGTGGATTAAGGGGTCAATACCAGGATAATCTTAATTCTAAACAACAGCAGCTCAAGCAGCAAAACATCTGGATTTCCTACCACATCAGGAAGAAAAGTAACTTAACTGAATCCTTGTGGATACATGTGTGTCCAGTCCACCTGAAGCTTAAACAATGATCTCTGGTTCAGTTCCTTTTCTGTGCACAAGTGGGGGTGAGGGGGAACTTTCCAGTCCATAGAGTATGAAGAACTTTTTGGATTTAAGCTTCTTGGCTTTTCCTGGCATTGTCCTGGCTAAGATCCACAGAAATGACCACAAAAGATCTCGAAAAGAGAGTATATTTTCATGTGCCTTCAGACTAAGGAGGCTACCAGTTGAATACAGAGGTGGCTATGTGTTGGAAGGGAAAAAATTGGTTTTTATTTCCCTTCTGAAATAAGTAATTTTTTTGTTTGTTTTCCTTCTCTTACTCTGCATGCCATTTGGGGCTGGAGCAGGAAGCAGGAGGTGTACTTTCACAGGCCCCCTCCATGCAGGGAAACGTGCCAAGGTGCTGTTGCTCAGGGTTCCACATGAGCCATGCATAGTCATCCTGACGCACAGCCTCTGTGTAGAAGCTGGATGTTGGGTCATTTTTAATGTGCTGTGGAAATCTCATGTGACTTGCATAAGGTCACTCTCCAGGCCAGAAGCTATTTGGAGTAAGAGCAGTGAATGCTGACACTCTGTGGGTGGAAGACCAAACTATTTCCCCAAAATATGCAGTTGAGGGGAGAACTCATTCTGACCACAGTGTGCATGGCATGCACTTGCCTTCCCAGCTTGCCTTCCCAGCCTCACTCAGGGGCTCTGGGTGGTCACTGTTGTTTGTTATAACATTTTTTATTCATTATATATTTATATTCATTACAATATTACTCATTATATTTATTCAATATTAGTCAATATATTATATTCATTAAAATGTTTGTCTCATTACAACATTATTCATTATGATGTTTTCTCATCCTCAGCTGTTAATTGTCTCACCATGATAACTATTGATAGCAACATACATTAATATAGGGTATCTCTCTCAGAATTCTGTTTAAGAGGTTTAAAAAAGCAAATACTACTAGTGCAAACTTCTGAAAATAAACTGGGCTTGGCACAGGAATTACTGATGAATGAAGCCCTTTTATTTTGAGGGGAGTGAACACTTGAAGTCTGTTTTCATTTTAATGGAAACATTTTTTGTCAACCTGCCAATTCCAAATAAAGTTAGCAAAACAAACCTAAAAATAGTGAAGGTGCAGTACAGCTAGGAAATTCTGAAAGTAGTGAGTGAGCTGAAGCTAAGTACCATGTTTTGACCCTAGTTGAGCATTTTGTATGTCTAAAAAATAAATACATGTGTAACAAAATACAACACAAAAGCTCAATGATTTGTTGGATATGGTTAGATTACTAATTGACTGTATTTCAGGTAAATCCAGATCTAAATATTAGCCTTCTCAAGAAGTGGCTTTAACTTCTAAAACTCTTCTCCTGGTTTTAAACTGTTGAAAAACTGAATCTGCCTAGAGATTGAAATGGGTAAGTTCTATGAGGAAGGCAAACTTGTAGATATTCAGCTTCTCTGCTGTGAGGCCTCAAAATTAGATACATTGGAGATGAGATGATTTGATTTCAGAAGAGAAAATTAATTAAATCCAAGCTCCTGAAAGCTTCTAGCACTGAATGCTTAAGATATTTTAGTGATCATAGTAAATACATTCCATATTATATATTTTGGAACATTTTCATGGCCTGTGGCTGCTCATGTCCTTCTATTTGATTATACAGTACATGAAGTTTAACTTTCAGGCTTTTAATAAAGAATAGTGTCTTTATTCTCTAGTGCTAAAAAGAAGCAGGTTCTTATTTCTCTAGCTTTTAAAATAGTATTTTTCAAATAACCATGTAAAATGGAACTTGTGAATCTCCAGATTAAAAATGCTTTCAGACATTGCTTGTTGATTCAAGTGGTGGATTATGCAGTAGAAGAAAACCTGGAACATGGAACATTATTTTTAAGGAAAATAATGAAGCCTGCAAATTTAAAAATCTGAAATCCATAACTGTAGATTTTTAAAGGTCCTCCTCTTTCCCCAGGTTTATTTGAAGCCTAGAGCCTGTGGACTGTAGGAGAGCTCAGTTTGGTCATTTGCTGGCTGAAGGCAGACAGGGAGAATAAACTGTGATTGTGGAGTAACTTGGGTGCAGTGGGGCCTTTAGGAGAGGCTAAGAAAAGAAAATGTGAATTTATTGTCCAAGAAGTAAAGGTCTTTGTAATTTGCAGTGCCAGTTCAACTCTCACAATATCCTTTGTGGTCAATACAGCAAAAATACTCATTTTGTAGATGCTAAAACTCTAAACTGCTAAAACCAAAACTCTGACTTGTTTGAGGTTCCATTGCCAGTTACCAAAAAACCAAGAGAAGGCCAGGGGGTACAACTGAAGCTGCACTTCCAACCTCTCTGAATGAGCAATCTCCACCAATTGCCACATCAACACTGAGATAAGGCAATAGCTGCCTTGCCTCTTTCCCCATTCCTATGGGAAATAAAGAATTCCTGTTTCAAATAAGCTCGATTAGTGGGATGTAGGCCAAGATGAGAATAATGCTAAGGAGTCTGTGTTGTAGAAAGTCTCCATTAATTTGGTAGAAAAGGGCTGAAGCAGTGCCTAGCAATAACAAATGTATTAAAAATCTGCTCAGATTGAAATGTTTTACTTTCTTCATATTCAGTTCTTTAGAAAATTATTTCCCTAAGTATGAACAGAGATTTTGTTTTCCTGTGGAAAAGTAGAAAGATGGATTTAAGATCAGGTCCAGACCTGACACCAGCTAAATCTCCAGATTCTGGATGCTTGGTAAACTGACAGTATTTAAAGCAGAACTTAGAGGCAGTTTTTAAATTTAAGCCTAAAGTCAAGTTGTTAAAGGCAAGCTGAAAACCTCACAGCTTCCACTGCATAACATCTGCAAGTTGAAAGGGGTAAAGGTCTGTGGAGCTGTGATGTAATCCTGACAAAGCTTAAAACTTAGTTTTTGAAGAGTTGTTTTTGGAGGGAGGGAAGAGAGGTTGGAAGGGAACAGCAAGATCACTGTGGAGGGATTTTGTGTCCAAACTGGTGAGAAGTGGCTGTTACTAGCTCTGTTTTGTATGCAGATGCCATGAATGTTAGCTGTCTTCTAAAAATTTGCATCTCCTAATACTGAGAAGCTGTGGTTCATCCCTCACTTGTCTCAAACCACCCTTTCAGGTACTGATAAAGACCAACAGTGGTCAGCAGAAATAATTTGATTTTTTTTATGAAGCAGATTTTCATCTGAAATCTTAAGTTTTATACAGTTGTATATACAACATAAAACTAAGCCCAAGTCATTAATTCAGTGAGGGCTCTGATTAAAATTTGCATTGCAGATGAACACAAACCAGTTGAACTTTATTAAAACTGAAAAGGACTGTATACCTTTATTGCTGTACTGTTTGAGCTATTTGACAGAACCATGTGAAGAATCAAATTACCTTCTTCTAGGAGAAGGTGGGGGAAGCAACCAGCCAAAATGAGTCATTTCCTTGGACTTGCTCCTTCCAGCCCAGCCTCTAGCATCCCTGCAGCTTATGTTATGCCTTTCATTAGTAATTTTCATCAAGACCAAAATCTGAATTCTTTATTCTGCAATGCTTCAAGTTTTGGCAATCCCTATTATTCATACAGAACTTGAAGCATTTCAGAATAAAGAATTTAGATTTCTGATTTTAGACTCTGGCTGAATCAGGTGACCTGTCTTAGGCTGGTTCTGGTGTCTCCCTTTCCTAAGAGGTGCCCTGGAAACGTGCTATGTTCTGCAAAAGGTCAGCAAATAAAATCTGGATTGAAAGATTTAACTGTACTTTAGTAACACATACAATCTGGATCTTGCTTGAAATTTGAAATGAATTTGTTTCTTGACACAGGTGAGTACCAGCACTGCTAAAATACCATAGAAGAGAAACTGACCTGTATAAAATTTGTAGTAACAAATTTAGGAGTTCCTGGTTCTTTAATTAGCTAAAGCTCTATATGTAATTGGGATGAAACTCAGTCAAACCAAAACTCTGACTATTCTGAGCTCTAGTAATCTCCTAGTTATGTGGAAGCTGAATTTTGTTATGTAAATATCTTGCATATTACAACATCACAGAATAAAATAGGTTGGAAAAGACCTCTGAGTTCACTGAGTCCAGCCTTTGTCTGAGCACCATCTTGTTAAGAAGACCACAACACTAAATGCCCCAGCCTGTCTTTTCTTAAACACCTCCAGGGGTATGATTCCACCACCTCCCTGGGCAACCCATTCCAATGTTTATTCACCCTTTCCCTGAAGAAATTTCTTCTAATACCCAACCTAAATCTCTCCTGGTGCACTTCAAGACTATGTCATAGATACTGCAAATATCTACATGATTGAGCAACTCTCTTCTAGAAAGTACTTCTGAAAGATGTAGAGTCACTGACGTTCTGGTGGTTTAGATCCAGTAGGATAATTATTAATGAAATTAATTCCATAATTTTGCTGTGTTGAATCCTATTGCTAAAGTGTGTGTTCTTTTCATTGTTTTAGGAGATCTATCAGTGGTGTGGCTCATCATGCAATAAGTACGAGAGGCTGAAGGCTACGCAGGTAGCTGTTGGCGTTCGTGACAATGAACGAAATGGAAGGTCCAAATTAATTACTGTGGAAGAAGGGAGTGAGCCAGAGCGCCTCATAGAGGTACTGTAATGTGCAGACTTGTTGTTGACATAGCTGTGAATAAAAAGTTCTTGCACCTCAGGAACTAAATCAGATTGGGCTGGTGCTAGGAAGACAGATAAATGATATAGTAGGCCAGGTTATACCTTTTCCTTCCTTCCTTCCCCATTGTTAAGTTATTTGGGCATTACAGTCTAAGATAATTAATCATCTGAGAACACTTTTACAAGAATAAATGTTTGCTTTATTGAGTTAGCTGTACAGTGACTGAATTAACACCATGCCTCACACCGGAGCATGCCATCAGCTCTGTGTGAGGAAGGAGCATACAACAAGGAAAACACAGCACCAGCTAAGGAAAGACACAGAATTCCTGTGTGTAGAAAGTAAAAGAATGTGGCAAATTACATATTGATTTGGCTGGGGGCCAAGCACACTGCTTTGCATACTTCTGCTTCTATTTCAAGATCATATGCACCTAGCCTCTAGTAATCCCAGTGAGCCTGTTCCTCATATGTTTAGGAAGTTTAACAATTTACTTAAAATCCCCAGATTTCAGATATCACAACTGAGCTGATTAAAGTAGAGTGGAAGCAAAATTCCCAATTTATGAATTTTTCAGATCTCTAAAAGTTAACAAACACTCATGTGTTGCTACAGGTGGCCTACTAATAAAAGCATTGGCACTTGGCATTTGTGTCCTAAATTAAGCTTTTTCCATTCATTCTCTAAAGAGAAGGAAGAGGGAAACAGGGTCACAAAGCAGTACTTCAATAAAATGGATATTTACAGCTAGGATTTTGTCTTGTACTCCATAATAAGTCCAGGAAGTAAAGCTAATGGTGCATGCAGGAGTGCTGCTTTCATTTAGTGTGGTCATATGCAGCGTAACTAGTCACTGCCTGAGAGCAAAGCAGGAGCTAAGCCACCAGCCCGTGGCCATGCTGGCTGTGGGCGCCCCTTTGGGTGAGCTGGCTATATGCCTGCAAAGACCTTTTCTCCTGTGGGTGTGGGTACAGATGTGGCTGTGTTCAGAAGGGGAGATGGCACACAGTGTACTGGAGATCTTTGAAGAGGGAAAAACCCAAGCAAACAATGCTCTGTCTGGTTTTTTACTTCCTTGTACAGACTTTCCTTCCATACTGGCTCTGATGTGGCACATATTTTACATGTGTAACTCTTTTGAAAAGAGCACAGATTGACAATTAGAGAGCAACATCCTGCTCCTGATTGAATCACAGCATTGGGTTGCAGCCTGCTGCAGCTGTGGCCAGGTGGCACTGGGACCCTGCCCCTGGCCACAGCCACAGCTGCTGCTGCCAGGCCCATCCTGGGGTTACCTTGAGGCTCTGAACAGAGCTTCTGGTACACTCATGAGTGACTTGGGAGCATTGATCAGAGCAGCTTCCTTTGCTCCTTGCATGGTGCAGGTGCAGATAAGTTGGAATTTTGTGCTACCCCGGCAAGGACACGGGCCAGCTGCAGGCTGCCTCCCTGCCATCCCCTCCATAGGGCTCTGAGGGGAAGAGATATGCTGCCCTTGCCCCATCTCTCTATGCCAGGCACCATTTGTGTGCAACTGCTGTTTTGTAGCAACCTTGGCACATGATTAAGAGCAGGAAAACACCAAGGTGGCATTTTCATCCTGTAGTGTATTGTTATTGTATTGGGCATAAATTCTTTCTTCACTTGCACAGCAGTGTATGAAGAAGTTTCTGCTTTTGTTTTAGGATTATGAATATGGAGGGAACAGAAATGGGTAGGTCAATGCAATTAGATTAACTGCTTTTATTGCTGCCACTGTGATGAGCCCAGTTTGAGTGAGTGTGTCTGCAGTCAGGGTTTATTTTCTATTCTGCATCATGCTATCCTTGCTTTTGTAAGTGCTGCTTCCGTAACAGGGTCTGCAGCTCAGCTGTGGCTGTCCCAGTCCACTCTGAAATGTGCTCCTAATAAGTCAGGAGGGTAGTTAACCTCACAAACATCTAAAATTTATTAATCCTTATTCCTGCTCAAACTGTTTCCAGTTTCTGGTACTCTTTGTTTGGATTTCTCCTTCCTTTTGCAAAATTGTCTCTTAAATTGCTGTTACACTGTCCCAGGGTAACTGCTGTTGAGCTAACATTGTGTTTGTTTCTTCCCTTCTACATCAGGAAGGGTGGATTTTTGGCGTTTCCAGCTTTCGTAGAAAAAGCTTGATTTATTTTCTTGGGAAAAGAATTACATACTTTAAATATTCATTTTGTCATCCAGTATGCCACTAAAACCAGAAAGAGATTTCCTAAAATTATCTCCTCTGACAAATGTCAGGAATGGTTCCCCTTCCTGTGAGCTAGAAATCTGCTTCTGTATCAGTGGCCAGACTTGCTCATGCAGTGCCAATAGGAGCTTCAGGCAGGGGCTGACATACCCACCATGAGTACCAGCAGAAAGAGCCAATACTGATCTCGTTCCTGCTCCATAAGCACAGAGTTGTGACTCCCTACAGAAAAGCAAAACTTCTGTGCCTGCACCCCACCTCAGAGGCAAGACTCAGGCTGCCTGAACTATCCCTGCCACACTTCTGTCCTGCTGTAGGATTAGCAGAGGCAGTGCTGTGATGAGGAGGTGTTTCCTGGCCAGCCCACTGTCCTGCTGGGAGCTGTGGTGCTGTGGGTGAGGTGAACTTCTTGTCTGATGAGGGCAGTTACTGCTGCCAGCTACCATTTCTAGCATTAGGAAGAGGCTGCACTGCTTGAATTTGCCCATGGGAGAGAACTGTCTGGAGCTGCTGTAGGACTGGATGAATTGCTGTGGCAGACCAGCAAGACACAGCTCACTCCCCCTGGGAAAGGGGCATTACTAGAGGCTGGGTATGTGAGTAGTTTTGACAGCAGCAAGCCCTTTTTCATCTGCCACCACAAGCCCCACAGTGACCATCCTGTGCTTGCACTCTGGAAATACAGCGTGTCTGGGAAGCTCAGATTGCAGCGGGTGTGCAGAGCTTCTTAGAAGATGCTTCAGGGATCACTGGAACTCTGACTGTGAAGACAAGGCAGAAGCTTTCTGTGCACATCAGAGATATTTATTATCTGGCTTCACCTCCATGTTTGGAAGATGAAGCCAGATATATAAATCTGGTTCTAGGTGCCACATTTGGATGAGGTAAATTTAGGTGAGATAGTGACTGGCAGGTTTAAAGAAGCAGTGTTATATAGAGTTGCTACCTTGGAAAATTAAAAGAGAAACTGACCACCTTGGACAAATTGCTGCTGTTGCTTTGACTGGTCACCAATCTCAACAGAACACCAAAAAAATCACCAGATGCCAACTCTGCTCTGATTTTCACATGTATACAGCTGAATAGTTACCCATTCTGCTGAATCTTACACTTGAATGTTTGAATTGTGTTGCAGAAATTTTTTGACCTTCATGGGACCAATCCAAAACCAGATCTTAGCAATGCATGACACAATTTGGTAGCTGCTACCTGTGCTGACACTGATACTTGTCCTTCTCACTGCTTGCAGTGGTAAGCAGAGATCTCACAGCACTGCTTTTAGTTGCCCAAGAGATCACTGAGGACTGAGAGCAGCCAAAGTAATTGGCAGCCATACTCAGGACAGGCAATTTTCTTACTCTAGTTGGAATCTCTGCTCTAATTTTGAAGAGAGGACAAAATTGGAGAAGCTGTATTTTAAAAAGCTTCCCTTAATTTGTTACTTAATATTGTGGAGTAATGGCAAACTAGAAAAACAAGGAATCAGAAATTAGTGTATTTGTGAAGATTTCTAGTCAGCCAGCCAGCTGAAGGTGCTTGCAGTAATGCAGGAAGCATAGAAGCATGCAGTTCTGAGTCACTCAAAGGAAAGATGCAAAGCATCCAATCCTCCATTTATTGTGCAGCAATCCCTTGATCTGGTATCATAACTCTAAGAGATGAAGTAGAGGGGAGGAGAAAGTCTTAGTATATTTGTTTTCCTCTATTTGTGTAATCTGAAATATTGGACACCCTAAAATATGTTTATGTTGATAGTACTTTCTGTCTACATAGACTCATCCCTCTGTGGTACATTTCAATTATGTTGGGTATCTGTGTCAGTCTGCAGGATATGAGAGCCAATGAAAAAGTAGGAGAGACTGAGTTCTACCTCAACTAAGTGTTAAGCCTGCATCTGCCCCCTCTACTTAATATGTCATGTTCAGCTAACACTTTTCAAGATGCTTCTGTTTCCTCCGAGCCTGTCTGATTCATAGAATTTATTATTCCCTTACACGACTCCCTTAGAACTGCAACTCTTGATACTATATGATTGATGTGGGTTTTACTGCTGAGACATTTTGTTGTGGTTTTGTAAAGGTTTTTGATTTTCATGATTGAAAACAATGAAACCTGGAAAATGTGACAGCTGAGGTTCAAAACCACAAGAAAATGAATTATCTTGTTAGTATGCGTCTTTGGAATCACTCTTCTGCCTTTGAACATAAAGCTCTGCCACTTTTGCTCAGCATTTGCAGTTGTCACATGCCTGTTTTTGTGAGCATTCTAGAGCCCTTACAACAGGTGGGTCCAAACCTCTCATGAAATACTTGTGTAAAGATTCAGCTGGTGTAAATACCGAGCAACAGAGAGAACCTCTTCCTCCTTGCTGGGAAAGCAGCCTTTCTCCTCCCTGCTCTTTCTTTAAAGCCCCTAAGCAATGATTAATCATGAGAATTGCTGAGTGCCATTGTATCCAGTGACGATTGTTTTTGCCTGTGGTGTGAATAAATACTACAGGTGAATGGTCTGATCATATTACAGCCAGTCACACCTTCCTACCTTTGTATCTGGGAAGGGACTGGCAGCACTATGCAGTGCTAACTCAGCCCTGTGGATAGAATCCCAAGTGCACAGACAATAAAGAGATTGTATTGCAAATGCAAGTTACAGAGGTTCTAGACTCTAGAGACCCAAATAATGCAAACATGTTGAAAACATGAAGCTCCAGTAACCCTTAAATTAATTGGATCGATGTCTGCCCATATGGGTAGAAGAGCAGGATAGCTCCTTCCTTTCTTACTAGATTAAAGCCCTTAAAAATTATTTTTTACAAATCAAAGATCATTTCCAAGGAGAGCATGGAGCACAGCGAGGCAGCTGGAGAAAAAAGTGAGGCCTGCCTTGACATGTAGGTGGGTGTGAGAGTGCCAGGACACGTTGCTCCGAAGGAGCTGTGCAGGTTCCTGCAGTCCCTGGCCCTGTCACATGGATCTTTACGTAAGGCTGAAAGAGCAGCACGTGCCCCACTGGTGAAGGTACTGCTTTGGTACCTGCTCCTTTCCCAGAGCCAGCAAGAGCAGGATCTGTCATCACAGCTCTGCAAAAGCAAAAACTGCTCTTGCTACTCTCAACATGTGTTCCTTCTTGTTCCCTTGTTTTTGGTTGTATGATGAACTCAAGTCATGCTAAGGGGAGGTTTGTTTGTTTTGTATACAGAGGAGTGAAGAAACAGTGGGATGGGTGATGCAAGAGGTGGAAGAGGGGTAACTTTTTAGAATAATATTCAGTTCTAACTTTTTGTGGACTACAAACTCCAGGCATTTGCAAGGGATTAAACAATTGTTTAGTTGTGTAGCTTGTACACATTTTAATCCAATGCTCATGAGCTCTGAATTGCATGTAACTGTCAGGGCCCAGCCTGACCTGTTCACAACCAAAAAAAATGCCCAGTATGAAAATTAATGAAGTTCTGTATATGGCTTTGGAAATATGTAAAGCAAAGTTGCCTGTTATCATCTAAATTGAGACAGCTGGAAAAAATAGACATTATTCCAAGGAATTTTGTGAAATAGATACTAGAAATGAATTTCAGTCCCAGGGTAGAGGTAGTATTGAACAGTCATGTACAAAGGAAAATGAATGCATTGAGAGAGTGGTGAAGACCCCAGTGCAAAGACTCAGTAGCACAGGCACACAGAGAAGTCCAACTACGATTTCATGGAAATACAAAGACTTAAGAAAGCTAATGAACAGAAAGTAGCAGAACTGCTAGCTGTAGTTTCTATTAGTAGTTGCATTGGTACTCAAATGAGCAGACAGCTTCCTCAGGCTGCTTTGAAACTATGGGTCAAATTTACCCCTCAGGAACACGAATATGCTGCTTCACTGGAGTGATTTTGGGCATAGGTAGGTGCCAGCAAGAATTTGGGTCCTGTCACTTTGATCAGTTTGTTGGATACAACCCAAAATAGTCCAGGGGAATAAACCTACAGGGGTAAAAATCTTACACATGACTGTGCACCTTTCATAGCAACACCTGCTCAGTGTGAGGAGTGGCAGTTTACCAAGCATTCCAGTGTTTAATTAAGCTTTATGATGGGCTGTGAAAGTGGGTACAAAGTGCAAACCTCTTGCCCTTCAGGGTGCCAGTTTCAAACTGTCAAAACCAGGAGTTCTGTGTTCTTTACAGCGATGGAGCCTATGTCCTTCATTAAGGACAGTCCCTTTCCTTGATGCAAATTTACATTTAAATGACTAAATTACACAACTAATACTCAGACAAAACTTGCATGGCCTGGATTCCAGTACATTTTAGCTGCTTTGCACCAGCTGAGCATTGGCCCAGCGTTTTTCCCATGCCATGTACAAGATCAAGAGGGGTTTAACCAGAGAATGGCAGAAGCTGGTAAGGAAGAATCTTCCTAAACATTGGGAGTTGCCCATAATATTCCTCAAGCTGCAGTTTTAGTCTTGGCTGCCTGAAGGCAGGTACTTAAATGACAGGGAACTGAATAGGAGCTGCAAGTGGCAAACACATCTGTAAGCCAGGCTTCTAATTAAGTCTCTAAATATGGATTTCAGTGCCTGCATTAGAAATTTAATTTCAGAAAAGAAAATATTCAGGTGTATCATACTGCATGGCATGAGCTAAATTCTTTATGAACAGCTCTACTAGCAGGTGGTTGAAAACCTAATTTCTTGTGCTAGAAAAGTTGCTTCTAAACTAGGTATTCTAGGTAATTTCTAAGATCCTAATGATTTCCTGGAAGTGCTTGTGATCAAATTATAATGTGTCTCATTTGCATTCTTGTGGGTGAGAAAACCACTCATCTTTCTTATGTTTCCTTCTTTAGCAGCTGTAGCTCGCAGGGCTACCACATAAGTCAATTATAGTCTTATAATGACATGTTAGAATATGAATAGAGTTGGTAATGGCTTTTTTCCTTTCTGTGCTATACTATCAAGAAATCTCTTGGTGAAAAAGTACTATAATTTTCACTTATTAAATGAGCATAATTAAGAGAAGGCCAAAGACAAGATGTTAGTGCTTATCTCCACATGGGATTGTTAGCTCTTATTTCAAGGTACTTCTTGCAGCAAGGGAATTTCATGGAGAAGACCTGAAAGGGTAGATTTCCTTTGCTGTATAAAAAGCTCTGAGATAGTCTCTTCCTGGGATCCTGCACCTCCCTAACAGAAATGCACCTTGAAGGGATGTTGTTTTGGGTTTTTTCTGCAAGTTTGTCTCCTCCCAGCCCCTTGCAGAGCAACTGGGATCTGTGTGCAAGGTTGCCTTTGAATTTTCCTTAGTAAAAGTTCCTTCTAAGCAGGAAGGGCTTAGGGAGGAAAAACTTTGTAGATTGTTTTGTTGGGTTTTTTAAAAGGAGCTCTGCATGTCCACAGATTGCTGTTCCCTGTCCAGGCCATGTAAAACTGGAATAAGAGTCCTGTCATGTTTGGGCCAGAGTGAAGCACAGCTGTATGGAAGAAAGCATCCCATATGTTGGGGGATCAGTTCAGTATTTTCACCACCCCGGTGTGTGATGCTGAGGAAATCTGTAAATATAATTATTGCAGGTACTGCAGGACAGGCTGTTAGGGCCAGGTCTTCTGCTTACACAACTGCTTATGAATTTGATACGGTCTGGCTTTACCTTTAAAAATAAAAGGGAGTTAAATTAATATTTAATACTGGAGTAATGAGTGTTGCAGCTTCTAACTCTGAAGAACTGTGAATCACAGCTGAACATTTTGACTCCTTTACACAGAATTTTAGGATGTGTAGGACCTTAAAGACATAAATCAGTTAGTGGAGGGCGCCTGAACTAGCAGGAGGAAATTATTTTCAAAGACCTAAGCAGGATGTATCTCCTAGACAACCAGGTGAAAAGAACATTCTTGCTCTCTCTGTGCTAATAAATATTTAATTTATTTCAAGCATCAGCAGGAGTTGTTAGAGAATATATATCTGTCAAAATACTCTCTGAATTGCTTTCTTAAACATTAGAGTCCAGTCTGTGCTCTGTCTTGGACCAGAGTTTTGTGTCATACCAGGGAGGATCCTCTGGCATATCTGGTCTGTTTGCTGCATGGGACTGGAAATGCTGAGCTTGAATACAGCCAACATTGCACTCCAAAAATATTCCAATGTCCTGAGTGGCTTTTCCCACCTTCCCCTCTCATGGTGTAAGTGCTGAAACACCTCGCTGCAGCTCCTCTGCTCACCCCGATGCTGCTGTGTGCCACACCTGCCTGCTGCTCTTCCAGCTGCTGTGCATCCCCTCAGAACACTGATTTCCTAGCAGGGTCTCTGCCTGCCCATCGTGGGCTGCTGCCTCCAGCTCAAGCTTCATGGAGTGTTTGCCACACTCCTCTTTTCACTCCCATATTGGTGTGGTCCAGCCACAGCCTTGGGACCAGCTGCAAAACTGGAGGCACTTAAAGAATGAAAAGCTGGGAGTGTTGTGGATTTTGTCAGATAAATATTCTTTATGGCTGAGGCTCTCTGTTGGCATTAGTTACTGATTTATTTCATTATTATACAACACATAAGCATGCACTGTCACATTGCACATAAGATATTTTATCCACAAGGCCTTCAAACAGATTTGCAAAGCTGCAAAGGCTTCAGTGTGTACCTCAATTTATGAGGTAAATAAAGCAGAAAAAATGGGCAGCTCAAGTACACGTGTGAGTGTCTGCAGGCTTTGGGTCCCATATTTAACACTACTTCTGGTATCAGAGGATGATGTTAACAAAGGAGTGAGATTAAAAATTTAGGTAGAAAGAATTAGTATAAATGCAAAAAGATGTGGAGGTGATTGACTAGTTCATTTTTAATTATGCTGCAGGTAGGCAGGTGCTGAACAGCTCAATTTCCTGTGTTCGTTCAGCAGCAGTGGTGATTAGAAAAAGACTGCTGCATTTCATAGTTACTGCCTTTCACCCTCCTGGTTTCTTTTGGCATGGGATCACTGTTCGTCTTGGAGGCATCCTAAAAGCCAGATATTTGAAGATAATGCTGGCTGGGTATTTCCTCATTTCATGCACACCCAGTCTTCAAGCAAATAACTAGCTTAGGTAGTGCCAGCTGTGCAGTCCCAGCAGGACAGAAAGCAGCCTGTTTTACCTTGCAGCCAAACTATAAAAAAAAAAAATCAAATTTTTACTCTCAAGGCTGATCTAGACACCTTTTTGTGAACACGTTATCCATGGCCAGTTTCACAGAACAGACAATTAATGTTAGAATATTCTTATCATGTGAATAAAGACTTTATATTCAAATTATCCCAGACAGATATGCAAAGTTGCAAATATTTTATTAAAAGCTGCCAAAGCCTAATTTTAACTGCCTATTTTTAGGCAGTTAAGCACAGAGCTTTGAAAAAATTATGATTTGCATTTGAAATTCCTAAAACAACAAAAATTGGCTAAAAATGTGGGCCATAATCCATAATTTATGCATCAAAAGCATATGAGCAGCTGATGTGTTTTGCAGTTTAATATTAATCTTAAGTCCCACAGAACAGATTTAGACCTTAATGCCAGAAAGTCCTTTTGATAAATTACATGGTAAATGCCCAGAAACTAACAGCATGCCAGAACTATTTGTTAACATAAACCACCCTTTTGTCCACTTCTCAGTGCATTATGGCTGTTTCCATCTTATTTTCAATCTGTGTTCAGGAGGATGGGAGGTTGCCTGCTCAAGGTGAGCATGTAATGAGATCTCCTGTTGCTGGAATTGCTAGTGAGAGGCCATTTCAGGCAGAAACCCTGTTAGCAGTCCAGTGGGGATAAGCTTTTCCTCTTGGGTGTGTAATATTTTGTAAGACAATGATTATTTGTGCAAATTGATGGGAAGAGTTCCAGGTTACAATAACCAGTAAAATAAACCTATTTGGTTATTCATTATCTGACAAATGTCAAAAGTAATTTTTGTCTGATCCAGAATATCCTCAGCAGTGATTGTGCTCTGTCAGAGGAACCAGTAACCCCAAATAATTAGAAGTTAAACTGTGGCTATTTATTTTATCAGAGAAGCCCTAAAGCCACCTGTGCCTGATGATCCTCTGTGCTGGTACCCAGGGTCAGCCAGGTGGTTACTAGCCTGCATTATGTTCATCCCTTCCTTTCTCTGATGGACTTTTTTCCTGCTTGAGTACATATTTGACAGAATACTTATTTTAGAGAGGTGTTCCTTGTAATATTCTTCTCTGCTTTGAAGGTTAATAAAACTCTGAAACCATATCTACCAATGAGTTCATACTGTCTCTTTTTCAGACCTGTAGTCCTGCACAGTGGCTTTATTCTCTGTCACAGCCTACATGTGTACCTTGAATTTGTGGAGCAGGATATACTTGCTTGTGCCAAAGCATACAGGAAAGTAAATGATGAGCTACTACCCTGACTCTTTTCCAAAAGTAATAAGTAATAACATGTTATTTAGGCAGCTTTAAGCTGTGTCAGTTTCTTGCTTTTCTTTCTATTGGTCTTAGCATATAAAGGTGGGAGTTTGAGTGGTTTTGACATCTGATCTTCAGGATCACAGCCACAACAAACAGTTGAGTTTCAGACCCAGAAACCTAACCCAAAGTGTGTATATGAAGAAGAAAATCAAACACAATGCTAGTGTACACAAGTTAAACTGCATAAAACTGGGTTTCTTTCTCAATTGACCTTCACTTGACATGCTGTTCAGGTATTGTTTTCCTAGGTGGATTTTCAGCCTCACTGAACTCCTTAAACTTCTTGCTCCCATTAAATCAATATAATCTATTTTGTGATGCAGAGCTGGCTTCTCCAGTTATGTTATGAAGAAAATACTTGCCAAATTTCTTTTAGTGACTTTATTTTAAATTATTTACCTTGTCACATTCCTTCAGATTAAAAACTTCTTGTCTGTATTTCTTCTGTTCTTTTTTAAGAGAAAATGATGGAGTTTCACTTCTCAGTAAAAGCATTGGCTCAGTATTTTGCACTTATCTGAGGGAGTGCAGATATTTACAGAGAAGAGCATGTGCACATGCAGATATGAAACAGGTTTTGCAGGCAGAATAAGCTACATTGCATTTACCACAAGTGAACTTGGGCAATTAGAGGAACTGATGTTCTGTTGGTTTGCATAATGGTAGTCTTGTACTAACCTAAGAGTGTCAACACAGAAGTCTAACAGAGCTTAAAAACCCCAACATTTTAAGATTAATGCAGACTGACTTCCTGTTATATGCCTTCAGCCAAGATCTAAAGCTATGGAGTTAATGAATACTTCTGCTAAAACAATGCTAAGCCCGAAGAATGAAGAAGGTGGGGCATGGATATGCTTTCAGGGCCCCTGATTACTCTTTATATTGCTGTTGCTGATAGTATGATAAACATAATAGTAATGATGATGATTTAAAAAGCGGTTTCAATGTCTTTGTGTGCAATTGTGCATTTATGAGATTTAAGGTGGGAAGTATGCCAGGATGGTTGGACATCTGGGGAGCAGTGTGGCTAGGTTGTCTTGTGTGTACCCAAGAGAACATTGCTATTTCCAGGTGTGTAGGGTGGATTTTTGGGTCTGAGTTCTTGGCATGTTTGTGAGTCAGGGTCTCACACCTCAGAGCACGCAGGAGAGCCAGCCTGGCGCTGATAGCACACTGGGCCATAAGGTGTCACAGCCTGGCTGTGCAAAAGGGTTATATGAGCACAGTCCTGTGTAAATCACTGCCATAGGATTTGTGTGAAACTAACAATGTATGTATATAAGTATCAGAAGACCCAGTGTCCTTCAAATGGTGTGTTGGTATAAATCATTTCATTGGGGTACCTTGCTGCAAAGCTTTGGGAGCCTATGACTGCAGTCTCAGGTGGAGTAATTTGTTTTCTTTTTGATCCATCACATGAGAATTATCTGTAAAAAGGGAGGTGCCCCAGAGAGCTACAATTCAGCTAGCAGGTCTTTATGTAATGATACAACCCAGTTTCAGCATAGCAGTTAGCTGTTGTTTCAATTCTGTAATCTTACTGATAAAGCTATTAATTTTCATAACATGCAGACATATACATGTGGAGCCATAGCATGGGAGTCTGTCTTAGGAGGAGGAAAGAAAACTTCTCTGGAAGGCATTTCTTTGGGAAAGAACATTATTTTGACTTTTTTTCATGTTTTGTGTTTAAGTATGGAATTTTTCCTTCCATGATCTGTCTTATCCTCCAGCCTGTAAGACAAACTGGCAACAAATGCATGTTGGAAGCTGCATAAACTGTTCCTAGTAATACAGATGTGTACTGACTATATTTCATACCATATCACTTCATATAGTGAGTATATATGTGTATATATATGTATGTATGCTACATGTCTTCACAGTTGGTGTCTTCACAGGCCTTAGGTCATTAACCTTGTATCATCTTCAGGTTTTAATACCAACACGTGCAGCTACCACTAATGATTCAGCTCAAAGCATTTTCTGACAGCTGTGTTGGCTGCACAGCCCTCCTCACAAATCCTGGCTTTTCTTACCTGGTGGGAAGAGAAGCACGTCACGTCCTTCTTCACAATGGTCACCACAATGCCAGGATCTACAAGCAACTGTGACTTTAAAGTACAGGAGAAGGGGACACTCTCAAGGCCCTTCTCCATTTGTTTTTGGGCTCTTCTGAGAAAAAGAATTACAGAAATTAGCAATTTGTGTTTTCTGTTTGCCTGTGCTGAAGCACAGGGCTAGAGAAGCTAGGCAGAGAAGCTCTCTTTGGCCAGAAAGCTGCTGTGCAAGCTGCTGTGTAATGAGTTGTGGAGGGGTTTCCCTGGAACCAGAATGTCTCATATCTATAACTGCACCTGCATCTAACCCCTCTCCCTGTGGTAGTACCCATGAATTGAGATTTCCTAAAACCAGCTTTGTTGGTCTGACAATAATTACCTACTTCAGAAAAACATTTCTGCGTTTGGTTTTAAGACTGCAACAGGTCAGGCCAGCAATCTAACCTGTGCTGGGCCCAAATTTAAAACCCAATTTTGAAATTATAGGGGCTGCTTACTTTAATGGATGCCAGAATGCAGAATGCAGCACCCAGACCTTGCTGTAAATAGAGAGGCTGCTTCTGTCAAGGTGCCTTCACAAACACCAACAGGCACTATTTGCTTTGTAATATTCCGAATGACACTTGCACAGTTAAAAGAAAAAAAGGGATTTTGTATCACCATGCATGACTTACAAAGATGCTACAAAATAATTGTGGGGCCACAGGTATTCTATAGGCATAGCCAGGGAAAACACTGACTTTAACTGTGTCAGAAGCCAACATCTTTGTGGGGATTTTGGGTCTTTTGTTTGTTTTGGAGGTTTTTTGGGGTTTTTTTTTTTTCTTTTGCTGTAAATGCCCAATTAAACAGAGCAATAGTGAGTACAAACTTCTTAGAGTTTTATTAAAAAGAATCTTTTAATTACTGAAAGTCAGATATTACAGAACCCTCAAACTTGTTCAGTGTCTGTTCAAGTAAAGATGTATGCCTGTTATTTGGCAGTTTTGTAGCCCTGGCATTACAAAGACAGGTGGAAAGGAAGGGAAACATTTTTAGAAACCTCTTGCCAGTAAACAGCATTTGCCCTTCTGTTCCAGCTGTTCACCAGCACAGTGGCACTCTGTTGTGGACATGGAGGCCAACTTGGCCTATAGAGTAGTAAATCTGCAGCCACATTTACTATTGTAAATTCAGGAAATGCTGACTGATAGCTACTGAAGAGCTATGGGCAACATCTTTCTTAAAGAGGACATGGCTTTCTTGTCTTCAATGAGTCACAGATAAAATTTTCTAGCTTAAACTGCAGCAATCACACTTGAAAGGCTATTTTAATTTTATTTTATTTTACTTTACTATTTTACTGACTTTACCAGGTACGAAAACTCCACAGATGGCAGATTTATATTAAATATTTATTCTATATTGTTTTTCTTTCCAAATTGTTTGCAGCTGTATGCTTTGCTGGGCTTCCCTGTTATCAAATATTTACAAGGCTTTTTCCCGTGGCTCCACATTATAGTGCAGAGCATTTTATACAGATATTGCACTAGTTCACAGGAAGGCTGGTACTGCCCTTGTACTTTATGTTAATATTTAGTCTCTCAGACATATCAATTACTACCTTCACTGTGGGACATAATTTCATAGGAATCCATAATATTCTGTATGTAACCTTTGGATAATAATGACTACCTGACCTAAGCTATTCTTGATGAACCTCTGTAAATTTCTTATAGTGATAGTTGTTATAATATTGCCCATGGTGTAAAACTACCACTGTAGTTAAAATTGATTTTCTAGTGGTAGTGCAAGAAAATGTTTTTCTCACACCATAAATTATTTTCAAGATCCTAGCTTAATTTTCCCCTTAAAATGGGATTAAGAATCTGTAACTTTTAAGATTAATTAACTCATCATATGATATTTTATATTACTAATTGAATTACTTCATAATTTCAGCTAATATATTTAATTCTGTCAGTTTTAATTTTAGTATTGTTAAACATTTTAAGTGTAATGTCATCCCAAAAATTACAAGATGTGCTTGACAACAGTTCAGAAGTTACTGGGGAAAAAAAAAAGGAGACAGACAGGTGAACATACACGTAGAACAGGATCACTTACACATTTCTATGTGTATTTTGTAGTATACAGACAACCAGCAAATTGACCTGAGGAAAAGACATCATGTAGGTATGAAGTTACTGGAGATCTGACACAGTTCTTAAAAATTATCTGTATGTTTGTGTTAGTTATGAGTTTGGTTTTAGATTGTCTTATATATAAAGATGATCCCAATTGTTCGATTTCTGCAACAATGCATTAGTGTATAGATATTTTATGCTCCAGCACCTACTCTCTCTCTGCATTGAATTTCTTATTCTCTTATACAGGTTTTAGGGAACAAGCCAGAGCTTCCTGAGTGTGGTGATGATGATGATGAGCTGGCTGATATCACAAACAGGAGAAGTGCTAAACTATATATGGTAAGTTGTTTATTTATTTACTTATAATTAGGTATGGTTAACAGTAGTAATGCTTTTATTCATTCCTTCCTCATAAATGGAGTTCTGGCTTCATTTACAGAACTGCTCTTATTTTAATTTATTTGCAGCCAATGAACAAGTTTCTCAAAGGTTGTCAATCAAGATAGTCCAGGTAATTTGAGGGAAAAAAAATGGATTACATTTCTGTATACTCAGGAAGCAAGTTAAGCATGGCCTATGAACCACGCAATGCAGGTCAAAGAAGAATTAACTGCTCTTAAATCACCCTGTCTTCTTAAATTTTAACAGGGACACTTTTAGTAGTCATTTATAACTTAGTTATTCTTAACAGAGTTTAAAAGATGGACTATTCTTAGCAGAGTTTAAAAGTTTCATTATGTTTTATATATCTGTAACTTTATTCCTTTCCCCATCATCACTTAACGAGGAGGATTTGGCTAGCAAGTGGCACAGTCTGACAGCATGGAGTGCTACTGGATCCCCACGTGTGTGACCCTGTAGGTGCCATCCACAATAACTTTGGAGCTGCTGTGAGAGGTGATGAGTCACTCCCTCTGCAGCTCATGCACCACACAGACCACAGGACAGAGCCACCTCTCTCCCTGCCTCTTACCTGATTTTTCCACTGCCCATAGGTGTATGTGGGGTTTACAGGAAGCCTGTATGAGGTGATCATTGTTACAAAGCCACTTGTAGTCATACTTGTCTATGTGTTGTGTTTAGTTCACATTAGTCATTCCTTTTATGCCAAAAATCTGGTGCATATTTCTCTTCATAGCAGGGGTTTAAGGGAACAAAAATGGAGAACAAAAGAAGAAGGCCTGCATATATATATATGATCAGGAGCATTGAAGTAAAACATAACTAGAGAAGGGAAAGTGAATTTTGAATCCTAAAACTCTGAAATTTCTGTGGATATCTGATAAATATCCACAGAAATTTCAGAGTTCACAGGTTCTGCTAACAGAGCTCTGTTAGCTAGATTTAAATGTCTTGCAGTATAACAGTGAGTGTCAAAGGCAGGAGACAGGTCTGTGGTGAGCCCTCAAAGTAGGTGTAATGACTGATTTTTACTGTTCTGTGCAGTGGTAATTTCCTCTTTGTACTTCCAATATAAAATGCAAGATACAACGATGTGTTTAAAATTAATATTTAATTATGAAAGAAAATAAAGACTGATAGAAAAGTAATTACAATAGTAATAATCTATTTTCACTAGTAATAACTTGTCTTTTCAGCTATACAGGAGTGATTTTTAAAAGATTTTAAAGGCCTACATGAACATACAGTGGTGGTAGAGGTTACAAAGCAGATTCTGGTACAGGTCGTACATTAGAGTTTCCAATTAAAGAACAGCAAGCTATAAATGTTGGTAATTCACCTGTTAGTGTCAGTGTAGGATATTTTATTATGGTTCCAAATGCTGTTGTTCAGCATGTGCATGTACCTTTGGCTTCAGTGTGAGTTGCTTGGCAGCAGGGACTATACCAGTGGACGAGAAACAGATTTATTTTAATAAGCTGCAAGGCAAGGATCCCATAAACTCCCTAAAACTAACACTACATCTCCCTCTATTGGATGCAAAATGAACTGAAACAAAAAATAATAATCATGAGCCTGCTTTACTTCCCAGCAGTACACAAATTTCATTATATAGGAATGGCAGCTGATTTTTATACTAATTTTAGAAGCAGAAATTAATTTGTCTATGAAAGTCAGAGTTGATCTAAATTTCAAATTACTATTTTCTTAGGTGTCGGATGCCAAGTGGATCCATGAAGGTATCCTTGGTAGCAGAGGAAAACCCCTTCTCTATGGCTATGCTTTTGTCTGAGGAGTGCTTCATTTTGGACAACGGTGCTGCCAGGAAGATCTTTGTGTGGAAAGGTGAGAGGTCACTTGTGCTGCACATGCAGAAACTACACAGAGATCCCTAAGGAGCTGACACAACACCCTTGGGAGACTAGCAAGAATTTAATATTGGCTGGACACTGTACCCTGCACACAGCTCTTCCCTGCTATGGGCTGTGTACAAGGATTACTCACTTGTGTAAGGACCTCAAGACTGAGTCTTGTGTAAGGACCCTATTTTTGAGATATCTGTAAGCTTGGGTCATTAAATGCTTATCTAAATGGCAAGTACAAAGCAAACATAAATAATTCTGTGAGTTCTGTATACTATCATCAAATCCCTGTCTTCTGGGACAAAATCTGGACACTGAACATTCCATTTAGGTAGGTATTTCCACAGAGGTGTGGAATTGAAAGGTGCGTGTCCAGGGCATAAACTAAAATCATAAGCTTACAAATAATTTAAATCTCTTTTTTTTTGCAAATATTTCTCTGAGATATCATCAGCTGGCAATTGCTTTGTCTGAATGTTTCCCTGGAGAAGAATACTACTACTGTGAAATTAGGTCTTGACACCTTGTAGCTGGATTGCTGTAGTGCTGCCCTTAAATCTTAAATTCAGTGCTGAGTATCTTCTTTTTTTTTTTTTTTTTTTTTTTTTTTGTCTGAGGCAGCTTATTAATTATTCTTTGGCATTTTTATTTTGTTTTACCATGTGCAACACTAAATAATTACTTGATGCATTTGTCAAGTCTCTCAATTCAGTCCAGGAGGCATTGTAAGCATTTTGTTTGAAAACATTTGGGGAGCACTGTGCTCAGATGGCTTATGTCTGTCTGTCCCCTGATTCCCAATTGTCATTCTATATGACAGCTCCTAGAAGAACCAAGCCAACAGGGTCAGGCATAAAATAAATAAAATATTATTTAGGTATCCTCACTTTGCTATTGCTGGTAAAAATAATGTGTGGAAAACCCCCATTAGGCCGTGAGTCTCACCCTTGCACGGGAGACTGCAGCTATCATCTCTGCAGGAAACCTTCTGGCCGCTAAGCTGAGAAGTGTGAATTACTTCGGTAATGGTCCCTTTCAAAATGGGATACAAATGGATACCTGATCAGAGCACCTGATTAGACTGTGAGGTCTTTGGAATGCAGCCACTGCAGCCTGCTGGGACACAGACCCTGTGGACAGTGTCAATCCCAGAGACTTCATCTAACACTGAGCAAGGCTGAGCAAGGAGCAGTGGATAGGGAAATGGCTAAATTGTAAAGCCCAGCCAGACAAAACAGGAGTTTCTTTTACTCTTCTGCACTGCCTAAAGAAGTGGAGGCAGTTCAGCTTTATTGACCATATTGCAGCCCAGCAAAGGAAGTCAGAGAAAAGACCCAGAGTACCTTGAGCCAAGCAGGTATTACAACCAGTTTTTATTTTTGTAGAAACACTAAGTAAAACAAAATGCCCCCTTTTTCTCTCTTCTTGTTTTTTTCCCTTTAACTGTTTCCAAAGCTACCAAAGTACTGTTTTGGACCATTCAACTTCACAAGAATCTTCTTGCTCATGCTATGTCCAGCATTTGTGTTTATTCAAGTCTGAGGGAAGAGCAATGTCAAAGAGAACCTGGCTTGAGGACTACTTGTTTTTGAAAGTTCTGTGAGCTTGTTGCCCTTTCCCATGTACTGTTATCCTTCTGTTTTAATCAGGCAAAAATGCTAACCCTCAGGAGAGAAGAGCTGCCATGAAGAATGCTGAACAATTCATACAGCAGATGAATTATCCTGCCAACACACAGGTGCGATCTATTTGTTGAGGTGGTACCAGGAGAGCTTGAGCTCCTTTAAACACATTGGTTTTAAGTCAGCAGAAAAAATATTTTTAGTGGCTTACAAAACATAAGGACAATATTTCACATATAATCTAGAAAAGTTTCTGTTTGGGGAACTGTCAGTTCTGTTTTCCTTCTGTTTCACATGTCTTCCTTCATTTCAGATTCAAGTCCTTCCCGAAGGAGGGGAAACACCAATGTTCAAACAGTTTTTCAAAGACTGGAAGGATAAAGATCAAAGCAATGGCTTTGGCAAAGTCTATGTCACAGAGAGAGTGGCTAAAATTGAGCAGATTGAATTTGATGCTACCAAGTTACATGAGTCTCCGCAAATGGCTGCCCAGCATAACATGATAGATGATGGTTCAGGGAAAGTAGAGGTAATTTTCATGTTTTAATTTTATCGTATCTAACTAGTGTATTCTACTTGTAATGGGCAAAACTGCTACTCTGTGTTTGAATTTTTAAACTGTTGCTTAGATTAGCACTCTATTAGTGGAAGCCTTACTTCTAGCATCACAAAAGATACTTTGAAGTGGAAGGTGAATATTGGTTGTGTGCTGTGTTGTGTTCTTTTGGTGCTTCTGAAAAGTCATCAAGAGAAATCAAACACCAGAAATATTACCCCTTACATAATACCTTGTAAATATTTATTTTAAATAGATTCTTATTCTAAAGGAGAAACTTCAGGGTTATATCAGCTTGAAATCTGGAATGGGAAGATTTGCACTTGGAATCAGAAATCCATTCTATGTCTTTATGGAGGTATCTAATCTGGTTTCTGGAGTCTTTGTCCCTAGAGTGTCTCTAAGGTAGAGAGAAAAAAGGTGACTGCACAGTCTTTCTAGACCTTTTCATATCCCACTTCAGGACTATTTTTGGACTACACAGGGCTGGCATGACATTGTATCAACATGGCCTGTTGCATGCAAATTACATGTTGGGCTTCTGGAAGAAAAAGGAGGGATGAATACCTACAGTCTCATCAGTGTATTTTCTAGGTTTCTAGAAAACACTCACACCTGGGATGGTCCATAGGCTTGAGCAGCCAGTTGTTAGGTGAACTGGGCTGTAGTGAATGAAATAGGAAGAAATCTGCCTAACACCACGTTACCTGACTGCAGTGTGCCTCTCCAAAATGTTATGTTAGTTTTATGGATCATAATGTTGTGCCATGTCATACTGTCACCGTAAGGTATTAATAAAGTTCGGAATGGCATTGTGAAAAAAGCATCAAGACAAAGAGAAGTGTGTTGCAGCACCTTGTGGGTGGTCCTTATTAATTCAGGATGTATTTACCTACTTCATGAATAATCCTCCCTGCGTCTATTCAATAACACTTGGGAACAGAAAGGACACTGAAGGTATAAGATAGTAAAACACTTTATGAAGAGTCTCAGGATGCAGTTCAGCAATCAGCAGTGATTTCCCTGTTTCCCCAGATCTGGCGTGTGGAAAGCAGTGGCCGAGTTCCTGTGGGACCTGAGACATATGGACAGTTCTATGGGGGTGACTGTTACATTATCCTCTACACTTACCCCAGAGGGAAGATCATCTACACATGGTATGTTTGGCTGCCTTTGCACAGACCTGCAGTGTATGGATATTATTTTATGTTGACTTTATGTCATAGAACACAGGTAAATGTAAGATCATTCACTGTGAGTTTGTCTTACAGCACAAGCGCTGGGTTACTTTGAAGCTAAATTTAACCATTGTCTTTCTCATTGTCTTACTCAGGCAAGGAGCCCATGCTACAAAAGATGAACTGACTGCTTCTGCATTTCTGACTGTTCAGCTGGATCGGTCATTAAATGATCAGGCTGTGCAGGTTAGTCTCTTTTGGATAAAATCCAGCAGAACATGTGATACATGCAAATTTTGATGAGAATTGAAAGGAGGAGCTAGCATTTAAAGACTGGAAATGCCAATTGCTCAGGTCTGTATCAAGCCAAGTACCATGGGATCCTGTTAAAGTTGCCAGAGATTGCCCATTTGAATTGTCCTTTTTGTATGCAGTTGTTCAAAAGAACACAGATATGCCAGAACCTAAAACTGCCCTTTCTTTCCTTTGATTTGCACTGTTTTAAAATTAGGTTTCAGTCCTGCCAAGACTCACAGACCCTGTGCATTTCCCAGTGGAGACTGAATGATAAGACTGTCCAGGGCAACCCACTCCAAATGGAGTGTGACAAGTCAGTAGCCATGGGGGAGCTCCCCTGTCTCCTTCTGATCGTGGAGGAAGTTGTGATATTTAGCCCAGACAAGACACCTGGCTTCTAGAGGGCCAAAACTGGTAGAACTGAAAGCCACATGAAAGACAGAAGAGGAAAGCCTGCTGGAATTGTGCAACAGGGTCTGGCTATTCCTTGCCTCGTTGAGAAACATAACTTGGGTTTTCCTGTCCCATAGTGCTTGCAGCTCCATGAAAGCAGGATACACATCCTCATGTGCAGAAATGGGGTGTGCAAAGCAGGATACACATCCTCATGTGCAGAAATGGGGTGTGCAAAGCAAAGCACAGGATACTGGCAAGTAAAGGGTGTGAGTAGATAAGCTAGTCCTTAGCTTTACTGGGTGTGTTCTCCTTGTATCACTACTGAGAAGGGACATGTAGGTGAAGAGCTGAGAGGTCTCTTTTCACAGAAAAGCTTGTAAGATGACAAGGGACAAGCAGAGATTTTCTAGGCAGCAGGAGATAATTCTGTGATTCCCATTCCTTAATTACAAAAGCAAAAGGCTTCCCCCACCCACCAAGGTAGAGTTAATTCAGTTGGTAGCCCATACTTTTAGCCACTAATCAGTTATGATTTTGATTGGCATTATGCTAAGGAAGAATTATAACACGTTTAGATAATTACAGCTTGAAATATTCCTAACAAGTGCTCTGTATTTGGACTGTGTCCAGCACAATATGGTCCTGCCTCATACCTAAGGCTAATATTAATTTTAAAGTCATAATAACAATACTACTGCCATTGTTAATAATATTACTGCTGCAATCGTAAGGTGCTTAAAAAGTGTTTTTATTAAAGCTGAAGGAGTTCCATTTCACTGCAGTAGATGTGATACTTAAAAGTACTTTCAGCCTGCAATGGGTTTAGGAATGTATATGTGTACATATCCATGTGTACAGATATGCGCATACATATGTATATGTGTGCATTTTTATGCAAACAGACACAATACCTGTGCCTGACATTTCTATCAGCATTATTTGGAAGCTTTAAGTGTGCTATTTTGTGTGGTCACTAGATGGCACAACAGTACAAGGGACTGTTAAAACGTTGGGCTTGCAAGAATGTTTCACTGTGCTGTTTGGGTTATTTGGGGTTTTTAAGTTTATTTGGGTTGGTTTTTGTTTGGTTTTTGGGGGTTTTTTTTTTTTTTTGTGGTTTGAGGTTTTTGTTTTCCCTTTTATAAAATCCTGCTGCAGTTTGTCCCTTGCAAGTGTCTGTGTCCTATGTTATCCTTACCTTACAACTGCAGCAGTCTATCTACCTGTGAAATAAGTAAAAGCACTTGTTTCTACCCAGCTGCAGCTGTTCCTCTGGGCACCCCAGCTCTCAGCTGACCCAGGCCTCACTGAGGGCTCTCCATTTCTCCTCCTCTGCTGGCTACACAGCATGTCTCATTCCCTCTTCTCCCTTTCTTTCTGGGAATTAAGGCAGGGATTTGTAGCCCTCTACCTTGGTCAGTGGTACTGTTATAAAGGAAAATTAAATGGTTGCATACAAATAACTTTAATCTTACATTAACTTAAAAATAATAATTTTTCATAGCTCAGTGTGTTTGTTTTAGATGACAGTAGCATCTTTTACATCTGTAATGGAAGTTCATTTTCATCATTCATGTTACACTCTGGATGAGAAATTCATGATGCTTTTTTCATCCTCTTGGCAGATAAAATACATATAGAAATAATGAATAAAATGAACTATTCTCTTCTGCTTAAATACAGGGCACCTAAACTTCCAAGATGGTTTTCAGGAGAATTAAATCATTCTATAAAACACTATGAAATGACAGTTCTTTTGAAAATGAGTGATTTTTATAGCAGCCATTTTAATCAGCTAAATATTGTGTTGGGAGTTTGAATCTTATCTTTGTGTCACCGTGATTGACAAAAAAAATCTCTCAAATGCTCTAACTCTGTATATCTGGAACTATATTTTTAGATCTTTTCAGCTTGCCATTTCTTGTTTTTGCTAACTACTTAGCATTGCTGACTAAGATCCCCATAGCTATTTGGCAAAGACCAAAAATAACCACTTGTGTCCTTTTGTTTCATTTATTTAATTTCCTTACATATATACAGATCCGAGTCAGTCAAGGCAAAGAGCCTGCACATTTACTGAGCTTGTTCAAAAACAAACCACTTATAGTCTACAAGGATGGGACATCCAGGAGGGAAGGTCAGAAACCTGCTCCACCAACACGACTCTTCCAAATCCGCAGGAACCTGGCATCCATTACTAGGATTGCAGAGGTAAGGTCACCTGCTAAGTAAAGCAGCCATTCCCAGAGGGAAATGATAGAGCTGCCATGAGCTTCTCTGACTAATTTGTTGGGTAGTCATATCTGGTAGGAACACAGAACTCCAAATCTAGTCCACTGCTCTATTAGATGAACCCATCCAATATACCAAAGAGAATATGCTGTAACTGGCTGGAATCAGTCTGCATCATTCAGAGGAGCTGTAAGAATACACACAGTGAACAGTCAGCTGACAAAGAACAGGCAAGAAGTCAGCAACTCCTATGAGATGGTCTTTCCTACTGCAAACAGTCCTAAGTTTTGCCCTGCAAGTCAGCTCCCTGTCTTAAATCTAATTCATATCAGTATAAAACTAGGGAAGAACTGAAGACCAAAACCATAGCAGATTAACATGTCTACACATTTTATATAAATATGCAAAATAGTAATTACATTATCTGAAGATTTGAAGACTAAAACAATTTCTTTTTTTACCTAGGTTGATGTTGACGCAGTGTCACTAAACTCTAATGATGTCTTTGTTCTGAAACTGCCAAACAACTCTGGCTACACGTGGGTAGGAAAAGGAGCAAGTAAAGAAGAGGAACAAGGAGCTCAGTACATTGCCAATGTTCTCAAATGCCAGACTGCTAAGATTAATGAAGGCCAGGAACCAGGTTCGTATGAGGCCACATGGCTGCTAATAGACAGCTGAGAATACACAGCACTGCATAGAGACAGTACGTTTAGATTAGATATTAGGGAAAAAAATTTTACTTTGAGGGTGGGGAGGCACTGGAACAGGTTGCCCAGAGAAGTGGCGGACGCTTGGAAGTGTTTAAGGAGGGTTTGGATGGAGCTCTGTGAAGCCTGATGTACTGAAAAGTGTCCCTGCCCATGTCAGGGGCATTGGAACTAGATGATTTTTAAGGTGCTTTCCAACTCAGGCCATTCTATAACTCTATGATTCTTCCTAGGTATGCAACTGATACTGGTATTTTGACAAACTGCAGGAAATACTGTAAGAAAAATAATTTATCTTTGAGACAGAAAAGAGATTGTTTGGGGACTTCTGAAATACTATCTAACAAGCTAAAATACCAAATGTTAAATCAGCTGGTGGATAAATTATATATTATGTATTTTAGAGGAATTCTGGAAAGCACTTGGAGGTAAAAAAAAATACCAGACTTCATCACAACTCTTGACAAAGGCTGAAGATCATCCCCCTCGCTTGTATGGTTGTTCTAATAAGACAGGCAGATTTATTGTGAGTATATTATGGATACTTTCTGTTTAATTATATAGTTTCAGGTATATTTTGCCTTGGAAATCAGTGGTCATTGAATGAATTTGGGGATCTGATTTGGTTAGCCAGGCTTGGCAAAAACTAGAGAGTGGACATTTGATGCTTTAAGCTATCCAAATGCGATGGATGAACAGAATAATTATTACTGCAGAAGTTTGCATCCAGAGCCTGCTCCAGCCTGGAAATAGAGGCTTGCAGATGCAAAATTTGCCCAGTCAAAAGCAATTTAATTCTTGCAGAGCATCGCCAGATTGCTATCAATTTGCTGAGAAAGAGCAGGTCAGTGCCTTGCCCCTTACGTGTTAGACAGTGGTGGCAAGGAAAAGAAATGCTGCTTGCCAAAAATCCCTAGCTATCTGATATTTTCCATAGAGATTTAAGATGTGTAATTATGCCTTTAAGGTATTGGCCTGTGCTCAAAGAGGTAGGAAGACCTACTTCCCTGGCAGAAGTGCCCAGAGCTATGCACTGGGTATTAAGTCTGTGATTCAGGCTTAATTACTTACCCTATTCTGGAGGGCAATACTGTGTCACCAGTTGGCAAGGACACACTTGTTTTTAGGTAGGGGACATAGCTGGCAGTCTCCTTAAGGCACAGCCCAGTCATTTGAAGAGGGATAAAACAAATAGGATCCTTTAATAAGGACTTCAAAATCTTATGAGAATACGAAAGTGTATTCTTCTAACAAGCTTCCCAAAATACTTCTGGGAAATACAGTAATAGGAACCGAACTCTCTGCAGTAGTCTGCTGGGAGCTATGGATTTACTTTTTATTTTAAATTCCCTCCAAATTCTGTGAAATCCCCTCTTTCCTGTAGCCTTTCTCTAGTAACTGAATCACCACCATTACAGGTCCCAGAAGAGGCAGGTGAGACCACTCTGACCTTCTGGACACCATAACACAGGGTGGGGAAAGGAATGTCTTATTCACCATCTGGTTATCATCCCTTTAGCACTCCCACATGACCACACATAGCCAAACCCTTGACAATCCTTTAAAAGCAGGAACCATTAGCTCCATTATTATCTCTCCTTCTCATACAGAATAATATTAAACTGCTTTCTGTCTTCCTGCATGCCCTTGGAAGAAGCAAGCAGCCTGCCTTTTCTTTGGGGACTAATCCTCAATGGCTTAGTCAACTATAATGTCCCATTGTCAAGTGACTGGGTAGCTTGGTTGGGTGTGTATTTCATCTCTGAGCTCACCCACTGCAAACCAAAGCAGTTTCTTTTCCTAATTAATGAATGTAAGCTGCATGAATGTATCAGCTTGGTTGGCTCAAGGTTCAAATTTCCCTGTCTCTTTCTTCTGGCAGACCTCAGTCTCAACAATAGTCAACAGTTATAATGTAGATATTTGCGTCTCCTGAGGATATCTTACCAATTCTGAAAATCTGAGAGCTGATTTTATAGAACATGCCATTATGTGATTTGTTTTGCTTCTCAGAGAAACACCCTTAATGCATGCATCAAATCAGTTTAGGGTTTGATCTTTTAGGAGCTAAAAGAACTGTTTATCAGCCTCTGCTCTTAATGTTATAAAAATAGGTTAGGTCTTCACAAAATTGCATGCCTTGACGAATCATTAAAAAGAAAAAAAACACCCTCAAAACATATCATCCTTTCTAGATTGAAGAGGTCCCAGGAGAATTCACTCAGGATGATTTGGCTGAAGATGATGTCATGTTGCTGGATGTTTGGGATCAGGTGAGTTGTGTATCACTGCTTTTTGTGATAGCAAGGATAATTTATTCTTAATCATTTAGTTCATAAGATGGGAGGAGCAGTCATCTTGACAGAATGGAAGCTGTTTTGTTTTCTTTAAATGATACCAAAAGGAGCTATACTTTTTCAGCTATATGGTGTGCTGGTGTTCACATATGCTATTGAATTTCTAAGCATGTGAGACCACAGCAGGCACTTCTTATTTAAACCAATGGAGGCTGGAAGAGTATAAGCCCCAGCAGTGTTCTGGAAAGGTTCTCAATAGTGTTCTTGACTTCATCACAAAAATGTATTAATTTTAAAAAAAGGTTTTTTCATTAAATGCATTTAGAATCCACTAAATCCTTGTAGCAGGAACCACCTACAAAAAGTCCTAGTAGAGAAAGGGACCAGCACTAGATAGACCCTTACAAAAATTTCTTCATACGAGAAAGTGAATGGAGGATGACAGAAATAATCTCCATCATTGCCCAGTTCACTGAAAACTGAAAATGTGGAGAGCTTTGTGAGTGACAGGAAAACTCGCTGCAGATTTAGAGAACACATCTGTTTCTCACAGTATATTCTCTCTACCCTTCCTCTCCTCTTGGAGGGAAAGAGGAGGCCCACACCCTATTTGTCTTCTTCAGCCTAACCCTTAAGGAACAAAAGGCTGAGGTTTTTGGAAATCAGAAGGAATTTCCATGGTTCATGTGAAAAGGAGTAATAGGGGGTGGTGGGGAAGAGCTGAATGGAAAGTAGTTGGGACATAGCTACTGAGATAAGAAGTCTTGAGACATGTAGCTCGTTTCCAAGCAAATCCTGGAGAGAAATGAAAAAGGGTTGGGGGATTGCAGATCAAGGCTCCGGTTGCTGGGTTTTCCAGTTGGCTATCTAGCAGTCACCCAGGGTAGCACATGTCACAAGTGTTTCTGTGCACACAGAGCTCAAACCAGAGACAGTATTAGTACCTGCATCCAAAGAGAAATTTCCTTTTAAAGGTAATTAGAGATCCTTTCATCAGAATGAATAAAGCTCTGGCCTTTCAGTGTCATAGAGAGCAGTGAGATTTCAGAGGGTGCAACTACACTTTCTCACAAGGGAGAAAAAAACATCAGTTGTGGTTTGTGAGAGATCTGTATCTTTGCAGTCTTTTCATCGCATATATTTTTCTCCTAGAGGAATCAACTATTGTGTACTTTACCAGCTGTACACAACATCCTTATAATGCCTGGGGAGTTATCTCTTTCCTCTATTTGCAGGTTTTCATCTGGATTGGGAAGGATGCTAATGAAACTGAGCGACAGGAATCTGTGAAATCAGGTAAATCAAATCAATTTGGCAGACTTCTGAGTGAAGTAGCATCAATATTACTTAACGAAGAGGAAAATATGATGTAGAAGAAATCTAGTTATGTTTACAGTGTCTCAAAGTGTTGCTGAGCTTATTAGGATTTAATACAGGAGATGACTGTCTTCACCTTTGAATGCACATTTAAAACTCTAAGTTTATGAAGGATAAAATTAATCAAGATAGCATTATTGGGCTGCAGAGCTTTTTAAATAATATGTAGGCGAGTCCTATGAAAAGTAACTGCACTGAAGAAGAAGGAATTTAAAAGCAGGTCCCTACTGACCTGCACCCTCATTAATGTATCTAGAGAAAGGATTGCCAGCAAGTCCTTATAGTGCCACCCTTCACTCAGTTAAATTTGCAGGAGGAAATTCCAATTACAGAACAAACAGAACAAATCAAGACAACTTACGTGGCATGTACCTCTTTGAAAAATCACGTCATCCCTGGTGTGACTTAATATAGCTGAGCTATTCTGACAAAGTTCATGCTGAAAACCCTTGCATGTGTTTGCCTGGAGCAACTGGGGTTACCTGGCTGTGTTTCCATATGTATTGATGTCATGTTGAGGTGTCATCAAGGGAAATGACACTCAGTGACTTTTACATGGACAAATTGGGAACGAAGCTTGTGCATCCTCACAGCACCAACAAATGCTTTCTCCTGTTTAAGAGCCAAAGCCCAGCTGTACGGCAACAAATTGCTCAGAAAAGCAATCCCTCTGTTTTAACTTCATGGAAAATTCCTTTATTGCCGGCTGGGAAAAATCAGCGTTTACCTGATCATCTCATTGCCTTTGAAATAATTAATTGAATACTGTATTATAGCAGCCCTGTGTTCTTTCATTATGGCTTTAAATGTATTTTTTTATGCCAAAGGAATTAACTAATCATTCCATGTTTTATTTCCTCTCTGTTTTTAGCCAAACGCTATATTGAAACAGATCCTTCTGGCAGAGATAAGGGCACCTCCATTGTAATTGTGAAGCAAGGGCATGAGCCCCCCACATTCACAGGCTGGTTCCTGGCTTGGGACTCAAACAGATGGAAGAACTGATCTCTCCAAGGAGACTCCAGCTTCAAGCCAAAGAATGACCAGAGCCCAGCTACTTTCTAGTATTTTTAAGCATAAGCTTATGCAAAAACACGATGCATCTGTTGTTACACTTTCCTGAGCTTTGTTGTATTTCTGTGAATAACCTAGAAATTCTTAGCACTGGGAAGGATAAATGATAATTGTAAACTGGCCAAATGGGGTGAGTGGGGCTCTTCTAGTAGTAAATACAGAAAGTGCTACCAATCTTTAATCTTAAAAGAAAGAAATACATTTTCTTTAATCTCCTGATTCTTTTAAAGAGAAGCTGTGGATCAGTTTATTTTAATGTGCTAAAATGGACCAAATTTTGTCTTCACTTAAAAATCCAAACTAATGCCACAGAAATTCCTTTAGATTAAGGTAAAAATAATAGTGTGCAGAATTTGGCCTGAGAGAGGAATAAAACTATCCATTTCAAGGAAAGGACTGCACCTGACTTAATTATTAGGCCCACATATTGCTACAGTCATTGAAAATTTCAGATAATATCTGATCCACAGTGGGAGTTGTAGCTCAGAGGGGGAAAATAATGGATGGATATTTGGAGAAAGCTGTGCTTAACATGTTTGTTTACCCTGTTAATACATATATGTGTGGAGCTTTAGACTGAATACTGTCAGAATACGAAACTGACAAAGGTTTTTTTTTTTTGAGGGACTGTCTAGAGTATTGTAATGAATTCCTTTAGATTTATCTCTGAACCAGCTCCACCTCCACCAGGTCTTTTTAACTAAAGCTCTTAAACATGGTGTAGTGCTTTGAAGTGGAAGCAGAAGTAACAGCTTGGAAAACACATCCTCTGCCTTAACCAGATAGCTCGTAAGCCATACTTCACCTCAGTTGCCTTACTCAGCAGTGCTCAGTTCTTCTTCAGCATGCAGACTGTTCACCTTGTCAGGTGCAGGATGTCTTTCTAATTTTATCTGCAGTTCTTAGACAAATATCAAGCATGTCAAAAGCAAGGAAAACCCTGGTTTCTGTAGCATTTCTGGGAATATGGAATGTGAGTATGCAACACAGAATATGACCTTCTCTTTTCTCTCAAGCACACTTAGTTGAGCTTTTTTTTATTCTGGTGAATTTGAAAGTATGTTTTCAAAGTGGCTTTTATTTGTAACTTAGCCAGAAGGAAATCTATTTAAGGGCAGTGGGAAAACTTCTTCAGATCTTTAGCCCTGCTTTGATCACTTATCCAGTAATGCTTGTTTTAAACAACAATTTGTACAGCAGTAAGTCATACTGATGTGACTTTTTAATGACAGCATTTCAGCAGCTTTATTATTCTTATTTTTATTTTATTATATAAGTTAGGTTGGAAAGTGAAATTTTAGACATTTTTGTATTTTTTTAACATGCTTGGGATTTTAAATCAGGGTAATGCAAAAGAGCGAATTTAGTCTGAGCTCATACTATCAATGACAAAAGATTCATGAAGCTAAGAGATTAATTACAGGAGTTAGCTTTAAAAATTTGTTTAAATGTCTGCTAATATAGCTGGGCTGTATCTGAATGTGATTTCATTTAAAATAAAGTTACAAAAACCAGTATTCTAAATGCCAAACTGATCTTCCTCTCTCTGACATATTGTAGGGCAGTGCTTCCACTGCGTCTAGCAAGATTTCCTGAAAACCTTTTAAATGGACAGTGCAGTGAGAAGTTAATTGTTTTGACTTTGGTGCCATTTTACCCAATGGAAGCTTAGCTCTTCTCACCAACTTGACAATTACGAACCTAAGTAAAAATCAAAGAACTGGGTGCTTATTAGGTTGTTATTTTCATCTTTAAGAAAAAACACCATTGTTTTTCAAGTTGTCAATCAAACTCCCTGGTTTTATAACTTTTTGCTTGCAAAAATAATTGAGTACAGAAATAACTACTTAATAAAAGAGGAGGAAATAGGTTTATGTTTGTTTTTAAAGGATACATCTTGCTTCTTATTTGTGGGAGTAGATAAGATGTCCTTCTCCTGCTGGAAGGAGCACAAAGACCTTTTCAATGCCTCAGCCACTGAGCAGCCTGTAATTATCTGATTGTTGTCTTCAACACATACAGATGATTCTTTTCATTTTTAAAAAATAACAGTTATAGTAGCTTCTGAACCAAGGATTAGACAAGATTTGTCCTTCTTGCACATAAACATCTTCCGGGACACTGAGGGCTCTGAACTGGCACAGTCTGCCAGCATATTCTCCTGCACTGTGAAAGCCTCTTTTCAGTTCCCTCACTTAAGACAGAGGAGCTTTTGTGGTCTCCTGGCCTGGGCTTTTGAGTTTGTAATACATTGTTCTGGCATGTTGATTGCTGATGTTGAGAGGAGCATTGAGAGCTCATAAGGGAACAGTGTTCTCCATTGGGCTTCAAGCACAACAGCTGCTTGCAACATTGTTCTTGGGTTTGCTTGCCAGTGAGGAAGTTTATTTTTCATAATATATGTGCAGTACACACAAAGAGGTATTTCTTTCCCTCAAGAAGAAGAAGAGAATGAGGGAGGACAGACAGGATGGACTATGAGTGCTTGGAAATGTTAAAGATTAAGCTGTTTTCAAGAAAATATTTAAGCACCTAACTTAATGAATACACATATCAAACATATCTTCCTTGTTTTCATAATAGAAAAAAATTTGCAGATCTGTATACAGTCAAGTTCAGTCAAGAATAAGCTATGTCTTGCATTATTATCACACAGTAATAGTATGTCCACTCTACTTGCAATGGCCAAATTAGACTGTAATTTAGGAGTTTCATTATGCTACTACCTAAGAGAAAGCATTAATGTTCTATTGGTTGTAAACAGAGCATCATTTTTCATCTTTATTTCATTGCAGAAGAAAGGTGTTAGGAATCCTTCGAACTATCAGGACATTACAGTCCTATATAGTATTCATATTACATAAAATACCATAATCTTATAGTATAACTACAGATTATGCACGGGACAGGAGTCAGCTTCTGGAATCATTGTTCTAAATACCCATTCTGACCATAGCACATAGTGCTATATAGAATTAGATATGCTGTAAATTACCAAGTTAAATGCAGCTAAATTCAATTGAATGGTTTGATTTCTTGCCAGTGCAAACTCACACAGCCTTCAAGTGCAGCAAGAAAATGCTGGTGATGGGAGGTGGTAGTCAGTAAGATTATGGTTCCCTCTCAGGATAACTGAGGAATCATACAGAAAATGTTTTGCTCACTAGACTATAGCAGGAGATGCTCTCAGACATCTTTAGACATCTTTAGAAATGTTCTACAGGAACACTTCTTGTTATGAATCTTGTAAACTTGTAGTCTTCATTTTTACTGAATGCAAAAGAATTAAAAAGAAAAAAATAAAATGGCCCAAAACCAGTTATTCTTTTCCATGGACTGAAATACTTCAGAGCTGACTTCTCTATAGGAAAGCTTAAAAAAAACCCTTCAAACTTTGCTTTAGGATACAACTGCTTCAGCAGCATCTCACTGAAATTCTGCCTTTATGGCTTAATTGAGCCAAACGCAAATATATAAACCAAAAAATTATTACCGAATAAAACCAGAGCTAGGTAATACTTTGCCGTGATGACTCTACAAATCCTTGCATTTTCTTTTTTAAAGACAATAATGTTGTCTTTAGATAAAGAAATAGTACACTTTTCCCTTCTTGTGGCTGGGAGTTCAGATGCTAAAATCAAAGCAACTTCTGAAAACAGGATCAGATCTTTAATCTACTAAATGTCCTTAATGCCTAGTTACATCCTCTTTTGACTGGCCTAAAGTTACTTTGACCTTCTCTGCCTGTTAGCCCATTACCGTATGCTGAAAATGAATATACTACAGTCACTTCAGTTAAGGCTTCCAAGGTGCAGGGAGGAGAAGGGCTGACCAGTGGGAACTGGGAGGCCCACAATGGCATAAAATTAACAGATGAGTATTTTGGTCTTTCTCCCTCTGCTTGTCATTTTCCTCTTGATATTAAATCATATTTGCATTTCGGGGGGGGAAATGTCCCTACAGAACAGAATATATAAGCTGTTTTTTTTCTTTAATAATAGCAGACAGTTATTCCAGGGGAGCAAGCAGAAGGTGAAACAGTCTGTATCAGGCTTCTTCTTAAACACATGCACACTTCCACCCTGTGAGTGTTCTCTCCTCAAAGGGTTGTTAAGGGTGTACTGAGAACCACAACACTGTACATTTTACCACCACATTTAATCAGCCAGCAGTGAAATTTGGGCCTCTGTGCACATGAAATGAAAGCATCAAGTGAAAGCATTGATTTTTATTGTTTGTTAGACTGCAGATCATTGCCTCAAAAATCAGCTGCGTGGAGGCAAGCAGGGGAGACTGGAACAATCTGAACAGTTTCCCACTGAAAGGCCCAGAGGCACACGCAGCAAAATGCTTTGATTACTTTAAAAAAGCCTCTTAATGGTGTTAGAAGAGCACAGCTCTCCTTGCTACTCTTCAACAGATATCACAGAGGTGACTCGGTGATTTCCCAGCATTTGGCAATACTAACATCAAGGCTGGATGCAATCAGGTGATTTTAGTATCACTTGCCCAACAGTTCACCATGCTTTGTGTTGTCTGATACCCTTGCTACAGAACAAGCAGCTACAGAAACAACTGTGTTTAAAACAGACCTCTGATTGGAAGATTACAGATTTCCCTCGAGGCTTAGATTTTCTCAGAGGTGTCTCAGAAAGGTCACAGGTTTCCTGTATTGGGCCTTGCAGCACATCAGAGTCCCCATGCAACCAGCTGAGTGGGCTGCACATATCTCTAATATCACCAAAGATTGCTGTCCTTCCCAACACTAACCAGCTACTCTCCTACTATACTTGGGTAAGAAGTGGCAGTGAATGTCCTACCACCAAGAACAGGCAAGAAGCCCACTCTAACAATCCCCTCCTCTCTTTCTGGATAGGCCCAGGCAACCTTCTGCTGCCAGACTCTGTCCCATCCTAACATCTGCAGATACACTTCAGCATCCAAATAATCCCATCTGTGAATTCCCAGAACTCAAAGTGATCTTTTTTAAGATTGTGTGAGGAAAGGTGATGAAAACTTGTCTGATATTCAAAGCAGCAAACAGGGATTCTAGTACCTGTATTTCCTGTTGTCTGTGTGAAGTGAATCACTGAATTTACTGTCCTATTCTCTACCTATTAAACGAGGATTTCCTCAATCCTTTCCCTGTTTATTTAAGCTACTCTGTCTCTGTGTTGTGTTTGTACAATGCCTGACCTAGTCAAGTCACTTCTCAACACTCATCTTGTAGGTGCTGCTCATAATCCAGACAGGGGCCTGGGTTATTGGTGTCAGGCTGCAGAGACTTGCTCAGAGCAGGATTAGATGAGGTGAGTGTGATGCCTCAGAGACCTGCTGAAGGATGGGTGCAGCTCCACCAGCCATGGCATTAGGGCAGCAGAGGAAGGGCAGAGGCCAGCTCAACTGAGAAGTAAAGCTTTTATGGTATAACACAATATAAGCTAAAATAGATCTCTCATCCTTGCCTGTTCAGCCTTGACACCCCATGAAAGCTGTAACTATGGGTGTATCTGCATCAGGTCCATAAAAATTCCTCTCCAGAATGGGAGCAACTGCTCTGGGGATTGTAAGTATGAAGCAAAGATAAGGCTGTGCTGTGCTTACAAAGAAATAGCAAAATCCTCAGGTTCTTCTTACTTTAACTTGGAAAAACAAAAGATTTGCTTTTAAAAGGAATGGCATCTTGTCTGATCTCCCATGTCCTGAAACTTTTCTGCTGCTGTTGTTAAAATATGAGGCCTCTCTGCAGTACAGCTCATTTTGTTTCTGGCAAGTGGTGTTTTGTGGTTGACTTAAGGACTGTGAGTGTTGATAATGTACTGGATCTTCCTTTCATTATTATTGAATTATGCTGGGTAACAGACATGGCTTCAATCCAGAGACTGAGCACGACGAGCCCTGTCCACAGTCAAGGGTATGAACTAAGAGAAACAAAAAGTGTTCACTAACTACAGATGGAAGGATGAAGATTACCCAATTTCTTGTTCATTTTGAAGCTTTGGTTTTGCATTTAAGTGTTGTCTCTGTTCTCCAACAAATGTCTGCTGGCTGCTGCTATTTCACACAATTTCATCACTCTGGCCCAGTGAAAGCTTGGAGTTAAGCCTCTGTGGTGACAACTGATGGCTCTTGCTTTATCTTAACTCTGACTTATCACAGGTCTGAAAAACACAGAAACACATATATGCTTTATGTGCCAGACTGCTGTGCCTTCAATCAATCCTCAGCAAGGACTGAAAGATGAATGATTTGCAGGGAGTGCAGAGATGCTAACTTGAAAATCCCTGTATCTACAGTTGTGCTGAGATGAAAGACTGTGCAGATATTGGTGTCCCTAAGCAGAAGGGCAGGGCTCTTTAAGTGACCCTCAGCAGGCAGAATCTCTCAGATTTAGTAACAGGCTTTCACACAATGACCTATGGTTTCAGAGGCCTTCCATCAGTAAACCAGGAAGAAGGGATATAACCATTTGTCTTCTTTAAAGCTTTCTCATGCTTCCTCTGAAGATTCAGTTTGGCATTGCATCTACTCATGTGCTGAATGTATAATATATTTATCATATACCATCTGAAATACAAAATGTTCAAAGCATGAAGACTTGCTTGAATAGATTCTTTCTGTTTATGATATGTCCATGCTTATTTTTCCTTACACAAGGAGGTATTATTTGTTTGATTTTTCTTTTCCAGCAGTAAAGAGGCCTTGAATAAAATAATTCAATTAGAAAAAAAAATGTATTATGTTCATAGTATCCCACTGCTGCCTCTGCTCCCTAGAAGTCCTTCTTGGACTCCTAATCTTCTATGATCAGTCCTGGCAGAGGTGAAGAGGAAGGCTTCAGAGAGATGAAAACTGCAGAGCTTACCCTTGCAGCCCTTCAACTATTGCCTCTTGCAGTGTTGCCTCCACTCACTCCATTCAGTTAAAATCTCAGCTAAAGAATCTGTTCCTCCACAAGTTTGTTTATTTGCCTTGCTTACTTTGTTTAAATCCTGCTAAGTAGTGTGGTGTGGCCATAAGAGCCAGAGAACAGGAAACCTACATTCTGATAAAATGCTGTGATGTCAACAAAAGGCTTAAAAAAGTATGCATTTAAAAATTAGTATTTTGGCAGGGTTTTATGTGAGTTTACAATTCTAGTGGCAGAAACTGTGCGAATTCTCTGAAAGGTTTCTCTTTTTCAATATTAAGGATTTGGAATGTATGATGTGGTTTGTTTGAATCATATTCCCTGGGAGAGGAAAGCAAAAACGATTTTGCAGGGACAGGTTTTATAAGGTTTTCAAAGTGAGTTTACTGTTGTTTCCCTCCAAGAATTGAAACCTAGGATGTGAAAGAAAGCTTTCTGCCTAACACCCCTGGGTTTAGCTTTCAAATCAATTTTTAAGTGACTTAGCTTTTAACATTTAGCAAGCAGTAGGCCTAATCTTGCATTCACTGAAGTAATTTTGAGATTTACTGTTAACTTAAAAAGAAGACACGGTGAGTTGATAAGATTTTAAAAATGTAGACTACAGCTGAGCAAGGAGATGAAATTACTCCTCCCCACCCACACAGTGTTTGTCTTCCCTGAAACCATTCTTTCATCATCCTCTCTTTGGTTTGTTTCTTCTTCCCTTTTCCATCTAATCATAAATACAAACCTGGGAGCTCCCTAGGATAAGGGTTGGTTTTCTTTTTGCTATAGCACACTGTAATAGGCTCAGATTTCACATTGAAGCTCTTGTAACTGAGAAGAATTATCTTTTTTTTATTTTTAATTTGGCTTAAGTTTTAGAAACTGCAACAAATATCCTGTACTTAAGTATAAGGTGCCCATCATTTCTCAATGGAAGAGACTGAAACTTTCATGCCACAGTTCAGGCTAGCTGGTGAAACTATCCATGGCCCTGGGGGGAAAGAGTTTCTTTGGAGGCACTGAAACTCTGTAGTTCTTATCACTGGCAGCCAAACAACTCTGTTTGGGCTTGAGAAAAATCCAGTCTAGAATGCTTAGTTCTCATTCATATTCTGCTGACTGAAGTTTACTTTTCATACTAGAAATCAAAGCAAAAGAGTATTTGCTCTTTCCATTCCCTCCTGGAAAGCTGATTTTTAACACCCTCTTGCTTCAAAACAAAATTTAATATACTGGTCAAAATCCAAACATGCACAGGGACTGGATGCAGTTGCCACACAGCTGGCAAAGCTGTAGGACCTGCCATATCACGGTTTGCATGTACTACACTTGGGAGTGCTGTTGTGTTGGAATAGGGGCAAACACAGGTAAGTCTCAGCTCAAAACTCTTAGTGCCTGGGAAACCCCCAAATGAAAGGCCACTCAGAACTATGACCTTCTTTGTAAGCAAAGAATTGGGTCATATATAATTCTGAGTGCAAATTTATGTTTTATTTTGCTGGGCCATTTTAAACATTCACTGTGCACTTCAGATGCCTGTTGACTAAAAAGGACAGGTTAAAGATCCAGCCAGTGACACAATTTTGAAAAATCACAAATGCCTCACAACTATAGAGCTAAAATGAAGTGCCTGGGAAAGACTTCTGGTAGGAAGCAAAGCAAGCACTGCAGAGAATGAGACCAGTGGACTGCACAGATGCTCAGTAAGCTTTACCAGTCTTCTGTGGTTTAAAAAGACCGAGTTAATTCATCTGCTAAAACATGTATTCGTTGTTTTTCTTCAGGAACATTGTTAATCACTCAATTACCTGATTGAAGATATTGCAACTAAATTTGAGCACAGTTATGTTACAAAAATTAATAATAACTTGTTTCTTTCATTAAAAAATAAAAATAACCCCCTCCCCTCTATCTAGGGAGTCAGCAGGTCTCTCTTTTCACTCATCTAAGAAAGATGGTTTCAGAAAGCCATAGAGTAGTTATATTCCATACTATTTGTTCTGTATGTGACCAGGAGTTAAAAGCAGCACTCACAAGCTCCTATTATTAGGAGCACAGATAAACTACCAAACAGTGGTTGGAGAACATCAAACTAATTGTTTGTGGTCTATTTCAGTGTCTCAGTGGTGACTTCTCTTAACTGTTGCCTCTGAGCACCAGGCCCAAGGAGCTGTGACATTATCACTGTGCTACCTACATTATTAAACACTAAAGCAGAGACTTTAGATTTTTCACAACTCTCCTGGGAGCTTAGACATATCTCCCATAAAATTTTATCTCCATACAGTGCAATCTCTGTGAAATTTGTTTCTATTGCTGCTGTGCCTTTTTAGGAGAGATGAGCAACTGAATTTCCTCTTCAAGGTGTGCACTTAACTTGATTTACACAAAGTTACTACAGATCAACAGCCTGCTCATTCTCACAGTGAACCCTGGATATTGGATGGGCATCACCTCTCAGTTGTTGCCAGAAATGGTGGGAACACATCCAAGACCCAGCTGTGCACACCACACAGGCACTGGCTCCCTGCTCCAGCCAGCCACAGGTACAGGACAGTCTCTGCAAATTAGTGGAGCATCAATGCTTTGTTTTTTGTGACTGTCTTTGAAATGCTCTCATGGCAGGTTTCAGTGCACCATATTTGTCATTTAAGCATTTCATTAACCATATGCTAACTCTGACTCTGTGAACTGAGTGCTGTGTGCTTCTTCCTGTCCTGGTACTTCCTCTTGGATATATGCAGCACCTGAAGAACAAAGCATAGCTTTTAAATAAGTAACTGTTGCAAGCAGATGGATTGTTAGGAAAGAACTGGCTTAAATGAATGTTTCATCCCATAAACACTTAGTCAGAATCTTCGGTCAGAACTTGTAACTTTTTTTTTCACTACAGTAAATCAACTGAGATACAAATTTATCAAAGAAAAGCCTTCTTTGTTCTGATGTCCAAGGTCTGTTTGTTTTTTCTATCTATTACAATTCCAGCAAATGTCAGCAGCTTTATACATGTTAAATAGTTATAAAATATTTATAAAGTTCTTTAGAAAAGAAAAATATTTAATAGCAGTTTTTCTTTCTTTCATTGTTACTCTGTGCTAGCAATATTTCAAACAGCAGTACTTATGCTACCAACATTCCCATTATTATACTGGAGCTGGGAAAATACCTTTACATATTAAATCTGTCTATACAGGGGCAAAATAAAATATGATGCTCTTATATTTGTAATTGTAGTACTTTTAATCTGCTTGCAAACTGCTCCCATCATATTAAAGCATTATATTTAAAAACTCTCCAACCCTTTTCAAAGGAAGCAATGTGAGAAGATTGCAGCTGATAGTGAAATCTCAGCTTGACAGAATTTTAAACTGTTTAGAAATATTCTGGCAAAAAAAAAAACCCACACACACCCCCAAAAAAACCCCAAAAAACCAAACAACAACAAAAAAAATTACAACAAAAAACCCCACCAAAAACAAAACAAAAAAAAAAAACAAAACAAAACCACAAAAACAAAAACAAAACCCCAAACAAAAAAAAAAAAAAAAAAAAAACCCATCCCAAACCAGCCCTAAAGTGCCCATAGCTTTTCTGGGGGAAAAATACTGGGGAATAAAAAAATACTGGAAGCCATTCTCTTAACTGGCAAGATTTTCAATGTAGCATTGAGTTAGCCCTATATTTTAAGCAAAAGAGTGTGATGACTCAAGTCACTAGTTCCAGAGAGGAAAAAATCCTATAAAAGCAAAAGTGCCTTCACAAACCTGAGGGAGGAGGTGGGGAACCTGTTGCTGAGTAAATGTAAGTCTTGGATCAGTATACAACCATTGAAGAAAACATGCAAGCCAAGGCTTGCTCATGTGTTGTATCACATACTGAACACTGGAATTGCTCATGATGAAGTCTTGCCTCATGTAATGAAGGATTAAAGCAGGAGGTATTCTGTCCATTTATTAAATAAACATATTTGCTGTGTGTGTTTTTAGCACCAGCTTCTTAGTGAAGTAGGGGTGGAAACCAGGGGTTCCTGTAAAAAAAAAAAAAAAGCTTTTTTATATTCCTTAAATTGCCCCATAACAAGTCCTGTGTCCAGGTTTGTATTTTTGACTATAAACTTTGTATCGTATGAAGAGGGGATCTATGTAGAACCCTTATTAATTACACTCTGCTATTAAATGAACACTCAGTGTGGCTGAGAGTTTTGTCATACAAGTCCTTAACACAAAGATGCTGTTGGGGACAACCCTTCTGCTGTCCCACCCTATCACAGAAGGTGCATTTCTTGTACAACCACATGTACACAAAGTGCTCAGGCTGTTCCCCGTGTTCCACAAACATGGAGTCACTACCATTACAGCCATCCCATCAGAGGATGAAACAAGCAAAATTCACAGACCTCAGAAGGCGGAGGTTAAAACTTCAGTTACCCTGAGCCAACACTTGCTCAGTGTGACTAAGAACCTTTATGAGCTAGTACAGCTTTCATTCAGCTAACACACCTGAAAAGAATTGAAGATGCAAAAAACTCTGACTTTCAGTATCAGAAGAGGCTTTTTGTTTTTTAGCCTGCTGTATGGCATTTTGTTTATTTTTGAAAATGAAAGTAGCAAAATATAGATGTTAGACTTCATGTAAAGGTAAGTAGGAAATGACAGTAAGTTTAATTAACTGGTCTATACACAGCAACTCCATCTCCTACTGCTCAAAGATTATTTATTGTGAGGAAATAAATTAGATTTTCTACCACCAACTACTTTTTAATAATCAAAGCAAAGTAGTTCCTGCAGCATGTAGGTTACCATAAAAGAGTTCAGCAGATGTAGCAAAGATGATAAAAGGCTTCTTTGTGCAAAACATTTTGTACATCAATTTAAGAGATAGTCTTAAGAGCAAAAACTCATGTGTTGCAATTTGTCAGCTATTTCATTCTTACTGCTCATCTTCAAGGGGGTTCTCAACATTCATGGTGAAACTGCTGGAATATTTTATGTACCATGCAACTACTCAAAGCAGTACTTTCAGAACTGTGTAACAATTCAAAGCAGTACTTTTTTAGCTCTGAGATCTAGAGTATAGTCGAAGAGAAGTAACTTCAATTTTTGAATGTACAGCTGACCTACAGTTGGTTACTGTATAATAGACATTATTGCTATTACACAAACATTAATACATATTACTCCAGCCTAGGTCTGCCATGTCATTGTACTGAAATGCAACTGATTTTCTCTTTCATACACATTGAGAAATCAGTTGCATTTCCACACGGAGCAGCAATAACTGGTGGTGTGAGGCTGCTCACACATCTCCCTCATGAAGATGGGGGTTGGGATCCCACTGCTGCAGACCAGCTACCTGTAGCTGACAGTGCAGAGTCCTTGCAATAATTCCATTCTTCCTGTGACTTCATTCCTTTGTGTCTGACAACTAATTCAGCTCTGTGATGCAGCTGGTTCCTTCCTATCCCTCCTTCAGCATTTGCTCATATTTGCTTCTGTCTTTTACTGTTCTTTAGTTCTGGCCATATCCCTCTGCATCTGCAGTATGCATGGCATCAGGATCATTTGTCTGATGTTTCATTTTTCATTTGATTTTAGTCAAATTTGCTACACACAATATGTGGTGCTATTAAAAAATAACTCTAAGATGATTAGCTATTGGAATAGGATAATAAATGCCATTAGCCTGTTCTTCAGAATGAAGATATTTAATGAAAACAAAAGGAATATGGTGCATATCTGGCCATGGAAATTCAAGTCCACCATCTTTGCTTTGGAAGGAATTTCTCATCTGCTGCATCACTAGATGTGGCTGCATAACAACAGTCATACCTACTTGAGTGGAATTTAACTTTAAAATGACCAGCACTAATGAAATCTCTGATTTAATGTCCTGCTACAGTAAACCTCTCATGAACTGCTAGATTTAATTTCCATGAATTGCTATTTCCATATGAAAGATGATTTCTTGTGAAGAATACATACAACCTTGCAAGTAGATGTTTGATGATCCTTTGCATTTTTATTATCTGGGCACTGTGAGACAGCTCCTGCAGTGAAGGAGGTGATATGTATTAAAAGGTAACCTAAGTCTCTGCTGGGTAATAATATTAAAATTCCCAATAATCTTATCTTTCCACTGTAAGCCAATTCTTTCTTGGCAACACTTCAACCAATTTCATGGTCCATATCCCTAATAAAGACTATCTAAGTTTCTCAGAAGCAGTTAATAATTGCAGCATTGGAAGCCTGGCCCCTCAAACCTGCCCTGGACCAAAATTATCCCCAGGCCATTAAGGAATTAAAAGAAAAAAGCCAACAAAACAAAAAACCAAAAACCAAACTACTTTATCATAGTGAAGAAGCTGCATGTTATACAGGTACTGCTTCTTTTTCTGGAAACACAATGATTTGTCCCCAGCCCTGCCCTCTTCTATGTGGAAAATATTTATAGCATATATGTAAGAAACCCATGTAGAAAGTAATATATTACTATTTACACTGGTGCACTGTGTAAACTGGGAAAGGGGAGAAGGTTTTTAGCCCACAGAAGCTGAAGCTGCAGTGGTTTTCATGAGCTAAGGAACGCTGAGCCAGAAAGAACTCAGATCTGTAGAGATTAGATAGGAAATGAGAAAAGTATCAGTATGTGAAATTACCCCAACACAGAAATTAGGCACCTTCTTATTTTGCATTAAAAATTCTGCATGTGGCTCGAGCCTTTCACCATTGTTTCCTCTTACAGGTATCTTGCAGTTATTTCCAGCTGTCATCTAGGAACAGCCCACTCCCCCATTTAGCTACTCAACTGGAAAGTGTGAAGGGTGTTCTTTCTGTAGAGCTCCTTCATTCAAGACTTCTACAGGATAATCAGAGCCTTGCTTTACCCTTACCTTCAATTATCAGAGGTTGAACGTGTCAACTCTTCTACACTCCCACTAATTTAGATACCATTACTCCACAACACCTGCCCAGTCTGCTTGTTTGACTTCTAAAGCAGCATGAAGTGTATGGGAGGAGCTGATCCACTTGGATTGTTATTTAATAGCTGTTTTGCAGAAGTGCCTACAGGCATTAATTAAGATCAAGGTGCAAAGAAGACTTACAGTGAAAAATAGTCTCAGCCCCACAGAGATCATAATTCACTTCATAGCAAGTTACAACAGGTAAATGTGATAAATTAACTGTAGGGAGTGTCCAGGCATTTTCTGGAGAGCACAGATTATTTCCATGTATATATTTACAAATACAGGAATGCTCACTCATGTTGTTGAAGATATTAATTTCTGTCTAATCTTAAAATTATCTCCCTGATGTCATAAAACTCTTTTTACAACATTTAAGAAATTCCTTCTCCACCTACTGTGTTGGATATGCTATACCTTAGAAAAAAACATCAGTTCTTTATCCCTCCCTTTCCAATAAAATACTATGTATTGACTGCTTTTCAGCAGACCAAGAGATAAAAACAAGCCTTATGCATCTTATGTTTAAAATCAAAATACCTTCCATGAGGGGAGGAGCTAACCAAGATCCATTCTCATGGAATTCATTGTAAAATGTATTATTAGGAAGCTGTGTTAAAGTTTGAATGCATCTTGATAACAATCAGACAGGAAGGTTTAGGAGATCATAATATCTAATTTTTCCATTAAAAATAGGGGATGGTTAATTTTGTAGGTGGAGATAAAGGTCAATATGATTTATTTCAGCTTGTCAAACTTTATGAATAAATCTATTATCTGCAGTGATATTCCTTAACAAGGTATTTCTAGCTGGTTTCTTCCCAATTTTGAATTACTGAAAACCATTCATTAAATAATTAATTTTCCTCTCACTATAGATGTTTTCCTATTACATTGTATGCTATGCAGCTCTTTATGTTATGCAAAAGTACTGTAAAATACTGCCACATCAAAAACCTTACCAGCTGGCCTTAGGGGTAGTAACTTACCCCTCCTTTCCATAGACGTAAAATCACCTTCCTATACAAACAGGCCACTTCCTCCAAAAAGAATCAGCTGCAAGATCAGGATGCAAATAAAGAACAAAGATAAAAGCAGCGAAATATTAATCTCAGATGTAAGCCAATTAGAATTTTGCTATTTTTAGTAGGACTAGAATAGGTATCTTAACACTTTAATAACGTGAAGCATAGCCTACAGCATACAATGTAATATTTATTTTTATTATTATATGTTCCTTTACTATTCAATTACTTCTCTTTTGCATAAAATTATCTGTGATTTAAAATATGGACTACAATGCTTTCAAAGGGAAAAAAAAAATATGATTGTCTGAATATTCTTGTAAATTAACCCCTTTCAGCAGCCACATCAAGAAATCTTAAAGTCCTCTAGACAAAAAGGCAAGATTAGTACTGAAAATGACGGTTCTCTTTTACTGAAGCTCAGCTGGTCAAAGATTTGGGTGGTTGCCCAGAGAAGGTGGATGCCCCATCCCTGGAAGTGTTCAAGGCCAGGTTGGATGGAGCTCTGAGCCACCTGGTCTAATGAAATGTGTCCCTGCCCACAGCAGTGGGGTATCGCAAATAAAGGCGACTCCGATGAAGGGGAGAAAATGATGCATCTGACTCCACTGATATCAGAAGGCTAATTCATTACTTTATTATAATGTATTGTTCTATACATCTAAAACTGAACCTGCCAAGCACCCAACCCTGCGCACAACTGCACACAACTGCACTGAATCCCGTGACTGTCACCCGACAGTCCACACACACACTCTTGGCCTTGATAGGCCAAGGAAACAAAGCATCCTCACTTTGGATAAACAATCTCCATATTGCATTCTACTTTGGCACAACACAGGCACAGCAAGTGATAAGAATTGTGTTTTCCCTTCCTCTGAGGTTCAGAGAATGTGAATCTCAGAAATCCTTGGGAAGAATTGTGCCTTACTTTTCTCTGTGAAATGTGGCAACACCGGGGCTGTAACTAGATCTTTAAAGCTCCTTCCAGCCCAAACCACTCTATGAGTCTGTGATTGTGATCCTACAGAAAAACATACACTGGGACTGGAAGAGTAGCACAATAGCTTTAGCTAACCGTTTAACATATGCTTTTATCGTAAAGATTGATTTGTTCATTTTTTATCTAAGGACTATAGATGAAGACTTTTACAGCATGCTCTGCTCTGATCCTCCTGTGTGCTGTTTCACACTGGTCCGGGGCACACCCGACGCAGGCACAGTGACCACCTCAATTGCCACAGCCGGGCAAACTGCACTGGCAAAGGGGCAAAGTGAACCTTAGAGCATGGAGCAGAAGGAACAGAGGGAACATGGGAGGGAACAGAACCATGTTCGGCAGCAAGAACACTCCTCCTGCAGGCCTCCTCTAACACCTGTACGCTCTGGAAACAGTGATGTAGTAGTCAATGTGTTATCAGACACTCATAATTAGTTCTGGGAAACGTTTCACTGCTCAAATCTGCCTGAGATATGAAAATGCAGGATTACTTAACATGTCTCTGTGCTGTGGCAAACCTTTCTTGCAACCTTTCTTAGCCAGGTACCACTGCGTGTTCACTCAGACCCGAGTACTGCTGCCATCCCGGTGCGCCACGCGTCCATCAGAACAGTGTCACCCGCTACGTTATTCCCGGCCCCTCCCGGCCAGTCTCTCCGGTTTCGCGGGGACAGGTCAAAGGCACATACAGCACGTACGATGGGAGCACAGAGCCAGCCTGGTACTTTTATTTCAGGAGCAGCTCCGAGCCCGCCCGTGCCGAGGGCGCTCTCGGGCCCCTCAGCGCTTCCGCCCCACCGGGCCGCGCGCCGCCGGCAGCAGCGCAGGTGCGCGGGGAGGCACCGCCCGGGGCCCGCAGGGGGCGCGCTAGAGTGACAGCACCGACACCCAATGGGTGTGGAGAGGGGGCGGGGCACAGCAGAGCCGGCCCCAGGGCGGCCGGGGCCGCCGTGGAGTGACGGCAGCCGCGCCCAATGAGCGCGCGCTCTCCCGAGAAGGGGCGGGCCGCTGGGCCGCCGGAGGGGCGCTGCCGCCCGCCGCGGGGCGGGGGGGCCGCCGAAGGCGGAGGGTGCGGCCGCGCCGGCCTGTCCCGAACGGGCCGCGTGAGGCAGCGGCTCCGCCTCCCGGGGGGGAGGAGGAGGAGCGGGGGCTGTTCAAGGCAGGGCGTGGGCGGGGAGCGGCCCCTTGCTGCGGCCCGAAGCGCTCGGCTGCGGACGGTACGATCCTCGGGTTCTCCATGAGCCGCCGGCGCCGCCGGCCAATGGGCGAGGCGGAGCGCGGCTCGCTCCCCGCCCCCCGCGCGCGGCCAGGCCAATGGGAGGGCGCGGGGAGGGGCGCGCGGGGCTAGGCGCGCGCTGGGAGGCGCCCCGCCACCAGATGCAGGGGAGAGTCGCGCGGGCGGTGGCGGCGGCAGCGGCGGGAGCGGCAGGAGCGGAGCGGGAGCAGCAGCAGCGACTGCGGGAGCCGAGCTGGAGCCGGGCTGGAGCCGCAGCAGTAGCGGCAGCAGCAGCAGCAGCGACTGCGGGAGAAGCAGCGGGAGCCGCAGCAGTAGCGGGAGCGTCTGCGGGAGCCGCAGCAGAAGCGGCCGCGGGAGCAGCGGCGGCGCGTGGCCATGGGGTGGCGGGCAGCGCGCCCCTCCCCGCGCTGAGGGAGCCGCGGTAGGCTTGGGGCGAGGCGAGGGGCGGCGGGGGCGCAGGTGCCGGGCGAGCCGCAGTGCCGGGAGCGGCCGCAGCCGCCGGGCGGGGCGGGGGACGTGTGGCGTTCCGCGTCGCGCTGCCCGCGGCCGCCCCCGCAGTCGGGGCGGCGGCGCCGTGGCCGGCGCGTTGCGGCCGCGCAGCCCCGGCGCCGGCGGAGCGGGCTCTGAGGCCGCTTGTGTCGTTGGCAGGATCGGAGCGCAGCCGCGGGAGCCGCCTCTGCTCGTGGCAGCCTGCTGTCACCTTCCCTTCTGGCAATGGGGAATGGACTCTCGGACCAGACGCCGATCCTCTCCAGCCTGCCTTCCTTCCAGAGCTTTCACATCGTCATCCTGGGGCTGGACTGCGCTGGGAAGACGACGGTGCTCTACAGGCTGCAGTTCAATGAGTTCGTCAACACTGTCCCCACTAAAGGATTTAATACGGAGAAAATCAAAGTGACGCTGGGCAACTCGAAGACGGTCACTTTCCACTTCTGGGATGTGGGCGGCCAGGAGAAGCTGAGGCCGCTGTGGAAGTCGTACACAAGGTGCACCGATGGCATCGTGTTTGTGGTGGACTCCGTCGACGTTGAGAGGATGGAGGAGGCCAAAACAGAACTACATAAGATTACTAGGATATCTGAGAATCAAGGAGTGCCTGTCCTTATCATTGCTAACAAGCAGGACCTGAGGAACTCTCTCTCCCTTTCTGAAATAGAGAAAATGTTAGCAATGAGCGAGCTGAGTTCTTCAACGCCCTGGCACTTGCAGCCTACCTGTGCAATCATTGGAGACGGACTTAAAGAGGGACTGGAGAAACTACATGATATGATAATTAAGAGAAGGAAAATGTTGAGGCAGCAGAAAAAGAAGAGATGAGTTCTTTTTTGACCTTTCTATTTTAGAGTAGTTACATGGTCAAAATTTGACGTGAAACAGCTTCCAAAGCCAGGCCTGCCTGTTTGGATGCCGTTAAGCTTAGTTACGCTGAACAATCAGTTGCACAACCTTGCTCTGTGCAGGAAGGCTGTGCAGTTGTGGATTTTTATTTTTTTTTAACTAGTCTCTTCTGAGTTTTTTGGCTCTGTATTATTTCAGAAGCCCTAATAGATGATGTAATGCTATCAGGAAATGGATGGGTGGGTATATGTGACATGGATGTCTAAATAGCCAAATAAAACGAGGGTTTTCTGCTTAGTGTTGTAGTCATATGTTTGAGGGTGCCCTCTGCAAGCAATTTGCGTTGAAGGTGTTCTGTGTTTTTAAACTTCTAATGCTCGTAAGTGGAGTGCTTAGGTGAACATTATACAGCTTTAAAAACATGTATGAAGCTAGTAACCCATAATTTCGTTGAGGCTGGTTTTTTACCTTGTTTGAGGATTTTTATGAAAGCTTGGCTACATGTGTAGGTTTTTTTAATTTGGCACTTTTTGAAATTGAATCACGTTCAGTTCAAACACTTGAAATTTTAAGTGCTGTGGATTCTTCAACTGGTAAAAGAGAGACTTTGACAAGTAAAAACTGTAAACAACACGATGGAGCATGAAAAAGTGGTTTCTCAACATATAGCATGTTTTTTGGTATATAAGGCTTTTATTTTTTAGAAGTAGCCATTCATCATTATACAGTGCTAATCAGGTTTAAACTGTTACTCAAAATTAGTAATTTATTTCTGAATGGTGAGTTTTATGTCCTCCTAGCATCAAAAGTCAATGAATTGCAGTAAAGGAGCTATAAAGAACAACTATGGCTGCTGTGGTTCTAACAGCACATTAGCATTCTTTGCCCTATTGGTGACTTTCCTGGCAATATGACATACTTATAATGAGGTAAAGATGGAGTTAAAATTAGCAGAGCACATCTTGTATCTCCCCAAAATATCCCATTTTATTAAAGCAGTATTGCTATGTCACTTTCAAAGTATGCTTTTTTGTTGTGACTCTTACAGTATTTTGTGGTTAGGAATGTAATAATGCTTTATACACTCAAACATTAGACACTACCGGGGGCGGGGGGGGGGGAGGGAAAGGGGGAAGAAGATTTTCAAGATGGGCCTGTGTTTTGCTTTAATTATGCTTTAAGCTGTTCTTGTTTACAGAGTGTGCAAACAGTGTTAACTGGGCAGGATAGTGCTTGACAGAAAAGGGAGGGTAGTTTTTCTTACTGGTACAGAGCTTCAAGTGACTCTTTAGATACTTGGTTAGCAATTAAAAGGGCTAAAGCAGAGCCTGGATTTTTAAGACTAACTTTAGTGGTGCTGTAGAAATACATCAGAATGTTAGATTATCTTTAAACTTTTGTTGGTAATACCAGACTAAAAAAAAAGTAGAAACTAGCAAAATCAATTTCCTCCTCTCAACCAGCAAAGTAATACATTTTTCTTACCTGCTGCCATGTATCAGGAGGATGACAGCTACAAACCGAATGTCAATCAATGTAATTTAGCTATGTAAAAAAAAAAATCAAGCTTTTTAACCAGCAGCTGTTCGACCAGGAGATAACCAAAAATGCACTTTAGTGTCTTCGATAACTGAAAGTGACAGCTGTTTGTTTTTTTTATGACATCTTGGTCCTTTTTGAATAAATTGAAGTAGCTTCCAGTGGAGCTTTTGTATGTTGGTTATATATGTACCTGCACTGGTGACATTGTAAGTCACTTACTCAAGTAATGTCTATATTTATAGAAATGTGGATGACTTCTTAAACCTCAATAAACAATTGAAAACAAGCCTGCAGAGAGAAGGTGTCTGACTTCTTGTGCTGCAGTGGTACTTTCTTACCAACCTCTGTGCACATGGTTCTGCTGTTACTCAAATCAGTATTTCTGTTTAATAACCAAAGTCTTAAAAGGTGGTGAGGCTTATAAATGGCACAGTGTTAGAAATTGGAGGTATCTCATTGAAAACTTTGGATCAATGATATGTCTTTATATTCATGGAAGAAATACCTGCTGCCATGACTCTTTTCCAAAGTGATGGCTCTTGTACAATTTGAAACATCTTGTATATAGCTGAGCCTATTTTGTGTTATGTGCAACACTTAATAGGCAATGTTGGGCATATATCACATGTACTCTCAGGTACTTGATTTAATGTCTTTAGCCTTGTGTATCTGAAGCTGTCTGAGGGATTCATCTGCAGTTAAGCCTTGGGTGAATTTTCTTGTGGGAAGTTACAGCAATGAGTAGAATGTGTTGATATGGCAAGCTTCTAACTATTTTCAGGACCCAGGCATAGACAAGAAAAACTTTGTTTAGCTTGCAAATGAAAGTGGCTAAGTTTGGACCAGAATACCCCAATGCCAGAATACTCTCTCTCAAAACCCTGATATTTTCATTTTTGTTTATGTAACTGATGGCACATCAAAATGTAGGTTACTCTTAGTCCTGAGGAAAAAGCTGTATTAGTGATGCTGAGTCCTATTAATTTGGTGTATAACTGGTATAATCTGGCTAATACTTTCCTTCCTATTGGATGCACTGTACTCCTGGGCTAAGGAGGGTGAGATGGCAGGCTGGCTCTTTGTGCCAGGTAAACAAACTGATACCAAATACTAATTGCTCCATTTTCAGTACTCATTAGGCTTCTGTTGGGAATAGTTGAAAAAGCATACTGCTTGGAAAAAAAACAACTGTGTTTTGTTTTGCATATTAAACATGCTAGTGTTTTATCTGGTGGCAGTCTCCTTCAACTCTTTGCATAAAACAGCAGTGAATGATTTTAATTACAAAGACTTGACAGATCTGTACTCTAGCACTCTGGAGGGAAAAGTGAGAGAAGGTGGAGAGTACTGTTTCTAAAATGTCATGGTTCTTACTGTGTTAATACTGACTTGGAAGTAGAAGACTCTAGGGGATGATTTTTAAATTCAAGCTGTGTCTTTAGCTGTACTAGAACTGTTTTGCTGGAATTTTACAGTGACAGTCCTGAGAGTACAGTATACAAATGAACTAGCTTTACCTCTGAAACTGTTTTGTGACAAACAATGACAGTCGTCCAACTATGAACAAAACAATGATTGCAGGAGAGCATTCAGCATCTGAACCGATTGAGTTCCTGCTGGCATGGTCCTGCCAGGTGTGGATCATGTTTTTCCATATGATGAGTTCTCAGTTCTGGCCTAAACACTGGTATGTAAGAAAATCTTCAGAGTAGCTGAATAAGCAGGTGTCATTTTGTTACAATGCTGGAGTTACAAATCTTAAAATGAAAATACTTTTTGCTCAAAGGGCTACAGATTAACGCTGTGTTCTGCAAGATTTCAGGTGACTATCTTAACCTGCTTCTCTAAGGAGGTAAGGAATTGCATCTGAATTGGTGCTATTGAACAAGCTTTAAGGTCTTGTCACCTTATCTTCTGTTTTATCTCATGAAAGTTTGCATAGCATTGTCTCAGCTATTTACACACAATCACAGTTAACGAGCCTTCAGGTCTCTGATTTCTAACTGCATAGTTGTGTGTTACCATCAGACTGTTTCAACTAGGAAAAATACCGTGGGATGATGAGGTTCCAGCTGTCGGATCACTTTAAGTTGCTCTGTACGGAATGTGCATTTATATTTTGAAAAAAAACAAAAAGTGAAACATTTTGCTCTTCAAATTTTCATGTTTTAGTGAGACACAATTGATCCTTTGTGTGGAAAGCAATACCCACAGCCAGCCCATGCTTCCCAGCCTGACCTGTGTGCTTCCGTAGCCTTTGACAGAGCACTCTGGGCCTGCAGGAGTTCATTACCCAGGACTTTGTGGTCACAGACCAGCAAGGAGCTGGAAGCAGTCAGGTGGGGGGCTCGCTAAGCCCTTCTGGACCTCAGCAGGTCTGAGTGAAGCAGTTATGTCTCCTTGGGGGGATGTTATCTGTATCTTGGATCATTTGTTTACTAATAGCACAGTGTTAATTAGTGTCTGGCTGAAACTTGTTGAGAGGTGAGTGTCATTCTTGACATGGAGGGAGGATTTAGATACTACAAACTGATGCTACAAAGGGCTTGGTAAGGCAGAGTGTGTAAAACACAGTCGACTGCATCCCCCATATATAGGGCACTAGTCCTAACATGCAGTCTTGAGTCAGCTGTCAGATTGCAGTGCATGAAGGCTGGCAAATGTGCGCTCATAATGCTGCCTAACTTCTGAGGGAGAAATCTAGGCATGAATCAGTGCTTTTAGGATCAGTGTTTTCACTTTACTGCTGGATGACTCATCTTTTGAGAGGGTCACAGTTTTACAGCCTGCTCTGATAGATTTGTGTCCCCAAGCCAAAACAACCCTTGTTGCTGCTGGGAGGGATGTGTAGGGTGCTGTTTGTTTAGTCTGGGGGTTGAGGAAAGCTCTTTTTTTTTTTTAAATCCTGACTGACATAGGTATATGTGAAGGCCTGCCCCTCATGCTGCTCTGCAGGCTGTGATTATTTTTAGGAGCAGTACGAGACTGCAGAGCTGTGTGAATAAACTGAAGGGAAATACACAGCCTGGCTTCACAGCAGGCTGGTGCTGGGGGCTGTCATGTGGGCTCCCACAGCCATCCTGCCTGTCTAAGAACAAAATAAAGGCCAAAACATAGCTGGTGCCTTGCCCTTCTTTAAACCATTAGTCAGTCTTCTTAAACCATCTGTAAAAAAGAAAAATTGCAGTTTTATAGACCTATCTGACCAAAGACCCACACAGCACACTGAAGGACTTCAGTTTCCTGCCTGCCAGCATCCTGTTCTGTTGGTGCTGGCTGGGAATGAGCCCAGAGCCTCTGGGTGAGTGGGTGATGCTGCCTGCCTGCTTCCCATGGGACTGAGTAGTCACACACTGATTTTACTCAAAGGCAAACCTAAAATCTAAGGCAAAAAAGTGGGCAAGGAGGCTAGACAGTATTTCCAGGCTAAATACCTGCTTGCAAAAAGCCCAGGAAAGTAAGAGAGAATAATCCCTGAGCTTTGAAGATTATGGTTTCTTAGTTCCGGCTATATTTACACAGCTGCTCCACTAGAATTAAGAGCTAAAGATGACAGAATAGTTAGAAAGGAGAAGGTCAAGTACAGTTGTTGGCTGTGGGGTGTGTGGAGGGAGAGAGGATTTGAAACTGTTGTGTTTTCCTAGCTTTTCAAGACACATTGAGCCCTAGGGAAATAGATATGATTTTTAGATTGCTTAATTGGTTCAAAGTCTTTATTATTTTATACACTGTAGCTTTCCTATTGCTGAAATGAAACAATACCTCATTTAAGAAAGTCACCTAATCACTGCATTAATCTCAGTTGACAAAAGAGAAAGTTTGCAGGGCTATTGCCTTGTTAAATGTGCTGAGGGCTCCTGGGTGGCTCACAAGCTGCCATATTTCAAGGTTCTTTCTAAAAATGCCAGAATGGTAGAATTTAGGTCATACAAAGTAGAGGTGTGAGGCCTGATACCTCAGACCCTACACGTAGTCCAGAGGTACCACCAACCCTGTAATCACTTATCTTCTGTTACCAGTTTATCAATGATAATTTAGGATGATTTCCTTTGGAGCATAACATTGTCATCCCTTTCCTGTTTCAGTGTCCTTTGCCTTGAAAGCTTTAATAGGTGGTTTTGATATTAGAACATCAATGAATTGGGTGTCAAAAGGATGAGTTTGTGAATGGAGAGGATCAAGAAAGTGTTCACCTGTGCTTTAGTGACTTGGTTGGATAAAACCAGTCTTTTTGTAAAGCAGGCTTAACGGGATGAAGATGACCTTTAAGAGGGAAATTTTCTAAAAATATCCTCTTGTTTCTAGCATTAGCTGAACTATGTTGATCTTAGAACTATTGTATGCTGTAGAAGCATGGGCTGCTGTTGTTCTCTTGACACCAGTTGCATGATGACCTCTAAGATGCCTTCAACAGTTTGCAGATGAAGGTGTAAAGTCTCCACAGTATTTCTGAATATCTATAAACATATCTACGGTGTATGTTTTCAGCTGTTTTGAGGTGTTTCTGTGGGTCAATTTAATTTCTAATAGAACCTTGATTCTTTGGGAAACATATCCATATCTCTGCAAACACAGTTTATGGCTATTTGGTTCCTGTTATAAGGAATACAGTAAAATGGCAATCTATGGATTATTAGTAGCACTGTTTCCCTTGAACTTCATCCAATGAATTTCTATTTAAATCAGATATATATATATTCCATTGTTCTTGATTATGCTGTATAGGAGCTGAATTTTGCTAACCTTAGAAGTACTAGCCTCCCTGATTTTAATTAGCTTAGAAAATTGACTTGTACATTTAAAGTCACTGTAATTTAGCTGTAATCAGTCATGTTACACAGGAGACAAATGGGATTCATGGACTGTGCCCACACTGATGCTTTCTGACAGCTCTCCTATTGCCACATCAATACACATCTCTCACCGCTTGCTATGGTAGCGCTGGTACCAGCAAACTGTGTTTCTACATGGTTCAACAATTGTGTTTCTGCCACTCTGTCATAGAACTGGCTTATGTACAGAGTTTGCTTATGTTCCTGCTATTGCTGTAATCATGAGAGGAGGCAGAAAAAATTCTGTACAAAGACTCAGGTGTACATTGCAACTTTAAAACAAATATATCAAAGAATGTAATTTAAAGTCCTGGACTTAATGCAGAAAACTGGAAGTTTAAGACTGAGGATTAGCACATCCAGCCCAGCCACTATCCGTTGGTAATTTTATTTCTGAAGTTTCTTTATCCATGTGTAAAACAAGATTCTCCTAGTAGCTCTTACATTTAAATTAATGCTTAAAACTTCTGTGCAATATTAGGATATTTAGAAATACAGTGAAATGGAAAGTAATAAACTGTGACACTAATTCAAATTTTTCAATTGACTTGCAACGTATTTGTGTTCAGTAGTTATGCATCAGGAAATCATACTGTTTCAAAATAATGCATTTTAGAGTTTAAAAATACAAGTTCAACATACTGTATTATCTCTGACTGCATGCACTTCAGCTTCACAGAAAACAAAAATATTACCATAGTTGAAAATAATAATGTACTTCATATACATCAATGAATAAATATTCATAAACAGTATGAATATACTATCAGTGTCAGTATATGAGTTCAGTTTATGATCAGTTTATGATTACCTGATTTTTGTTTGAGTTTAACCATAGCTATTAAGCAAAAATGGTCAAAATTATTTGGTTTTATGTCTAAATTAAATTGGGATGAACATATGGTCTTCCAAATCAGGCATATGAGTTAACAGTGATTTGCAAGGATCTTGAGTTAAAATAACATATTGTCTTAAAATAAGCTTTTATTTGGAATAATTACCAAAATGAGTGGCAATGCCTTTGAAAAAGTAGCTTTATTTTATATAGTGCACTGAGAGAAGTATGATAGTGTGATTTCAGACCTCAGGGTTCAGAGGGTCTCCTGTTCTCTCAGCCTTTCTTGGCTGTAATGAATCAGTCTGCACAGGATGTGGCTGCTAACAGATGATAATGCAAAGTGAAGGGCTGGGCCATGAAAAGCCCCAGGGTGGCTCAGCGTGGTGCTGAGTTCTCACGAAGAGCTGATTGCTTTCCAAAAATAAGAACAGGAACTAGGGCAGATAATCCATGTAAAATGCACTTTCCACCCTTACCCCTTCACAACAATTTATTATTTCCAGTATTACAGAGCTTTACATGTTGATTACATACATAATCCATCCAGTCACCCACATCTACCTACACACACTTGTGCTGTATTCTTGCAAACCCTGTTTGTGAGAATTTCTCTGGGATCCTGTTTTGTGGGTGCAACTTGAGAATGTATAAATAGATTCGTGTTTTCCCATCTTTTAAACCCAAATGTGACTGCAAACTTGACAGCAGAAATGTGATTCTTGGAAATTATTTCCTCTATTTTAAATCCTTCATTTTATTAGGCTAAGGTAATCTGGGCTCTTCACATTGCATGGGAACCGTGCTCTTGGTGGTGGCATTACCACTGCTCAGAGTGCAGGTTTGTATCAGCACTTTTTTTATAAATACAAATCCTTATTTCAAAAGCTTAATAACATAATAAGCCTTGAAATTTCATACGTGTCTGAAACTTGGCACAGAGTACTCATTTTGCCTTTTACCACATTAAATAAAAAAATGTATATATATTAGAGGGGAATGTAAATAAACAAAAAAGAAGTTTGTGTCTTGCTACTTCTTCTACCTCAAAGTTAGTTTTGTTTATGAAATGAAATGGTTTGAACTTGCAGCTACAAATGGAAACCTTTGAAACTTTTTTTCTTAAGTCACAATAGTTAGCATTTGCAAATCAGGCCTACACACATCATACAAACTTGCAGAGCTCACTCACAGTGTGTGAAATTATCTCATCAGTGTCAGTAGAGCTATTTCTGTGCAGTAACAGTTGTAAAACTGAACATGTACAGAGAACAGAAAGATGAACATGCTTTTCCATTGTTTTTTAATTATTAATTTCAAGTTCTCTCCTTTACAAAGTACATTTACAGTAGTGATGTTGAAGTAAATCAAATGCAGGTTTTTCTCCATCTTGTGGAAAAAAAGCCCCATGATTGTAAAATTTCCAGGCTGTTTTCTAAACAGTAAAAAAAAAAAATGGAGCAGGCTCTAGTCTCAATAGAGGTATTGAATCTTTGATGTTTGCTCACTCCTTCTAGATAACCCTGAAATTATCCTGAGGGTTACTAAGGGCGTAGCTTGCCTGGGTACAGTATCTTGCATAGTTGTCTATTTTTTCTTAAAGGCAGAACTAGTACAGAAATGAATGCTGTATTAATGATACCTTTAGTCTGACCTAAATCACTTCCGGCTCTTTCCTTATGGATTCACTTAAGCTTCTGCACAGGGGGTGAAGAATCCAACTGTTTGAATCTGCAATACTTTATTCTTCCTCTGCATCCATTTCATCGCACACAGAATACTCTTCCTCACCAAGGAGCATTTGTCTGCTCTGAAGACTAGATATACTCTTCAGTATGTCTAGTCATAGACATACTTTGCCCAGCCAATTTTATAATGGGTACTAAACCTCTAGAGTTGAAAAAAAAATCACTTTTTTTTTCTCCTTCCATTCAAATCCCACTTTCAGTGGGATGGCCATAATGATCTACTTTGTGTCGGAAAATCCTTACTCACTTCAAGCACTTAGGCTCAGTTTTAGAGTATTGTTCCACTCAACTTGATTTCTTTCTCTTATTTACCTATGGGAAGCTTACCACATCTATAATATCCTTGCTGAAGAAATGCTGTGTGTTATACCAAAAACACAGGCACAGCAGTCAGGATTCAACATACTTAATATTAGAGCTATAAAAATGAGGTATTCTTTTTCAATTTAGGCATCTCTAGGTCTTTTTACAATTAATGGAAAAAAACATGTTTATCTAGGGTGTGATTCATATTAGTTCAGGAGTGCTGAGGGAGGTCAGATAAATCACCCTGTGCTGTGGCTTGTTTCTCTCGCTGCTCTACAGAGAGCATAAACTGATTAACTCAAATATGGACACCTGCCTTTTACACCAACTGTCTATATTTATATCTGAAATGATAGACCCAAATCTGTGCCAGCTCCTCTGCTGGAAAATGCAGGTGCCTGCCATTTGAAATCTGTGTCAATCTATGGCAGCTGAGCTTAGCAAACCCACCCCGGTGCTTCTAGGTGTTGGTCAATGGCAACACTCTTTGTAGAAGAAAATACAAAGACCAGGATATTAAATAATATCTATTTTACAAAGTACAGTGAAACGTTTTATTTACCATGAACACTACATTTCACAGTCCAGATATTCTTGTTAGAGAAATTATAAACCAAATTACTTCCTCTTACGGTGTCTCAGTAAAGCTACTTGTACATGCAAAGTTAGATTTTCCATCAAATTCAGTGGGTGGGAGATAAGGCTGCATAATTGTGCAATAAAACTGTCGTCTGGAAAATCATCTAGAAAAAGTTTTAAGTATTAAACTTTTTTCTTTTTTTTTTTTTGCAAATGCAAGTAGATCCCCACCCACTCATTGATACTGTAATGGAGTCTAGCAGCATCTGCACCTGCTTCTGCACGTGTTGGGAGTTGCAATTGCTCTGGTGTGACCACAGAAAGGCTACTGGCAATCAGCCTGAAATCATTGAAGGGTGAGAGGGGATTGCTGAAGGAAAGTTTGTTAGCTGGTCTTTAGGGCTGACCTGAGCTTAGAAACAGGATGTGAGTAGAGAGCTCCATAAGCTCCATGCCCTGCTGTGGTGCCTCGAGGTTTCCTTCTGTCTAATAGGGTATGAATAGCTGAAAACCTTTCTTGTGAGAAACCCCTAACTTTGGAGGGGGTATGGAAAGGGGGCTTCCTTGTCCCTGTGTTGTGAAAGTTGTGGTCATTTAATATTTTCTAATTTATCTATAATGGTCAAACTTCTTGTTGCCTAAAAGGTTCAAAATCCACTAGAGATAATACTCTGGAATTACATATAACTCATTTCTCATTACATATAACTCAGCTGGAATGCTGGAAGCTGGGGTAGGAGGAGAAGGATACCTTGAAAGTAGATATTTTAGGGTATGGTGTTAGAAGCTTTAGCAAAGGACTAAATGGAGCATATTGTGTATTCCTGTAGGCTTGGGGGAAGTGTGAGACTTTGTTTTGTTGAAGTGATTGCTTGATCTTAGAAGCAAGCCGTTGTGCCGGCTTATGGGGATTTCTGCCTCCCCTAAATCATCCTATCACCATGTGAAAGCACAGTGAGGGTGTACCTCCTGGGGGCTTATCTCTGATGTGAGACCAGGTGCTATGACACCCTATCAGTTATCTCTAGTGAGAAAATAACTGCACATAGTCTCCAAAGCAGATATTATCTGCTTCCCTAAACATCCTGTTCACTCTGTGTATTGTGTGCATTAAACTGGGTTGTGAAGACATCGAAACTGAACTGAGACTCCCGCTGGAAACCTGCATTGTTCCTGTTAGCTCTCCTTCTCTCTTCCACTGCAGATGTGCTAGGAAAACCTTTATCTATTGCTTCTCAGGCCCGGGGCATTGAATTAATAATGCATAGCATAGCAAATTCAGCACTAGTAAGTGGTTGTACCGGCATTTAAAGAGTTTTCAGCTCTCAAGAAGAGGAGAGTGGTGCGGGGGTTATACCCCTGCAGGGAACTAGAGGACCAACAAGGCTGAGCTTGGGTGTTTTGAGTAGAGTGGTTAGGAGGTTTTTTTTTTCTTAGGATTGGAACACAGCAAGCGTTCATGTCATTTTTAATACAGAGATTGTTGGGCCACTGATTTTTTTTTTCTTTTTAGCATGTTTTAATTGTTGCAAAATGAAAGTAGAGATGTGGGAGCAAAGACTTAACCCAGTCCAAAAAAATACAGTCTGCAAAATGCTGTGACAATTTTTGGGAGTTATTGTTGAAACAAAACAACAACAGCCTTTCCCCCTCAAAAAAAAAAAGAAAAAGAAACCAAATTAAAAAAAAAAAAAACATTAAAAACCCAAAGCCAAGCAACCAAAAAAAAAACTCCCCCACAAAAAAACATCCTAAAAGCCCAAAAAACCCTTCACCTAACAAGTGACTATGTTTTGTTTGGTAATAGTAATATTTCATAGAGTGAGGGGTGTGGGTTTTGCTGGGGCATTTTTGGTGAGGTTTTTTTTTGGTTTTGGGGTTTTGGTTTTTTTTTTCTTTTTTGTGGTTTGTTTTGTTTTGGGGGTTTTTTGTGTGGTGTTTTTTTTTGAGTTTTTTTGTTGTTGTTGTTTGTTTGTTTTTGTGGGGGTTTTTTCATTGTTCAAAGTGAACTACAGTTGTATTCTTTCTATCAAGCCATTTAGTTCAGCAGCAAAGCTCCATGGACACAAACTGGAGCAGGGCTGGTGGTGAGCTTGGTGGCAAGCTCAGGAGAGCTGCTTTTTTCCAGCATGCTGAGCTGATGGAGGTGTTAGGTTACTTTTGTTGTGAAGCCACAGCTGGTTGTTGGCAGCCAGAAACCCTCCTTTTAACAAACTCAGGCATGGCTTGAGTTCTGTGAGCCTGCCTTACCCAGCTCCGTGGTGGGACTCCCCCAAACATTGTGTTCTGAGCAATTAAAAGCTCTTTCAGTGCCAGCAGCAGGTCACCTGTGCGTGAGGATCCAATGTTGTATTCCCCCTTACAGCCTCAGACTCCTGTCCCCTGCAGGAGTGGTGTTGGACTCTAATGCATTTCCATCCATGTACTGTACTGCGACTCTGAGAAGCTTGATTTAAACCCTAATCCCATATCCAAGCAGAACGCTGAATTTTCTCCCTCTTTCTTGCCTTTTAAAGCTCAAACAGAACACTGAGAGTATTGCAGTGACCTTGCTACTCTTCCATAATGAATGGAAAACCAGGGTGGGATCTCTTGAAAATATTTTGATGGGGGTTTAGTGATTAATTTGTTGTTACTGTGTTTAAAGAGCCTTTTGCTGCACTTCTTTGGTCAGCTGTCAGGGTGTCTAGAGGTAGAGACAGTGTGGTGTCTCTGGCCTGCAGAGCAATGCTCCCCTCTGACTGAGCACCCAGAGGCTTATCCAACCTGTGAGCTCCAAAATGTGCCGTGCTGCTCACAATCTCTCCTGGGCAAAGGGATTAGAGCCCTGGCATGAACTATTGGTAGAGTGGTATCACTGCTGGTGATTTGAGCTGAATTATGACTTTTCTGGGCACCATGGTGCTCTCTTTCTCTTTGTGCTGGTTTGGTGAAATGATCTATTTTTTGCTGAAGGTAATATGGAAAAAAGCAGTGGCTATTCCTTGTGATTCCCTTTTGGATACTTTCAGTGGCAACTCTTTGGCTGGTAGGTGTTTGGGCAGGCTTTGGTTACAAACAGATATGTATGCTTTCCTCCAGGGAAAATGGGGAGAGTAGGGATCCTCAAGAAGTCCCTCTGGGTGACGGGGCTGGCAGAGCTGCCCTTTCCCAGGGTAAATCCCAGGTTGGTGGGGTCTCTGAGGTCGAGATGACCCTGAGGTGTTAGAAAGTCTCTTTTTTCCCAGCCCGGTGACTGAAGATACATTGGTTCCGCTTTTCAAGGTTGTTTATTTTTCCTTATCTATAACATTCTTTTTCAGACCCGCTGAGGTCTGTCCAGCAGGTCAGTTCGTGGCACACTAACCACACTGAGGGTGGTGTTATCTTATGCTAAAAACCACGTGTACTTTATTTACAATAATCTTCCAGTACCTATCACCTGTGTCAGACAGTTTGTCTCTACTCCAAACCAATCCAAAAGCGCCACCATCACAGCAGAAGATGGAGGCTAAAAAGAAGCAGGAGGAAGGACAGGACATGCCCAAATCCCTCCATCTTGCCTCCTGAGCGCCCATTCTAAAACCCCAAAATTCTGCTTTTTCACCCAGTGATAAATTCACTATCATTCTACTCAAACCCTTGTGGCTTCCATGGGTTAAAATCGAAGGCACAGGTGTCTTTGACTCCGTGCCAAGGTCTCTGAGCCCCCTGCCAGGGTCTCGGGGCAGTCAGAGGAATGTCCTGGGCTCAGACCCCAGGTAACAGCAGGCTGTCCTGCCCTTCCCCAGCACGGCCCCGGGATCCTGGCAGTCCCATGCGTGCTCCATGTGTGGCCGCAGCCCGTGCTGCAGGAAACCCGGCGGTCCAGAGTCCTCTGCTCCCATGGAACAGCCACGCCTCGGGGATGGGACTCAGGAGTCTGAGGTGTTCGAGGTGCTACAAGGAGCCGGGATGGGGTGTTCGGTGTGATGTTTCTGCCCAGCTCCTCGGCAGGCAGGGCTGGAGGCCTGCTGCGTGCGGATCTTACTCTGTTGTGTGGGGCGCATTTGCAAATGACAATAAACTGTTCTCACTTTGGAAGGTGTTCAGATAGAGATATCTGGCAGGGGCAAGCCAGCCTTCCCTTCCCCCTCCCTGCACCTTTGCCCTTCTGGTGATCAATCGGGAGCAAAGCACTTCCTTTGGAAATGCAGTGCCAAGCCTTGCCCTGAACACTGGGTCCTATTGCAGCTTCTGGCTGAGACATTTACAGATCTTATCTGCGAGCTCCACATTCTCTGTAAGAGCAGGAGATGGATCTGTTCTTACTCACTGCTTATCCAAGGCATGTGGAGAGGTCCGGTCTGGGCAGTGTGTGCTTTATGCCTTTTCCTAGTGCTTCAACACAACACAGTGCCAGTTCTGTGGTTTGTCACGTGTGCATGGTCTTTTTGTGGCAAGCTACTTCAGTGTCTCTTCTTACAAACTTGTCTGTGGCTTCCAAGTATTAACAGTCACTAAATTTTTTCCCTGTAATAAAGCGAAAGGAACATAATCCAATGGAGTGGTGCTTCTCCCAGGGAATGTTGTCTGGATAAAGGCTTTCCTGTAACCAAGGTTTGCCATCCTTTAAGGGCATTATTTCCAGTATTAGCATTTCCTTATCAATGGTTTTAATGGTCTTTAAAAGTAGTTTGGGAGGTTTATTCAATCTTTGGATTATGGTGTATTTATTTCTTAAGCTCAGTATTAAGGCTGGATTTTATTTTGTAAATGGGATCTCTGACTTGTGAATATGCATAGGGTGAAGCAGAAGAGTTTAAAAGTTTTTCAGAAATGTAAACAACTGGATTCTTTGGCTCTTTGGTGTGAAGCATTCAATAAAAATGTTGATTTGCATGCTGTAGCTGTGCTGGCACAGTTACCTGTGCAGCTGTATTGTGGCCCTCACAGTGAGCTGATCTGCCTTCAGTGAAATTCCTGGGTTATCTTCCAGTTTCTCAATTCAGACTGCAGCTGGCTGGACTCCATGCCAGCACAACTGGAGGGAGGGAGTCATGTGGAGAAGATAGGGCTGAATAGTGGGAGTACCTTAAACTAGTGCTGCTGCTGCTGAAGAATTCTGGGTCGTGAAATCAGGGCCTTGATGTTTGCAAAGCAGTAACAACGTGCACAAAACATAATTCTATGAAATGGTACTTTGTAAAAGCTGAATAAAAAAAATGTTACTGACTTGAAAGCCTTCCTAGACAGGTATCATTGGTCTCACTGGCTGTCATCATGGAAGTAATGAGCTGGAATTGTTTTAAGCAGAAGAGCTGAACCTTCTTAACAATGTCTGCCTTAATCTAAAAAAGGTTTCTTATGAATATTGTTTTGATCTTTTTTTCTGTTATATCACTGTATAGTGTACTGGTAGCATTTTTTTCAGTCTCGAAGTAAAGACTCTAAGTTGCTGAAAAATTAAGTAATATTGCATTTTAAATTCTGATGTGAAATTATTTTTCTTCAAGTTTCACATTCAGTTTCTGAAGTGATATTTGTAGAATCTGGTAGATATTGTCTACTGGCGGCTTCAACTCAGTTCTTGGCTTGAGAATTTTAGACGTGCATGAAAGCTTATGGTGATAAAGAAGCAAAATGTCATTTTCACTTCTAGTTTCTTTAAGTTTTTGAATTGAATGTTTGAAGTGAGACATTATTTGTTTGCCTCAGATGGTGTTTATTTTCCTTTCAGATGGAGGTGAGCTGTAGCTTCTTTTGAGATGGATATAAATAACTCTTTAAAAGATGCAGTAATGACAGTGTTGGCTACTGTTCCTCTGTCAAATTCTTCGATTAGTAATTAGATCACCTAGTAATCAGCAGAGGAGGGTGCAATTGATCTCCCCTGGCACCAGTGCTTTGCTTTTCTCTTCCTTCCCCAGCTGGAGGGGCAGCCCGTGAGCCAGAGGCAGCAGGGGCTGCTCCTGGGGCTGGCAGAGAGCCATGCACTGCAAGGCTGCTGCACCTGGGCTGCTGGGCAGGTCCGACAGCTGCCTGTGAGGTGCCACCTCCGGGTGGTTTGAGCGCCTTGGGTGCTCTCACTCCAGCACGAGGAGGTGCTCTGGCTGACGGAGAGCATCTGTCTGTCCTGCTGGTCACATCTGACCCATGGCAACTGGTGACTCACTGTTGAGGCCTCTCTATCTCTGGTGACTGCGTAAACTGGGGCTGATGCAGAGGAGCTCCCTCTGTTGCGGTAAACCATCGGCTCACTTCCTCTCTGTGGATTTATTAGGGTTTAAAGATGTGTGGGTGTGTACTTAAGGAAGTTTCAGCTTCATTCCCGTCTAAATTAACAACTCGTTGTGACAGCACTAGGAGCTTGGGCTGTCCTCATTGGATGCTGCATGTTCCTTAGCCTTCCCTGGCTAAGGAATTCCCTGGGGGAATTGTCTGCCACCCATAGCATCCCTCTGCACCCTGCCCAGTCAGCTTGGGGCTCACCCACTTGCCTTTTGTGGTGCTGCCTGTATCAGGCCAGACCTGGGCTAATACAAGAAAACCGTAGTAATATAATAATTGTCTTATAAATACAAACAATAACAACTCATATTTGGTCCCTTATAGACTTTCACCCAGTCTTGCCTTTTCTAAATTTATTTAGACAAAAAAAAAAAAGTGATGTTCTGCTGTATTGTCTAAAGAGAAAACAGTCTTAGCTGAGGAATGTGGTTTGCCTTTAAATCTGGCTGACTTCACTGTGATTTCTGTGTCTGTTTCCATAGCGGAATGACAAAAGATCTTAATTTCTGAAAACAAGCCTGCTGAGATATATAATAATAAAAAAAAGAACTGGTATGATTCTTCTTACCTTAATTGTGTGTTTTGTGATGTACAGGTAAATATCTGTTATGTTCTGCTTAGTCTGTTTTGTATGAGGTAATTGTTTTTTTCTGTCTCACTTCAGAAATCAGGAATTTATCCTCAATGGAATTGACTAATAGATGCCATAATCCTGTTAGAAGAGTAGCATGTCCTCAGCACTTCAATATGAGGCTTCACTGTTTTTATCTATAAACCATCTCTATTAGGAATTGAATTTATGGTAGTACAACACCATCTGTTAATGGTTTGGTATAAATAGATGTTCATATATACTTTGTAGGGCATGATCATTTCTTTAATCTGCTTAGCCTCCTAAAGCAGAATTTATTAATGGTAAACCATATATATGTTACACACGACATTTCTAAGGACATTCTAGTTAACAATTAAATTCAGGTTTATTATGATTAGCTACCCTTGGTGCCTAGTCAGAACACACCGGGGCATTAAAAAGATGCAGTACCTGCTTTAAGGTTTACATACTACTGGGCTAGACTTGAAATTAGTAGGAGGGCATTGAGGCAAAACAGGGATAGCTGGAGGAAAGAACAAAGGCTGTGCTTGCGTGGTTGTGTGGCTTACGTCACTTTGTTAAGCAAACAGGGTGGTTCTGCTAAGCCCTCCAACTTTGTAGTGTGAGGATACGTGCCTCTTGTACCGTGCCAAACCATCCCACTGATAGAGAAGTTAAATTGTTCCCCATCTACCTGTCATCTTGCCAAAGACAATGCGTAGATTGTGATGTGGGGGATAAGATCAAATGTAAGGGATCAGTAGTGCCTTTGGGAATATCTCCCTCTCTGCTTCTCATGGAAGACTTGCCTGCTTGCTGTCCCCAGCTGTAGTCTTATCATTGCACTGTTAGTATTTCATACACCTGTTCTTTTTGTAATCTTTTGTGCAGCAGTCCTTCTCTGATGGGGGTAATGGGTATTAAAAAGGAGGATCCAACAAGGATGTAGTTATATCTCTTACATGCTGGACTTTGTGCTTCTGTCTTTGAAATTTCAGCTGGCGAAGCATTGATGCAGAATGACACTTTGGCGTTGTTTTTACGTGTGCTGGTGTTGTAGATGTGATCACAACAGACAAAAATGCTTGTGCTGGTATAATTTTGCTGGGGAGGTAAGTGAAGTTAAAGCATTATACCACAATAAAAAAACCTTTACTCATAACATGAAGTTGCAGATAAGGAAGGATCTTCCAGTTTTACTAGTCTATCTTGGGTATGTATGTCTGTGATCTTAGTGGGTCTTTCTCCTCCTACCTAATCTGAATCTGATCATATAAACTAATGGGGATAATCAGTTAGAAAAGATTAATTTCAAAGGGAAGATTGTCACTTATGCTTGAAACTAGATGTTTATCTGGAAGTCTCTTTCCTTCCAAGGCTTGTGAAGGCATATGAGGCCAATGCTGGTGCATTTGTTAGCACTGCTATAGCCACTTGCATGTATGAAGAAGCCTTTGGCAGTGCCTAAAAAGTTATTTCTTTCCTTCCAACATCCTTAGCCTGTCATCTGCCATGGTGACTACAAAGACTTGCTCCCTCAATGTGTTACTGTCTTGATGTCACTGCTCTACCTCCACCACATGCCTTCCTGGCTGTGTACAGTGGGCTTGGGGCTTGCCTCAAGACTCCTTTGTTGCCCAAATCTGTTATCACCCTCTGGATTGTGCTTGGAGTGACTCTGGCACACCTGGGACGAAATGATGGCCACTTTGCCCCCATACATTATATGTTATGGCACACACCAGGGTACAGCAGAGGCAAAGTCCTTTCATCAGTGTCACACTAGGCCAGGCAGCTAAAACAGCCCAGGTCTGCTTTACACAGGCCAGGCACTGCACGTTTCAAAGGCAAATGGGGCCTGCAAGGAGCCTGAACAAAACTAAATAATGAAGCTGGACTTCTAGGAAAATTGTGGGCTTTGCACTCTCTTGGTCAGTGTACTTGAAATAGTTAATTCTGGTTAGTTTGCTCCAGACAAACAAGTAATATATATAGTCCTTGTTGCTGAACTTAAATTGAATTCTGAGAAAATCTGTCTTTTCTTTGTATCTGAAAGTGCAGTAGGCTCTGGACTCCTTGTAGCAGGAGCCTTGGTCTCCTGTTTGCTGTATCTGATGCAAATGACTACAAATGATGTCCAGCACTGTGTGCAGGGGCAGCTCTAGGTTGAGGAAATGATTCTGGAGTAGCTTAGCTCGCTAAACCTGGCAGCTGAATTATGTTAATCAGCATTCCTTGCTTAATGAAAACCAAAGTGAGTTATTGAAATATCAGTCACACTTCTTAGTGCCACCTCAGCTGATGTGACCACTTTTTTGGATGTGATCCTAGATCTCTGCTTCAGCACTTGCCTGACAGTCATCCATCTCTTATTTTTCCTTAGCTGTGAGGAGGTGCAAGTATATATGACTGTTACTACAGTAACACTGTGACTGAATGTTCTAGTAGGAATGTGTTTATCTTAAACCCTATATTTATCTTTTTGTGAACAGTCTCAATTTAGCTAAGACCCTTTCAAAGTGAAAGTTTAAATTTATTGCACTGGAAGATGCTTTCTTGTGACAAACTTAGAAATATATTATGAACAAATTGTGTGTGCAGAGGGGGTGTTGACTAAAAAATGTTCTTTTAAAAAATGGGCTAGATGCCTGAAATATCTACCTACAGCAAGCAAAAAACGATTTAACTGATTTTCCCAACCAGAGCAATATGATAACAGATTGAACTAAACTGAAGAAGCCAAAACTGAACTTCTGGGTCTGATTCAATGTAAGTGTCCAAAAATACGTATTTTGCTCACTTGCATATGCTTGCACTAAGCCTTGAATTAGAAATGGAGACAAGGAGAAAAACAGTGAGCAGAAAAGGATTGGGAGCCTTTCCACCACCTTCAGCAAGTGTTGACTCAGGTTCTTATTCTATGCCCTCTTAGCAGGAAGAGTCTCTTGTGTAAGCTAAGGAGAACCACATCCCATCTCCTTCCTTCCATCTGTATTAAGGCTGTGGGCCTGCTACAGCATGAGCAGAAATCAGCAATCCGCCGAAGCCTGTGGGCTATCTCCTTGTTAAGTAAATACTGCCTATCACAGATGGAGCTTTAGGCTATTAACCAAACTTGTCGAGCACTGGGAATACTAATGAGCAACCATGGTTGGCACTGATGGAGACAGCACTCTCAGGCTCATGAGGGCTAGGATTATTTTTTACTTGGGAGGAGTTTTTCACTGAAATCTCTTGTCCTTGGTTGGCCACTGACTGTATTTGGGTTCACTTTTTGAAGCTGGACTGTTTGCCTTTTTTTGAGAGAGAAGTTCAGGTGCAGAGTGTGGGAATATGATTTTATTGCAATTCATGTAATCACTGGTGTCTTTGTTCTTAGAATTGAGACAGCAAGTATATCAGAACTTGAAACAGGACCAGTGTTCTCCCTGTTAGTTGATGTAACTGGCCTAATTTGTATGAACATTGTACTTAAGACCTATTTAGGGATCTGCACATAATTGTGCAAAGGGCTATGCAAACACAGACCAAAATGTCAATACTCAGCCTTGCAATTTCAATAAGATGACTAGGAATTAGAGGAATACAGGATGATGGAAAATGGAAAGAAGAGAGCAGTGAGCAGATGCTGGTGTGCTGTATGGACTCATGTAAGACACCCATCCTTCAGGAGTGGGATGGAACTACACTATACTGGTAATGAAACAAAACGTGGGGGCTCCTCTGCCTTCTGAGGTTTTCTACTTCTGACATCTTAAATGAGACCCATCCTAATGGGAACAAAGTTATTTGAATATTATATTGGTTTTTGGGGTTGTTTGTTTTGTTTGTTTTTTTTTTTGGCCACAGAACTAAAATCCTTAGACAACCATGCTGAAGCCTCTTTACTCTTAGGTTTTTGTCTTGGAGACTGGAGTGGGTAAGGCAGTTCCAGAGGATGTACAGGAAGAAAATGGGAGATTTTATTCACTTCTGTTGATGTTCACTTCCATGCTAATGCTTTTGGAAAGAGGTGTTAGTAGTCTGTGAGAATTCATGCAGGTGCAGTGTCTGCAGTCCCTCCCCTGGGAAATGATTTATCAGCAGCCTAAAGCAATAACTAAAGCAGCCACCTGCCTTATGCCATTGCAGCTGGCAGTAATGCTGTTGGGTGAAGGCTGCAATGTGTGTAGAGAGGCCATGGTCTCTTTCTGCCCTGACCAGGAAGGAACTGTGCTGAAAGCAGAAAGTCTCTTCCATGCTACTTGAAACTTCAAGTTAATGATTTGTTTGGCTGACTGGCTTGCCTGTAAGTGCACTGTCAGGTGATCTTATTGGAATGACAGGCAGGAGAGCTCTTACGTCTCTACTATGACTGTTTGTTTAGGCGTGTAGGTATTTCCTGCAAAGCCAGCTCAACAGAGCAGCTAGAGCCTGGCTGTGCAATCATCTGTAGTGCAGGAAAGCTAAAAGTTCAAGCTGTTCTGCAGTTTGCATAGTTTACTCTTTTGAACTTGGCAGTATGATCTCTTCGGCATGTTTGTGGATTCTGCTTAAACTCTGCAACACACTGGAGTTTATCTCAAAAAGTAAATGAGAGGAAGGGAGAACAGAGTGCCTCTGAAAGGCTTACTTCAAGTTATTTCTTCCCTTCTTTAGGTGAAAGAAACTTCATGTGAGGTTGTGCTGGGGTATCTTCTTGATCTTTGGACAAAAAATCCAGGATCCTGGCATTCATGGTCCTTGAATCAAACTCTTGCAGGATGCACAGTCCAGCTCCCAAAAGCACAGCCAGCTCTGAAGTTGGGTACAGCTGCTCAGAGCCTTGCCCAATCAAGTTGTGAATATCTTTAAGATACAAAACCAATGAAACACAAGAAGTTCCAACATAACATGGGAAAGAGCTACATTACATAGAGGATGGCAGAGCCCTAGAAAAGGCTGCCCAGGGAGGTTATGGAGTCTCCCTTTCTGGAGATATTCATACCTCACCTGGATGCATTCCCTTGTAACCTGCTCCAGATGACCCTACCCTGGCAGGGGATTTGGACAAAATGATCTCCAGACATCCCTTCTAATCCCAGCTATTTTGTAATCTCAAAGGGTTGAGATAACACAAAGGGCAGCCTGGGCTAGTGTTTGGTCATCTTTGCTTTGACCCCTCCCTATGAGACTCGAGGGCTTCTGATGGCTCTTTCAGCCCAATTAATTGTCCTGCAGTTCTCTACTTCCCGTATATGCCAACCATTCTTCCCATAGGTCTGACCTCTGCTGTAGATACTGAGGGAGACTGTTGGGAAAGCTTTGGGAGAGCCAAGCTAAAGGATATCTACCACTCTTTGTTCAAAGGCACTTTTTTCCTCATAGAAAGAGATCATATCAGTTGAGCACTATTTCCTGTTGGTAACTCCCCAGATGCCAGTTCTCCATGATCTTCTCTTTTTTATTGTGCTTAGAAATGGCTTTGAAGACTTGCTTCACAGTCTTTCAGGGACTGTGATGAAGTCTGTGATTTCCCAATATAATCTTTCTTGAAGAGGAATCTGACCTTTTTGCACTTCTAAAGTAATTGTGCCCTCCTGAAAACGCCAAGGCCTTTTAAAGGCAATTGAGGATGGCATCTCAGTGGTGCTGGCCAGCAGTCTCACTGGCCTCATGTGTCACATGAGCCCGTAGGACCAGACAGATATTCAATCTGCTCTCCCAGGCACTTGCATTGGGCAGAGGAAGCAGAAAGGCCAGAGATCAAACCTCACCTTTTCTGGCCTTTCAAGGCCTTTTCTGCTTCTGTTAGCACCAAGTTCCCCCAGCCCACTCAGCAACAGAACCACGTTTTCTATAAAATTGCTTTTTATTACTCTGGAGAACACCTTGTTGCTTCCTCTTACACTTTTTTTACTAATTTTGGCTCTGAGGCAGCTTCAGCTTCTCTAGGACCATCCATGTACACTGGCATTGTTCATGTTTCCTTAAACCTTCTGCTTTTGTGACATCTCATTGACTCATTCAGGAATGAGTTCAGTCCCTTTCAAAGCTAGAAAAGTAAAATACCTGCTTGGGGCTTTGCTTCAGCAAAAGAAATATTTTTAAGATTAAAATTCAGAAATAATACCCTGACAGCATATATGAATACCCAGGGCTGAGGTAACTTGCAGTGCTTGAGACAGAAGTATTGTGTGGGATTTGTGGGTATGTAAAGGGACTGCTAAAGGTAATCTTATTTTTGATGAGAACTTATGAATATTCACTCACTTCCTTTTCAGTTTTAGTAGCTATTTCCTATTGCAGCCTGTTGTGCATTGAATTGTTGGGGGTGTATTCTATGCCCACTCTTCAGGTGTTGCCAACTCTCACAAGCATTTGTTCTGATTAAAGGAATTGTTGGGCTACATTATCTGAATTCTTTTGGCCTTTTTCCTGTTAGCCTGAAGGAGGAGGGAAGAAAAAGCCCAATTTTCAGGGCTTCAAAGGGCACAGCACAGGCAGCTCCTCGTGGTGTGGTGCAGGGCAGGAGGAAGGCAGGGTGTTACAGCCGAGCTCCCCATGACTGGTTCCAAGTCCAGGAAGGAACGACTGCGCTGCTGATGCTTCTCTCAGCACTCAGGAGGAGAGGCTTAGCCTGTGCGCTCCTAAACCCACTAACTTGGTTTTGGTCTCTGTGCAGCCTGCTGAAACACTTCTGGCTGCAGAATCTCCTGCAAGTAGAGCATGAAGGGAAAAAAAATAAAATTTCTCTGAGCTAGAATGAATATCAAACTCAGTTGTGTGTTACTTGACAGATAGCTCTGTTGGAGATGAATGGCTGAATGAGAGCTTGGAGCTGTAATGAGGCTCTTAGTGCTTGAGCATGTTTCACTGGCACTGAGTTTAGCTTTATTTAGCCTGGGAAAACAGACAACACTGTGACGTCCATTTTATAAATCTATTACTAAAACTGACTTTTTTTACAGCTTCTGCTGCCTTCAAGGCTGCTAGAAATCCCCAGGATGAAGCCAGAAAGAACATAATCTGTTGAACTGTGATGCTGAAGCAGATTTGGAAACATCAATAGTGAATAAAATATTCTGTTTAAAAACATAAATCTCTACAATTGCTGAAATAGCTGACTATGATAAAAAGGCAATGAATTTTTCATGAAGTACAGCAATAGCACCAGATGGCTACTGGGCTGGTGGGAGAATCTTTCCATTCCACATTAATTCTGAAAAACAGTGAACTAAAACCAGCATGCAGTAATGAACTGGTCACACACAATGTTAGTTTAGAGCTAAAAGAAATGGATGGAGTCAGATTTGTTTTAAACTGGCTTATTGTCCTGGACTGGTACTTGAGATCTGGTTCCATGAGTTCTTGTCTGCACAGGTCTCCCTGCAGTGTGTAGGTGGGTGGTGTTTGGATTAAATTGCTTTATGCTCACACAGTTGCCTTCTGTCCTTTTTTAAATCTTGTCAAATCCTCCTATAATTAACCTGCTTTCAAAGAGATGTTCCTTCAACACAGAATGGATGAAACCACTGAAAAAGTTCATGTGAACTTTACCCATGTCATATGAGCTACAGTGGCAGTGTCTGCAGTGCATGGCTTTGTTATTGGAAAGTCATGTTAGTTTAGTCTTGTCCTTTCCAATGTTGAAGCAACATTTTTATTAAACATTGGTGTGTGCCTGTTACTTACGTACATTTATGGCAGTTTCTAGCCAGGAGTGTATTATGTCTGGTATCTGCTGCCCTTAGTCATGCCTGCTGACCTGCTTTGTCATCCCTAGTAGGATAACAAACCAGAAATCTTAGAGTAAGAGTACAAATTGCTGTTGATGTAATGCTTAGTGAAGAGGTAACTTGGGGCTCAACACTGTGAGCCCCCTGAACACTGTCAAAACCAAAGAAAAACGCTTGATTAAGGATTTATCAAACAAAAAATTTATTGTCCAGAGCTTTTTCTTTCTTTTTTTTTTTTCAAACCTAGGTCATATTCTGGACCTCCATTTGAAAACCTAAATTAAGTTTCAGCCACCAACTGTGATTTTTGATTATTCTTTTTCCTACCTTTTTATTTTCATACTGGCACTCAGTTTAACAAAAGCAAAAGTTGTTTTTTATCTGTTGTACTTCTGACCACTGCACTTCTGCATTGTGGGAAATGGATTTGAATATGTGGTGCCATATGTACAAGCAATGGCTGCCTTTAACTGTTCCAGAGTAAGATTTAATGAACACTAATCTTTATGAAGTTAAAGGTCTTTTTTTTAGTTATGTGACTTTATTTTACTGATTTTTGTCAAATGCCCTTAAAGTTTACACCCCCAAGTAGGAGAGTTTTTTTATCTGCATGTACTTTGCCCTCATCAACCTGCCAACACATGGGTGTGCCCAGTGTTGGAAGTGAAGCTCAGAGTTTCTGTTCAGCTATGTGGTGGCTGATGTCCACATGCTGCAGCACAGGTCATGTTAGCCCTGGGGAGAAATTGTGTAGCTGCATTAACCCAATGCTACTCCTCAACTAATGTGCATGTCTTCCTGCAGGGTTAGCCAGTGAGGTTTCTAACTAGGGATACTCTAACTAATCAGGATATGCCTTCCTGAATGTACATCTCAAGAGCTGCACACACTGATGAGTGAGTACACACACACATATCAAGGCAAGGTATAGCTTATGGTCATGAATAAAATGGATTAAGAGAATTGAGTTAAAATGTTGAGTTGTAACCTTGCTTTAGATTAGCCCCCAAATTGTGTTAGTCTGATGCCACTGTACTCTGGTTGTGTAGCAGATTAGGGTGTGTGGCTTGGCAGATGGAAGTGAGGAGGGGATTGATGATGTCCAAGTCTGGATCCACAGCATGTGCTTGGGATTGGGCTGGGATGGAGGAGGCTTGCACAGCCCCTCTGGGGCAGGCAAGGCACTGCACCAGAGAGCAGGGGCTGTCTCCCAACACCAGCAGTTTGGGGGCAAATTACTGAATGGTATTTCATTATGGGCTGTCTCTGGCAACAGACTTCTGGTGTGGTTGGTGGTGTTTTTCTTGCCTTCTCTAGAGTATTGTACTGCAGTATTATATAATCATTTTAACAGGCCTTAGGCATGCTGAACGCTGCAGAGCTGGCCAGTTTGGATCTTTGGGGGGGGAGAGAGAGAGAGCTTGTCAAAGCTGGGACTATGGCAAGAAGTGCTGGAGCTGCAGGGAGAGTACTGTGTGTCCCCTTCCTTTCAGGAAGCCAGCATAGTTTACATGGTGAAGTCTGCTGTTATCTGAGCTGCAACTCCTTGTTTCTGAATTCATGAGTCTTACCTAAAAGCAACTGACCTGTAACTCCTGGGTTTTCTTTTGTTTAATTTAAACCACCCCAGCTATGACCGTAAAACAAAATGAAACAGGAAGATTTAGGAGCAGACTTGACAAAGCCTATTAAAAAAAAAAAAAAAAAAAAAAGGATGAGGGAGGAGAACTGAAACTGTGCCAAGCATTTATGGAGGGGTGAATGGACTAGAACAAGAGTGGTTTGAAGTAGAGGAAGTTGGGCCTTATGCAGAAGCAGACTTACAAGCAGGTAACGTTACTCCAGTGTAAATATGTGCAATGTGCTAATCCAACCCAGCTCTGCAAGATTCTTGTATGAACACAAGGTTCAGAGCATTGCCTTTCAGTGGTGTGCCCCAGCAGAGCCAAGCAAATAAAAGCACCCTGTCAGTGTTAGTCACTGTGGCTCTATCTACGCGTGTGTGTTGATGGTTGCATATGCAAGCTCTATTTCAGATGTATTCAGCTCTGTGTTGTAACTCCCTTGAAATGTTCTCTGAAGATTTTATTGTCATATTTAACTGTATAAAATTAGTAACAATGCAACTGCTCACTGCCAAAGCCATTCCACCTTAAACAAAACAAACCATTATCTTCCTCTGTCTACATTCTCTGGGTATAAACACAGGACTGCTTTTGCTGGCCGGAGAAGGGCTCTGGCTATTTATAGCATTGCAAAAATCTTTCCAGATGCTTGTTACCTATTAGCCAGCCGTTCTTTTTTGATATGGGACAAAATAAAAAAGTCACAATGATCTCAAGTGGACAGATAGGGAAAGGCTAGAGAATCCTGGGAGATGCAGCATTTCTGTCGTCCTTTGTGCTTTTTGGCAGTCGCTCCCAAATCACACTGCTGATCTACAAGATACTCATGAACAATTCTCTTGTCTTGTGAAAATACTCTCTGAAAAGCTTCATGGTTCAGAGAAGAGAAAGATAAACACCTCTAGGGCTCTCACTGCTCCCTGATATCTTGTTTTACTGATGAATGCTGATTACCCGGACCTGAGAAGTGGTGTTCTCAGTAAAACACATGCAGGCAGCAGGAAATGTGTGGTTATGCTCTCATTTAATGTTTCCATTTTGTTTGGGATTTTTTTTTTTCTTGCTTTGAAAGTCATGTCTCTGTGTCAGCTTGAGTAACATATGCAAAAAATACTGCACTTTAGTGTGAAGAAAACATAGCTGGATATCTGAAAACCTGTCTGAAAGCGAAATGGAACTTTCCGAAATAACATGGGAGAACTTAATATTTCAACTTTATATTCCCAACCTCTGGCATCTGTTTAAAGCGCACTGAAGGAACGAACTCGGGGTGTCGGTGGCTCAGGGGTAGTTTTCAAAGAACGGTGTGTACATGTGCATATGCAAACACACACACACACACACAAACACGCACACACACACACAAACACACACACACACACACACACGTGTATTTGGGGCGATGTGCGGCGTCCCGTGGCTCCCCTCCCCTGGAGCCCCGCTCGCTGCAGCTGCCCCGGCTCAGGGCAGGGCGGGTCCCGGGGCTTGCTGGGTTCCTGCGGCCCTGCCGAGCTCCCTGCCGGGGCAGGGACGGTGTGTGCCTCCATTCCCTCCTCTGAATTGTGCAAGACGAGCGTCAGCACGAGGTCAAAGAAAGAGTCAAGTGCATTGATGCTATATAATGTTTTTTCTTCCAAGTGGTTTTGTTTTTTTTTTTTTCCCCTTCCTCCTCCCTGACCTTGTCTAATTTTTTTTTTTTTTTTTCATCCTGGCAGTGCCCCTTTCCTCCTCTGCTGTGACAGCGTGGAACAGGGCAAGCGTGGCCTTGGTGGGGTTCGGAGGTGGGAGCGCGTTTCCTTTCCCACCGCGCTGCGCTGAGTCAGAGCGGCCCCGCACGGATAAACAGAACAACAGAACACTCTGTCTGTCTGTCTGTCCGTCCGCTCCCGGCTCTGAACCTCTGCCAGCTCGGGCATTCCTTCAAAGCTGCTCTATTGTCGCTTTGCCTTTGATGTGCGAAGCTGAGCCGGAGCGGGAGCGCCTGTTTCTGCAGCGAGGAGCTCGGGAGATAACAATGTTATCGGAGCAGGAGATGAATATCCGTGCGATGCTGTTAATATTCACATAGCACCGGCTTCCAGCAGATAATGGAAGACTTTCAGACTTTCAGCCTGTAAGAAGTAGGCTGGACTAACGTACTGAGAAAAAGCGGATGGATATGAAATTTCTGACCTTGATTTAGTGTAGTCCTTAAGACAACCAGAACCAACCCAAACTCAGCTGTATATAGGCTTCTGTACATAATTAGGCAGGTAATTAGAGGAAGTTCCACATCAAACAGGTGTGTATCACTGTTCTCAGCTAAGCAAAGCACACCCAGGACTGCTTCCCTGCTCCTCCTCGTGAATGGGGAAGCTGAGGAAAACATGGTGGGCTAGAAGAGCCTCAGAAGGGTAAACAGCAATACTGTTGATTTTCTTACTGGGAAGAGGTTATTTTCAAGCTTTTTTCATCAATAGAATTAGGGTGAGGTGTGTGGGCACAATGTCAGGTGGGAGCAGGACCAGTGCACTAAAATTTTAGGATAAACTACACAGCCTTCTGCTCTTTGGTGGATGCAGCCCTTGAGAAGGACATCCTTTAGGTCAGTGGAAAGATCAGAGGATATGTTCAGAACTTGTTGTTCATGCAAAGAAAATGAAGCTCCAGCACAGTCTGCTGTCTTTGCAAACCACCCGTGACTCTGGTAGCAGTCTTCAGACAGGGTATTTTGATTTTGATTTTTTTTTTTTTTTACCCAGCTAAGCTTCCTTATTGTCTATTAATTTTATTTTTCCATTCTGTCTACAATTTGAGAGATGAGCAAACATATTTTTCTAGATGTTGAATAGGTACATTGCCTAGATTATTCTGGAACTGCAGGGCTAACTGAAGCAACAAACACATCCAAGATCTGTATTGGATTATATAGTCCTGGTGCCTTTGTAGTTCCTTTGTCCTTTGGTTCACAGAGCAAGGGGAACTGGGAACCTGAAGCACACTTTGCTGTGCAGGCACCAGGTAGTGCTGAGGCACTCGAGTCTCTGAAACACCTAATAGAAAGCATATCATTGTGTTATGTGTGCACAATGCTTTGGTTAGATTTCAGAGAGGAAAGCAAGGCATTAGGACTGTGCAGTCTCTAACAGCCATTATCATTAATAATGTATTAAAAAGCAGGTTTATAGCCCTGAGGCTATCATCTCAATGCATAATCAGAAATGTCAAGGTGACTCAGGATGATGTGATGGACCGTGGCATCTCTGAACTGCTCTGAAACGTGTTGTTCCAAATAGCACACGTGGCAAAATGCGCAGGGTGCTCAGACAAAAAGGCTTTGTTGCCCTCGGAATCGCAAACACTCTTCTCCCTGGCAGGGATACACAGCAGCAGTGGTGTGTTTTGTCTTTGCCTTCTGAAAATGTGGGCTTTTTTTTTGGTCTGAAGCTAGTTTGGGATATGAAAAATTCTGTCAGCAAATAATAATCTAATTCCCCCTTTTATTGGGATAGAAATACTTTTTGCTCATGTTCATAGTGGGGAAAGTTAAGTATGGCTCAAAAATATTTGGGCCAATAGGGACATATTTCCCAGATTGTTGCAGTCTAGCTCAAAGTTGATACAATTAACAATGTCTGTCTGTGTTAGTTTTTGGCTGTGTCACCATACCGCTCTCAGATAACATTATTCTTTTGAGGACAGCAGCCTCTTTTCACACAGTGGGTTAACCACAACAGAGTTCTTGTTTGTAAATTGCATTAGAGCAGCTTTGAGCTCTTTCCTGGTGTCAGTGCAAATCAAGGTGATTGCCAAAATCACTGATGCCAAAATCTTGCATCTATTCTGTGACCAGTGGTAGTGGGTTTTTTAAAATTAGATATTTTGGTGACACAATTCAATGTAACAACAACAAAAAAATTAAGTTAATGATGTGAAGGGAATTGTAGGAAAAAATTAATTGGAATTATCCAAACTATAACAGGATGTTATCTAAAAAGGATAGTTCATCTAAGCGTCTTCATTTTGAGTATATAGTTGCAAATTCTTAGGAAATACCATTCCTAGTAGGGACCAGGTGCTTGAGCCACTCCTCCTACCCTGATGCTTTCATTTTGTTTTTACACAGCGACTTTTAACAATAGCCTTTTATTATGTTTAGTGGACTTTTTTTCCTTTATAGTGGGCTCAGCTTCCTGAGCAGCAGAACATCTACCTCCCTTGACAATTACCCCGGAGTTTCTCTCAGAAAGCTCTAGAAAGCTTTTTTTTTCTTACAGCACATTGTTTACTCAATAAATTTGATCTGCCTTTTGCATTCTGAGTGGGTCAGTCCATTTGAGCACCAGTTGACTTTCTAAATTAAATTAGCCTTGCTGGTATAATAGTGCAGGTGCATATTTGTTGAGTCTGGAACAAAACTGAGAAGGACCCTTGCCACTTGCAATTTTTTATGCTAGAGGACTAACACCTAAGCTGTTCTTGGGCTCTGGTGGGGCTGAGGTTGTGCAATGAGAAAATTGTCTCTGCCCATCGCGTGTTACAGCACAAAGTGACTTTGGGTACTGTTAATGTGAGTCACAGCTCTGTGGTGAACATCTGGCTTTTACTGACTTAGTAGTCAAGCTCTCATTAATTTCTAATTTCTATAGAGTCAGGCTTGTAAATCTCTTTTTCCCTTCCTCCTCCAGCATGTGACACAAAGGCACATGAGCACATACCTGCCTCTACTTTCTGGTTTAAGGCCAGGTGACCATGTTAGCTGAGGCAGGGCCATGCCTGAGGCTACAAAGTCATGGTGAAAGGCTTTCTCTGCTGGGCTGGGCTTGGTGCTGTCCTGACACGCTCATGCAGGCACTTCTTCTCCAGCATGGCACACGAACTGAAAAAACTCTCATCTACTTGGCAGAAGCCTGCAGTAAGCAGTGTAAACAGATCCCTGTCTGCCATCCAAGTGAGTTATACACCAAGTCTGCATTCCTCACTTCTTCTCAGTTCTTCTCTGTAAAATGATGGTAATTCTTTCATCCTTTTGTTAAGATGAAAGGTGTTTAATTGATGTAAAATGTAACTGTTAGGGATGTACCTCATAGTTTCCAGCTGCTCATGCTGCTGACATACAACCCAATTCTTTTCCTCTCAGGGATTACTCCAGTGGGGAAGAATGAGTTTTGACTCCTCTTCAAGCAGTCATATCCCAAGTTCATGATACTGCTGCTGTTTTACCACCCTAGTGAACGACCTTGATTTTACTAATGCTTTTCCTAATCCTGATGAGAGAAGTCACTTTTGCTTCTGACAGTTTATTCTGAACATGTTTGTTTGACTACCAGTAAAACTGGGCCTCTGTCTTTAGTTAGGAGATTTTCTTAGCAAGAAGCAGAGCTGTTTGTATCTGAAAGAATCAGTTTTCTTTTTCTGCTGGCTTTGTCTCATTGAGACTCTGCTCACTGAGTGTGGGGATAGCAACTTGTTCTAGAGGCCATTGATCCATCAACAGTGTCTCCAAATTGCCTCTGATGCTCCTTTTAAAAATGTCTTTGTTTTCTTTTTTGGCCAGGAAAGGTTGCTGCAAGTACAATAAGTAAAATCCTATCAGATAGTGTGTTTAGGGCAGTTCTAAGTGTCTATAATGTTTAATTAGCTGGTTTAGTCCACAGCACAGATAGCTCTAGGAGTTCTTATTTCCTATGCATTTCCTTCTCAGAAAGGTAAAGTCACAGGAGTGGTAAGGAGATGTTACTTCTTCCAAAAAAAACCCCAAACCAATACCACCATCATCCCCTCACCAAAGAAAAACCAAAAACCCAAATCAAACACTGAAACAAAAGAACTTCATATGTAGTTCTTTCTAGCTCTTTTTTCTTTTCTCTCATGGGCCTGTTCTGCCCTTGTGGGAGACCTGTTTGGATTGCAAAGCAGCAGTTTGCTCTTGGCAGGTCCTACAAGAGCTAGATGAGAGAGAGGAGTCATTATCCAGTATCTGCCGGCAGCTCCTGGAAGAGAGAAATGGAATTTGGGTCTCCCTGAAGGTGTCTGAATTAAGAGAAATGCAGCCTTCAGGTGCTTATTATGTATAATCATATAACCAAGGGTTAATTAGGAAAGCCCCTGTGGTATTTCAAATGTTTGAGGGATCTCCTAAGGCTGAACAAACCAGGATTTGGGATGAAGACTGAAGACTTAAGAGGTAGTCCCGTGGGACTTTTGCAAGCCCACGTGACTCTCACTTTCTCTGGCTCAGCTTGTTCTTTTCTGAGCTGTGACGCAGGTGGTAAAGCAAGAATAGGGAAGTATTAATGCCTGATAAGCAGCATTTTGCAAAGTCTCTAAGTAATTGAATTTGAAACAGATTAGGTTATTCACAGTCTGAGTGCTAGAGCATACACCAGCACAAATACAGCCTTGTATAAACAGTCACGATATTAACTAATTTAGTAAGTGTTTGTCAGAGGGTGTGTATTTTTTCTCACCAAAGCCAAACTGCAGGCCAGTTCCAGCAACACAGGATGTATTAAAAAAATGGCTGAGGCTATGGGAATCAGTGAGGTAAAACCTTTAATAATTCACCACGAGGAGCCCATATGTGCTGTAGTGTATCATCTGCATCTGGTACCCACCAGGTTTTTGAGCATTGGCTTGATAAACCTAGAAATCCTGACTGCATCCTTGAAAGCAGCTGTGTAAGAGTAGTCTGTATAAAAGGAAATAGTCCCTTTTGTAGGAATATACTTCAGACAGCTGTGGAGCTCCTACAGAAATAAGGCTCTGTTGTGGATTTTTTTGCCTCATCAGATAATCTTGACAGAAAGTCCTCAATTCATTTGCCTAATGACATAAGATAATTCAAACACCATAAGGCACTCCAGTTATTTCTGCTTTGTCTCTAGCTGCTGTTCTAGGAGGGTGCAGGTCTCATAATGTCTGATTAAATACACAACCTTAGGCCTTGGATATGCCAACAAAAATAGAAAGCATAAGGGAACTAATTTCCTCTTTTAGTCCAGTACTGTGAAAAACTGTGGAGTAAAAAATTTTTAATTTCCTAAAATACAAGTTTATCTAGCACCTTATCTGCTTGAGCAGCTGAAAAGTCTCTTCACTAATGGTACAAGGGCTTTGAAGGTGGAAAATGCTTTGTTTGTTTGTTTTCTCAGTGCCAGATACTTTTCAGCATCTCCAGCAAAGAGTTTCTAACTGTCTAGGATGTGATATTAGGTTTAGTGGGGTTTTATTTTTTAATAACTTACTTTGATCTCATAATTTGTTTCCTAAGTTTTAATCAGTAACAAGTTAGTCCCGTGTCACTCAATTCTCAGTTGAGATCTGTGTGTTAATAAAAATCAACATCAAGCTGCAGCAGTATTCCCGTCCAGGAGTGTATTATGCAGGACAGCAGCAGAGAGCTGTGCTCAGGAAAGCTGTCTGAGAGCACGAGCTGGAAGCACAGGGGCTGTACACACCAGAGCAGGGCTCCAGCGTCACAGAACTGCAAATCCAGGCAGATGTTCTTTAGCAGCAGGTTTGGTGTGTGGTATTTATGACAAGTAAACTCGTTTAAACTTGTGTTCCAAATCAGTTGAACTTAGATCATACACTTGAACACGCCCCTCACGGTACTCTGCTTAATCTCCTTGCTGTCTTCACAGTAGGAACTACTTCTAAAATTATTAATGTGATCAGGGGACTTTCCCTGACTTTAACAGAGGTTGGCCTGGGTATCGACTCTTATTTTATGCTGGGATTTTTAAAACAATTTTAGCCTGACAGAGTTTGTGCAGTATCTTCAGAACTATATCAGTTACAACCAACAAAGGATCTTACTGTTGTCTCAATGTTGAATAAAATAAGAACACACCAAACTTGGAATGATAGCAAGATGTGTCCTTGGAAGGCATAGGCACAGAAAATGATGTATTTCTTTCTGTTTTGCCTCTGGTCAAAAACATACCCTGCTTTTGAACCCAGCCCTGCTAGCTATTAGTTATTCAGGGAAGTTGTGAAGAGAGATTTTCAAACCTGTCACTGCTGGGGGGAGATGTGGAGGGTGAAAGTGGGGAGGAAAGACTGTGAGTTCAAGCTTGACAAAGTCCTGTGTCTTTGAAAGCTGAAAATTTCAAGATTTACTCTATGGATTAGCAGGTGTCATTTTTTCATTAAAACCAGTATCAAGAGACAGCTAATTGTATTCAATGCAACACTCAATTTTCTATGAGGAGGATTTAGTTTGAGCAGGATGGTTCCTAGCTTTGCAGCTGTTACGATGTTTACTGGGTTACTTATCCTCACAAGGTTGAAGCTGCAGCTAATTATACGGTTACAAATTCAACATTAGCTTCTTGTAGACTGTACTAATCCTTATCATACCATTCTATACTTTAAGTGAGCAACAACAAGAGTGGGCTATCCATATTTTTTTTTAATCATTCCAGTAAGTGGATAAGAAGGATAGGTCAAACTGTGTATTTGTCTGTTGTGGTAATGTACTCTTCAATAGCCCTGGGTTGCAGGTGTTCAGTGGTGAGGCATCTGACTAAAAAAGAGGTTAGAGTATTGAAAAAGATGTTTTCCATAGAGTTATGGATAACATAAAAGTGACCTCAGTTTTGTCGGAGTGAAGAGTAGAGGTAAGGATAGAACCCAAGGGAATGGCTCTATCTCCACTAAGTGGGCAGGGGGTGTTTCCAAGGAAAGGGATCCGTGCTTCTCTCCCAAAGACTCCCTCCAGCCCAAAGCCCCGGTTGGGGGTGGCAATCAGGCAGAGCATTCCAGATGCAGGCTCTTGCCATAAAGCCTTTTTGTTTTGTTAATTGCGTGCAGGCAGGGAGGGGGCTCCGGGCTCCTCCATCAGTGCACAAGTACCCGGTCAGCTCTCATGTCTGTTGCCCTGGGGCAGCGCTGCTCTCTTTGGGAGAGGTACCTCCAGAAGCTGTTGGCTGCTGTTTAGTGCTGCTGAATAACGATCAGGTGTTTTCTTCTTTCTTCCTATTTTCTTTTTTTCTTCTGAAGTTACCTCCTCTGTGACCTTCAGCCTTTCCACCCTACACACAATCTGTTGTTTTCTGGTCTGTAGCTTTTTCCCAAGGTCTCTTTCTGGTTTTGGTGAGGACTTATTAGGATATATCTTTTTGCTTCTCTCCTATGTATTTTTGAGATGGAGAGTAGCCAATGTCAGATACCACAGGGAAAATATAAAAACTTTTGAAATACTTCTTGTAGCTCTGGAAGAATAAAAAAATTGCTTTCATGTAAACCTCTGCTCATGAGTTCATTTTTCACTTTCCCCTGTTGCTCTATTTGCTTTCCTAAGGGCACTGCCTCCCACCTAATGCAGGTGTGAGGCAGATGTTCCTTATGACTGAAGATGGTCTATTTGGGGCAAGCCTGTGTCAGCCAAAGTCCCCACCTGCTTTCAGAGTGTGTTCTTCAGGGTCAAATTCAAAGGATGGCTTGAAGGTCAGAGGGGATTTTGTGGCTGTTTGTTTTTGGTTACGTGTCAGCATCCTTGTTATAGTTACCAGAAAAGTCAAATTGAGGGAAGTACAGATAGCTGAATTCTTGACAGATGATATAGTTTAAATGTGTTTATATATGTGTAGAGGGAGGCAGTTTCATGAAAAGGCAAGAAATGAGTCTATGAGGCAAGATAGGCTTAGTTGTTAATATTGGATAGCAGGTGCTGGTTCTGGCTGGGGTCAGTTTCCCCCGTAGTGGTTAGGATGGAGCTGTTTGTCTGCAGTGGGTCAGTATGGAGTGATTATTCTGGGATTTTTCAGTTCCTGCTGGGCAGAGCCCACACTGATCCAAGGCTGCTTCTGCTTCCCATCCCAGCACTGAGCAGCTGGAGGTGCACAGAATTTGGGAGGGGGCACAGCCAGGACAGCTGACCCCAAATGACCACAGGAGTATCCCATACTGTATGGCATCATGCTTGCCAATAAAACTGGAGGGAAGGTTGATTGGGGAGCCACTGCTGAGGGACTGGCTGGGTATTGGTGTGCTGGTACTGAGTGATTGTTTTCATTTGCATCTCTTTTATTTCTGGGGCTTTATTTGTCTCTTTGTTGTTTTCATTTTATTATAATTAGTTGTTTTTATTTTATTTCAGTTATTAATCTGCTCTTATGCAAACCCATGAGTTTTCTCACTTTTACCCTTTCTAGTTCTCTTTCCTCCATCCCACTGATGGTATTGAGTGACCAGCTGTGGGGTGCTTAGTTGCCAGCTGTGGTTAAACCATGGCTTAGCTGTACATGATAGTTTTTACTTTCTCTTATACTGGAAACCTTTTGTTTAACTGCTCTGGATTTTCCTAGAGAAGGAGTTTGGCTTTTCTTTCCTTTTTTTTTTTTTTTTTATTTTATTTTTTCCCTTTCTAGTTTTTTTGTGGCATAGAGAATGTTCCCTTTTTTTTCATGGATGTCAATGACAGTGCTTGCACCCTCTGAAAGATCAAATTTAGGGGATATTTTGATGAGCAAAATGAACAAACACACCAATTCAGTGCGTATGTAAAGTTGTAGTGTAGCAAATTTTTTGGCCTTCATTCTAAGTCTGTCTCAAACGGAATGTGACACAGAAACATGTTCATTTCCAAACTCACTGGTTCCTTTTATTTTGCAGGATCTTGGCATGCATTATCTCACATATGCAAACGTGCTACCAGGTGTCTGAATACATATTACATTTTGGTTAATTTTCCATGGAAAGTCAAAGTCTCTGAAGAGAATTTATTATTAGAGCAGAATGGAATTAGAAACTGAAACATAGCAGTGCTACATCGAGGACAAATGTATACCAAGGGCAGCTCCAAAATGATTTGCATAGCTTCAGTTGTTTTTTGCTACCTGGAAACCTCAGGAGGCTGAATATATTCTTACATACTTGCAATTTATAAGGGTTATAGGTATATCTAATCCACAGTTTTCTCTTCATAGAACTATGTTTTCTATTCCTGAGTCTGGCCTCCTGCTATATTTGTGTAGATAAGTAAGGGGTTTTTTTTTCTGCAATATCTTCGGGCGTGCCTGAAAAATGTTTTCTTTTGATAAAGAATTCATGGTTTTTTTTTTAAAGCAGCCCTCACCATAGAAACATGTTTTCAGTTTAATACTGGTAGGAAGCTGTTTATTTTTTTTAAAGTTACCAAAAAAAACCCCTTTTTTTTTTCACAGTCGCCTGAAGAAGGTAATTTGCTAATTCACCTGAGTGGGACCATAGGGTCAGGATGAGAGTAATGCAAGTTTGGAGGCCACTGCTGAAAGTGCCACTCCAGCAGGGTTTTGCTGAAAGCCTTTCCCTGTGTTCCAGCCAAACATGGTGCTGGTGAAATCGTGGTTGTCAGAAGGGCTGGTGTGGCTGAAGAGCTCTGTGTATGGCACTTTTGGGCACTGCACTTGTGTGAACTTGCTGATGGAGCCCAGGAGCTCCTGCCCTTGCTGCCCTTTGCTGGAGCTGCCTGATGCACACCACCTCTGCTAGCCATCCCTGCAGTCAGGAGAGAGCTCACTGCATAATCCTCCTGTCCCTTTCTTACACAGGGAAACAGAAGAGGAGGTGGGGAGGAATACTCAGATGCAAATCCTGGCAGGAGCACCTGAGCAGGGCTGTGCTGCAGCACTGGGATTCAACTTCTGTGTCTCATCTCTCTCACCTGGCCCTTAAAACTGCTCCAGTTGGTGGTCTGGCCCCACACAACAGTAATCATTGCCATGAGGGTCCTTTTGGTGTCACTGGTTTTGATCTGCTTCGGGCTGCACAGAGCCAGGCTGCAAGCCTCAAAGTATGGGGCTCCTTCTTTGTGATGGTTTTTGAGCAGCTTTCCATGGAAAGATCATTTATTCCCAAAGGTATTATCTCTGACTTTATAGAAAAGGCCTTGGTCTGCTGCTGCTGCTTTCCTAGAATGATTTGAAAACCTTTGATATTTGAAAGCTGAGCTGTTATGATTAGACAGATAAATCACATGGGTAGCTGGGCAAGAGTGTTCAGTGTTAGATAATACTCCAGAAAAACATTTCACTTCCTTTCACTGTCCCTTTCAGCAGGGCTGTTCATGTAGTCTGAGACTTCAGTTTTGGATAAGGTAACTATGGGAAGTCCTATACATATTGGGATTACTGCATCAAAATTTGCTTTTTCTAAATGATCTTCAGTGTTTGCTTTTAATTTACTCTGAATGTCCACGTTGGCAAACTTACTCTGCCAACTATTTATAAAATATACATGCAAACAACCCCCTGAGGCTCAAACTGAAAAGTTTTTGCAGACTTCATTGAAGTGTGTTTACTTTTTATTTGCCTTTTATTGGTTTATTCCCTTTTATTAAGGTGCTGAGGCAGTAGCTTGGAGCACTTTTATTTTGTTTTCCCCCCCTGCTTTCTGCTCTGCATCTCAGAAACACAGGGAAGAATATAGGAACTGTGGCAGAAGGCTTAATTTTTCTTTGCTTTGTGACCAGAAAAACGGAGTTTTGAATTTCATGAAAATGTGTAGTCTGAGCTGCACTGTGCTTTCCCCCATAGCAAACACTGATACAGGGTTCATGGACTCTGTACCTGGCCATACTCTCCAGAGTGCTACCATGAGAAACTTGAGTAAGAATTCATGAATCAACACCTCAGGAACTTTGTTTCGTGAAAAGAATATCAAGACAGGTGTAATGAGAATAACAAACAAATAACCTCACTTCTTAGTCTTGAAGCTTGAATAATTCTGTATGCATTAGCAAAATAAATTACAAAGCAAATGTGCTCAGGCGCTGCATCCGGAGGGACTTAATTTTGTAGCAAATGTATTACTTGTTTTCATGTCAGTTGGCCTGTCAGAAGATCTACTTATCTCCTGTATGAAGCATTGTCTTTCTTGCTAGATACTGTTCTCTGCTAACAGGAATCATTTTTTCTAAGTCAAAGAATAAGATCCTGTAAAGCCAGTGAATGAACAGCCTAGCACAAGGCAAATACCATTTACCTAGCAAACAAATGTGCCTTTTCAATTGTATGCGATTGGCTTAGGTTAAACTTTTCCCTGGTGGTTCATGAGCTGAACAGTTCAGCGTTGAAGGTGAAGGGACAGGACCATTTAAAGCACAGGGTCCTAAGGAAAGCCAGCTCTTGTGTGCTGGCAGGAAGCTTGTCCTGCTGAGTCATTGGCTGTTTGGGTTTTGTCCTTAAAGCTTCAACTTCCCGACTCAGGGAACATGTAATTAGCACAACGTTTGTCTTTTGTCTTGTAATTGCACTGTTGGAAACCCAAGAGCTTTGCACCGTTTCAGTGCATCTCCCTAACCTGAAGGATGCAGTAAACCTGAAGTACACTGTCAGAGTGTTGGTGGGGTTTTTTAACCCAACGCATACAGTAGCTGGGGCTTAAAGGAAAATATAGTATGTTCCTGGACTTGCTGCAAAATTATCAGAGCTGGCATGCTGGGCGTAAACAGCCCTGCACAAAGTGCAGCAGGGTGAGCTGGGTGGCCTCCTGCTCAGCCTCATGGCAGCATCCTGCTGAGGCTGAAGGAGAAGCCCACAGCTTGTACCCCATGCTGGAAATGCAAGAGAGCTTCATTTCTGAAAAGGGGTTTAAGTCTTGTTCTTGATAGCAGCTCTGCTAAAGCATTTTCTTTTAAATGAGCAGGAGCAATAGCGTGGCCAAATATATTGGCTTGTTCAGGCCTCTGGGTCGCTGCTAGGATGTCAAGCATGAGGGAGCATGAAGCTTAAGTCTCCATAAGACCTAAATGGGAGATTGAGTTTAGTGTGCATAGCAAAACTCTTAAACTCTTCCTAGGTGAAACTGATGATTAATTCAAAATGTAGTATGGCAGCAATTCAGACTTAAAAGATCTTCCAACTTTATTCTGTTTTGGGGTATTTTTTCTTTTGGCCTTTATTTGTATTCATTGCTGGCACAGTAGAGGAATGTGAATTCCTTCTTTTGTTTTTACTGTGAAGCTTTGCAAGCCTCTTTGCCCAAAGCAGGTTTGTTGATTTCAAGTGAAGCAGCATCATTTAAGTGATAATCTCTTATTTTCTTCCAGAGAGGTGTAGATGTAAATAAATTAGTCCTGAATTACTATTGGCAACCCTCTCTTCAAGTTCAGGCATGCTTCTGGCACTCATGCCTGCATGCCAAAGAGTTCTTGGCTAATACCTGTCAACAGAAACCCTCACTCAATGCAGGCATCATGAGTTACCAGTTCCTAGACTGGCTCAGATGGAAGGGATAGTCTTTCACCTCTTTTTCCCTATTAATTACAGGGCCAGGTATTGAATTATCCAGAGCCCTGTTAGGAGAGGTGCCGCTCCCCTAGGAATGGAATGCTGTTTGCCCATCATTCTGAAAGTATCCATTGCCACCTTAGGCTTATGGTTAAAAATGAAAACCTCATACATCCGGTGTGTTGACAACAGATATGTGCTAGAGACAGGTGTGCAGAAACAAAGAAACTTTTTTTTGTTTCCAAAGGATAAATGTTAATACCTCTCCCTCTGTATTTCATTGACCTGCAAAATTTTTGAGGCTGCTCATGAGAAATATGAATGCATCATGCTAAAACTTGCCTATATTGAAGGGGTCTTGCAGTTAAGGTGCTGCATGTCCCCCTTCACGTGGGAACTGGATAATTTGTGTACTTGACATCCTTCACTCCCCTGCTATAAATTTCTTCATCAATTAATTAATTAGTCATGACATTTGTTTTGGCATTCTTTCTAGCAGGTCACTGACCTCTCCACTTTTTAAGGCCGGGATAGATTGATGCCATTTGGATCAGAGTAGAGTTGTTCCTGTCAGAGTAATGACTTCCCTGATGCTTACTGAACTGAAAACAAGCCACAGAGTGGATCTGCTGCCTAGCAGGGCCATGTTTACAGCAGGGTAGAAGCCTAGTTTGGCACAGAAGGTGTTTCACCATATAAACCTATAGAACAACTGTTTTAGTATTATGGTGAGTTTAGGTGATTTGACTCAAATATGAAAAATCTCCAATGTTAATAAATTTCTGAAACCACAAAGACTGGAATTTAGGAATCTTTGGAAATAGGTGGGTTTTTTCATGTGTGGTTTCCTTTCTCATTGCAGAGAAGATTCTAAAAAATATTAATTACTTTAGAACTTTATAAATTACTGGAAACCAAGAAAAACTAGTTAAATAATAAAAGTTTGCCTCTGTAATATATTTAAAACTCATATGTAATATAGAGATGTAGGTGCAAGTGGGTTGCTGTGATTTTTGTATTGAACATGTTTGGTATGCTTTGTGCCAGTGGTGGGACAGATGTGGGATTGAAATGAAAATGGAGTAGGACATGGAAGGCAGGAGAAGGAAGGACTTTTTGGGAGGCTGACTCCTAACATAGGGAAAGGATCTGGCACAGAGCTGAAACTCCAAAAGAAATGCACACCAGCTGTGAGTGACAGGGCAGGAGGTCAGTGCAAAGGGAAAACAGCAGGAAAAGGCATGAAGTCAACAGGTAACACTTGTTATTCAGGAAAGTTCTGGGAAATCTGCTTGCTGCAACCATGCAAAAAGGGAAAGCAAATGTTCTTGGTGACCCTGATATATGCAGCAAGGAATGTGCAAGTTTTGCTGAATAACTTCAGGCATGTTATGTCTTAAGTCCTGTTGGAAGAATAACTTGAAAGGTCTGGTTTGGATGAGACAAAAAATGAATTTTGTAATGAAGAAGTGATTTGGAATGCTATGCACATAGAAAGAGGTCTGCAGGATACCACTCTACACAGGCCAAAGGGTGTGTGTAACTTCAAAGTGTATAAAAGAGACAGAAAAGGAATGACTTAAATTCCTTTTTATGCTTACAAATAATGAGCTTAGAATAGAGCTGTTTATCCTCACTGTGGGCCTGAGCACTTCCCTCCCAAATACAGTTAGTCAAGGCAGTATAAACTATTTCTGTTTCTCCTTCCTTGCTGCTTGCAGGACAAACAGTATTATTGTTGTTGTTTTTTAATAAACTGTAGGTTTGTGATTAGCTTAATGAAAGAAAGCTAGAACTACTTAATTTTTTTGTGCGTGTGCTCCTTCCTCCACTAAGCTTTCATATCTGTGTCAGAGAAATACTCCAGTCCTGGGCCAGCTGCAGGTTCTCTTGGGCCAATGCTAGTGTACAATGGAGCAAAACTGAAATTTACTGATTCTTTTTTCATTATTTATTTTGCTGAACTTGCTAAAGACCCCCACCTTATTTAAGACTGCTTGAGGGTTTCACAAGGCTTCTCCACAAAGTTTGCAGAAAGGAGTTAAAATTTAAGGTAGAGTGTGAACTGAAACTCGCTGTTGATTAATGAGGAGGAGCCTGTGGTAGAAAATTACTTCAAATCATAGCAGAAATTTCTGTTCCCTTCTTCAGCAGCAACATTGAAAGTAGCCATAGTTTGCTGACTGCTTTCAAAGATAACCTGATAGCAAAAGCAGGCATATTGTGTTCCTTGAAGAAAAAGGAAGAACAGAAACTTGCTTTGTTCTTTAGATAAGACAGTTCCTATTCTGTCTTTTCAACAAAGTCTGGAGCTGTGTGCTGGGGGGAATGCCAGGGACCAATTAATCTGTGCCTGTGCTAGTGTGGGGTCAAGTGTACTCAGCCCTCCTTAAAACACATTCTGCTCTTGAAAACCTTCAGGAATGATTTTCCAGTCTCCCTGGATAGCCTTAACTTTGTGTTTCAACCCTTTCTCAGTGCCTTCAGAATTCACTCTACTATTTAATTTTATTGGAAATTAAGCTAGCATTCTTGTTTTCCTGTTCCTAGTGGCTATGAAAAATAATTGCTTTCTATCTTATTTTATTTGGAAACCGATATTTTATCTGCCTCTGGCATGATTTTTTTTTTTTTCAAATCAAATATGGCAGTTATTTGGTGGTTTTTACTGCTTTTGTTTGCCTCTGAATTTTCTATATGAAGTTCTGTTGCAGAAGAAATGGGATCTTACAGATCAGGTCAACTTTGCTGAGGTTTTATTAGAGCTGTAAACTGAAGATATAGACTTGTAGTTATAGTATACTTACAGCTTCCATTTTTGGATTTCCATTCTAGATATCCAAATGCTATTTCATTTCACCCTGTCCTTTCCAGAGCTCTCTTGCATGCTCTCACTTGGTTTCCCTATACCTGTCCCAAGGGTGAATTTTACTGTGGTGTTCCTCTGATTTAACATGAGCTGCTGCTCAATCAAGAAGGCAGAGGGAGAGCGTGCTGAATGCTAAAGGGAAACGAAATTCCTTTGCAGCCTCTTGACCCCTGCATTAGCATAAACAAAAAAAAGTACACCAGACTTTCCTGTGGGATTCAGGAGGAGCTCAGAGGTGTGAACACCAGTCAGACCATTATGATCATCTTTAAAATTTCACCCTGCATTTCCTACAGGCATCTTGGTTCTCATGGCTGAGATAGGGCAGGAATATTTAACTTGATGCCAGATGTCTCTTTCTAAAGGCTTCAAACTATTGATAGTACCCATGTAGATTTCTTGATTAAATATGGAAAAACAGTGGAAAAACAGTGTAAATGTTATTTCTAGTTTGGGATTCCCCATCAGTCCCTGCCTTTGTTCAGCTACTTTGCTCTCCCTTTCAATCCAAGGTCCTGTGCTCCTTATTAGCATTTGGCAGCAAACATTTGGTTTTGCCCACCACAGGTATTTATTAAATTAGCCAAAAAGCCAGGAAATCCCCCACTATATCTGTGGTCAAGGTTTATAATGAAGGCTTAACATTTGTAAATGATACACCTCAAGACATTCCAAGGGATGTCTCTCATAAGGGAAGAAAATTGACTGAAATAATGTTCTTTTAAGTGTGTCTGTCTTCAAAACAGGATCCCTTGCTTGTTTATCCTTGTATCCCTGTAGCTGTGAACAGAAGCTGTAGCAAGAGCAGAACAATTTAAAAATTTTGGTTGCACTCCTAAGTGTTGAACAGAAGAAAATATTTTGCTTATGCTGTGTGAGTGGAACAGCCAGTTTCTTTCCCAAGGAGAATGAGCACAAAGCTGAACTGAAATTAGTCATTGTTTGTTGCATTTGCATTCAGCAGGAGTGCTGTGCATGCAGGGCCTGTGTTGCTGAATCACTGACTGTGGTTTGCTTCCCTACAATAGTGAGAGGTGATGGGTATGAATAATGCTAAGGTCTAAATGTGTACAATTCTTATGCTGTCTTTATTCTCATGGATACGTGGGACCTTGCCATGTCAACAGCAATTCCTCTCTTCCCTGCTTCATCCCCATCAGTCATTTCTAAGGCTATTTGCATGTGAATCCCTATGGGCACCTCTGGCACCACTGAGGCTGACCTGCTAAAAGTAGGTCTCCTAGGCTTTCAATCATCTTGCCACACATAATAGCTACATAATCCTGCCTGCCTGCAAGGCAATGACTGTACTCTGAAGGAGAGGGCAGAGCAAGGTTCTTACTCTGACTGCTCAGATAGTCCATGCTGGTGGTGAGCAACAGATCACACAGGAGCTATGAAGACCAACTTCCTGACCTGCTGATACCATCCACCAAATTGCTGAGGTTATTGACTGCACTCATTAAGTTAAGAAAGGGTCCATATTCCCTATCTATTCCCCCAGGGACTCCTCTGCATTTCCCAGGCTTTTAGCTTGTATCTCTGCTGATGCTCACAACCGCTTAACCGAGTCCATTCTTGCCCTTGAGGTGGATGTGTTGTTAGGTCTTGGACATTAGATCACATCACCTGACAGTTAAGCCAAAGTTTGGCCCCAGAAACCTTGTCTGAGGCTCAGTTGGTAGCACAGAATATTGCAGTGGGGAAGGTGCAGGTTTTCAGATGGGTAACATCAGAAAATGCCATGCTAAACACTGTTGGGGATTTGGGGCTCCTATTTCTGCAGAAGTGGAGCTTCACCCACAGTCTGCTGTAACCATTTCACACAGATAGCAAAGAGAAAGCAGAATTGTGGCATTTGCAAAACTGTTTTCACTTAGAGGAGGGTGCTGTGAGTGCAGCTGTTGCTGACAACAAGAGCAGCTTGGAATTAGGTTAGGCAAAAGTGGCATTCACACAAGGAGTGTGTGGGGGGAAAGACTTGTGAAAAGCAATTGTAGGAAATACTGTTTGGAAAAGTGTCTCCAGATTCATTAACGTGCAACATAATTAATACTCTGCCTGTGCTGAAGTACTTGTGGTTGCATAATAAATAGAGGCTTAATGGGACAATATATAGTGTTATATCAGCAGGATAATTCCATATCATGGAGCGAAGAAGCTATCTGTGAGCTGGTAGTTTTATAAACTGCCCTTATCAAACTTTCTAGACATTGCATGGTGCAACATGGTGCATAGAGTAAGAAGTCAGGAGCAGTATTTTTTTCACTTTTAATGATAGGGTTAATGGGTTCTTGGAAGTTTTAGTGAGTGCAATGCACTCCTGGTCATTTTCCAGTTGAGCAGTGGAAGTCAACAAAACTTGCTTTTCATGGTGTTCACTTGGTATTGTCTGAAGGATCATGGGAGGATGCCCCAGAACATTGTTGTCTGGGTGCAAGGGATAATAGGATGAATAGATAAAGAGAGGGGGTAAAATGATCAATTTATTTTTTCTAGAAGCATTTATTCTTGGTTTCCTTTTGGAGGAGTTTGTACAATTACAGAACTGTGGGGAGAAAAAAGGCAAATAGATAAATTTTGAGGCTATGGAGCTGCTACCACTACACCTTCTGATACTTTTTTCCATGCTCTGGATGTTGACCACTTTCTTCTGACTCCATTTTTTCTGATAGGATTTTTCTTTTCATCACACAATTTTGGTCAGATCTATTTGTGGATATAATTTGGGATTTGTTTTTTCTCCTAGCTCACCTATTTAAAAACATTTTGAGGAAATTTTAACTTTATTAGGAACCAAACTGACTTTTCTAGAGTTCTTGTGCTGGTTGTAGGGAAGCATTTAGCTTCTGTGATTTGGGAGATGTTTGATAAATTGCTTATTCATGTCAGCTTAGGCTCTGAAAGTAAGAGCTTAACTGATGTCTTTCAGCATGGAAACCCTTATAATTTTCTTGTAAAAGAATATTCTTTTCCTGAAACAACTTCCTCAGTATTGTTGAGTGGATTTCCTGTGGGTTTTTTTTTTCATCATCTCTGGGAGGTGACGCTAGCTGTTCTACTCTTCTAAAAGTAGGACTTCTGAAAAATAAAGTGAAATAATAAGAATATATTAAATTAGTAATAAAATTATTTGTTTTAAGATCTTTTAAAAAATAAATTACAACACACACATGTAAGGGTTTTTTTCCTATGGTTTAAATAAATAATTTTGACTGTTGATTTTTTGTTTTGCCTGCTCTGGGCATGGCTTGGGAAAATAGAGACTGTTGTCTTAAGGATGCTTCAACTTTGGCATGCAAAGATAGTAGCAACCTGTGGAAGTTATTGTTCTGTTCAAGTCTTTGCAGAAGCACGGTTATTATTTCTGTTCTTTCAGTCCTTGGAGGGTACAAGTTCCACATCCTCCTTAAACAAACTCTTCTGAAGCTGTTCTGTACTTGCAGGTAGATGTCAAACCTTATGTTTTTTGTAATGATGCAAGTCCCTCTTGCTGTTCACCTCCGAAAAAACAAACAGACTGCAATAACCACTGTGTATTAAGAACACCACAGTTTTTCAAGCTCACAATTCTCTTCCATGTTTCTTGCTCTCAGCTCCACAGTCTTCTTGAAAATTAAGGAATTGAATCCTACCTGGGACAGGAAGGCATACTGGGTGTTAGCTTGTCTATTATCATCCCTTTCCTTGAAAAGGAAACTTCATGTCTCAAATTCATGTGTGCATTTTGTTTTTGTGCTAAGAAACAATTTTTTAAGCTGATAGGGAACAGTGAATTTTATAACTGTCAATTCTAGAAGTAATAATAAATATATTTTTATAGAATGTGTAATATATAATAAATATAATATATAATCTAATAAATAATAGAATAAATTTACAATGCATTTCAACAATCAAGACTCAGTCCCTAGAATATCTTATTGAAATTCTTCTCAGGACTTATATTTATGGAGAAAAATAACGGGAGAGTAGATGAATTCTCCATAAATTTGTAAACAAGGAAACAATTTCTATATTATAATGTTTGTGGTAAAAAGGGGGAAAACCCCTCAAACACCAAACTAGATGAAGAGAGAGAATAAGCAATGAATGGTAGAACCTGATATTCTTTAACAGTCAGCAAATCATCTTCCTTCTGGTCATCTTTAAAGAAGACAATATTGTTCTAAAAATACTGGAAATGTACCTTACTATTGTCTGTCTTGTTAAAGGATTGAGAGAGAACAAGTAAAAAGAAGAGGTTGTCTGTTTTGTGCCTATTCTACTACTTACCACATAATGTCAATCTTGAAGACAATGCCTAGATGGTATAAAAAGACAATTGGAAATCATGAAGGACCTTTATGCTTTCTGCTTTGAGAATATTCTTTCCTGAACTTTAACAAAATAAGGTGAAATCTAATTTTTTTTTTTAATTAACTTCCCTGTGGGGAAAAAGGGTATTTATAATATCAAATACTTCTGCAAAAAAATTGGCTGGTTCAGTCATACAATCCAAAGGATCTAAATTGAGTGTTGGGTGTTTTGTGGGCTGTAGGTAGTACCTGGCATCTTTCTTACAGAGGATTTTAATTCCTGAGGTTGTATGATGGAAGTGGTGCATCCATTTTACAGTCCAAGGCCAAATGTATGTTTTTGCAAATGTGGTATAAATATGCAGGTATATTTATTACCTAACTTCTCAAAATCTACCTCAATTACTGCATAAAGTTAATTCTACTCAGAACCTTTCAGGCTTTGGATTTCTCTGGTGAATAACCAGGTGTTTTTCACTGGAAAACTTGTTTTGCACAAGGATCCTCTTGGGACTCTGTGCTTTCTCCCAGAAGAGATGGGTCTGACTGTTTCAAGAGACTCAGGAGACAGTGCAATGCAGAATTTCTTCTGGGAGAAAGCACAGCCTGCCTTTGTGATTGGAGGAAGTAACTCCTGTTTCCATGTTATTTTATGTGCAGTGATGATGGATAAATGCATTAATATGTATACTTTATCTTAGACTAAAGAGAGAGAATAGTGTTAACAACCAGGCTGTGCTTTCTGAAAGTCCAATAAAAAAAAATTCTCAACCTTTAAAACAAATTGAAAAATTAAAGGTTGTGTGTCAAAATTCTTGAAATGCTTTCATTCCTCTGGAAAATCTACCTTTGTCAGTAATTTTTTTGATTTATTAAGAATGATCTGACTATTTCTCTTTGAGAACTAATTGGTTTTTTCTCTTTGTTATTGAGCCTCTTAAGTTCTCCTTTATTTTTACTGAATATTATGCCTTTTAATTTACAAAAATATTTAAACCATTACTCTCTTTCTCAATAAAATGTCATTTACACATACCCTCCTTGAACAAGTATCACAAAATACTTATTTTTTCTCTTTATCTATACCTTTGAGCACTCTTTGATATTTTCAACCTTTTCTTTACAAGCATAAAGTCATAAAGCTAGAACTAATTATTTTCAAATTGAACTAAATAAAAGCTAAAGTGTTCTTGTAGATACTCGGAAAACAAAATTTTACTCCCCAGCAAACTCAAGTTATAGGATTTGCAGTAAAATGTTAGCAAAAAAATATTTAAGGGTGATTTCAAGGAGTCATCATGACTTGACATCCAAGCTAGGAGTTACCCTAAAGAATTCCTCCAATAGATTTCTGAAATAAATACCCTGCATTACAATAGATAAATCTAATTTATTTTAAGATAATGTTTGTTCTATCTATATGGGCACACATTGATGACCTAGTCCTACATTTTAAATTAGGGCTGGCATTGTTTGTTGCATTTTTTTTTTCCTAAATATTGCTGGCAGTGGTCTTTCAGTACCTCTTGCATGGTTCCTGTCCAAACCTCTGGTGCCTTGTGTAGATATATAGCAGAATAGCAGACTGTGGCTGTCCCCTGAAGGACTGTTTTCTCTCAGTATTGCTTTGGAACTGTGATGGAGTTGGACTCTTTTTGAAGAGCAACCTCTGAAAGGGAAATGCATAACACAAATCCTATGGTTAGCATATATTTCCTGTGGTAAAGAGTCTGAGAAGGTGGTGAATTGTAGTCAAAGCTTGGTGCCACAGGATCATGCTGTGCTGGTTTTGGGCGGGGTGATTTTCCTCTCAGTGGCTAGGACAGGGCTGTGTTTTGGACTTGTGCTGAACCCAGGGCTGGTAATCTAGAGATGGTTTTGTTATTGCTGAGCAGGGCTCACACAGAGCCAAGGCCACCTCTGCTTTTCCTACCACCATGCCAGCAAGCATGTTTGGGGGTGCATGGGAGGCTGGAGGAGATACAGCCAGGACAGGTGACCCCAACTGACCAAAGGGATATTCTGGGCCATATGACATCATGCTCAGTGAGGGGAAGGAGCAAGGGGGGATGTTTGAAATGATGGCATTTGTCTTCCCAAGTAATCGCTACATGATGCGGCCCTGCTCTCCTGGAGGCGGCTGAACGCCTGCCTGCCCATGGAAAGCAGTGAATTAATTTCTTGTTTTGCATTGCTGGTGTGTGTGGGTTTTGATTTCCCTATCTTTATCTTAACCCATGATTTCTTCATCTTTTACCTTTCCAATTCTCTGCCCAAATCTCTTTGTGTGGGAGTGAATGGCTGCGTGGGGTTCAGTGGATGGCTGGGGTTGAACCATGACACGTTTATAGGTAAAAGTAAGTAACTGATCCAGTCCTCAGAAGGAGAATAAGTAGGAGAAGGATCTACTATTGCTGTTGAATTTTTTTTTCAACCTGTGATTCTAATAATTCAAAGAAAAAACAGCTGCTGCTTCTTGTGAATATCCTCTGGCATCTAAAGCCTGACTCCAGCTTTGCACATCCTTTCTCAAGCATGCTGAAGGACAAGAATGTTTGTTTTGAAATATAACAATAATCTTGCCCTGACTTTAAGAATAACTTTTATTCACCTTCAGCTACTGAGGCTATGTGCCTTTTTTATCCACTTAATACAGTATAATTTCATCTGTCTCCTGATGCAGAAAAATCAAAGTTTGGGCTAAGTCTCTCTTCCTTGGTGTTCAGTCATCTAATTGATATGGACTCATTATTAAATTATTTTATGAAAGAAAGGTGGGGAGCAAATAAATGCAATACAATGAAATCTATTATCCTAAAGCTGTAGAGTGTGTGTGTGCATTTCCCCAGTCCCCTTGTAGTGCAATGTTGGAAGTATGCCTGGAAACAGCAGTTGTGGAACACAACAAAACAACCCAACAACTTGGGGTAATAGAAACTGGTTCTACTCTGTCAAAGGAACAAAAGCAGGGGAAAGTCTGCTAAAGCAAATATCTTGGATTGTGGCAGCAGAACTTGAAAGACTGGGCCTGCCGAATGACAGTCTGCAAGTCCTTGCTGAATGAATTTGTACAAAGCCCTAATGAAGACAAACAGTCTTATTTAAGCATGCTGGAAGGCTCCCATTCAGCCTGCAGCTGGCATGGATGTTGTCAGTCAGAAGACACAGGCAGATGACAAATAACTGAATATGTGGAAAAAATGAGATGACAATGAGCTGATTTCTCATTAACACTTCTTTTCTTCTACTTTAGATATTATAAACACATTATTCAGGGTTGGTTGTAGGGGCCTCCTAAATGCCAATAAGTCAGGCTGAAGCAGTGTGCAGATGGGAGGCTGCTGCTGGATGGGAGGACTCCCTCTCCACTGGAGCTGCTGGGCACTTTGTATCCCAACGTATTCACAAAACCCTGTGCTCCCAAAATAATTTCTGTGGAGTACAAGGAAAGAAAGTCCTATGTAAGCAGGGTTGTTGTGAAATAACACACTGACTTTTCTTGCTCTGATTACAAAAGAAGCACCACTTTAATGAAAATTAGGGGTAGGTTTACCATCGAGTAGAGCTGGCAGAATACTTTAATGAGTATTATCAAAGTAGAACAGCCTTCTGAATTTTTTCTTCAGTCTTCACAGACTTCTGCATGTTCTTTTTCTTAGAATAATGGAAAGCATCAAATAACTGAGAATTAAAAGTATTTAAAATTGTTGAGGAGGGGCTTTCTGCTGTATATCAGCAGTATAAATGGCCCTGGCCTGCAGTGCTTTGGATTCAGCCTGACATCCAGTGAGACAAACAGGACCATTGGGCACAATGGTTAATTACACCTTCTAGAACAGGAGATTTGATGTTTTGTTCCAGTATCTTGGCTTTCTTCTTCCCCTTGACCTCATATCTGTCAGACTTGCCTTGCACAGTCACAGTTCCTTGTTTACAGTTTGGTCCTTGATATAAACTCAGGAGGTACCAAGCAGATAAATCCCCCACTGATGTGTTGAGCTGCTTGTGGGTTTCCCAACCTCTTCAATTAAGGCAAGAGATTGTACTGGGCTATACTTGCCCATGATATCCATATCTGATTTTTGACTTCATTGAAAGTTTAAATCCTAAAGCAGAACACAAGAATTTCTGCTTCCTTTTCTAAAGTGGTCAGTCCAGCTGAATGTGGCATTTTATAATATTTACAGACCAAGTGTTTACTTTGTATGTGGGACTTTTTGTTTGGTTCTTTTGCTCCTCCTTTATCCCCCAAATCACTGGACAACTGCTCTCAAAATATTTTCCTCACTGTATTGTAGGTTCTCCAGTTTAACAGGACTGAGATGTGTGTGTGTATTTCTGTTCATACACATAGATACCTAGATGGTCAAAATGTTGCTGATGCTTCCCTGCAGAGGGGATTGCAGTCGTCAGCTGGTAGATCCAGTCCTTCCACGTGCTTCAAGTCTACCACAACTGACTCAAATTATTAGTTATCCAGGATTCAGAGTACTATTTCCTCTTCTTTCTCTCTCTGTAGTCCTCAGTAGTCTGAAGTACCTACAAGCATTTGAAAATCCCACTTGGTGCTTATTTACTCTTTTGAAATAATGTTGAAAATATAGCCCTTGGCCATTTTACATCTATGAAGGATGATGATGCTTTCTTTAATGAAGGAATTTTTCTCAGCTGAAGGAACCTGGTCTTCCCCAGAAATACCCAGCATGAGGTTAAAAACAACAAACCAACCACAAGATCAATTTACTGGGCCTCCTTTTAGTGCACTCCACTGTGCTTGAGTGCTGAGTCTCCTTCCCCATGTGGGGGGAGGCACCTGCCTGGGCTGCACAGTCATGCTGCGGAGGTGTTTCTGTTTTTCCAACTTTGAGAAGTTCAAATTTCACACTGCACTAGAGATGATTAACTTGAGACTGCTGCCCACAGCTCGTTTCGTGTGTCTCCTTCCCCCTCTCCATGTAGGTTTTCCGAGTACTGAGCCAGCTGTTCTCAGGCTGGGACTTGGGGGTTCAGACTTCAAAAGAGTGTTTTTCTTCTGCCCCTATCTGCACTCATTGCTGCTTATAATATTCCTACATGCCTGGACAGAGGCTATCCACAGGAGAGAAGGACTCAGGCACACTTATTTGCAATATCTCATCAGCAGGTTCCTCTGCCAGTCTCTGCTTCCATTTGAACAGGTGCTGGTGCAGCCAGACCTGGTCCTTGAAACTTCCCTTTCTCCTTTTCAGGTTGAATTTTTGATGTGTTATGGTCCTATGAATACCCTGAATGACCAGTGATAAATAAAGCAAAAAAAAAAAAAAACCAAAAATCCTTAGACCTGTGTTTTCCTCCTGAAAAGCCCAGTGTTCCTGAGAGAGGCTATGTGGTGCTCTATTATGTGCTGGATTATGTGGGGATTTAGATCTCTGCATATTTCAGCAGTATCTGTATCCATGAATGCACACTGAATCTGATCCTTTTCCCTCTGTGTCAAAATTCGTGGTGACAGTTTGTGAAAATAACATCTGCCAACAAGAAGTACAGCAGGCAGTGAAACAAGAGCTGCACTGCAGGCACTCAACTGGGCCTGGTTCAACCTTTTACAGGATGGCATATTTTTTTTTTTTGCACAGTGAATGCATAACATATCTTCATAATAAGAAATGGCTGTTGTAGTGCTACCTTTTTTAGAGGTTTTTGGGGTCGGTTCTGTGTAATTTGTAACAAAGCAGATGCAGGCCGTCACTACCTGTGTTGTTAAAACACCTGCCTTTGCCTTCACAACTTTTTATTCATCATAAAACAGTTTAATTATTGTTCAATATTTTTGTATCTTAAAATCCAAGATATGTTTGCACTGTAAAAAATAAGCTTAAAGTAATATCCCATCTTCAGATAACTTGTAACCTGTCCTGCAAAGACTGTAGTTCATTTTCTTTCTCTCTAAGTGATGTTTCTTATTGATTTTAGTGCTGCACTCTGAATAGCAGTTACATGGTTAAATAAGTATATTGAAATCATTTTAATCAAGAAAATAATCAAATGACAAATTATGATAATTAATATAGAGGAGGATGCATATAGGGTTAAATTGCTGCCTAGGATGAGCTTTCTTTCTTCCTGTTTTTGCCATCAGCTGCCTTTGTGCCCAACTTTTAAGCAAAAGAAATGTAAAATTGACTTTTTTTTTGTTTGGTTGGATTGGTTTTTATCTGATTGCAAATTCTTCAGCTAGAGTATCTCACTGTTGATGTGTATGCCAGGGAGTACATCCTGGGGTCCTAATTTGGTTACATATTCAAAATAGTACAGTAATAGTGTTTAATGATGATTGTGATGGGAAGATATAAGTTTAGTACTACACATAGATAAATTTTGGGAATGCTGTTGCTTTTCTGATATGGGTGATGTTGATGGCATTCCATCATTCTGGCTATCCATAGGCACTTTTTATTCCTCATTTGGTTTAGAAGCATTCTTTTTGTGATCATTTTTTTCCCCAAAGGAAAAATGCTTGTGCAGTCCTAGAGAATTATACTAAGGGGAAATTAGCTGAAGCTGGTCTCATCTAAAATACGCCTACAGCATCATGAATTCTGTGGGCTGTGCCAGTGTGTGGTTGGGACTATCAGGAATTTCCCAGGTTAGACTTATAACTTGCAAGCAGTTTGAGTGATAATCTTGTAGATTTAAATATCTCTAGGGTACAAGCACTGGAATAGTATTAAATTATTGCTATGAGTGTGAGGGCAAAAAGCATATATGAAACAAAGAAAAATTCTGTTAAGTGGCTGATTTTGGTGGTAAAAGAATACACAAACAGGCATGTAAGCCTTTTGTTGGAAATAAAACCAAAGGACCAAACTTGATGTTTTAAGATATAAACTCACTATAGCCTTCAACAGGAATAGTGTCATGAGGAATTGGAAAAGAAAAATCTCCTGTAGGGAGGGCTCTGTCTGTCTGTCTGAGTGCATGTGATGTGATAAAGGGTTTTCTTTTCTCTGTGTGGTCCCATTTGATTACAATGCTAGGAGAGCCTGGCTGCATTCCATATATAATTAATTGCAGCTTTGGTTTTAGATTGCAGCGGGGCCAGGCTGCCTCTGCCCCTTGCCTTGTTCACATCTTTAGATATCTTTCCACCGTGCCAGCTGGTGGATGAATGGAGCCTTTCACAGCAAGCCTAATAGGCATGAATGGTGGAGTCATTGTCCTTGCTGGCTCTCCAGTTAATCTAGTGACAAACAAGGTTGGAGCTGCTGCAGTTGACATTCTCTTTATTGCCTGCGTTTTACACGTAAACACTGTGTGTAAAGGGATTTCATATTCTTGCCAACTCGTTTCTGTTTCTTGCTGGTTTTGGAAGGAATGTAATCTTTATGGAGAGGTAGATGTAAAAACCAGTGTGTTTTAGGCTCATTTGTTTACTCCTAGTTTCTGGCAAAGCAGACAGTTGAATGCCTCAGGTTGTGTGTTTAGGTTCCAAGTTCTATAATTATTTTTTTATTCTTTCTGAGGTTCAATTCTTTCTGCATTGTGTGTGAAGTTAAGTTACACAAAGCTATTGCTTCAGTTCTTGCCTGGTTGTAGGGTTGTGTTTCTGAACTACTATTTATTTTTGCAGTATACAAACTTAAATAAAAATTTAAAAGTAGGTTTATTTTCTTACAGATAAGTGTTATAGATGTGAAAAAATATTTTTAGCACACTTTTTGATAGATTCAAAAAGCAGAAAGTGTTATCTGACTAGGAAATTCTATAACAATAGAAAACGTCCTTTCTATGAGTACGTTCAGTTGATTTGAAAAAAGCACAATTTTTTTCTGAAATGCTTCTGATACTCCTCTTATTAAGTACTGAAAGTTAAACTAACTTGAGATAGTATGTAGTAAAAAGACTTATCAGAAAGGCAAATAAGTTCCATGGAGTGTCTGAAAACCATGCATGTTTTCATAAATTGTTTTGCTTGACCATGATATCTAAAAAATTAGTGTCTTTTTTAAGTCAAGAAGGAAAGGGGATCTATATCAATTTCTCATTTCCCTATTTTCTAGTTCTGCCAAAATTAAAGAAGGGAAAGTGAGTCAAAAGGGCAGAAGCAACATCCAGCAAAACTATTTGCTGAGGGTCTTGTCATGGATGGAGCCAGGGAACAAGAATGCAGTTCTGGCAGCTGCTTTTCTTCTGTAGTGAATTGTGTGTAGAACAAAACCAACCAAAAAGAAAAAAGCCCAAACACAGAGAACAAACCAATGACCTTTTCCTAGCTGTCCTACAGGAGAGAACTGTTTTGAAGTGAGGAATGTTGTCACTGTAGTGATGTCCCTGTAACCCGGGCGTGATGTGGGGAGCGGCCTTGGCGCTGTCAGGGGCCTTGAATGTGCCTGGGCTCATCAGTGCCACCACCAGCATCGCTGGGGGTCATTTTGTGCTCTGCTCTCCCTTAGCCTGGAGGGTGGGGGGTATCCTAAGCAGCAGCACAGGGTGTCTGGGCTGCCAGGGAGAAGCAGGATGTGTTCCAGAGCCTCTTGGACACAGGAGCCATGCTCTGTGTTTGTGCTTTCTGAGGTTGTCTACAATTGCAGCTCTTGTACACTTGCTTCCTTGTTTTAACAATACACTTGTGAATTTCTGTAATCTCCCTGGGCCTCTAGCTATCTCTGCAGTTATAAATGAGCAATATGTGTGTGTCACAGTCTTTAACAGGCCCAGTCTTGATTCACACAAACACACTGCAACTTGAAGGGCTTGTCTGGAGCAGGTGCTGTCAGAACTGTACTGTAGGGGAACCAGGAGAAAAACTCTCATTAATGCTAAAGGAAAAGTTTGCCTTATTCCCTGCTAACCATGCTGAAAACCTTCCCCAGGAGACACAGTTTAATAGTCATAATTTAATTTCATTTGCATTAGTCCTCTTTGCCCAATTAAAAATGTATAAAAAAGCAGAAGGCACAGAGGAAAGAAGCGTTAAACTGTTTAGTATTTGGGGCTTTCTATGACATTTCACCATTGCACTAAGAGCAGGAAGAAAACAGCCCATGTTGACTTGTTTGAACATTAATCCCCCCTCCAAAAGATATATTTGAAATGTGATGTTCCAGAGTAAAATGGGGGATGGGGTGCAAGGGGGCATGGAGAAGGATTCATTCCTTTCTTCATTCTGTGCGGGAGATTTCTCAAGGGCTGCACACGTGGTGTAGCCTGTGTCCTTCAGTCTTGCTGCACACCACTGATACTAGGCTGTCTGTTCCAGGAGTCTCTGTGACTAAAGGTCACAGGCTAAATATTATTTCATTCTGTATTGGAACAGTACAATTTGAAACCTGACTAAAAGAAAAATCTGAAATCCAAAGCTGAATTATACTCATAGCTATTGCTAAAATCTCAGTGTATGAAAGAAGCAATTTCTTTAAAATTCTGCCTTTTCTGCAATAAATAGCTACTTGAGCAGGCATTACATTCTGCACAGGAGTTTCCTTCAGACGGTTCAGTGCAGATTTGTTACCATTAAGGAATACCTTGGAAGGATTAGGATAAGACTCTTAGCAGACTAAGTCTCTAGAGGACATTCTTGATGACATGTGACTGGCTTCTGACTTTTGACCTTCCCCTTTAAAGTGTTGGCATCAGGATAATTATCACAAGGTTCCATAGAATGTCAAAAATTTAAACTATTTCCTCCAATTAAGATTTTGTTAATGTAGAAATGAAATATGACATCTGTAGAAGTCCCTATTAGTGGTGATACTTTATGTTGACATAAAAATAGTGCTGTTCAAACCTTGTATCTCGATCAAAATAATAACCTTTACCTAATTTAAATATTATTACTCAGAAAAGATTACAATGAAGGGAACAGGGTTTTCAATCTGACTATTCCCAGACTTCTTCTGATTTCCCTGTTTTACCCATCACGCTTTGATTCACACTAGGAAGGGGATACAAAGGATGGTTGCCTTGCATTCATGCTGCAAGACATCTCTTTTTCTTCACTGTCAGAACTGGTGCATCTCCCCTAGTGCAAGCACAATCCACTCTGAGGCACTTTGCTCTCACCTTTGTGGAGATGAGCCAAAAATGTTTACATGAGGCTTAGAATTAAGGTCTAGCAGGCACCTGACATGCTCCCACTTGTTTGACTCAGAGGTGTTCCCGAGGTAGCAGCAGCTGGCATCTTTTCAGGAGAAAAAAACAAATAGTGGTCACACCCCGACTACCCTTAGAAACAGACCTTCAGAAGCAAATACAGAGCAATTCTGCATTTTCTATTCCTGTGCTGTTTTAAACAGAGCTACTAAGTTTTTGCAGGACTTTGATATTTTTCTTCTTTTTTATTTTTTTTTCCCACTGAAAGCAATCACGTTTTTTCTGCCTAAAGAGAAGATTTCTGTTAAATCCCCTTGCAAATGGTCCCTGATCTCTGTTTATATTTCCAAATCTTTCTTCCTTCCCAGCAGAGTGCATTTGAGGGAGGAGCAGAATCACTATGGCAGCAGGCTGCTTCCCAGCCGTGTCAGAGAAACCTGCCAAGTTTCTTGGGCTCATTGTGAGCGGTGCTGAGATTCCCTTTTGTGCTTGTCACGTAATCAGTTGGAAATAGCAGTATTTGAATGAGGATTTCACACTCCCTTATTCTGTCCCTGGCAGGGCCGCTTGTGTTTCCTGGTCCATGTCAGTCTCATGCTTGTTCCTGGGAGGATGGAAAGGAAACAGTGAGGCAAAAGCCTCCTTAATTTGCTTCTGAAGACAAAGGTTTCATCATGCCTCTTGTCCTGGAGCACTGGTACAAATCGAAGCAGCAGCCCCCTGAGAGTGTTCAGTGGGGTTTGCTGGAGCTGTGTCTCATTAGTTGCTCATTGGAAGGTCAGAAGGGCTCAGGGAAATCGGTAGCGGTGAATCAGTCCTGTCGACACTGCAAGACCCAGCTGTTTTTTTAAATTGTGTCAATGGTCAGCACCCCCAGCAGAGCAGCTATAGCTGTTCAGCCAGCCAGGCCTCCTGGGAGCAGAGAAGCTCTCAGACATAGATGCTCCTCTTGGAAGCTGTGTTATTGCCATCAGGAAAACACTTCCACAGCTTAGGCATGATCTGCTTGCTTCAACCCTTCCTTAGGGTCATCTTTTCAAATTGCAGCTGAGAGATGCCACACCTGGTATTGGATTATGCACTCCTGCAGGGTTGTGGGAATGTGAAAGTGCTTTTGAAACACCTGCCCCTCAGTGCTGTGCATCCATGAGGAGCACCCTTGTGTCAGATTTTTGTGGCATCCTCAGAAGCATTCAGCTCCACAGTGTGGACAAGTCCTCAGCCTCCAGCTGTGTCAGCTGTTTCTCGTGGTGATGACACCAAGTCAAGAGAATGATGTAGCACCTTTTCTCATAACTGTGTGTGCTTTGGTTTTGGGATATCCACTGGAGAATATAGGTGTTGCTCCATGACTGTATGCCAGGCTTTGATGTGTGCCTGTGTTTTAATTACTCAATGTACAGTGCAGGCTGCTCTGACTCCCTGTGAAACGGTTGAGTTTGGAGCCAAAGCTACCTCTGTTATATGTTTTGGAATTACTCTGCAGATGTATCCAGTTCTTTCTATAGACTGTAGGGGAAATATAAATTCCTAGCATAAGTTCACAGAGTCACCTTGTTGGTGTGTAAACCTTTGCAGTGCTGAAGTAATTTAACTGAATTCACCCCATAGTCTTTGAAGTGCCTAATTTAGAGGCTTTTGTTACATTGCTCATTTGTTGCTTGCCATTCTTCTCCCTTTTGCAGCAATAGCAACAAAGAAACCCTTATTTCAGTGCAATTCCATCAGCTGTGTATAGAAATAGAACAAATACTTGGGAAATCAGAACAGATCCCAGAAGGGCCTTGTGGCAATTTCTATTCCAACGTCAAAAGGTACCATTTACATAATGCAATATCTCTGCTGAAAGGAATAACGTGTAATTTAATGCAAGACCTTTTGTCTTTTGTATCTTATATTTAAATAATAGATGCATCAAATTAAAATAAAAATATTTGAAAGAAAGATGTTTAACCAAACACTACACTTTAATGAAGCTGTGAAGTTTGAAGCCAGTTTCTGATGCACAGCATCAAAAGTTTTCACTCTTGTTTTAGCAAGCAGTAAGAGAAAAGGCAGGTTCATATTAGCTGATCTAATCCAGTCCAACTTTATAGTGTCATAATTCTGGCTGCTCCCCCTGCTCAGCTTCAATTTATGTAGTACTGGGCTTCCCCTGGTCTCCTTTCCTTCCCTCTAAAATTGTAGACAGCTCAGAAAGGGTCACTATTTTCTAAGACAAGCATGGAAAGGAAAGCTAAGTATCTGTACTTTTCTTGCCTTAGACTCATACCCCTGCTTTATAAGAACCTCTCCAGGATCTCTAGTTATTATAAGGAAACAGTACTTTTTTCCATTAAAAAGTGCTTTCCCTATTGTTTTTTTTTTTTTTACCATGATTAGATAATCCTCTGGAAGTGTAGAGGGGTCTCCCTTTGTTCTAACCAAAGGCTTTGCAAAAGCTTCCCTGTACAGGAGTTTTACAGCCTGTAAGTTCCTATAGGTTTCTTTATGCAGGTTTTCCGAGGAGTTATTCTGTTATTTGGCTGTGGTGTTGTTGGAGCTTTTCTCCTAAAGCTTCTGAAACAACCATCTCTATTATCTTCTACCCTTGTCTCCCTCATTCTCAATTCCCTCCTAATCCTTCCTCACAGGGAGAGTGTTTTCTTTATAAGCAAGGAGCAGCCCAGAAATGCAGCCCTGCAGCTTTTACACACTACAACTGTCACATGTACTTCCCTGAACAGCCAGATTAAAGGAAGCCAGTTTCCAAAATGTTAAATGTTAGCAAAGATCACCCAGCACATGCTTGATGTGCCATCTGTTACAAACAGGAATGAGGCTTCAAGGGAGGAAGAAAGAGAATAAATCCTGTTTCTTTGTGCTCTGCATAACTTGCCATAACATGATTTTTCAAACTACTTCAGGTTTCCTTTACAGATTTGACTTTCAACCTTTCCCTAATACATGCAAACAGACTTTGCAGCTGTTTCTGTACCACATCTCAGGCACTGGTCATGTCTACTGCACTTCTAGCTGGAAGTGTGATGTGAGGAAGTCCCTAAGTGATCTTAGAATAGATAAGCTTAAGACTCTAGTAGGAAGAAGCAAAAGTCTTTTCTACCTTCCCAAGGCTCATTTTATCCTGGGCTTCAGTTATAGCTTTGCAATTCTGAACTGGTCCTCGTTATTTCCTTTTGCTCTTATTGTTCTTAGATGATGGAGGACAGACCCATTAGTGCCACCACTAATTCTATTTTCAATGCCTTATATGACCCAATTGCAATATTGGGGCGTATAGACTAATATTGGGACAATACATGCTACATTGTGCTTTGGTATCAGAGCATATTGTGTTAGTGCTCTGAGGAAGGCCAAAAATCCCTGCAAAGAATCTCTGTTTTTCACAGAGAGATATTTCTTTGGCCCTTGCAGTTGCTGTCAAGTGGGTAGCTTTAGCCTGGTTTTCTATTTTCAGTTTCCCTCCCCCTTTTTTATTTTTTTACTGAGTATGTTCTTAACAAAAGGGAACTTGACTGTCTTTCACATGGGAAGCAGAAGTTCAGATTCTGGGTGCTGGTTTACACTCCATAGAACTAGTGGTTTTGGTTTTTATCCTGCAGGTGTTGAGATGAGGATTTTCAACAGGTTTCCCCTTTCTCTTACAGAATATTTTATGTTCTTCCAACAGAAGCATTCTTCTAGAGGGTGAGAATTTCACAAGAAATGCCCTTTCAGTAAAGGACTTTTCTATCTTCCTGTGGCTCCCTGCTCTCTAAGCCTGAGGTGTGGTGCCTAGAAGAACAGGGCTCTGTAAAATAGGAAATGTGAAACCATGTGTAACAGCATACATGCTTTTGACAAATCTGAGGAAAAATGCTTAAAACCACAGAAATATTGACTGATCTTTGCATGGCCTCACTGAATCCTGATAGTACAGGACCCCTTTGCACAGAGAGAGCCCTCTTTGCACATCAGCAGAAACTCAGGAATTTCTGCTAAGGGTTTTGAGAGAGGCTAGACAAACTTTTTCAAAGTTGTTAATCTGATATCAAGGTTTTTGTTTGGGGGTGTCTAATATTTTTTACCTTTTCTTTTATTGTTTTGGTTTGGTTTTCCTTTTTTGTTCAGGTTAGCTACTTAGGATGTATGACAGAAACCAGGAGACTACTGGACCATGGCAGCAGTGTTTGAGTGTTGTTTATGAACCTGATAGTAGCCAGCTTTTAGACTACTTCTACTGTCAGGAATACCATGTATCTGACTGGAATATAAGTATTTGTGAATACAGCACACCTCCTTGCTTTTTCCATATTTATATAAAAAGAGATTTGTAGTGCTTCATGGTGAAGCTGCCTTTCTTTCGATGCAGAATTTTATTTTGCTGCAGTTTGAGGGGTCTTCAAGTATTATCCCACATTACAGTAGGCTTGTCACAGTTTTGTGGATGCTTGAGATGCAGATGAGAGCAGAAGCCAGGTTGTGCCATGTGCAGCACCTCACTGTCAGAGTAAGGGAAATTAGCACCTTCCTGTCTGGTTACCGTAAGACTTGTTCGTCATTAGGAGTTTTGCCAGGGGAAATCCGTATGTCTGCCACTTCTGAGAGAACTGAGCTACATTACAAAGTCTTCAGTTGCAAAAAAAGCTGTTGAATCTTATTGATGCAGACATAGGGAGAAAAGATTTTGGTAGCACAACCGAATGTATTTCTGTACTTAGAGATGTGCAGCACTGCAGTTAAAGGCACCTGCAGAATTCCTGGAGTCTGCAATGTTTCAGAGGTTTCTGTAAGAAATAAATTATAGATCAGCTCCAAATAAGGGGGAACTGGAAGATTCTTTTCCCTATGTTTAAAATAGAGTCAAAACAGTCTGCAAAAGTGAAGAATTTTTCATACCTTTTCTGAATGCATAGCTCTCTTTGAGATGGTTGTTTCAGAAGCTTTAGGAGTTTGAGGGACTCTATTCTAGTATGTAACATAAACTGACAAATTAATTTAAGTGCTTCATTGTTTTGTAATGGTTTTTTTAGATGTGGATTGTCTGTCCTGGAAGAGATTACTGCAGAACTGGAGAATAAGTCCCATAGGATAAGAATTCAGCAAGGGAAAAGGATATTTCACCAGGATGCTTGATTAGATTGAATTAATTGCTCATTTACATTGCAGGAAAAGATTCAAATGTGAGAGGTGCTGGGTTGGCAAAAGGAAGAAGGAATGATGGGAAGGAAAACTTTATCAGTTTGATGCTTTTCTGTATGATTGCTGCTCCCAAGTGGATTAGAAGAGTCCTACTAGAAGAAGAGAGGGTGGGAGGGAATTTCCATTTTTCCATTTAGAGATATCCACAATTTTGTTTATGAACAAGATTAATAACAAAGCAATTCTGATCTGGCTGGACAGAAAACCCCACTCTGGCATTTTGCCTTAGTTATTTCCTTAGATGTTCTTTGTAGAATTAAATCATTCACTTCAAAATGTAGAATAAAACTTATAAGTTCTTTGAATCATCAAACTGCTACTGGGAATGACTGGTGAAAACAAATTGCATTTGAAACTCTCATAGGGATCACACATGGCAGCCAAAATGCTGTCACTGTTTCAATATTAAAAGACTACCAAGGTTTTGTCCCTGGTACTGCATGTTTATGTCCCTGGTGTTTTTGCGGCTTCTTGTGTGATAATACAGAATAATGAAAATCCTGGAGAAGGTGTCACATTTTTACATAACACTTGAAACTCGTGCAGGAAGCAATTATTGTTGTGTTTATATTTGGTTTTGATAAAAATGACAGCCATATCTAGACAGATGTGTTGAGTGAGGCACAAACCAGCAGGTTCTGATATAACCCTTCTGATAGGGGTGTTTTCTGAGTGCCCAAGGTGAATGTGGATGATGTGGCTACTTTCATAAGAAGTCAAGCAGCACAATGGTATCCAGTCCCTCCTAGAGCCGGAAAATTTATTCTATAAGGAGGAAAAACCACTCAACTATTGCTAAGTCAAATGGTTCCATGAGACAAAAGGTCTGGCTGTTGTGTCTGACTTCCTAAGGTTTGTGTCTCTTAATGAATTTTCTGATTAAGTGGTTTGAGTTTGAGGGACTCTTTTTCTGGTTTTGAGGCATTAATCTTCCTCCTATAAGGATTTCTTGATTATAATGAGGTTTTCTTTTCAGTTCTCTGAAATGTGTGGAACTTTTCACCTTCTGGTACATTTGGTTGAAACTGGTCAACATGTCCTGGAATGTGAACAGACATGAAAAATCAGACAGCTTGGTAAGATGTAAATGTTCCATGCCAGTAACAAGAATAGGAACATTTGCATTACATTTCATTCTGCCAGGCTTGAAAAAAAGCCATTGTCAAGATTGACTGGTAGCTTTAGCCCTCATTGAAACAGCTGAGCCTCTTTGTCTGAACCAATTACTATGGTTTTAGTGGGATTGGGCAAAAAGGCAGCTCAATTCAAACTGCTTTATTGGCATGACTATTGTCTCAAGCTTTGCCAAAAGGCATGGTGCCACAAGGGATTTGAGAGATTCGATGTGTCAAAATGATTTTGGTCTTAAAATTTGATACTTGATTCTGCAATGATTAGAACTGGAGAAGTTTTAGATCTCTGCTTCTGATCTTAGGGGTCTGGAGAAATGGTCATAGTAATGATTAAAAAACCAATAAAAACAATAAACAAAACAATAAAGCTCTTTCTAGTGTCTAGAGAGGGTCTAGAAAACAGAATTGGATTGAGGATGCAAGGCACAAATCCCCTAAAGGTCCTTCCTAAAACCGAAAGAAAGATCAAATCCTTCCAAACAGTCTGTTAATTTGCAAGTAATTGCTGTAATGGTTAAATGGTCAGTTAGCTGTGATATTTGGGCACAATTTAGAATGATAGGACAAAGAGTTAAATCCTAGTTCAATCCAATATTAAGGCAACATTAAACAATACCCCAGAATATGTATGTCAATTATAACCAGGCTGGTTTGTACTTCTGAGAGTCTAGTGTGTAGTGGAAAATGTTAAGCTGATAAAGAGTAAAGAGCTGCACTATTTTAGGCTCTCTTATCCAGTTAGCTGACTAAAACTGTTTTATAGCTAAAACAGAGCATCTGGGCTGGTACACATAGCATTCATCAGAGACTCTAAATCTGTGAAAGAGAGCAGGGAAACAACAAGCTTGGAATAGATTCTGTCAAGCCCACAACATCTGAACAATTTGTAGTTAGAAAACCCCACTGCTGCTCAGAAATCACAAGTATCTGCCAGTCCTTTGAGATATTTTTTTCTCTGTGAGCATGTGCTGTTTTTTCTGAAGTTCCTATGTGTCTTCTTAAAAAAAGTGGAAGATGGAACATTCTGTACTGAGCAGCAAGCCAGCATTCAAAGAAGAAAAACAATTCAGACTGGGATGCTTTTGCTATCTCCCAATTTACCATAGTTTACATATAAAACGGATGATAATTTAGGTTGTTTTCTTTGTTCCCTTTAAAGGTTTAATGTTAATACCAGGTGACTGTCTAGTGCCCTGTTGGTCCCTTCTGAAAACTCCAAAGAGGTCATAGAGTTCATAAAGGATTGTCAGCCTGGGGCAGGTCATTTGCTAACTGTAGTAGTAATGTAGACCTTAATCTTGTCTGGTTTTTAACCTGAGCTGTCTTCCAGTCCCCTGTAAAGGCTCAGTAGTGTGATAACATGTGTATTGGTTTCCAGATTCTTAATAAAGCAAAAATCCAGAAATTTATCACTTCAGTATCCTTTCCTGCAAAGAGCCCTTGTGAAGCACTTATATTTTTTGGTCTTAAGAGAAGATTGACTGCACTGATGTTTACTAGAATGACCTGAGGAATCCTGAAACTAACTCTGCATTTGTCAAGTTAAAACAGACCTAATTTTAACTAATACTTCATTTATTAACCCCACAAGTACAACATAACAAAATCTTTTTTTTCCTTTTCAACATCTAATTATGTTTTGAACTGCTCAATTACATTCATTTGGGAAGTGTAAAGAAAGTAATATGAATTTTGCTTTGGGGTGGCTGTGTAATTTTGGGTCCTTTGCTGTTTTATGGGTTTTATTTTCAGATTCCAAATACTTTTGCAACTGAACTTGGATGTAGCACTCTTGAGGCAGTAAAACATGGATTTTCAGAGAAAAAGAAAAGGATTTTCAGAGACAGAGAGTGAAAGACATTGAAATAAAAAGGTGCTATAAGTGATAATACAGCGGCCTGATGGCACTGTGCCATTTCTGCCTTTGGTTTTGAAAGAAGCAGGACTGTGTGGAGGGGAAACATGGTGTTGGATAGAAAGTGCAAAAGTCACCTTCAGTGGTTCTTTTAAACTTACCTTCTTTATAGATTTTCACTGCAGACATTTGTTCTGACCTTTGCTTTCTGAGTACTCCAGTGTACCAAACTTATGGGAAATCCCTTGATTTAAGAAAATATTATTATTCCACTCTTCAGCCTCTTCCCACTGCCTGGCTGCAGGGGTGAGATGGGGAGAGGCTGCAGAGTTTCAGTTTTGCATGACCCCAAAGTCATGGGGAGCTTTGGTGGCCTTGACCAGACTGAGCATGTCCACTGCTGTGGGCTGAGGCTATGTGTCATGGTTCAATCCTAGTCAGCCACCAAACCCCACAGGGACACTCACTCCCTCCCCTCAAAACACAACTGGGCAGAGAATTGGAAGGGTGAAAGATGAAGCACTCATGGGTTGAGATAAAGATACTTTAATAGGGAAATCAAAACTCACACACACAAGCAAAGCAGAAGGAGGAATTAATTCACTATTTCCCATGGGCAAGCAGGTGTCAGCCATCTCCAGGAGAGCAGGGCCCCATCACACATAATGGGTACTTGGGAAGACAAATGCCATCACTTCAAACATCCCCCTTTGCCCCTTCTTCCCCTTACTTTATATGCTGAGCATGATGTCACATGGTGTGGAAAATCCCTTTGGTCCCTTTGGGTCAGCTCTCCCAGCTGTGTCTCCTCCCAACCCCTTATGCATCCCCAGTCCCCTTGCCAGCATGGCAGCTGGAAAAGCAGAAAAGGCCTCGACGCAATAACAAGATAACAAATAGCAATAACAAAACCATCTCTATTACCAGCCCTGTGTTCAGCACAAATCCAAAACACAGCCCCATAACAGACATTGCAAAGGAAACCAGCTCTGCCCCAGCCCCACCAGCACACTGGGGATGATCCAGCTCCCAAAGCAGCCTGGCTCTAGGAGGTGCCTGAACCCTGTCTCTCTAGGAAGCCTTTCCAGCAGAGGACTGCTCCTCTGGAGATTTGCCGCCTCTGTTTCCCCATCTCTCTGCAGGCAGAGCTGATCTCTGAGTGGTTCCTCATGCCTGTGTAAATAAAGACATGTTGGGCTTCCCCCACTCGGCAGTCCTGCATGTGCTGTGTACATTAGGCAGCAAAATGCTGGTAAAGAGTGACTGCTTTATTCCAAATATACATACACCATGTAGCTCTGTGAGTTCACAGGCTGACCTTTGTAAGAACACCACCAACAGTGACATCAGGCTGTGGAAGGTCATTTTCCTCTCTGTGGGAAAGGGTGATGAAAGTCTGCCACTTGAGAGGCTGAGCCTGCCGGGGGTGGTATGACAGTGGTAGTAAATGCCTTTCTTGGACGTGGCAGTGATGATCCTATCTCAGCCTAATGAGCTGGCTGTATCTGGGAGTATTGCTGAGTTTGCCATTTTTTTCCTGGATCAATTAATCTCTTGACACTTTTCCTGATGTGGGCTGGTGCCATGTGACCCATCCCGGCTCTGCTTCCCCTCTAATTCCAGCACTGAGGTCAGATGGGTGTCCTGCTGCACTCCCAGCTGTGGCAGGACAGCACTTGGGACAGTGTCTGGCATGTGAGAACATGGCCTGTAAGGCTGTGAGGAGGAGGAGTGCTTCCCTGAATGCCTCAGCAGCATCCTTGCATGGTGTGGCAGCCCTGAACTGCCAGGCTGTCAGTGAGTGTAGGATGGCTTCTCAGCCTGGTGTGGGAAGAGAAAGGTGTTGCAACAGAACTTCTGTCTTGAGATATCAGCCTGAGACAGGGGCTTTCCTCTCTCCTGTTGTGTGTGTGTGTTCTCTGAGCCTGGCAAGATAATTAGCTCTTTCCTGGGCAATTTTTTTCCTGACCTAAGTGCTGTGATAAGGAGTTACAATCAATGCCCTCCATCGCAGTGTAATGGGGATTGCTAAGGTACACAAGCTTGTTTTTAGCCAAGTGTAGCTGGGGGTGTCCATCTGCCCTGCCAGCACCTCAGTGCCAGTGGGAGAGGGAGGTTGGGGTGCCCATGGCACTGCCAGCAAATGGATCTGCTTGGGAGGAGCAGGCTGTCCTGGGAACAAAGTCAGGAGCCATGCAGAACTGAAAGAGGCTGTATGCTTACCCTGGGGAGTTTGGCTGGCATGCAATGAGCCATTCTATTTTCCCCACCCTGTTGTAGTAGATGCTGCCAACCTCGTTTAAGAGTACCTCCTGTCTTTGGCCTGCTGCAGAGTGGGAGGGAAGGCTGGCTCCCACTGTGTCTGATCTGGTTAGTTATTAATCCTGAATCTTGCCTGATCCCTGCATGTTACAGAAATAGCGTAGGCTTTGAGATCACTTATCAAAACTGCTTTTTATTATTTTTTAACGCAGAACTAAGTGTTCCAAGTAAAGCAACAGCAGGTGCATGGAGAGGTAGAGGATGAAGTTTTAGAGGAGAGGGAAAATATGGAACTGAGTCATGCATTCAAGAGCTTGTTCTTATGGTTGAAACAGAGACAGGTGAGGCCACCCCATTCTTAGGGACCTGTTCTTGCCAACAGGGGATTTTGCTATTTGCTGCTGATCCTGTTTGGATTTTGTACCTGCCCTGTTGTGAACTCCTAAAGGTCATTCTTTGCTCACCTTCTACAAACTCACAGTCTTGTTCTACTTTGCAGGTGGGAAGATTTTCTGCTTTCTGTAGCTCTCTAGGAGCTTTTCTTAAACAATAATCCCCAACCACAGGTTGTTGTCTGAGGTGGGATAGAAGGTTAAGTTTGGGGACTGTGGTTGAAGGTAAACTTCAAACCAGACTGGAGAGGCTTGGAGGATCTCTTCCATTAGGATTTCAAGCTGAGACCATGGTATGGGTTTTATCATGATTATCAGATGCAAAACACAATGAGCTGTTACATTTGTGTTTTCTTGTGTTGAATAGGAACTTCTTGACTAAGAATGAGACAAAGGAAAAGATAAGACTAAACTATCTAATAGTTACTTGGTCAAGGGTTGTATTTAGATTTTTTTTTTCTGCTCTGCTATCACATGCATTGCAGCATGCTATCCAGAATAACTCACTGTAGGAGGAAATTAACCTGTCTTTGCTATATGATTTCTATTGAATTTGAAGAAAGGGAATGGAGCTGCCTGTGACTCAGCTATTACATTTTCTTTTTTGCCAGTTGTGCCCTTTTGTTATGGGCTAATTGCACCTGGCATCAACACAGTGTAGTAAGGGTTGCAGAAAGCTGAATTTTGTTAATTTGAAATAACCAAAGCTATTTAACTAAAGCAGTCTTTGCCAGCCAAACTCCATGGTATACATGGCTTTGTCTAGTTTTGCTCTTGAATAGTTAAGACCTTGGAGTCAATGTAATTCATTGTGCTCCATGCAAATGAGGCTGTACTAAATGACCAAGGGGTGTTAACCATGCAGGTCTGAGATGAAGAGTCCGGGGGAAAATGGTAGTGTCTGACTGATAAAGGCTCCCCACCAGGGAAGTCCCTGGCCTTCATTTCTGTAAAGATATGAGCATAAATGTATTATTACTCTACTAAAAAGCCAGAGGAAAGAATTCTTCTCCCTGCCCTTTTTGGAGGGCACTTGGGTCTTTATCCTTCAGCCAAGAGCAATTTTTGCAACAATCTGTCTTCTTGAGGAATTAAGTCAGTGTCAAAGAGAGGGGAGGCAGAACTGTTAATTGCAGGCAAATCAGTTGGGGTAAAAATGCAATTAGAAGAGACATTGTGGGAATTGCAAATCCCAGGGACTGTTTCTTTATACCAAGATTTTCTATATTCTGATTCTTGTGTTCAGACATGCCAAACTACCCACTTGGCAAAGCCTGTAGCAAAAATGGGAATTTATCAGCAATTTATGGTGAAGAGAAAGTAAACCTCCCAGGCATCTTATGTCAAATTTCAGCTGAAAATGCACTTGCTTAAGATTGTGCAGACCTACCTATACCTTTATTTTAAAGATACACACTTTCAAGCAGTTGAAAAGAACTATTCTATGAAAATGACTATAAAAACAAGCTTTCTGGTAAGAATAGTTCATGGCTGAAAGATAGATCACTGAATAGGATTAATTACTTGTTGAGCTAAAACAGAATATGGTGCCTCAAAGGGGGAGGTCTGTTATTAGAATATATGTTTTGTATGTACTATTATTTTATGAAGAATTGATTCAAAAAGGTTCCTGTGCAGCTCCATTCAAATCAGGTTTTGTGCAGTAACAACTCAGATCTGGACCTGCACATCTCATCATCACAGCCATCTTTTAGAATTCATCTAATGCAAAATTTAAAAATAAAACTCCCAAACATTAAAATTCATAGAGGGAGAACTCTGAAATGAAATGCATATAAAGAAACATCTCTTAGCATATGCAAAAAGTAACTCATGCAGCTGAAGTAGTGAAGCTCCTTCATGTCTTAGATCCTTCCCCTTCCTCTCCAGCATTCAAAGAGGGTTTTTTGGTGATTTTTTTTCCAGTTTTTTGTTCTTGTATTTGCTTGTTTATTTTCTTGTTTTTTGTCTTTTTGGGGGTAGAATTCAGGATTTTTGTTATGGAGAAAATAACGAAATATGTACAAAGACTGTTTCCAAGCTCTTGGGACTCTGGCTCCCTCAAATGCAGATAACTTATAATTCAGGATGGGATATACAAACTTTTGAGTTCAATATCTATGTGACTGGAGTTCTAGATCTGGTCTGCAGAGAGACCAAAATGTTCACGGGCTGTTCATACCTTACGATAGAAAGGGTAAATGCCATGGCATTTGCAATCTATCCCCTCCAGGGATACTGTTTAGGATTGTTAAAAAACAAGCCAACAAAGAAAGTTGGGAAGGTAAGAGTACTTGAGAGCTGATCCGTGACTAAGGTGAAAATGAAAACATAAGTTGGATGGAATGTACTTAACATCATGTCATGTGGAACAGATTCACTGGAGAGGAATGTCAGATCTGATCTCCAGTCCTTGCCTGATTCTTGGTAAAAACTTTATGGGACACTGACAAAATATGTCCATCTCATTTTGTATGAAATACCAGAGTGTAATGAAAAGATTTGTGAAGAAGCTGAGATGCTCTAAATAAAAAGAACAGAAACACTGTTTGGGAATGACAATTACTGCTGTTCAGTACCTGCCCTGAAGTCTGCAAGAAGGATTGTTTTTCAGGTTTTTTTTTTTTTGTGTTGTTGTTGTTTTGTTTCTTGTTCTTTTTGTTTTCTTTAAAAGATACAATAGGTGACATGGCGTCTCTAATTTGGATTGTGCATTTGAACTCCCTCTAGTCGCCATGGCTTTTCTCACACTCTGGTCAGAAGAGGGCTGCAGCTTGTCCACGTACACCTGTGCTAGGCAAACTAGTTAAGAAATATAGATTTTGCAACATAAAGCATCTTTAGCTCCAGAAGGTTTTTTATCTGTTTCCACATAAAAGCTGCTGTAGCTGAAGCATTGCTGTTGCTTGTTGTGTGATTTCCTGCCAAAATCCAGAGGTCCATTGACTCACCAAGAGAAGTTGAAGCTAGTCCTCTCCTTTTTCTTGAGCCAGCAATAGAGTTGCACAGATGCCTGCTGAGTTGAATTGCTTGCTGACACAGAGTTTGGATTGAAAGCAGGGAGGGTGGCTTGCCATCTCTCACAGTAGCATTGTCTTAAAGCATCAGAACAACAGTGTCCTGAGCTGGTTTCAAGCTGACTCAGACAAGCCTGTGCAGGGTGTAGTTACAACTTTGCTCTTTGTGTGTGCAAACCCAAAATGTTAAGGGTGTCATGGCATGGCAAGAAAAAAAATCACACTCAAGTAGTATTAATGATGCTGGATTCTGGTCTGTGCTGCTTCTACAATCAAGTTGAAAAGAAGCAATCCATTGCTATAGCAACTGAGATTTAAATGTGTCTTCTCCTGAATGCAATCTGAAGCATCGTGTATCATATGCCTGGGATTGATCTATGGGAGACAAAGGGTGCCACAGAGGACTTTGAAGAATGTGCTGTGGCAGTTTAAGAAGTTACTACCTGCAGTTGTATCTTCTGTAGGAATTTCTGATGTCCACGTTGGAGCTGGCAAAGGCAAAATGTAACCATACCAAAACTACCTCAAATCATAATCTGGAATATCAGTTTAGACTCAAATTGGCTTGTCTCATGTTTGCAGGGAGATTTGGCTCCTGATGCCCAACAGGGTCTGTCCTGTCCTTGTACAAAAAGGTTGGGAAGGAGAACTGGACAGGACTCTTAGTTGGTTCTGGACTGTCACAATTTACACTGAGCATTTACAAACTCTGGCAGCTGAGGTGTGGATTCCCATCCTCTGTGGCTGCCCCTGTTACAATGGTGCAGCCATTGTAGGGGAAGTGTGGGACAATGGGAGATGCTCTCAGTAGCTGCCCCAGCTACACCTGCCTAAGAAAGGAAGCTGGAGGTGTGCTCTGTCAGACCATGTGGCAATGTGCCTGTGGTGCAGAGGTATAGGATAAATAGGGTTTGCAAGATCCATGTAATTTAACTGTGACAGCAAGGGCCAGACACTGTTTGTTTGTGGCATCTCTGGGTGTCTCAGAAGGCCACAAATACCAGGGCTGAGGAGCAGGCAGTTGTCTTGAGTCACTGCTGCTGAATTACTGGAAACTCACTAATGTAATGCTGAGGAAGAGAAACTACATGTCTGCTCAGAAGATAGATCACTGAATAGGATTAATTACTTGTTGAGCTAAAACAGAATATGGTGCCTCAAAGGGGAGGTCTGTTATTAGAATATATGTTTTGTATGTACTATTATTTTATGAAGAATTGATTCAAAAAGGTTCCTGTGCAGCTCCATTCAAATCAGGTTTTGTGCAGTAACAACTCAGATCTGGACCTGCACATCTCATCATCACAGCCATCTTTTAGAATTCATCTAATGCAAAATTTAAAAATAAAACTCCCAAACATTAAAATTCATAGAGGGAGAACTCTGAAATGAAATGCATATAAAGAAACATCTCTTAGCATATGCAAAAAGTAACTCATGCAGCTGAAGTAGTGAAGCTCCTTCATGTCTTAGATCCTTCCCCTTCCTCTCCAGCATTCAAAGAGGGTTTTTTGGTGATTTTTTTTCCAGTTTTTTGTTCTTGTATTTGCTTGTTTATTTTCTTGTTTTTTGTCTTTTTGGGGGTAGAATTCAGGATTTTTGTTATGGAGAAAATAACGAAATATGTACAAAGACTGTTTCCAAGCTCTTGGGACTCTGGCTCCCTCAAATGCAGATAACTTATAATTCAGGATGGGATATACAAACTTTTGAGTTCAATATCTATGTGACTGGAGTTCTAGATCTGGTCTGCAGAGAGACCAAAATGTTCACGGGCTGTTCATACCTTTTACGATAGAAAGGGTAAATGCCATGGCATTTGCAATCTATCCCCTCCAGGGATACTGTTTAGGATTGTTAAAAAACAAGCCAACAAAGAAAGTTGGGAAGGTAAGAGTACTTGAGAGCTGATCCGTGACTAAGGTGAAAATGAAAACATAAGTTGGATGGAATGTACTTAACATCATGTCATGTGGAACAGATTCACTGGAGAGGAATGTCAGATCTGATCTCCAGTCCTTGCCTGATTCTTGGTAAAAACTTTATGGGACACTGACAAAATATGTCCATCTCATTTTGTATGAAATACCAGAGTGTAATGAAAAGATTTGTGAAGAAGCTGAGATGCTCTAAATAAAAAGAACAGAAACACTGTTTGGGAATGACAATTACTGCTGTTCAGTACCTGCCCTGAAGTCTGCAAGAAGGATTGTTTTTCAGGTTTTTTTTTTTTGTGTTGTTGTTGTTTTGTTTCTTGTTCTTTTTGTTTTCTTTAAAAGATACAATAGGTGACATGGCGTCTCTAATTTGGATTGTGCATTTGAACTCCCTCTAGTCGCCATGGCTTTTCTCACACTCTGGTCAGAAGAGGGCTGCAGCTTGTCCACGTACACCTGTGCTAGGCAAACTAGTTAAGAAATATAGATTTTGCAACATAAAGCATCTTTAGCTCCAGAAGGTTTTTATCTGTTTCACATAAAAGCTGCTGTAGCTGAAGCATTGCTGTTGCTTGTTGGTGTGATTTCCTGCCAAAATCCAGAGGTCCATTGACTCACCAAGAGAAGTTGAAGCTAGTCCTCTCCTTTTCTTGAGCCAGCAATAGAGTTGCACAGATGCCTGCTGAGTTGAATTGCTTGCTGACACAGAGTTTGGATTGAAAGCAGGGAGGGTGGCTTGCCATCTCTCACAGTAGCATTGTCTTAAAGCATCAGAACAACAGTGTCCTGAGCTGGTTTCAAGCTGACTCAGACAAGCCTGTGCAGGGTGTAGTTACAACTTTGCTCTTTGTGTGTGCAAACCCAAAATGTTAAGGGTGTCATGGCATGGCAAGAAAAAAATCACACTCAAGTAGTATTAATGATGCTGGATTCTGGTCTGTGCTGCTTCTACAATCAAGTTGAAAAGAAGCAATCCATTGCTATAGCAACTGAGATTTAAATGTGTCTTCTCCTGAATGCAATCTGAAGCATCGTGTATCATATGCCTGGGATTGATCTATGGGAGACAAAGGGTGCCACAGAGGACTTTGAAGAATGTGCTGTGGCAGTTTAAGAGTTACTACCTGCAGTTGTATCTTCTGTAGGAATTTCTGATGTCCACGTTGGAGCTGGCAAAGGCAAAATGTAACCATACCAAAACTACCTCAAATCATAATCTGGAATATCAGTTTAGACTCAAATTGGCTTGTCTCATGTTTGCAGGAGATTTGGCTCCTGATGCCCAACAGGGTCTGTCCTGTCCTTGTACAAAAAGGTTGGGAAGGAGAACTGGACAGGACTCTTAGTTGGTTCTGGACTGTCACAATTTACACTGAGCATTTACAAACTCTGGCAGCTGAGGTGTGGATTCCCATCCTCTGTGGCTGCCCCTGTTACAATGGTGCAGCCATTGTAGGGGAAGTGTGGGACAATGGGAGATGCTCTCAGTAGCTGCCCCAGCTACACCTGCCTAAGAAAGGAAGCTGGAGGTGTGCTCTGTCAGACCATGTGGCAATGTGCCTGTGGTGCAGAGGTATAGGATAAATAGGGTTTGCAAGATCCATGTAATTTAACTGTGACAGCAAGGGCCAGACACTGTTTGTTTGTGGCATCTCTGGGTGTCTCAGAAGGCCACAAATACCAGGGCTGAGGAGCAGGCAGTTGTCTTGAGTCACTGCTGCTGAATTACTGGAAACTCACTAATGTAATGCTGAGGAAGAGAAAACTACATGTCTGCTCAGGATAAGAGGTATTAAGGTCCAGTTCCGTATCCTACGTTACTTCTGCTGAACTCCTTCAATTTGGAGTTGTTTTCCTTCAAGGCTTTGGGTGAGGCCTTACCTTCTGAATGATTCACTCAGCTGCCCTGAGTACCATGGTTAGACTATCAGAGCAGCATGGGTTGGCGTTATCTGGCAAAATACACGTACAAAACTGGAATATGTGTTTGAGACACATATTAACCATTACAGAAAAATCTTTGATTTGCATGCATTGTAATGAAAGAGTTTCTGTGGTCAAGACCAAGAAAACCAGTGACACTGGTCTCTGTTTTAATGGTCTGGTTCTTTTGTTTAGTACTTAATTCTGCATCAAAACCTGACTAAATTGATTTAATGGTTAAAAAAGGAGCAATTAAAATTTTATTCCTAGAAAACCTGTTTGAACTTAAGGTTTGAGAAAGGTCTTAGGTGATATTCTCAACCCTATGGTCTTATATCTGCCAGTGGAAATAAGGCCCAAGAGCAAATTTTGCAGTAAAAAGAAAGCACTCAATCATTCATTTATTTTAGAAGTAACTAAAAAAAGACTACGCTGTTCTTCTGAAGGGAGACCATTTTGACAGAAAATAACTTTTCCCAACATGCATAAATATTTAAGACTTCTAGCATAAAATATTAACAATGGGAGGAAAAAAGATATTATCTCAGTTTTGGGGTTTTTTTTCCCCTAAATAAGAGAAAAAGATTAATTCAAGTAATTCTATGGAAACAATTGCAATGTTGACTTCGTGCCTGATAAGTATTGGATGTATCCTTATGTATCATATTTAGAAGTAAGAACTGTAAGCTCATTCTGCCTTGCTGGAAACACTTATGATCAAGGATTGGTGAACAGCTTTGCAAGGGTCAGTGCATGATGGATTGCCAGCTTTGAGAGTTCTTATGTTTGGCACTGTTTTAAGTCTTAAGTTCTTGCCATTAAACTTTCTTATCCGAGGGCTGAATGATGATGACTGTGTCTTGTGGCTGGGAATAAATGAGTAGGGGCTTAAAGGGGCTCCAGTCACCTCACCCTTCCCCCTGTGATTATCCAAGAGAAAAATGCACTTCTGCCTTATCTGGACTTGAAATTTAGGAAACAAATGGCTTAGTTGTTTTAGCCAATGACTGCAAAAACCATATAAAACTCAGATACCCTTTTTAGGAACAAAGAAATATTGGGCAGGAGCCTCCTTTCCTCTGCATGCACGTCCAATGACCATTTGCACAATTAGTCTGCTCCTCTTGTTAGAAAAGCACTATCCTAAGAAATATGTATGTTGTTCTTAGCTCCTCTGATTGTCTGGTGGCATGCAAGTACTTAATCCCAAAGTTCCCTAAGTAAAGCATGGAATCATTGAAAGATTGGGGTTGTAAGGGACCTTAATGATCATGTAGTTCCAACTCTCCTGCCATGGGCAGGGACATCTTCCACCAGAGCAGATTCCAAAGCCCCACCCACCCTCACATCTATAAGATGATTTTCAAAATTTTTTATTTTATTTTATTTTTAAGGGAAACTTGAATCTGTCGAAAAGAAATAAACGCATTCTTAGTTTACCTACTGGGCCAGGTGCTTTAGGAGTTTATGTAGAGGAGTTGTAGACCCTTGTGCATGTGGGGTGGGAGCCTGGTGCTCAATGGCTCAGCCCAGAGTGCTTCTGCACCTGAGGTCATGCAGAGGCTGCGTTCAGTTATGGTCTGGTTTCAAGCTCAGGATTTTTTCCACCAAAATTCTTTATTTTGAAGAAATATTTATTCAGATTAAGGCAACACCTGTCTATCTAGCCTAATTTAAACAAATATAAATGTAGTATGCTGTAAGTAATTCTCATATTTTTCAGTTCAAAATTCAGGCTATTTTTTAAACCTTTATTCTTATTATGTTAATATGTTTTATCTGACTCTTTTAAATGAGAAAAATTCCAATTTTCCTATTTCTCTTAATTAATGCAAGTAGAATTGTAAATTTTCCAAATTTCCTCTAGGAATGCTGCTTTTTTGCTGACAGACTAATTTTAAAGACTCTTCACTATAAGGTGGACGTTTTGAAAAATAGTATTCGGGTTATTAAGCTACATTTATTTTTTGCCTCAAGTGCTTCCATACAGCTATTCCCTAAATGCCAGAGACTACAGCTAGCTGGAGGGAAATAAGATGCAGTTTAAAATCCCTTCATGAATTATTTTGTCACATCAGTGACAAGAATAACCTGATAAGTAGTGGCAGTTTGTTTGTCAAAAGAATTCCAGCATGAGGCCTTCTAGATAAACACAATGAGCACTTACAGACTGAATAGTTGACCATAAAGATCCTCTAATCCAAACCCCCAAACTTCAAGGGTATGTGTTCTGAGGTACGTCCCTTTAATTAGCAAACCCAGGCTGACCTTCTTCCAGGCTCCTCACCTGGCATCTGTCAGATGTTTTGTCATCAAGTCATCCTCTCCCCACACTGTTGAGATACTGAAGAAAACAATGAGCAGCTGCTGATGGTAGAAGAATTATAACCTTGTCTTGAACATTTTCATGGATGGAGACAATTGTCTTCCTCATTGCATGGAGGGAGAGCTAAGGACTGTGTTATAAGAGAGTACTTCACTGAATTATTATAAGGTTCTTAAAGACAGACCTCTTCTAATGTGATCATAAAATCATAGAATGGCCTGGGTTGGAAGGGACCTTAAAGATCATTCAGTCCCACCCTGCCCTGGCCATGAACAGGGACACCTTTCACTAGACCAGGTTGCTCAGAGCCCCATCCAACCTGTTCTTGAACATTTCCATGGATAGGGCAGCCACAGCTTCCTGGCACTGAAGAATTAGTTTTTTGGTACTTTCAGGATCAATGATAGCTCTGTTTTGCTGGGAACAGTTTGGGAATGTTTTAATGCAACTGGGAGCAAACCAGTGGTGTAATACCCAGGGACTACAGTGAAGATTACTGCCTTGTCCCCGTCCTCCCTGCCCCTCAGAAGATCAGAATCCACAAGGATAAGGAAACCTGTCTGGTATTTCATTGCATGGGAGCTCGGTGGAAAGCACTGTCATATCAGTAAGATTACTTCAGAAAGAACAAGAAAAGCCAATTACTCCTAAAATATTTTACTCATGTTGAACAGCTGTAAAAATGATGAGTCAGAGATTTGAACAGCAATCTGGTTGTTTCGTATTGACAAATAGATCCTCCAAGACACTTAAATTTTCCAAAATCACCTGAAAATTGTGAAATGCTTTTGTGAGCAATTGGTAGTGGATCAATGAATATTCCCTGGTGTATATCATGGCCTCATGGGTGGTTGTCAGAGGGCTGAGGTTGGAAATGGTGTAGTGACAGGATGGGAGAGGAGCAGAGGGTGATGACTCTGTGCTTCAGCTGGGTTAGGGATGTCATAACTAATTTGACCCTGGTGTTGTATGCAAAACTGCTGCAGGCCAGTAATGTTTGAGTCTCAGCTGAGGTAAATTGTATGGCAAAGCTGAAAATGGCAGTGCAATGTAGCTTGTTGAGTGTTTGACTCATTGATCTCTCTCCTCTCATTTGATCCCTCTGGGCGGTTTGTTTCCTATAGCAATGGCATGTGCTGGGCTTTTACAGATGGCTGCTACCTCTGTTACAGGCAATTTAATGCTTCATAGTGTCACCACATGAACAATTTGCCTAACTTATGGAAAATACTGTGGTTATTTTTCAAACTCATGATAAACATTAACTGAGAAGAGGAACTCAGTATGCACCATAAGAGGAAATACTCCCTGTGCATCCAGTGCTGAATAAATAATGTCTGATTCTTAATGCCACATTAAGATATTAAGAAGTTTTTCCTACCAATTTTGGTGACAATAGGACAAATTTAAAAAGAAAAAAAATGTAATCTGCTATTGTATCTTCTAGTCTTCCATGGTGCACTCAATCTGGTCCTTAATTTTGAGCCCTCTGGACAATTTGAGCATTAAGGATGTTTATTTCAAAAGGCTTTTCAGGTGCAACAGAATGATTTTGAGTAATTGTGACTCTTAGAGTGAAGGGAGTCTAGTTCTGTTCTGCTTGAAAACAGGCAGAACAATGGTGCTTTGACAAATATTTCTCTTGGCTATGAAAGTGGGGAGATGGGGAAAATACTTGGCTAGTCTACGTAGTGCCTGCATTATGGATGAAGATATATACATGGATCTTGCATGTACTTGTGTCTCAAAGTGGCACTAGAAACACTGAGGCAGAACTAATTTTAACTGAAAGAGGTAACATTATTTCCAGTGTAATTTCTACTCTACCTTTCTATCTGTCATGCAAACAGGACACCATACAAAATGGTTTTGTTGGCTGAGAAAGGGTGTCTCTAAATATTTTAGAAGCTTATTTCCTGGAAATGTCTTGTAAGTGAGCATCTATTTAATATTTGCTAGGGTGACTACATTGCAGGTGTATGCATAAGCAAAAAGACTGCACTCCTTTCTGACATAATGGGGAAGATAACGTTGGCATTAAGCCAGTTCATCTGCTGTAACTAAAAGGTTGTCCTTATTTCTTCCCCTTTTTTTCTACCTGTCCTCTGCATCCAGCCTCAAGGATCTGTCTTCTTCTTCTGTGTTGTCCTTGTTCTGTGACTCACCAGAATGGCTGGTGATTAAATTCACTAACTCAACAAAAAGCTATTAAAAAAACTATGCATATTTAGGCTTGCTTTTTAAAATTATTTTTTGACTGTACTAGTGAGTTGAAGCAGTTTGTTGTAAGGCTAGGTGTATTTATGTCAGTACAGGGAACATGAAGCCAGGAGATATGGAGGAAGGGCATCCATCTTTCTGCATCTTTGAGATGTTAGACTTGTTCAGTCCAGTATTGTGTAATAGCCACATGATGCCCTAGGACAAAAATAACTGACTAATGCTTAGTTTCATCTTTAGACAGAAAACACTGAGAGGCTCATAGAAGGATCACCTATTATCTCTTGTTTCATGGGTTTAATTTCTTTTCTGTCTATATTTCAGCCTCTGCCTTATAAATAGCATCTGGTAGCTACTGGAGAAAGCATTAGCAAATATATTCCATGTAAATTAAATTTGTTCTATGAGTAATTATAGTGATCAAATTAGTTTTCAGTAGAATTTGTTATTTAATAAAGCTCTGTCAATAAAACTGGTTGTGAAAATTATGGTCAGTACAACCTCAGCATGCAAGTATCTGAACAAACCTCTACATGTACAAGTGTTTGGACTAAAATTGTTCAAGTCCCATTCCTGAAAGCAGCCCCATTGGGAAATAGAAAAAACTGCTTCTCTCTTGTGGTCATTTAGTAGCTACTATAAGAAATATTATTGGTGTTGAATATTTAGTGGACAATCTGCTAGCTGAAACATGTTTGTCATTATTAAAAGACTGGCCAAAGGAAAAAGATAGAAACAGCAGAAGGGCTGTAAATAAGTCTGAACTATACAGAGATTCCTTGCTTGGATAAGTCAATGCTGCTTCAAGTGTTTGAAGGGAGTTAAACTAGTTTGCATCAACTGGATGTCTTCCATTTCCACTGGGGAATAGTATTTGTTCAGCTGTAATTCTAATAATTGTACAACTCATTAACATTTTCCAAAATTATGTATTCAAGTGGCATTTGGCCAGTTTTGTAAATAGCAAATTAATGTGAGCAATCAGAAGTGTGTTCATAGAATTCATATAATATGGGGAAAAAGAAAGTACTTTACACAAGTTTGGACTTAAGCCTTGTTCAAAAATTTTAGGTAGCCTGCTTTTTGCCTAACTGCACAGACTATCTTGGCTTTCAAGTTATGGCTGCTTGAGCACACTCTTTGGGGTTTCACAGTCAATTGGCACAATCTCTTTTCCCCTCACTCTGAAAAAGCTTGTCTGAGATTGCTCACAGGCCATTTAGCTGTCCCCAGTCCCCATTGCAAAAGTAAAAGCAGGGTAAAGCTTTGGCCAGATATTGGTTATGAAAGAATTTAGATTGACATGGAGCTTTGTGAGCTGACGTGTTTGAGGCGAGACGCTATTAACTTGCGGAGGGTGGGGAGGGAGTTCCCTTCAGTGTGGCTTCACCTGAAGCCTACAGAGAAGTAATAAATACTAGTTAGTCCTATCTTAATCTCTAACAGTTTCTGTCTTTCCATCAACTGCTTCATAACATGATGTGTTTATTTCAGTAGGAGTGCCTGAGGGCTGGTCTCTGATGGGTGTTCACCTGCTGAAGTGGAAGACATTACTCCTTCCCCCAGGTGGGTTTTGCAGGGGGTAAAGGAAAGTGTGTGCGCCAGGCTCCTGCAGTGTTGCTGGTCATTGCCTGGCTGATGGTTGTGTCCTGCCAGCAAAGGCAGCCTTGTGTCAACACGACAAGTAGTGAGCAGAGATCCAAGCACGTGTCCTGTTTTGCCTACTCCCCTCAGCAAAGGATACACTCTGGAGAATGTCAAAGTCCACTCAACATCATGTTCCTCTTCCCTTCCAGTTATCATTTCAGATTACAATTATCAATTAAAGGCCTAAAAGAACAGGCTTCAGGAAGCATTTAGTAACTCTGAGGATCCCAAATTCTACACAAAATAAAAATGAAACAACTTGAGTTACAGTTTCATCGAGTACTGATAAATTGGCCAGCCCTTAGGCAAACACTTGCTACTTTTCCTTCTTGGAACACTGTTTTTGTCCTTCACTGGCTGTGCTCTTGCAAGGTCTGTGGTGGAGAGGATATAAGACATAGCTAATGTGTGATTAAATTTTTATGTTATTTGATTTTTACCATTAACTTTTTTTTCCAGTTAATCATCTGCCTTATGTAGAGAAGAAAGATTAAGAAAGTTTCAAATATTGGATTAATTCCAGTATTGAATTATTTTTATTGTCTTAATGTGTAGTGTTAATTTTGTGGGCAATTGAGAAGGTCAGTCCGTAGTTCGCTTATGTTTGCAACAAGAAGATATTGCAAGTGTAGTACACTTGTTTTTTAACAGCATTTTTATATAAAATGCAAGCACCTGCTCTTTTAGCCATTGAGCAAAATATAAAAGGTTGTGACCTGAGATTTGAGGGAATAAAGTTCTGGGTAAGACCTGAAGTAAGTATAATGCTGTTGATGCTGGGGGTGCTTAAAGGTACTTGGACCTTTGAGGCAGTTAAAGTGAGCGCTGCTGAGACAGGAAGGCATCTTAATTTAGTGTTTCCTCATGCTCTGATTCCTCCAGCTCCTCATTAGCAGAGCAGCTTTATTTGCAATCTTGGCTGGTTTTTCATACCATGCTGGTGTGCTCACTGTGTGTGTACCTCTGGCTATCAGTACTCCAATGCTACTGGAGGCAAGCTAATCTCTCCCTACCAATAATAACTCTGCTTATAAGATTGCCTTCTAGTTGAAATAGTAGCCCTTGGGGTTCTGCTGGAGAAATTGTACAATATACTTCATTGGATTCTCTTAATTAGCATGGCTTAAAAAGAAGAAGAAGAAAAAAAAAAGCCCAAACTGTTCAGTAATAAAAATGAGTGGTGCAGTGCTGTGAGGCTGGGGCTGATAAAGATATGATTGGTGTGTTTGCTCTGCAATTTCTCTGGTATAAACAGCTTGGAGTTGGAATGACAGAGTTCAGGAGCTTTGCGTAAGCCCAGACCTTTGGAGGTTAAGGGAATGCATTAAACCCTCTGGTGAGATAGTTGTGTGCATGAAGATAGGCACATTTAGGAAAAAAACCCAGCCAACCCTGCCCACCTCCCCCTTGGAGCATATCCATGGATAAGAACCTTACTCTTCTCAAAAAATGAATAGGAATTTTACTCTTCTCAAAAATGAGGATTAATATCCAGCCTGAGAGATGGGTACTATTCCAAATTGTCTGTTTTTCAGAAAGGAAATCATGCTGTATACTTGCTGCTTTCTGTGCTTGTTTTGTTAGAACACTTGATGAAGTAGAAAGGCTTATCGGAAATATTTACCAGAGATTCAGTACAATTTTTTAAAAATGATCCAAGAAATTAATCTGTCTCTACTAAGGCTGGGCATGGGAGGAAGCATATTTAAACTTTGCACTCAGATGATGGATTTTCCAGAAACAGTAACTTCCTAAAATTCTCTTTACTCATTTTGTTGTCCTGCTACTTTCCTTTAACTAATCTTGCCTAGTCTCTGATGAGTAGCTACTACTTGTGGATGTAAACAGATAAAAGAACTAGCTGTTCTTTTCTTATATGTTTTTTAGTGAAATTACTGACATCTGTGAAATATAAATTAGTTTCTATTCACAGCAAGAATTCTTTGCTACTCTCTTTTGGGATAATTATCTAAATGTGTGTAAAATGCTGTCCTTTTCTAATGAAACACTACTATGTTTAGGCTGGTTACTTCAGGAATGAGCGTCTTCTCCCCCTTTGCTTTCTTCTTCTGCCTATTCCTTTCTGAGCGTTAGAGGAAGAATTGATAAAGATCAGGAACTAAAAGACCTCTAAGTTAGAGTTGGTTCTGATGAGTTTAGGCCTAGATTACCTAAACCCATGGTGCTCCTGGTCTGGAATTGTTATGGTGAGTCTGGCTCCTTCTGCACTATGGAGAGTGATTCAGCCCAGTGCAGTATTTAGTTAGTAAGCAGGGACATTGTGTAGTCTGCTCAGTGACCATGGGAGACCAAACGAAACATGCCAGCCAAGGTGTCCCTTCTTAGAGGGGTTAATTCATCTCCATGCAACCGTTTCATGACATAAAAGCCAATGTCTTGGCAGTGACTGTTTTGGAGGTTTTTTGGTGACATTTTTTCTGCAGCTGGATTCAGGTTGCAGGAGTCCTGGTAATGCACAAAGTTGGGTGTATTGGACTTTCGTTGATTTTAGGAATGATTTAATATGTCTGTGGGCACTTGGTAAAATAAACTCTCCAGTCCCTATTAGTGGTCATCTTGGAGGTGGAAATATATTTTCATCCAATGGTGTTGGCTTAGTCCCAAGTTAGTACTTCTCTTTAAGGAGGGAAGGAAGGAAAGGAAAAAAAGAAGCTATTAAAATATTTTAAATCACAAAAAATTGCTTTTCTTAAAGTGTTTAAAATGTGCTTTAGGCCATGAATAGTCACTAATGAGGCACTGAGTATTTGCTAAAAACATACATCTCTTCTTTGAAAGACAAAATAATATCACTTTGTGAAAACTCCTGAATACCCAAAAAGTATTCCCATTCTTCCTGTCTTTATAAACATGTTTTTAATGGGAGAAAATCATAACCAAACCCAGCATGAGTTTGCAAATGTGGCTCATTACATGGCTGCCTGAATGCTGGCAGGAGGAAAGGAGTGAGCAAGGCATCAACCCACAACTGTCTCATTTGAAACAATTATGAAATTAAAGATATAGTTTTAGGATAGCACTCAGGAGGCAGAACCACAGGCTAGTGTTGAAAGAGGCAGTCCTGGTTCCCTGCTCATTCCTGGTATGCTGTGTGCTCAGCTGCTTCCCTTGTTCCAGCGCTAGCACTGAACTGTTCAGGCATCTCACCCAGCAAAGACACGTAACACTGGCAAGGAAAGGAATGGCCTTTTGCTTTGATTTCCTGAACCAGCGTGTTAAGGGTGCAGGGAAATCAGGGAGTATGAACACACAGCCGTGGGACACACGGATTAGTTATGGGCAGTGGAAAACTATGACAGATTTAGCTGTAGACTAAAATGGGACAGAGAGGATTTGAGTAAAATCTGTGGATTTGAGTCAGAGCAAAGAATTCAATTTGGGTGTCCCACTTGCTGTTAAAGAACACAGCTACTGTACTATTGGATCATTTGAAGAATGTACTGGTATACATGTGTCTGAAAACTAGTAGGAGAAAAAAATTGTTTTATCTGTGCTAGATTTTTGACAGAGATTGAATCTCAATTATATAAAACTTAAATGGTTATGGTGTTTTATTATTTATATTCCTCCTTCTGATACATGACTTGTTTTCTATCAAATTAAATTTGAGCACACTCCATGTGTAGGACTCAAAAGACGGTCAAATTTTTTAGTATACATGCTAGTTTCTGGTTAATTCATACTTTTAAGATTTTCCTAAATATCCCTTTAGCTACTGCAGTTAAAATGAAAAAGATGTTAGATTTGAGGATCAAAATTCTGCTATTCACGGATGAGCTGAAAAATTTGTCTATTCTTTATTGCTACCAATCATGAAAAAATTAGGCACTTCATATTAGTGTTTTGTTAGAGTTCCTTTGTACAGGCTTTTTGCTTTGCCTTGTTTTTTACAACAGAAATTTTTGCTCGACATTTGGTCTTCAGCATGTAGTGTAAGGTTTTCTCTTTAGTCATTATTAGCACCTTTTTACACTCTGTCTATATTAGCTGTACAAGCAGATGGACAATTTTGTCTGTTTTAATTGTATTTAATTTAGCCTAACTTTGGTTGCTGGCCAAGTACTCATCACCTGTGGATCCGACTTGGCAGCCCTTTTGTCTCTTGGCCAGATATTTTGTTCATAGGATTATTTCCTTTTGGAAGGCCACACCAAAGTAAATCTGAAAAGCAAATACAACACACTACTGGATTTCAAATAACAAGAACTGCTGAACATGTAATTTCTCTTGTTTTGGTCCTTTCAGGATCATTATTCAGTGCTTTTATTGGCATAGCTGCCAAAGAATAGGACATAAACAATTAGCTGGAAATTATCTTTTTTTTCTTTTTCCCTGCATGCAGGAAGTTTAACACAGTACATCCCGTTCTCTTAGGATGGACCTCTGCTTATTTTTAATTTTTTTAAACAATTTCTGAAACAATTAATTGCTTAAATAGTAATGATTAATATGTCATGTACTGGTAAGACTTGTATGAGACAAAAAGATTGGCTTGTACTATTGACAGTAAAGCACCCTGGCTTGGATCCAACTCCACTGTTCCTTACAATTGTCTGCTTTTGATGGAATGACGTCTGTCTCTTGTTTGCAATCATGAAGCTGAATGAGAGGTCTCATATTTTCCAGCACAATTGTCCTGGAGGGTGTTTTTTCTCTCCCTGCCCACTCCAGGGCAGTTGCTAGTGTGTCTGGAAAAAATGATTAAAAATAGGGAGAGCCTAATGGATCATCCACTCATCTAAATCACAGCTAATGGACTGATGTGACCACTCTGAGTCATCAGAAGATCACTGGATGCTAGACTGACTCTCAAAGGTCCTGTCACATTTGTCTTGGATCAATCAACCTGGGTGTTACAGCGTAATTGATTGAAACAAGGAAGAGGATCTGGGTTTAACAATGAAGGAAATTAGCTACTGATATTACAGCATAAGCGTGATATCCGCATCATATGCAGCAAGACAGGGACAAGGGGCTTATTCCAAGAAGCCTTGGCTATTCAAAGAAAATAACTTTTTTAGGTGTCTATCATTAATTTTATTATCTGGAACAGGTCTTATGAAAGAACAAGTTAAATGAGTAAAGATATTCAATTTTTTTCTTAAATAAATATAGCCTATAACTTAAGATATTAAAAGTGTAAAAAGTCCCTCTGAATGTGACTCATGTCTACTACAGTGGTGGTATTAGGCCCATAAAAGGGTTTTTACCTATTTGTCTTTGGATATTCTTTGTCTATTTAAGCCATAACTCTGGAAAGGAAGTTGTCACAGGTGGCTGTTCTTGCCAGCAATTTCCTCAGATGGTACACAACAAAGCTTCTATTGTGGAACCCATTTTGTATGGCAGTTTTGCATTGGTCAGTGTGCTTCACTTGTGTAACAGGTTTGTCTGTTTCTAGCCTTTTTCAAGAAGACCTGGAAAAAAATCTTTATTCACATCATTTTACAAATCTAATTCCTTCTACCTGTCACTTTTACTTTGTCCCAGTAATGACAGTACTCTCTTATTACACTCTTGTGCCCTGGTGTCACACGACACTTCCCTGCAGTCTCCTTTTCCCTGGCCTGACAGAGGGGCTGCCTCCAGCTCCTGCCCCTCCCTGCTTTGTGCTTTGCCTGGCTCTGACAAAAGGTTAATAAAATTTTTTAAACATCTTTAAAACAGGCTACCTAGCCCACTGTTTTCCCAAAATCATAGCAAGGGTGGCTAGAAGGGTTGGCTTGAAGCCCAGTCTTTTCCTTAAACAGGGGTTATTGCCACCACTTGTTCCACTTTTGGAAACTGCCAAGGATGGAGTCCCTCTGACTACCCTGGGTAACCTGTCCCAGTGCTGCATGTCCCTCTTAGATTTGCTCATTGTAGTCCATTTTGGTGGGGAGTTTTGTGTGTATGCCTGTCTCAGTTGGTGCCTCTGGTCCATGTTTAGCTTGCTTACCACTGCTCACAAGAGTTTGGCTGTGTTGCCATCTGTAACTGCCCTTCAGCCCAAAGTAGAAGCTCAATATGGGGTTGTTAGGACTGCCTCTTTATGAAGCATGCCAAGGTGCAGCTGACCTCCTTTTTTTGATTTGTCTGTTTCAGCTGAGACCTGGTCATGCCTCTACTTCAAGGTCTGTCTTGTCTTTGTGGTACAAACAGCACTTTACAAATTTTCAGTTTATGTAGCTTACTTGCAGGCCAGTAATGTCCTTGGACCATTCAAGACTTGTCTTTGCTATAGAAAACAAAGATTTCTGGAGATGTGAATGTTAGGGATATTCAATGACAAAACTGCTGACTGTGATGGTTTCTTCAGGTGAAAGAACCCGGGCAGATAAAACTATTTTGTCAAAATGATTGTTGTGGATGTGTTTTCTTGCTCAAAAATAGAAGCCTTGAAAAGCCAAGATTAGCTACCACACAGAGCAACCTTAGCCAGGCTGCAGGTTTCTGGTATTAACTGCATTCATACTGAAATTCTTGGAGTTGTACAACAAAATCACTGGCAAAGTGGTTCTGTGGTCTCAAGATTTATAAACCTTTCCTTTCACTGACTTGTGCATTTTCTCTTACTAACAAAGGGCCACTTTTTGAGAGGTTGTTCAGTCCCTTGCTGTAGCTCTTCCCTCAGTGGGGTCAATGAGTTAGATCATCTGGGAAAGTGGTAAGGTACTTTTGCTGCTGCCCCAAGCCCCTGCTGTTACAAAAGCATCAGTGAACGGCAACTGTCATAAAAGTCCATTGTAACCGTAAAAGCTTCTCTGATTAGTCAGTCTTTTTTCCATTTATCCTGGAAGATGGAATTAGGCACAATGGAGGAGAAAGCCTGAAATGGGTCAGTTATTTACAGTGCATTCAGCCTTCTTTTGTGCCTGAAAAGATTTTTATTTAGTTTTTTGTGTGATTAAAGTAAAAGACAGAGGAAGCTGCCAGGGGAAAAAGCTCAAAAATTTTAGTAACTGCTTTTAGTGATATAAATAGTATTGAAGCAAGGCTACTAGATATTTAAGTCTTGCTGATAAAACCACAATTTTAAAAACAGATTTCTAAGCTGTTTAATAGTCTACTCTGTCCTCAGATTCCTGTTTTCACACTTCCTTATTGACATAAGGATATAGCTGGGGTCAGTTGCAATTTGGGAAAGAAAGCAGAACAAATTTCCTGACTGCCATGTGACAGTACATCTGCCATTTCAGTTTTAGCCAACATCTGAAGATACTCCATTTGTAGGCATTTGGCCAGATTCAGATCTGACTGGCATCAGTTTTAGCCTCCTAAAACTTCTCAGTAAAGCAGGGTACCTCTGGTGTAGTCAGCTGTGTGAGAGAAGAGTAAGGCCTTTTTTTACCAGGTCAACCATTTCGTCTTAGCAGTTCATCTTAGTCTTGTAGCTATTTCTTATCTGTTGCAATCAGTCTACTTGAACTTTTCCTCTGTGATGTCCTGGTTTACTCAAAGACAGGATGCTATCACTTGTGATCTGTACCTGGAGGCAACCACTGTAATCTGCATTTTGAAGGTGGTATTTATGGGGCACAAGCAAAATTCCATTGTAAGGAGGCCTTAGTGCATGTGATTACAAGCTGTCGGTGGTGGAGTGTCCCTACTTAGTGAAAGAAATGCTGTAATATAATGCTCTAATAAACAAGTACCATTTCAACAAGTAGTTGGGGTGTATAATCCCTGCCACTCTGCTATTTGCCTGTGATCCAGGAATTCTGTTCTGTGACTGGATGTGTTTGGGAAGGGGTGGGGGTAGCAGTGTTGTCTGGTCATAGGTAACTGTGTGCTGTAACATTGTTCACCTGAGTATAACCACAACTGGAAATTGAGGCTAAGAACCTGGCTTTCAATATTGCAACTTCAGTATATCCAGTTGAGGAGATGAGATATAGCCTGGACACGGTGGGAATAAACTCTGTTCTGTCTGAATAACCATTGTGGAATAATTTACTTAATCCCAAATAATTTGCTTCAATAGATTGATTGATATAATAAATAAGAAAGTATAAGTACTCTGAAAATGAAATGTTTGAGAATAAACAGAGTTGTAATGCCACAAAATATCCCAAACGGATTAATGTTGCCATTTATTACATTTCTCTGGGGGAATTTGGACCAGTAGCTCTTTAAGAGCTATTGGCCAAGTCAGTGGCATTGCTTGTGCTGATCAGTATAGCATGACCATTACTACAGGCAATTCTTTTTTGGCACAACTGTCTAGATCCTAAATATCAAATGATAAAATTTGGCAAAAGCTGATAATGCCAATGTTTTGAAAGGCACACAACAGAATATGAAAGAAACTATCATGTCAGAAGATGGTAAATTACAAAGTGGTCCTCTGCTATCTTTCACTGGAGATCATTTCAATTTAATCTTGATTTAGGCAGGGCTGGTTTTTTTTTCTCTCCAGTGTATATTTATACTTCTGCAGCTAGGATAGACCTATGGAAATACCTGGGAGTTTTGCTAAGGTTCTGTGCAGATGCACCTCAGTGTCATGTGTTGTACGAGTGGGAGAGACTGCAGAAACTGATTGTTATCACTGATCTCCATGTTATCCCCTCACTGTGTATTTTGTACCCAACTATTTTAGCATTCATAGGAAGTAATTTTGTAGGCTTTCAGGATAATCAACAATAGCTAATGAGACTTTCTATTAATTCAGAAATTTCTCTTCCAGGTTATTCTGTGTGCTATTGGTGCTATTACATTTTCTGTGTTTTATTTGATCTTATACAGACATAATCATAACCTTACTTGTTTTTTTAGGGGATAGGGAAGTCACATGGCCATCTTCATTATTAGTGATGCTACATATGAAAATATCTTGAGGTAGTTGTCAAGGTTGAAGCTGTCTTATTTCTGTATTTTATGTTTTTGTTGTTATTTTTAGTTTTAGAATTCTTACATGCTTTTGAGTGTCTGAACCTTTATTAGCTCAAATTATACATATTTGCAGTCAGGTAAGCAAGTGTGTATCTCTTAGAAACAAAAACTTGGGATTTTGTATAATCTAATCTTGGGAACTGGAATCCTAGTCAAAAAGTGCAGCTGAAATTCTCAATATTTGATGTTGCCATTTTCCTGTAATTAGTTTCCATTTTTATTCTTGAGGTATTTTCATTTAAACACAAACGCGTTAAACTGTTCACATGAAGTTCTGTTTAATGTTGAATGCAATTTTTAGTTTATTTTTGACAATTAAGTAATGTTCAGGGTGCTGTATTCAAAAATTCACTTGAAGGTTTTTCTTTGGCTTTCATTTTTCAAACTTCCCATCCCGATTACACTAATAGTTAGCCCCAAACCAAATGATTATAGCAGATAAAATCAAAAAGGAGGTCCTAAGGATGTCATGATCTTTGAAATATATATGTCTTGGAGATATTTATCTTGCTCAAGCCTTGAGCTGAGTGTCTGCAGAAAATATCTTAATGGCATGGAAAGCTTCCTCCTGTAGGAGGAGAAGAGCAGCTATATCTATGCTCATAAAGGGAGTAATTTGGGTAATTTCCTGAAACAGAGATCAGCAATTAGCATCAATAGCTGTGGGCCTTTTCACTAAATGCTCCAAAGTTACTCCTATAAGGAATCAGAGCTTTATCACTAGCAAACATTCAACTGAATTCTCTCCTCAAACACAGGGTCCTGTGTTTGTGTCAGGGATAAACTGCTGCATTTGGACCTAAATTATGCAATCATATTTTAATTGTCACCTCTTCCCATTTCCTGATATTTGGATTAAATTTATCTGAAAGTATTTTGAATACTTCAGTTACCTTGGATTTCTGGCCAAAATATTAGAAATCATCATGTTTTATATGTATTTCTTTTTACAAATTATAAATAAGCAAATCTCATGAGAAGCTCTGTCCAGACACAGAGCTATTCTCTGTGCTAGCTGAGCTATGAGGGAGGAGTGAACCTCTGAGAATCATTATACTGATTCTAGTCATTATGAACACTTTCATCCTGATTATGTATCATTTGAAGTAATACTATAAAACTAATGTACCTTTTCTTCCATGAGAAATATAATGCAGAATATGCTACTTAGACATTCTAACTTACTTTTTTCCCAGCTATTTCTGATTACATGATGTTCTTTTTGTTCCTATCCCTGATTCCCAGCTCTGTTGGTCTCACCAGTTTGCTTCCCGGAAGATTTTCAGATCCTTTTTTGATTTTCTGTTCTGATTTTTTTCCCATGTAGTTCAACCTGGTTCTCAAAGGTTGTCTGGTGAGCTGATAGAAAGTTAATGGAAGAGATGAGAAAGGTGGGAAGAGGTTGGAGGAGCGGTACCTTTAATTGTTCTGAGCTGTTGCACTGCACAGTGTGACCTCATACTTCTGCATTTCATCGTCCCTTATGGGGAGACATATTTACAGCAGCAAAAGCATCAATAAATGGCATAATGCTGATGTTAATGGGCATGTTTTGCTTCCTTTTTTTTTTTTAAACATGCTTCCCTTTCTATATTTGATGAATAAAGGGACTATTTTATTTTTCTGTGAATTTTCCTGTATGTCAAAATGTCTTTCTTCAAAATCAACCATAATTCGAATAGATTTATTCTCATTGATGTCTCCAAAAACATTTCTGTAGAGAAAACCCTGTGGATCTTTCTCAGCTTCTGCTCAAAAAACCCCAGTGTTATGTCTAAGGTTTGCTCTTAGACCGGGCTGGATTTTTTCCTCTTGCATTCATTTCACCATTAATATGGTATCCATGCACATTGGTTAACCCTTGACTTCATAATTTTAATCAAAACAGTGTAGAAACAAAACAAATATATCATTATTAATTGTTGTTTGGGAAGTCCTTTGGGATGATATATTTGGAAGAAAGTCAAGCCCATAAACAAACTTGTCTATTTACAGTAGGAGATTAACTATCTTTACCATTTTCTTAACTATCTTTACCATTTTCTGTTTTCTGTTAGTAAAATAATTTGAAGGGAATCTCAAAATATATGATCCATTGTTGTTCAGCTAAACAACTAAAAGTTTGGCTTCATCTTAAGTGAACTAACCAAAGTTTTGTTTTGAAAATTGATTACAAATCTCACAGGAGCTGGTGTCCTGCTGAGGTTTCTGGTATTCTATCTTGTCAGGAACATGAAAATAAAAGGAGAGGCTTATCCAAAATGTCGGTCTTCCAGAAAATTTCTGTTGAGTTCTGCAAACTGTTCTTTGTTTTAAATAGGAAAAATTTTGCCAATCATCATTCTGCCCAACAAGACCATTCTGGCCTATAAGCTGTCATGCTGATCTAATGAGTTGACTCCCCAGCAAAATCCCCATTTCAAGGGGGATGATATAAAAGTTTATTGCCTAAAGGTAACTTGCTGACTATTTCTGACCATAGCATATCCTGAAATAGTGGTGACTTATTGAAACTCCAATGTTGAGTGAAGAAGGAAAAATATGCCTGCTGTGGAATATGCAGTTTACACAACATCGTTTTTTGCCAGCAAAAGTGAGGTTCTATAGAGCTATTTATAAGCTAAATAAAAGTAATCTTGTAACCTTAACAGCTCATTTTCTTGCTCAGAAGTAGCAAAAGCACTTATTTTTTGGAGTTATAGGTGCCTAAGAGCTACATTTTTATTATTCTTTTTTAGGCAAGCAACTCTTAAAAGGTATTTTGAAATATCTGTGACACTAGTAAAGTTATTTTCTTGTGAAGAAGTACCAGAAACTTTATTTGAATAATTTCAGAAATAAAAACAAATGTAGCGGATGAGAAGGTATTTTTATTTATTTACTTTTTAAAATAAATCTAAAAATGGTGAAACACCAATTTGAGAAATCACATTAGATGGAGACTTCCTTTTCTAAGGCCGTACCTTATGTCTGGAAGATGCCAACCTAGAGTACCTGATGTCCTCCAAAAAAACCAGCCTTCCTTTGCTCCAAATTCACTCAAGATCTTTGGGCACTTTAGCGTGCTTCCAAAATGCTGCTTTATTTAGTCTCATTACAAGATGCCAGGCATTGGTGGATCGGGTCCCTCTGTGTGTATGCCTTAGTGCTCATGGAAGTGGTGTGTATTTAACAGTGTTTTCATCACCTGCACCTGTGTATTATGCCAAGCCATCATTCAGCAGGCAATAATGTAGGGAACCATTGTGCCACTGACCTAATTTTTAAAGGTGAAGACCTGGTACTATTTGTCCAGAGAGCAAGTGTTTGCCAAGTAAATTGGTACAGATTGAGTGAGCTGAACTTTAGATGACACCATTAATTTTGGTACACATTACTCGTCAAACTAATATAGTAAAATTGCTTTCTCTTTGAGCATGTAATACCATGGCCATTATTCCTATGCTGAAGTTTAGAGTCTTTATTCTTCATAAAAATATTAAAGTTATGAAAAAAAAAATCCTACTCCTGATGAAGGATAGATCCAAATAAATTTGGATGCCTTTCTCAGCCTATTTTCTCAGAAAGAAATCCAATTCATGGATTTTGCAACACAAAAGAGAATTCAGGAAATGGACATTACAGGGAGATCTGTTTCAGTAGTGCTATCCTGATTTGAGTAATAATTGTGGATATATCTGTACTCCTGCTTAGCTCTGTCTTCATGCTGCAAATGGATCTATGTGATAATGGTTGTTTTCATTTTTAAAATATTTTTATTTTCCCTATTCAAAATGCATCAAAGGAGCTGGTCAGGAGGTGGTTTCTGGTTCTACAAAGCACTTTGTGATTACACTTTTCCTGTTTCACCACCCAGGATGAGATTGGCAACTTTTAAGTGTCTTCATGAGAGGTTAAGGGAGAGAGACTCTCTGAAAATTGTTAACACATATTTGCTTCTGAGAAAGGTTGGTCTCCTGAGAGAACTTTTAGTTCCAGTGAGTGAATTTGGCAATTTCAACAAAAAGTGCTATATCAGCGTAACTTTTCATTGCAGGCTAATGATGCTGATAAATGAACTTTGTGAACCAAACACTTTTTTTGTTGCAATTCTGAGTTTTACTTTACAATTAAGAACTAAAACAGCACAAAGCAGCTGGCTTTAGGAGAATATTATCTCGGTAAATACAGATGTAAAGATGCAAGATAATTGCTTCCAGTACTCTGCCTATAATCATCTAGTGCTATAGAAAGACTTGAAGAAATAAAAATGGAAAGGGGATTCACATGAAATACTAATGTAATTTCAGCTTGCTTGCAGTAAAACTTGTTACTGAAATCTAGTGTCTATTGAAATAGTGTTAGTACTGACCTAACTTGCCAGCCATATATTAAATATTTAATATGTAGTAATGATTAAGTAGTCAATAGTCCATAATGGTATATAACAATGTAGCATTACTATTACTGATGAGCATGAAGATTTCATTAAGAAATGGATGTCTCTAGCCAGTATCAAATTTATATGTAAGTTTTCTCCTTAAAAATATATATATATGAAATAGAACCAGAAGAGGACATCAGCTCTCTCTGGATGATCTTTCAGAGAGAGTTCTGCCATTTTTACCTGTCTTTGTATTGATCTTTCCCAGTGCATGCAGACTGCTTTATGTTTTGTATGTGGAAAGAATGGTGATTCTTTATCTTGTTATGGGTGAGAATCAATAAATGCAGAGCTGAACATATTCAACAAGGAAGTTAATTAAATATTGTTAGATGTTGTTGGTTATTTGTTTTTTGCTGTTTTGTTGGTGCTTTTTTCCTCACTTAATGACACCCAACATTGAAGACAATTTGTTTAGTAGTTTGGTTCCGAAGGGCCTTCTCTATAAACAGAAGTGTTAATTCACAGGACTAACTGCTTCCTTATAAGAGGAAAAGTATCGAAGATTTTATGCTTTGAATTTTATTATTTCTCATTCTTGGTTTTGCTCTTGTCTGTGCTTACCATAGAGTTTGTCAGAGAACCCTACTGTTAAGGGTACTTCTGAGGAGATGGGAATGCTCCACATATAATGCCCAGAGAAGCTGTGGATGTCCTCCTCCTGGAAATGTTCAAGGCCAGGTTGGATGGGGCTCTGAGCAATGGAAAGGGTCCCTGCCCATTGCAGGGGCCTTGGACCTAGGTGACCTTTAAGGACCCTTCCAATCCAAACCCTACGGTGATTCTATGATGCATTTGAACTCCCAGTTAAAATTAGAAGTTCACATTTTTTTTTGATCAGTTCTGCTTAAGGTGTTCCCCTAATAATAACCAAAGCAATCATCTTCTCTGTTTCTCTGACATGTTAATGGGTACTTCATTTCAGCAGGGTACTTGTACTGTACAAGTAGGGAAGAGATGATACTCATAAGGTTTTCTGTTGCAACACCAAATATATATTTTTAAATACATGCAATATTTAAATAGCACTGCCTAGAACCTTAATCAAAAAGCAATTATGCCTTGGCTTTCAAGTGTTTTGCCATGCTGTATTTAAGTATATGAGCTCCTCTATCTGTGCCATTTCCTGAGGTTTCCAGTAGGATGCAATGGGTTGGTGGTCCCTATTTTTCCTACTGTGCGGATGCCAATCAAAATTTCTACATGTCTAGATTAAGAGGGGTATATGCACATGCTATCAAACAGGATTATTCAGAGTTAATACCTTTTGATTCAAGAGCTGCTGTCTGCTTTTCAGAGTAGGTGTCCAGGCGGTGATCTGAAAGAATATTCTAAAGCATATCACCATTGAGTTAGAAAATGGCAACAACTCCTTTTTCAGGAAATATAGCAATGGTTGTGGATTTATAGAGGAGGAATTTCATTCCAAAAGTCCCAAAACAGCACAGGCTGCCAAGATGTTAAGTGTGTTTGCATGTTTGTATGTTTCTCACAAGTTTCTTCTCTGTGTTGCAATGCAGAAAATGTAGTGTTGTGCAGTGGGACTGAAAGCATCTCGTTGTTTCTTTTAAGACAGTTCTGTTGCATGGTCTTGGACTGAACTGATAAGACAAATATTTGAAGTTGCAACATTTTAGATTATTTTGAACAATTATCCAGGTAAACTAAACAGAAAATATATGGTTCTGTGAGAGTATCCCATGATTTCTTTTGCTAATGGGACTTGTGCACTCAGACAAATCCATGGATATGTTTGGGGCCTCTGGGTTTTTCTTTGGCAAAGCCCTTTGTAACAGCACAACCTGCAATCAATCTCAACACAGCAAGGAAAGTTTACAAGATTGCTATTAAGTACTGACTCTGCACATCTTTGAGACGTATCAAAATAACCAGATTAACCTTTAGTTACTTGCTTGTTGTCATTGCTGGCCAGACATGTTTAAGAGAAAATATTTTGTATTTTTCTTTGGTTTCAATTGATTCATCAGTGTATCTCCCATCCTTGCTGCCTCCATTAGCGCCCGTGCTGTGAAGTGATTACTGTAGGTGAGGAGATTAAAATCTTTCTTGTTAGGTTTCAAGTGCACCCTCACACTTCTGAAATATTTTTAATTAAAGCCTCTGAAAACTGTATTTACTCTTTAAATTAAACACTTAGCAGCTGTAGTGAGAAGCAGGCCTCTTCACAGGAGAACAGCTGAACTACCTGATAGAAGACAGAGCTTTGAAGAGATTACATGTGCCCTAAGAGGTCAACAGCTAATTTGCTTCTGATAGAGCTTTCTAAAGCAGTACAAGCCACTTAGCTGCATTCATTTTAACAGCTCTAATGTGACTAAATCTCCTGTACTGCTGTGGGGATAATCAGACAATGGCAACATCCAGTGTCCTTGTTATGGCACGTTCAGTGGCAAAGACATTCACTTCAGACATAAAGTGTGCTGTGGATCAGTTCTTGTATCAAGATGATTAGCTCCCAAAGGTGTAAAAGAATGGCTTAAAGATGTACTGGCATATCATGTTAGACTCTGCTTGAAGTTTCTGAATTTAAGCTACCAGCATATGAATGATACTACCTACACACTTTACGTAAATAGGTAAAATTTCTGTTATTCGCACTGGACCCAGAGAACCTTTCTCTCTTTTCTAAGCTGAGATGAACTGTATAAGTACAGAATAATTTATAGGAATCCTACCTGCTGGTTTCTAGGCTGTAAACTAGCTGTTAATTGGGACTATATTGATATCCTTGCTATAGAGAAATCCTGGAGCTCATGTAAAAAGAGACAGTCACCTCCACACTCCGCTTCAGTATTACCTTGTCTGGAGAGGAGTGTTCGTGTTCTGGACATGGTGCACTGGCAGTGAGGAGAGGCAGCTGAGAGAGGTAGTGGGAACAGTGCCAGACATCAGCCCCCCTCCACCTCTTGCACTCCTTTATGTGTGGGGTAAAGAGTTCTAGAGGCATGAAATGTGATTTCTGGTGCTTCAGGAAGTGGTGCCCTGTGGAGTGTTTTTTCAGTGTATTGTGGAGAAACGCGTCTGTCCCCTCTGTGTGCAAACGGCATGAGCCACATGACCTGAGAGGTGAATCAGTTCCAGCATGGCATGTGTTGGACTGTTGCCTGTAGTTCTGTGATAGCATGGGAACTACGTGTAAAATTGGAATAAAGAGACAGCTGGTGCAGTTTTTCATGTCTGAGGGAAATCTTTATTGTTGACCAGAATGCATTGCATCTGTCATTTTATTTTTTGTCTCTAAAGGATAAAAGAGGTGCTGCAGCATGTCTGTAGCTACTTTAGTATTTTATTTATAATAAACCAAAGAACTTTGTGGCATTGCAGTGTATTAAATACACAAATTATTCTGTTTACAAAAATTCATTTCCACTTTTTCCTTGCTATAGTGGTCCATGTTTTGCTGTCTTCATAATACATACCAAATTCCCTTATAAATCTGGATGCTTCTTAATTGCTGTAGTTTTAGGGGAAGAAAAAATGTTTCTGCTAGCTTCCTTAAAATATGTTACTCACAAATTGAAAAAGAAAAATTTGTAACAGTCCTCTGAATGGTCATCTGATCTCATTCATGTAGGAAAAGGAAGAATTTCCTAATGTAAAATGTACACCATCAGTGGTAGAAGTGAACCATAATAAATACTTTCTATGTGCAGCATTCAGAACAGCTTCTTTTGACAGTTGCTACCTCATAACCATTTAGTTTCTTACATTTTCTGACATATCATTAAAAATCTATCATTGGTAGTAATCTGTCATCAAAGAAAACAATGGATAAGCTTTGCTGATCCTGTATTTCTCCTGCAGAGCAAGATCATGTAACAAAACAACCCAAAGAAAAACCTGTATTGTGCAGCATAAATATTAATTCCAAACAGACTATTGGAGCAAAATTGACAGTTAGAAATGAAGCTGGTAGATTGTGCTGTCTGAATTCTGAATTTTTCTATTTTTGGAGTGTCAGGACTGCATCATTTAGGAAATTCTTTTTATCTGTTTGAATAAGATGTTTGTTCTTGGTTCTCTCATTTGAACCAAAGGTATTCAAAGTACAAGCTGTGGTTTGTGATTTGTTGGGAGGAAGCTTCTTTGGAACACACCATTTAAAATCTATGATTTGGGATGTTATTCTGCAGATTTATTTTGTTTTGTGGGAGAATAAATGACTGACTTTGCAATAATTTATTGCATTTTCTGACATATGGCCCCTGAAAACACTTTCTGCCCTAAATCTATCCAATATGAAGGCAAAAAAAAAGTTCAATATGAAAATTAATGTGTGTAAATTGCTAAAGACACAAAAGGAGCAAATGGGGTATTACACTATAAGTTAGCAGCAGGTATGCATCTATCAAAAATTTATAGAAAGGACCTGCTTTATACAGCAGGTAATGCCAGGAATACAAACCATCTCCTTAAAAAAAGGTCTCAGGGCTTTCCTACAGAAAAGATGATGAGTAGTGACTGTGTTTTTGTTAGTGTATTCAATCTGTTAAAGTTGATTAATGGTAAATACTGTGTGCTAGAAATCAGAAACTTGTTAGTACCTGTTTTAATGACATTTATGCTGGGCTTTTCCCTTGCTCTGCTACAAGAAATTTAAATATCAAAACAAGAACAAGGGGCAAGGATAGGGAAACAAGTTATAGGTAATATAATAAAGACCATTATTTCTGTAAAAGGATGAAGGGCATCTCCTCTAAAACTCTGACACTGCAGAGCTTCCAGGAATTAAATCAGGCAATCTGCTGGACTTAGTTTCATTTGTGGCAGTGCAGTGGAATATAAAGCATTTAGAAACCTAATGCATCTCATTCTGGCCTTTAGACAGACTAATTATATGATGGCAAGTAATAACTCAGCTGATCTTTCCCCTCAGATATCTCAGGGTAAGAAATGTGTCATTTTGCTTTCCAAAATAACCCTTGTGGAAGGTGAAATATTCATCAGATTCAACAAGAATCCCATAGTTCCTTACTGTGAGTACCACTTGAAAACCCATTAGAAGAGGGTTGGCCATTCCTGTTTGGTCAGGCACCAAATTGAAAAAATTAGGCAATTCATGCCCAAGCTTCTGGGAACAGGCAAGCTGAGATTTTCAAATATCAGAAAAATGTGAAGAGGCCTTGCTACATAGAAGTGGTGTGGGAATCCTAAATCTACAGGCAAACTAAAAGAATTGGTAGGATCATTGAGTGTGATTCTTCCTGTATCTGGTGTTCTCAATGCATTCCTGTTGAGGGTCAGCACAGCCAGCTCACACTTGCACAGCAGGTGTGCACCTATGACCTGTGTTGGCTGTACCCTTCTCTGAAATGTGCTGTACTTGGGCTTCTATTTTAGTTGCACAGGTAAGACCTAAACAAACCTTTGGACAAGGCTCCAAGGGTCTCAGTGTTGATTTGGCTGCCCAAATTTGCGTAATGTTCAGGAGAATTGCATCCATGTAATAATCTGGTTTGATTGTCACTTTTGATATTTAAAGGTGAATGAAAGCTGCCACAAAAGGGAAGTGAAATGTGTTTAATGTGGTTTAGTTTATGGATTTATCTTAAAACTACAGCAACCCAAACTGGCATTTTAAAATCTGAAAATAAATGGTTTTCACTTAAAGAGAGACACAAAGCAAGAAAGAACACAGATATTTAGCAGTGTAATCAAAGACATGGTTTAACTCTGCACATTAGCTGGATGTTACACCACTTTGTATTTCCTTATACTCCTACATCAGCTATTTTTTCCTGAAAAATATAAGAAATAGAAAGCTACTTATTTCTCAACAACACTTCTCTATCTCTTTAAGAGATAATTTAGGATAGATGATCTGCTCCAATGCTCCAAATTGAAACTAGTGAAGGAAATAAATAGGAGAGAAATTTAGAGCTGGTGATAGGAAGAAAATATAGTAAACAACTTAAGAGCATGCAGTGTGCAAATAAAATTTAGAGAGGATGGTGAGAAGAGGAAAGGAGGAAAGGAGACATGAGAATATTAATGAGAGTTGAAAAGAGCAATTTAGAACAATTTGAGACATAAAATGACCAGACAAGCCAGAAAAATAGTAAGGAAGCCAAGAGAAACATAAAAGTAGTATGCCCCAAAGGTGAGATTTTCAAAGGAAAGATGTGCAATTAACCAGAGCAATAGATGTTGGGCTAGCAGTTTGCTCAGTTTCTTGACATCTCTCTCATCTTTGTCATGGTGGTTATTTCATCATAGGAGAAAGAGTTTGTTAGAAAGTCTCTGGTTAAAATTGTACTGGTTTTGAAATATGTTGTCACAACTTTTTTTTTTTTTTTGTTGAAAGGGGTAAAATCTGACAAAATATTGTTTGGAATTGGGGTAGGAAACAGGGAAAGAGAGTGTACCGCTCATAGCCAAATGGTGAGAGCATGCCCTGCTAGCATGTCAGGACCTGATCTGCAGACTGAGACTTTAAAATTGTCTGCCACAAAATGAGTGTGTTTCTAAAGTGCTGAGCTGCTGGGTTTTTTTGGTTTGGTTGGTTTTTTCCCCCCGGGAATGGCCTTTTTGCTTGGTTTTGTTTTGCGCCATTTTGCCTTTTGCCATTTTGCCTTTTGCCCAGAACATTTGAAAAGTTTGTATTCCCCACTGAATTCCCAGATCTGTGTTAACTTTTTTCTTTTTTGCATGAATGTACTTGGGTTCTCTTGTGTGAGAAAGAATGAGTACTCCCATTATTTCATCAGTTGTACATAGGGTGTCATCTGGTTATTTTTATAAGTGTGTATTCTTCACCACACTTTAACTCTAGAGCTGTTTTGTTTATGTGGTCTGTTTGCAAGCCATGAGGTACTTCCCAAACTGGGCTGGTGTGAAGCACCTTTGGCATTAGTAGCTGTGTCTGGAAAACTGTTTTCTTTCTCCTTTAAAGATAGCCTCCAGTTTTCAAGTATATCGTATTTAAATGTAATTTTTTATATTAGGCCTGTTCTAGTTTTTGCCTCTCCTTAGATATTGAACTCTCCCTGTTTCTCATTATCACTCTTTTTCCAGTCCAAAGTGTGTGTTTCAATTGTTTGGATTTTTTTTTCCTACAGCTCACTTATTTTTCTGCAGCCAACACCCTTTCTGTAGGCCTTCATTTTGAATTTAGCAAACATTCTAGATTAATTCACTGCATTCCACAGGTGCCTGCAGGACAGGAGACTGTGGAAATGAATGCTGCTCATTATCCCTTTTGTGTGTTTGCCAACCACTGTCTTTGGTCACAAGCTTTTGGTCTCAGCCTTCTTTTTGTTGCTTGAAAGGACAAGTTATGTGTGTTTGTGTGTATGTCTGTATAGGTGGATACACACACGTAAACACACAAATATGTATACACATATATTTGTGAATTTAAATATCTTCCCCAGTAATTCTCAGTTAATGGTCTGCTCAGTCAGTAGTTTGCAGTATTTATTTTTCTGGAGAGTAAATTAAATGCTTTGAACTTGTTTTGCTCTCACTGGAGTTACTAGAAGGGACACATACAAATTTGGCTGGCCATCAAAGCATTACCAAAGCCCTTCTAATTACTGTCATGTGTCACCACCTGTGAGCCAGTACCTTGAAGCAGAGTGGGTGTGCCATGCTTTGTTTTAGCTTAAATGCTTTTCATAGGGAAAGCACAGAAAGAAGTGAGTATGTAAGAACTCCCTATACGGTACAAATACCTAGGAGTGTATGATGCTTCCCAGTGTAAGATCCATTGTTCCCCAAGCAGAACCATTTGTTTATAATTGGAATAATAAGTATTTTTTGGCAGTCTTCCATCTGAGGATCATGTGTTAGAAACAAGTGTCAAGCCAAATGCAAGCGTTACTTGAAGCCTCAAATTAGACTTGAATATGCAGTTATAGAAGGTTGTTTTGAAATATCCTTTGTTCCAACAAAGTATTTTAGTCTCACCAGCTAAAGAGCTGAGGGTCAGGGTTTTGCAAACTCTGACACTGTTTTTCTGTGCATTTAAAAATATTTTGCATTCAGTAGCTGGAATGATGAGGTGCTATGTTTACATTGCATCAATGAAAATTTGCTTTTTTTAGGGTGAAAACCACAACTGTGTTGTCTTGAAAATATATAAAATGTTGCATTTTTGATGATGTTTTTCTGTCTCAGCACAGAGCTTCTGTTGGATGTGTGTGGGAGGTTGTCAGGTGGAGAAACCCTACCAACCTTTGGCCTTTTGAACTAGGTTGCAGAGGTCTTGCATCAAATCCTAGCGCTCTTGAGTTGTGTGGTTGAGTAACAAGGTGACACTGTTGCAGGGTGAAGTAGACTTACATGAACTGGCACCTCCATCTTCAGGGAAATGGTCAGGAATTGGATGTACAGTTTCAAGGAAGTGGATTTTTTCTTACTATCGTGCAGGAGTCATCCAGGCTTACCCTGCTCTAATCACTTGTATAGTTCTAATTTCTTTTATTACTTACCTTCTTACATTCTCCAACTTATTTTTCCCCTGGTTTTAGTATCCCACAGAAAGAAATGGTTTTGTAAGAATTGATCCTATTGAAATTGAGGTAGGGGCAGGAAGAGACAGTTGAGAAAGATAAAAGGCTGATAGACACAAAAGAAAAAGGGAAGAGTATCAGAGGTCCTGAACCATTTCAAGTCTCACCATGCTTAAATAAGGCCAGCTGCAGTGTAGTTTATAAAGACTCTCACTGAAACTTATAATTAGAGGTTACACAAGGGCAGGTAACATTTCAGAAACAGGTAAGACATCTGACCCAACATGCCTGCTTAGTGAAATGGAGCAGCCTTAGGCTCTCCTGAGATCATTGCTGAGCAACTCCCCAGATTTCTATTAAAGGCCTACCCTTCACCTCTCTGCAGGTCTCTCTTTTAGAAAAGGAATATTTTCTCACTCTTCAGACTTCTGATTTTCTAAAGGCTCCCAAGCTTCTCACATTATTTAAAATGTTTTAAACGCTGACAAAAAAAAATCACTTCTCCGACTTGGGGAAAGAAATCCATTCTGCATTTGACCTCTACTTGTTGTTGTGCTTATTAGTATTCTTGTTCTCACACCATGTTCTCTCAGTGGCAGCACTTACCCCCATCTCAGCTGATCAAATTTAGCTGCATGTTTTTCCTTTACTCTTTTTGACAGCTGCTGTAGAGGCTTTAAAATTGGGGGCGTTGAACTCACCTGCCACCATATTTCTTTCCTTTATTATTTTAAATTTGTTTCAAATCAAATACTAAAATACTTGATGGGCCTGAGATCTGAGAGTGCTGCTGCATACAAATTTGAATTTAGCATCACAATCCCATGCTGTTGGGGGCTAAACTAAATGACCCATCTGCCCAAGATGTTATGGCACATTTCCTGCAGAAAAAAATCCTGATTTAACTTAAACTGATTGAAACAGATAAAAATGTCCTTTTCACTCACTTTTGATCTTTTTATTCTTTCAATCTCTTTTTGGATAGCTGGTGACCCAATGGACCTGCTGCTTGCCTGCTCTCACCACCTTTTCTTTTCCACATGAGTGAAACTCTGAATTCCTTCAGCATGGGGAGGAGAGGGAGGCAGTCTCATGTGGGGATGATGTTTTGGGAACAGACTGCTCCACTCCTCTCCAAAGGAAGAGTTCCTAGAACTCTCTCTTCCAGAGGTTTCTATGTGCCTCAGAGCTCAGACTTGTAATGCTACCCAGAACATGTATCCATGCTTAAATTCTGTGGCATGTTTGTTTTTCTGAAAAAAAACCCCAACCCATGACAATTCTGTATTGACCTGATTTTCCTGATTTTCTTAACTTAAATGAAGAGAAATGCTATCATTAAACTTAATGGGTTCTGTGTTAAAATTAGGTTTACTGTAGTTAATTTCATTATTCCTACACTATAATATTTCAATTTTCCAGTCTTTTCCTGCCTTTTCCTTCCTTCACAAAACTGCAAGTATTCAATTATTTTCTTTTGTTTAAGTCAGTGAGGATTTTGCTAGGTTTGTGATCCAGGAAATAACAGATATGAATTTATACAGCTCCCCTTTCCAGAGGGGCCATCCAGGGCTGTATAATTTGCTGCTATGGGAGCAGGCTGAGGTTGTGCCTGCCCTTCAGTAACAGTGCAGCATTACTCTGTGCATATTTAAATTGCTTCATTTTCTGGAAAATCTCTTATTTCCCTACCATCTGATGGTGCCAATATGAAATGAATCTTATGCAGTTTGCAGAAATATACATCTGAATAATCTAGCTGCTTTTAATATGTAAATTTTATATTATTAAAAATTATTAAAGTAGTTTTATAGGATTTATGAAAAAATTTTAAAGTGGTTTTATAGGAAAAGTATATGGGTAACAATAAGGACTGGGAATGTGGAAGTGCTTAAATGAAAATGGATGCAGAATGTCATAATTTGCACAGGAGGTAATTTGCTTCTTGCTGTATTTTCTGGATTTATTCTGGTTTGAATTGAGACCTTGTAATTTTTAAACCACTATTTGATGGGTTTGTTTAAAAAGACACTGTGGATTTTAGAGAAACTCTACCAATTGTGTCAAAACATATTGATGTTTGATACATTGCTATGACCTTGTACAAAAACTTTATTTGATTTTTCTTTCATGATTTTCATATTATATTGCAAGTTGACACAGATTCTGCAGCCTGTGAAAGGTGATATTTTCCTAGTAGATAGGTTCACAGAAGTGGCCATCTCTAGATGAGCTGCTTATTTCTCCCTCCCAGGATAAATTGAGTCTTGTTTTTCTTTTATGCTTGTTATAAAATTCTAGAACTGTAACTCATCTTCTTAAATCTATATTAACTCAAAAAAAATTATAAAAAACTGGGAAAATTTTGCCACAGGTTTGCTTAATGTTGTGATTTAACTCATAAAATTGCTTTTAGATGTCAAGGCTGATCCACATAACATATTGTTAATATTTGGAACACTCTGCCATAAGCAATAACAGAGCTAAATATTTTTAAACATTGTAACCAAATAATTGTGAACTCTATAAGAAACCAAACCTTGGATCCACATTATAAGAATATGTGCTCATACTCTGGTCAGTTTGGGAATAACCATATACCACAGTCATCCTTGCACTCTGTTCATCCTCTGCTAGGAGTTTTTACTCCAGTAGAGTCAGGAATTTTGTGATTTGGCTGGAATTTCTAGCTACATGTCAGGGCTACAGCAGAAATCCCAATACACCAATTGATTGTACACAGGGAGGCTTCATGATGTTCTTCTAATGAACTTGTAATTCTGCTTTGTGTAATGCATTTGAACTTCTGTTTTGTGTCAGATCTGCTCTGTGTGCGAAAGCTTCCACGTGTCTTAGAGAGCTCAGGCTTGCAGTGTTACTCAGACCATGTATCCATGTCTAATTCTGTGACATACAAGAGAAAAACCATGATAATTCTATATTGACGTGAGCTGCTTAACTTTGAGGGAAATGGAAATTCAGCTTATAAGATATACTGAAGACTGAATCCAGTCTTCCAATGGTTGAAGTGTTATCTGAAATGCTGAGGTATTTTGCTATTTTGCCACTGCTCTTCTTTGAAACAGATATCTTGTTCCAGGATGCTGAATATTGCAATGACTGATTCAACAAAGTTACTGTGAAATGAGAATATAATTATTCACACCCCTACTAAGACTCTAAGAGTGGGATGAGTCTTTGACAGCCTGTTTCTTTTTTGTAATCATGTAACAATACCTAATTATTTCTCAAGCAATCTACTTGTAGTCTAAATTTAGGAATTGTTTCTCAAGCCAGCTGTTCTCAGTAAAATTGAAAACTAGAGCTGATATAGTGGCTCAGTGAACAAGGGTAAAGATTTCCCAAATGCTAAATTTTGTAGTGTTTGAAAATAAAATTTAATTCCCAAGGAGTTCAGCCTTGCTCAGAAATAAGAGTAGTAAAACATCTGTAGAGCAGAATGGAAAAACTCAAAATCTAAAGTAAAATAATTTATCAAGGAAAGACAATCAGAGTTAATTTTTGGAAATTTGTCTCTAGAAGTAGTGCTTAGATTTAAAAGAAACAGTATTTTTACTTACTATTATGGAAACAATAATCAGCCACTGAACATGATTATTCTTTAAAGATAACGTAGACCTTGTAATTTAAATTATTCGGGCACTGATGAAATTAGTTTTTATGCCTACATGGCTTTCTGTTGTTTACTTTTCCTGGCAACAATAGAATATGTACATATGTGGTGTATAGTACATACACAACTGAGTTAGTTTATTTGTAAAAGACAGACTCTGTACAACATTTAATATGTTAAATGGATATGTAAGCAGCAACAGCTTTATTCTCCACAGACCCTGTAGCATGCACAGCCATAATAGAAAAACCTTATCAAGAATTTTTCACTTGGTTTGCTACTATCAGTTAACTCTCAAGTCAGATTTGAGCAAGGGAGGAGCCCCAGCTGCTCAGGAAGTGTTGCACACCAGTTCCAACTCCTTGTGACAGTTTTGTGACTAATAGGGCAGGAGACCATGCTCAGGTTCTCAAACCACAGGTGTGCTGCTTGGAGAAGAAACTGGAATGGTGAGACTCCTGCAGAGATAGTCTTGTGTAATGAGCTTGCAAATGGCCATGCTTCAGCTCAGAGGGTTGTTTTGTTTTTTAAAACATCCTTTGCACTCTCTGAATAAGGGATAAAAGATTAGTGGAACAGACTTCACACCGTATTCTGAAGAAAGGGAAAATAACATCTGTGGAAGCCTAGGAGGAGTCTTATCCCTCCACAGATGTATGCAAAAAAGAGAGGGTCAGAGTACCAAAACCTCTTTCCTAGAAATATGCACTGTTGTGAGGTGCATTCATTTTATTTATGTATTTATTTTTAATTAGACCAATTCTACAGAGGTCTAAACACCTAGTTAGGCTGTTCTGATGCCTGGTATTTTCAGGCTTGGATTTGTTTACTAAGCAGAGAAATTGAAAGTAAAAGAAAAGTATTTGTAGGCCTGTTTTCAAAGGAGTTGCACATAAAAATAAGGAGCCTGTCCTTAATACCTTAGGAAAGGTCAAGAATGTGAAGAATACATTGAGTTTTTTCTTCTCTTCTAAATCTGTTTCATTGTCCTATTTCCCTTTCAACCACATAACCCCTACAATATAAACCATAAACTATGTATCATTGCATAGTTTTAACCAACTGTTCAGCACCTGGTACCTTACAATGATTTTCTTTTGCCTGCCGACAATAACACTGCAACAAGGAAAAGCTCTGTCCCTGCAAGTAGTTTTAAATCCTGCAGTGTTAATAAAGAGATGTTGAGATAATTGTAATCTATACAGCTGAATTACCTGATATATTGAGTTCACCACTCTTGTCAATGCTACTTACCACCACAATTGATATTAGAGATGTGGACTGCACAGACAAGGGCATGAAGGATACAGATATATATTGGAAAGAATTTGGGGTGGTAACTGCAGATAATCTGCAGGAAAACAAAGAATCATCAGGAGTGGGCGTGCATGCGGTCATGATCCAATTCTTATGTACTCATGATATATCCTATAATAATAGCATACAATGCTGTAAGACACTCTAATCCCTTTTTAGGCCATATGGAGTCATGCTGTTTTGTGTTGAGAGTGTGGATCTAGCGTTAAACATGGTTGGCCTGCTCTACCACATTCCTCCAAAGCAGTAGTTAATGGTGTGTGAATGATTCTCCTAGGTTTGTTTATGTTTACTTTCTTTGTTGGTTTGTTCCTAACTGTATGCAGCCAGTCTGGAGTTACTGGTTGAAATTTTGAAATATATTAAAGAATAAGAGAATTGACTTTAATTTTTTTTTTAAAGTCATACCACTAAATGAAAGCTGTCTGCTAGATCAATACTGCATTTCAAACACAAGTTTAAAATTGTCCTGCATGGATTTTACCTCTGAGTTTTAGATGACTACACAGGAGGTATCTGCAGTTGAACTGACCCTGATTTCCCTTAGCATCCTCGTGTTATGTCAATAGGTCCATGCTCAGATGCAGGCTCAGGGCAGGCACTGGAGCACAGCAGGACACAGCTGGGAGCTCCACCTCAGCAGCAGCCTGAGCACCTTCCTGTATCCTTCACGTCCTTCTGAGGAGGAGGGGCAGCAATGCCCTTGCCTGGCAGCACTGCCAGATGCCTGTAGAAAGGCAGAGAGGGTTCCCTGGTGTTGCCTTTGTTCTGCAAGGACATTGTGCACTGTGCTGCAGGCAGCCTGTATCTTAACTTTGTGTCCAGGCAGAGTGACTGTAGGCAAAATGTTGGGTGCTGACCATTAAATATACAGTATAAATATTAACTTTGAGTCTAGCTTGCAAAATTCCCCTTCCTGTATCTTGTCTGACTAAATGTGAAATCTGTCACTGAGATCCAGGAGATCATAAATTATGCTTCCTGATCACAGCACTGAAAGGTCACTGACTTCATCACCCTTCCAGCATCAACTTTTATTTTGGCAGCTGTGAAGGATCTATTGTTCATTATTATATCTTCACCCTGCTGAACAGAATGCTTCTGTTGTAGCACCAAATAGTCTGCAAGCTGTCTATCATCAAGTGGCCATGACATAATGTAGAATAAGTAAATTTCTGTCTGGGAAGCATAAAATGCTGAAAAAGCAACCTTCCTTAACTGCTGTTAGAATACTGTGCAATGTGTTTCCATAATTCATCTACTAAATTTTGGCTGGAAAAAATGAAGAATTCTTTTTTTATTGAATATTCACTCTTTCTATATATTTCTAGAAGTTATAATGAGGTCTTGGCTACAAAGAATAAATACAATTATAGGTTTGGGTTTTCTTTTTTTGTTTTGCTTTTTGTTTTGTTTTTTAGGTTGTTTGGTGGGGGTTTTTTTGTTTGTTTGTTTTTGGTGGGGGTTTTTTTGCCTTTCTATTGCTATCTGAAGTTTGTAAGATTGTGAAGTGGGATTTTTCCCTCCCCCCCGACTTCCTTAGTCTCTGCAGCGCAAGAATTCAAGCTCCTTCCTCTTCTCTCTTGCTTTAAAAGATTTTGTTACTATGGTGAGGACACCATGTAACATTAGAGCTTCAGACTAAATATAGCTATTTTCATAATTCATTTTAAATATTACACCAATAATATGCTAGAGTAATTCATATTACAGGACTTAAAATCTATTTGGCCCAAATATATTCACATATGTATGTGTACCAAACATCCTGGGAGCTCAGGAAAGCAAATGAACCCTGGCTTTAAACCAGGATCCACTTCTCCTGAATCCAGAACTACTCAGGTCTAAAATAGCATCTTTTCACATTGCAGAAATGATATGGTAAATGTAAGGGAGGGGAGAGATGTTTCTAAGCTTTCACAATGTATTAATTTTAGTCATTTTTTTTTTTCTTTTCGTAATGGGTTTATATGCATAACCAGCATGACTTACTGGAGCAGGATTATATTTAAAACAAAAACTCCAAGTGGAAAATAGTGGTATTAAACATTGAAAAACCCTAGTAAAATTTAAAGCAAAATTGGTACTTTATCAGAAGACAGTGCTGAATTGTAAATCATCACAGCCTGAGAACAAGCTTTTGTTGAAGGTGTCAGTCATGCAGCTCCAAATAAAACTGGGAATATACTTTTCATTTTTCTGGGTTGTTGGCTTCAGTTATATTTGAAGTTCAGTTACATTACTCCTGATGACTTGTGCTGGGGTTGTTTTCTGCTATGTATTTATGAACACTTGCAATAGTATACATAGAATATTTGGATGGATAATGCCTTAAGGTAAAACTATATTCCTAAATAAACTAGCAAATAAACTTTTCAGTTAATGGCCACTGAAGATCTTACTGCATTAAATGGAGTATCTGAATAATTCACCCTTTCTCCTAGTATGGATAATCAGCATACTGTGAGCTCAGAAATGTTCTTTCCAGCAGAATGGTCAAGAGTAGGCTCAGAAAGGCTAAAAATTGATGTATTTGCACTCTTTGTCAAGTCCATCAAGAGTATCTGAAGGATCTGTGTCTTGGATGGTATATAATGTCACTTAGGAAAGGCTGAAGGAATAATTCATGATTGTGTTACTGCTTTTTGTGCAAAGGCTGTCTGAGAAATTATCCTGTCAAAAGTCTGCAATTGCCTGGCAGTGAATCACACCTTCACTTTCTGGACTTCAGTTTCTGGTGCAAAAGGGCCAGCAGGGCATAATTTTGTGTCAGTGCTGGGTGAGATGGGAGCATCCCCACCTCAGAGAGATGCTGAGGGCACGAGAGCTGCCTGTGAGATGGTTATGAGGGGAGAGATGCCCAAGCTGGGAGCCCTGGCTGGTGGGATGAGAGACAGGCAGAAGCTGACAGCAGGCTGTCCACCTGCACAAACTGGTGGGGAAAATCCTGTTCTGTTTTACTGGTTTAGGATTTTTAGGTCAATGTTCTATTTAATAACTTGGCAGCCAAAAACTGAGGTGCACACAATTAGTAACTGTATTTGAGAAGCTGCCTTCATGACCTCTTTCTCATCACACATGAGCAAGATGAAGGGGTCAGAACCTGAGTTTAGAGAGGGTCATTTAGCCACCCCAGCCATCAGACTGTCCCTTGTCTGCTTTCCTTCCCCAGGCACAGCACACCTGCCTTCAGCATCAAATGAATCAAAAATCCCACACACATCTCAGCTTCCAGGGCTTTCTGGTCTGGTTCATACCCAGGCAAAAAGAACTTGAATGAAACCACCCTGCTTGTGCTGTGTGATGGTAAACTTAAATAGATCTAATGGGAAGGTGACACTGGAAAGGACCAGCCTGCTCATCCTTCCCTGTGACTGATGATCTGCTCTCTATTGACCCAGAGATCTTGCTGATTTTTTTTTTTTTTGTGGGCTGAACCAGCTCAATGCATAATCAAAGAGAAGACAGCTTTTTTTTTTTTTGGTTTGGTTTGGTTTTCTTTTTTCCCTTCAGCAAGGTTAATTGCTTAAATAATTTACTTTGAATATTCAGGGTCCCTTAATTTAATGGAAGGGGCAGGAGGGCATATCCCATCAGAGCAGGAAAAAGAGTTCTGTCAGAACTTGTGCTTTGGCTGTGACCAGGGTGCTCCATAGCCTTCCCATGTGTGCTCTGTTGTGGGTGCATTTGGCAAATACTGAGAAAATAAATAGATATGATAAAGATGAATTTTAGGAATTTCCTCATTAATCAGGAAAGCTTATGGCAAAGCTATGATGAACAATTGTGGTGTTAAAATACAAAAATTGCTTCCATTCAGCATGCTCCAGTACTCCCCTTTGTTAGCAATCTTGTTTGCAAAATTCCAATTTAGATGAAGTTTAGGTGGGCTTTTAGTCATTGATCATTTGATTTGATGTATTTTTTGAGATACATTTGAAATATGAAACAGTATTTTCTACTTTAGCGTGCTCATGTGGACTTCTGAAGTAAAGACTTTTCTAGTTTGCCTGTATTTAAACCTGGGATATCTCAGTGGCAGGTGGGCTTATGAAAGCACTCAGATATAACAAAGCCCAGAAACAAGCACAGACTGTATTTTTGTACAGTAAGCACAGTAGTGCTGTTCAGTGAGATAATCTCACTGAGGAAAAAAGAAGTAAGAATGACCTGCTTTTTAAAGTACAGGATTTTTCTGTTCTTTTTTGTCAATAAGACTTATTCTGTGATTCTTGGTAGTGTAGAAAGATCAAACAGTTTAAGTTCGCTAAAACCTCCCTAATTTTGATGAAGCTTTTACCAAAAAAAACCCTTAATCTTCTTGGCCATAGCACATTAAAACTCTAGTTCTGCTAATATTTTTATAACAGTCATGTGAACATGAATTTCAGTGATCTAAGAAAAAAAAACTGTAGCTGTTTTGCAAGATCTCAACTCTTCTCCTTACTCAGTATTGTAAATGTAATGTAAATTATTTGTAAATGTACTGTGGTATTCTCATTTTATTCTTGTTGTAGCTCACTGCTTTTTTCCATGACTGTATTATACTTAATGATAATACAAATACACCTAAAATCAAAGTTTAAATTAGTTTTCCCTTTTCTGTAATATGTGAATCTGGCATCAAACCCAGGGTGTTCTAACTCATTATTCTGGAAAGATCAAACAGTTTAAGTTCGCTAAAACCTCCCTAATTTTGATGAAGCTTTTACCAAAAAAACCCTTAATCTTCTTGGCCATAGCACATTAAAACTCTAGTTCTGCTAATATTTTTATAACAGTCATGTGAACATGAATTTCAGTGATCTAAGAAAAAAAAATGTAGCTGTTTTGCAAGATCTCAACTCTTCTCCTTACTCAGTATTGTAAATGTAATGTAAATTATTTGTAAATGTACTGTGGTATTCTCATTTTATTCTTGTTGTAGCTCACTGCTTTTTTCCATGACTGTATTATACTTAATGATAATACAAATACACCTAAAATCAAAGTTTAAATTAGTTTTTCCCTTTTCTGTAATATGTGAATCTGGCATCAAACCCAGGGTGTTCTAACTCATTATTCTGTTGCATGCAAAAATGACTCCATAAGTGTTCTAATGCAAGTGGTCTTATGCTTTCATTTGGTCAAACCCACCAGGGATAATGACTGAACCAAGAATAATAACAGAAATAGGAATGTGCTAGCAATGTATATCAAAAAGCACTTTGTGTGAATATGTTCCTCCATATCAGATGCTGGCAGTATTTTTATGTTTGTAGGCATGCATCTAAGATAATGTAATTGTAATAGACCTGTAAAAGTTCCAGACTTTGATCCTACTTTAACTGAAGCAAATGCAAATCTTACAAAGGGTTGTAACCTTTAAGCCTATCAGTTTGGGGTAATTAGAAATTGTTAAATGTGATCTCTCATAAAAAGCTACCTTTATTTCCCAAACTTATTGATCTTGTAGCATATAAGAAAAGTTTTCCTTAACCAGCTTGATGTGTTTTATGAGTATTACCCTGATTTTTTTTTGCAGAGTTAGGTTTGGTATAATTTGCTGTTTCAGGAGCAAACTGAGCTGAGTCAGAGTTGCATTTCTGTTGTGAAGGGGATGTGCTGCTTCACCTCTTCTCTGGCCTTTTCTTCCAGGCTGACCCCTATGCCCAACTCTCTGGTGGCTCTGGACCTTACTTTGTGTAGCTGTCTAACTCAGCAGCTCCATAGGAAACCACCCAGCTGTTTTTGCTGGGTTACTTTTCTGCCAGGTTAGCAAAGATTTAATTCACAAAAGGGACCCATGAAACATCAGAGCAGATGTGAAGGAAGAAGAGGAAGTGTGCAGGCAGGAGTGGTGAAAGCTTTGGAGGTGGGAAGCTTTCCTCTTCAGGTTGCAAACTGAAATTGCCTGAACTGGCAAGTGCAATCTCACTCCTTGGCTGGCACTTGCCAGCTAACTCTTTGCCCAGCCATTGTTCCCTGATCAGGGCAAATCATTTAGAGCTGCAAATTTTGGAGTGGTCTTTACTGAAATGTATCTTGGGTGGAAGGAGGTGATGACTGAAGGGCAGCACAGGGAGAGGCTTGTACCATGCAGGTCTTGGTGCAACCTTCACAGGGCCAGAACTCCTTTCTGGGCACTTGGGCTGGTTAGTGACTGCAAATGCTCCTGTCTGCAGTCCCTGCGAGGTGAAACTCCACAGCTGTGTTTGCTGTGGGACAGCAGCTCCTGCCCAAAGAGCTTGCAGCTCTTGATATCAGATGTCAAACCCATGGAATTTTTAGAGATTTTTTTTTCTCTTTAATATTAACTAAAGGAAAGCTGTGCTCTTTTGAAGCTTTTTGTGTAGGGAGAAGAAAATAAGGCAGATTCTCGCCAGTGCTGTCAGAAACGGAATCATCCTGTAGTTAAAGAACTCTTGTAGCGTGCTTGGATCCCAGAACCCAATAATTTTTGCTTTTTATAATTTTGTTGAAGTCCTTGCCTCCATTAAGCAGTAGAACATCTCATTTCCCAATCTTTCATGTAGGAGCTGTAAGTGAGCAGAATATTGTTTAATACAGGGGTAGAAGATGTATGATGATGTGTTTTTTGGCCAAATAACTCTCCAATGGGACTATAACTCTACCTAGGGCCTACAGATCTAACATAAAGAGATATGAACCACAAAAAAAGATCTTTAAGATGTTATTTTTAATCCCATTTTCACCATTTCTGTTCAGAAAATTCCCAACCATGTGCAGCACTAGCTTTCTTATTTTCACATTATCATGAAATATAGATCTAAGTAGGAACACTCTGAAACTGTGTTTACTTTTTTTTTGCAAAGGAGACAAGATATCTCTGAACATTGGATACTGTTTTCACATACATCTGAGTAAACAGAGTCTTAATATAATATCGAGTACAGAAAATCCTCACACATTTGTTCTCTTGGGTGAAATGCCTTTCTGTTTTCAGGGTAACAAATACTGCTGCTTTTTCAGCCAGATAAATTGCACGTTTGTTTGTTGGGAAGTCCAAATTGTTACAATGGGATGATCATCATATGATTAAGGTAAAGTCTGAAAGTGACTTTTCTGCAGCTCTTCTCTATTTTCCTTTTTTATTAATTCATCTGTCCGTGAGGTTGACTTTTTTTTGGTTATTATTCTCATGTGGAAATCTTCAACCAGAAAACCCTACCCACTGTCTGGTTTTCATGATGTTTTAATGCAAACTTTGAAATTAATGAAAAATTTCTAAACTTAGACTATTTCAGTCAAAATACCACAAATATCAGACTTTTTTTTTTTGAAACCCCTTTCTACACTGAGAAGTTTTACTGAAAAGCAGCTGAGACATCTTTAGTTGACTTCAATTTCTAACCTGTAAGTCAGAGTAATAGAGTCTCAATGTGTGAGATGTGGCTGTTGTGTGACCTGAGGCCATAGACAGGAGATAGAGTTCTTTTTTCAGACTGGAGATATTAGATTAAAAAAAATTAAGTATGGAGCTATCTACAATTTCTTGTGCAGAACAAGTGGCACTAGAGTCTGCAACTGGTCCCATGGAAGTCCATAAGACAGTTGAGAAAAAACAGAGGATGGATGACCATTTATGTGGCCTTTAAGGTGCAAAATTTTGGCAGCTTGAGGAGATGATGTTTTTGCAGTGCAGAACCTCTTGACTGCAGTCTTAAATAAAAATGTAGATGGGGTTCATCCAAATCCAGATGAGTGTTCTGGAAGGAACTAAAATATTAGAATGAGGTATTTCACCCCAAGAATGTGAAATGCAACCTAGCCTTTGGCAAAGAGACAGAGCCTATAGAAATTAGGCATCAAGACTTGAATCTCAGAAATAAGTTTTGTCTTGAGGTATTTCTTTGGTATTTTTGGGATTTTTGGGTGGTGAGGTATTTTATTTTGTGTGGGGGTTTTTTTGTTTGTTGGTTTTTTTTTTTTTTTTTTTTTTTTTGAGTCCTGAAATTGTTTTACTTGGCAAAATGATTGTTTGGTAGAGGAGAAAGCTAAGGAATTAAAAAAATCCAGCTACCCATGAGCCATCTCAGTAAGTTGCTTGGAAATTTTCCTCACAGAGCATGTTTTGAGGTGTAACAGACTGTATCAGGTTTTGAAGTGTTTGAAGATCTTGGGGCAGATAAGGAGTAAGAACACTTAACTGTTGTCATTCCTTCATCTCACTGTTTATTTTTACAATCAGAATTAGTCTTGTCAAAAAGTCTTGTTTAGCTTCAAAGCACAGGTAGTCTCCTCCTCACTATAAACATCTTGACTGTGGGAATGAACAGACTGTAAGAACTTTTCTGCCAGAAGCAAGACAAATTGCCTCCACAAGACTCAGTTTATAATTGTGATTTTCCCCATTTGTGACATTTAAGTGCATCTATCTATAAGATAAAATGTTTTGTAAGTTAACCAAAATAGATGTCTTAAATAATCATTCATAAAAAATTGAAACAGTTTGGAGAAGAGATGAGATTCTCACTGATCCTCTTCCCAGGAATTTCTGGTTATCCATGTAACAGGAGCAGGAAGGTTACTGTGCAAAAGTGGCTTGGAGAAATTATTAGAAATATAATTTTTTTTCCCTTTCACATGAGGTGTCCTCAATTTATTTAGTGTCCTTAATACATGCTCTTTGTGTGCTGACATGTGTGTACTTTTCATACCCATTTAAAGATTAATGGCCTTACTGGAGAGGGAAGTGAATATGCAAGGACAGATATTCTCATTAATTATCTGCATTTCTGTTTCTGACTCAATATCCTTTTAGAAAAGCTTTGCATTTAATGTTTAATTTATGTTGCTACATATTTCCTTTTAAAATGACAGCATAGAAAATAATAAATTTTTTTAATAGAAAAGCTAATTTTACAATCATTTCAGAAACACATCTAATGACTGCAAAGACAAAGACTTGGCCTTTAAATGCTCTGTGGTATGTCCAATTTAGAATTTTTTAATTGTAGGAGGGCAAGGGAATTGGAAAAATGCACACACAGAGTTGATACATTCAGCTTTTGTTGTGACAGCACTGTTCAAGGTTTATATGCTCAACCTGTGCAACATTGGAACATTAAATCTTCCCTGTAGCTGATAATCCCATTCACCAACATTTGTGGGGACATAAGGAAATCACATGATGAAGTGCAGATATGAAATTCAAATGTCAAAGAAATATATGAATTTGAGGACAAAAATGGACAGCGCTAGTAAGGCAGCCTGGCCAACAAGACTGAGAAAAATTTGGGGTTAAATAATCTCATCAGTAGTTCTGTCCTGAAAATAGTAAAATCCCTGAAAAATAGTAGACTCAGCCTGCTGGCATATATTATACATGAGACACTGTTACTGATCTGAGTACTAGCCAAGGAAGTGAAAGGTCAAAGCATGATCAGATACTAAATAAAAACTCCTTAAAGGTGTGTTGAAAAGATAAAACAAAAAACAACAAAACCAAGCCAAATAATTTTTCCCTCTATTCTTTCACTCACTGGCTAAGATGTATCCTGTAATGGCTATTGCAGGACTGTGAGTGTGGCACAGCAACAGGTATAAAAATGCAACTGTGAAAGAGAATGAAGTGGGAGAACTCTAATAAACTTCTTCACCTCTGACTCATTAATTAGATAGCTGAAGGGCATAGCATCATTCTTATGAAATGAACTCACAGTCCTCCTATCAGCATTACACCACTGCTGTTTTGTACATATTGTATTTTTAGGAGTCTGCTTATACAATATGGTGCTTTGTCCCAAACCCAGGAGAACAGGGAGGAGTCAAACACCAGGGGTTATCATCTGTCCTCATTTCATTTCTGAACAGAGATCTACAACTATTGCTGCTGTGTCAGCTCCTGCCTTCAGATGTTTCTGTATTTACCTCATTGTGGACAACAGAGGTGATACAGTCAAGGGGAAGTAATGACTTTTTTTGCATGTAAAAATCCAGGTGGAAAAACCATTAAATCAAGCACGGCTTTCACATGAGCCTGGCATGTTTATGCAGGAGAGCACATTTAGGTCTGGCAGGTGGCCATGTCATCTTAATGGCACAGGGATGGCAGAGCTGCCTGGCAGACAAAGGCACTATTCACATTGCCCCATCACTTTATTATAACAATGCCATCACAGCTCTAGGCTCATGACCAGAATTTCTGTACCACTGCTTCCTTCTCTACTTTTGGGTAAGCACTGTGCCTTAGAAAGTCATCTCTCCACTGCAGTCAGAAAGATCTTTTCCGGCCCTTTGCCTCTGGGCCTCTCTTGCCCACAGACCTGTTGGAGCAGGAGACCTGTGCATTGGCTGGTCAGGAGAGCATCGCTCACTACCTGGAAACCAAAGAGTATCTTTGCAGCGGCTCTGAAGATGAAGGTGTGAGTTTGAGAGTCCGAATTACCTTTTGGATAGAGGCCCCTGGCACTGGCAAGTATGTGTGCACCAGGGGGAGAAAGGAAAAGAAGAGCAGTACAAAATATGAGGAGCAACGGAGGACTGATGGTGCAGTGTGGTGTGAGATGCTCCAGCTGTGCAGGCAGATGTGTTTCCAGGGGGCTAATTCTGTACTGGATGTGAATCAACTGAGGAGGTGAATCCTCTGAGTCTCTGTCATTTCTTCCACCTTGAATAAAGCAATGAGAGGGGAAGGTTTTAGACCAAAAACAGCCTAAAAGCAAATTTTGGACATCACTGTTTGTAAGTCTCTCTTGCCTGATTTTTCCATTTGCCCATGGAAACAGGATCTCATACATTTACTTTTGAACCAATCTACTTAATTGCAATGACATTTTTCTACCAGGTTGCCCTGCAGGCAGGAGCACACTGAAAAGATTAGTTGGGTCAAAAGGGAAAGTTATACTTCTTGATGAAGTTTGTCTTGGAGTCTTTACTCACAGAAAAACACATAGAATGGATTGGCTGTGCCAGCTGGGGACAGGCAGTTTTCTTTTTTTCTTCAAGTGGTCTCTTAGAAAATATCAGCACATGTTTCCAAAATGCTACATCTTTAAAGGTAATAGATCTTTTATGAGAAGAGCTCTCAGAGTGAATGTCAGTATTACAGGAAAACATTTCAACATCCTTTTTACATGAAAAGTGATTAGCTGTTCTTTATTCCTTCAAGTGCATGTGTTTGCCTGCTGTGTTTTACTTCTACCCTATATACCAGACTCTTCTCTGGATGGTAGTACAGGCTTGTAAAATAGATCTTTCAAGTGTTCTGAAAGGCTATTCAAAAAGAATGTTGTAGCATGTGCTGTCTTGCTAGTGGTGGAGTCTGAATAGAGTCTATAAATAACTAAATGCTGTGATGTTTCAGTAATGACTATTTTGTTCACATGGCATCTGGATTTTGGATAATATTCAGCCCTTATTCACTCTTGTGGCATAGAATTTTATCCTCACATGGGTAAAGACGTCGCAATAAAAAAACCAACATTTTGGTTTCTACTCTGAGAGAGAAATACTGCATGCAGGATTAAATTGTTAAACTTTGTTGTGGGTTTTGTGCATTAACTTCAGTTTAGTGATTTGGAACAATCTGGATCTTACTGAAAAAATTCTTTTGAAGCAACTGGCAGCAGTTTTTTAGTCCTCTTGAACTATTTTGGGGAATGGGGGCTATTTACTGAAAAATACAACCAGGTGGATGAGCAATAATGTATTTTTAATGGGAATAACCTTTTGTTTTTGCTTTGTGTACACTTCTCAAATTTCTTGAGTTAATTGACTGCTTTGTAATTCTTTGTACTCGAGTAAACTTGTAAAGACTTTCTGGCATGGCTGTGTACTATTGTTGGTGCACGTGTGTTTGTGTTAAAGCATTGCATCCCAGAAACAAGCTGTTGTAACTTTGCATAGTAGTGACTGAAGTTTGTAGTAGAGAACCTTCTAAGCTGAAGATGAGTTGAGAGCTAATATTGGCAGACCTTCAAAAAGTGTAGCATTGTTTTTTGCCCATAAAATTCAGAATAATGTTCAAAATAAGGCAACAGAAATGTGTGCAGTACATTAAAATATTTATTGTGAGATATTTAGTGCAGATATAAATGTTTAGCAGCAAGAGTGCACTTATGGTGTTTTCCGTGCTTCTGTTAAATTTTACATACAAGTTATTAGATGGTGGCAAATGAAAAGGAAGCAAAGCATCACATTTTTTGTAGCTATGACCCAAAGTTTGAATTATCCCATAGTGTGCAGAAACACTGGTCTGTAGAACAGAATGTTGCACAAATTAATTATTTTGCATGGGAAATGCCCGCATTGAAAAGACATTTTTTCAGATGGAGGAAGTGCAACACGTGCATATGAGAGTCACTCTGAAAAGTGAAAAGCAGGATTTTCTGCTCATCTTTCAATCTCTCAGAAATGAGTGACAGAGATGCATTCAGCTGTAAAGTCTTCAGGGAAAACTAAAAAAAATTAACCACATTTAGTAAGCATCTTATTTCCAAATTGCCTCTGCAGATTTAATCTGGTACTGCAAATTCATAATTAATAGTTCCTATAACAAAATTATCTCTATTGCACTGTATCAGAGCCCTTACACTATGCTGCAGAGTGTGTGCTGATAAGCAGGTGCTTTTTAAAGATTGTGGAAGTCTGAATAAAGTCTGTAACTTCAGATTGTAAAAATCTGTGTGCTCCATGACAGAGTCTGCACTGCTAATTTATGTTGTGTTACTAAACTTTATCCATCAAACATAAGCACGTTATCTTTCTCAAAAAATGTGCATTTTAATATGAAGTAGATTAAGAAATTCATTCTGAGGAAAGTGCCACTGGATGCATGTTTCTGCACTGTGAACTTTGTGAGATGAAGGAATCACCAACCCCAGGCTCCTTATGATCACTGAGTGCAGCCTCAGGGTGCCTGGTGTCACCAGTGCTTCCAAACACCTACAGGTTTTGGGCATTCATCAGAAGAACAGATGAATGTCCTTTGGTGGAGCCCAGTGATGTGCTGTGCTTTGCTGAGTGCCATGGACCCAGAGGGGATGTGCATCATTAACATTCATAACCATGAACCAAAAGATGCCGTTGACAAGAGTTGCGTTTGTCTACGTGTGGTTTGATGAAGTGAAAAGCATTTAGTAGAATGAACACTTCAGTAAAAGCAATGGCAGTGTCTGCACTGCCTTGGAAGGGTTCACAGCTGCATGTGTACTTCTCTGGTTTTATACAGATTTTAAAAAATGTCTTTTACACTGGCTACTCTAGTTTGAAAATCAATGCTATGTAGAAGCTATAGTCTGGACTGTGAGAAGCTCCCAAATCCCCTGGTAATTATCAGTACCTTTTTACCAAGGCTGTGTTTATAATGTGATAATTTCTTTTTTAATCTAGAACTTGGTATTGCATTGTTTTTTAACTTGCACTGTTGAGCTATATTTTGAAAGAATGATGTTTTGATATATCAAGCTTCAAAACTAATTTATTTTCATCCTCTTAGCTCAAATTGAGTTTTCTATTATGTGGTGGTACAGTGTGTAGCAAATTTATTGCCAGAGGCAGTTTGAGACTATCCATAACTTTGTCATTGGGAAAGAGACAGCTGGATTTTCCCTGTGTGTTAGTGGGACTGTGCAAGTTTTGACAGTATTGAGTCTCTCTTACTCACTCTTGCTTGTACCTTCAGGCAAGTAGATTCTCCTCATGGATTAGAATGCTTTAATATGAAATACATTTAATATGAAATGTATTTATTGTAGAAAGTAGTGGATAGGAGAAACACATGTGCACAGTACCTATAAAGATAATGATGGGATAGATGCTTGCAATACCTGTTGATTCATGTGAATTTATAGCTGCCATCCTATCTCCAGACCACCTCCACTTACTTTTGAAGCTGCCATCCTATCTCCAGACCACCTCCACTTACACTTTATCATAAAAGCACAGTCAGATTTAACAGACTACATTTTTTTTATAATCTCATCTAATTAAGCAGGAGGATAGTTGAGAAAAAAACCCCAAAATATAGTTCTTCATCATTTTCTTAAAACTCACTTGAACTTTAGGCAAGAGAATATTGCAGAATTAGGTCACATTCCCACAACAAAGCTAACATTTTGATGTAGTCTGATACTTGTCTCTCCCTTGGGAACAGGTGATTAGTAGTGTTCTGGAGACTGATACACCCAAATTTTCAGATTGATTGGCTCAGCTGCATAGAAAGAGCTGTTGCGACAGATGGGTAGTGCTGGAGAGCCAAGATTTTTGCCATGTGCTTACACAGGGCAGGAAGGTTTGGGCAATGATCTTCTGTAATGATTCTTTTATGCTTCTGAGTGCCTGCTTTGGATTTGTTCTTTAAAACTCCAGCAGGTTGCTCTGAGATGCTTAGGAAGAACTGCTCAAGAAACCTCCCTTTCCTGCCTCTTTCAAGCTGTTTGAATAGCAACAATGAGCAGGATTAGAGCAGGCATTAGGTCCTCAAGCTGCTTGAGTCTACAGCAGTGGGAGCAGACTGAGTAAATGTTCAAATGATGGGATGCCTCACTTGACCTAATGTACAGAGAACAGCTGAAATACTAGGAGAGCATGTCCATCACCTCACTACTCCCACATGGAATGTGGAACAGAGGTATTCTCTGGGAGAGTGGAAGTAAATGCACATGTGAATGATTACCTGGAGTCTTGAATGAATCCTCTGCTTCATTGTCAGCTTGCACATGGCAGTGCAGAGGCTTCCCAAAGTGGAGCACACATTGCACACACAATGCTGTAGAGCTGAAAGACGGGCAGATTTCTGAAAGTAGCTCAGCTTATGCTGTGCCTTTTGCATGTAGAAAAGCCTTCTGCTAATTCTGGCATCTAATTTAGAAAACATTGCCCTACTTTTTTGTAACCTGGAGCTTAGAATTCTTTCAAATTATCAGGCTTTCTGCATGGAATGGAAGGGCAAGCAGTAATAGTAGTCAAAGATCCTCTGTGTTTTGGAAACAAACTGGACCCCTTCAGTAGTGTTCAGGGAAGTTTGCATGCCCACAGACAAGACTGAGAAATGGAAGGGGTGCCACTGATTCTGCAGAGAAAGAAAAAAGAGAAAGGGATACATTATGTATGATTCCAGAGGGTGTTCTTTGAAAGCATGTGATTCCAAGTCTTCTTCTAAGGACAGACTTTTGTTGGATTTCACTTTTTTGCATCTGTCTCTTTTTCATTGTTTCTTCTCATTTTTCTTTCCAGACCCATACAATCCAATCGATCCAAGGATTAATATCCAAGATAACCAATGCACATTGCCATATGCTATTGTTTCTTTTAAACTTTGAAGAAAATCACACTGTTGGTTTTATCTACACAGGCCAGTATTCCTATTTCCAGTCATTTGTCTTCTGCATATATTGAAGATTGAAGGATATATTGGAAATGCTTTAACAGATTCATCACTACATAGTGTTGACTTACTTGGTCAACAAGATCAGTTAGCAGTGCTCACAAAAAGAAAGAAGCAGCTTTCAGCTTGTCAAGTGAGAGACAAAGAAAGAAATTCACGGTTTTGGACAGAAAGCTGAAGGCAAGTAAGTGGATATAATGGAAGATTGTGGAGGATCTTGAGGGATTCTGACATGGCCACTGAGAGCTCTCAACAATGAGGAGGAGGCCAGGAAAAGAATATTGGCATTTTTCTCTGGGATGCTGATATTTACGGTGTTAATTAAAGGATGGGGAAATTCTGAGCACTTTTATCAAACATGAACATTTTTGCTATCACTGTTACATGTCCATGGGAATCAGTGATTTGAGACTGGAGCCGGAATTTGGTCCTTAAGAAACAATGAGCAAAAGCTGTTTGAAAGATTGGGAAGTGGTGTCAGGGAATTGCATTACTCCTGAAATTTCTTACAGCAACCACATGGTCCCTTCTTAAAAAATTAAGTAAGACAGGGACACAAAAATGAATACTGGATTCTTCTTAGCTGGAGGACATGCTCTGAGCCCAGAGCTCTATGTGAGGAAACCCCAATGCATCAGCTTGCTGAACAGCCTGCCAAAATTACCAGGGTGTTCTGCCTAAAGGTTTTTATTTTGATGCAAGGTGAATGTTTTGGCAAACAAGTGATTAGAGCAAATGAACAAAAAGGACTGGCAGATAATATTATTCTAGTCCATGTCCTAGTCCTGAAATTTCAGGGACTAATTTCTTTAGCATTGAAAAGTGAATGTTGGACTTTATTCTACAGTAGTCTTAAACAGGGATATATTCAGAGATATATTGGCTTCCACTGACAGTAGACAGAGATAAAGTGAGCAGCACAGACTAGATAACAAACTTTTACACCATAAACACTAGGCAAGAGGAACACAGCCCTTTGACTCATCAGTTCACTTTTTCCATTTCTCTAAGGGTGCTGCTGACACTATAGACCAGAAGTAAATTCTGCTCTTAAAATAATTTACTGAAATGTGTTCAGGGGATATGACATCCTGATCTTTCATAAATGTCATGTTCTCCACAAGATAGCAGTGGTGCTACTTCTTAGAAGGATTCAATGGAAAGAGTTTTGTGTTTGGCGTATTTCTTTTAATAGACTTCATTAGAGCTGTCTCTGTTTTGCTGCTGTATATTGGTCATGGGAAAGACTAAAATGAAAGTACCAGATTTGAGTAGAATAAAAATCAGAAGGCTTTTGTAGTTTTCTGAGAGAAATGCGTTTTGGCACAGGAAAATGGGAAAACCAAGAAGCTTGGACTTACTTCACTCATCAGTCAAGCTTCAAAGACATACAAGGAAGAGAAAAATCTGCATGACTGGCTGTCTGACAGAGAACTAAGATATTAAAGGTTGATATAATAAAAATGCTTTGTATAGCACCCTAGTACGACTGCATGGCAGAAAGTCTACAAATAGTTGAGATGTTTTCCTAGACTTTTGTATTTATCTGCATAAATTGTGCAATAATTATTCTAGCAGTTGATTTTTTGTGTTGATTTTTCTCCCTTGAAATTCAGTGTACACATTTGGAAACACTTAAAAGTATCCCAAATTAAAGTAATTTTTTGAGACAACAAGGCTAGTTTGCTTAAAAGTCCATGGTTTTTCTTATGGAGAAGAAAGCTGAAAAGCATCTCTCTTGAGTTCACAATATCGTATAGGGTTTTATCAGCAAAGCTAAGGAAGTTTGGATTCACTTTGATATCTATCCTTGCCATTCTTCAGTTGTCCAAAAGAAGTCTATTATAAAGTCAACTTCCTTCATGGCCCCCGAGTCAGGGGGCTGTATTTTACATAATGTATCCCCAAACTCTAAAAGGTATAAGGAAAATAAACATATGTTTTATTCAGTAAAAATCTTGATTTGTTTGGTTTAACTGGGTTGTAGAGAATAGCTGAATGTTCAGCATTGATTAAACCTACTGGTTTGTAAATAATTTTTATACAGACTTTCCTGCTATTTCTTAAAAATCAGAAAAGGGACATTTACTTGCAGTACCTGAAATGACTTTTAAAAAGGTGACAAATAAAAAGTACATAAGCAGCTTGCAAGAGGCTGTAGGTGCTCCATTTAAATTTTTGTCTTTCACAGGTGCTACTAAAACAAATCACCAATGTCCAAGTGGTAATTATGGTTAGACTTCTTTGTTCTCAGTTAAAAGTGATTTGTCATTAAGCAGAATCAAAGGCTTCCATTTAGTTCAAGTACAGACAAAATATACTTGTATAATAAGCTGTACTCCCTCATATTTTAGGTTGTCTTTAATCATGTTGTGAAATCTAGATTTATAAAGGCACACACATAATAGAGAATTGGAGTTTTAGCATCCTTTGTTCTTAAATTTCAATTATATTCTATTGTTTCCTTTCAATTCACTAGAAGTAATTAAGTCTACCATGCTGGTGGTCAATCCCCAGACACAGCTAATGCTGACACTCCAGAATTACATTTTACAACAGAGTAAATTTGGAGTAGCTGGAAAGAAACAAAATTGTCAGTCAATCATTACAGCAGAAAAACCTTGGTATAGGAGCAGGCAGAGCTGAATTATGCTTACACAGGTGTATACCTTGATAATGCTGTTTGCTTTGGTTAAATGAGCCTAAGGTTTCATTGGTGGAAAAAAAGAGAAGAGGTTAACTCAATAGGGCAAATTCACAATGATTAAATTTGTTCTAGATGCATTCCAAAGAAACTGATGAACACTGTTGAGAAATGCAATTGAAGTCAATTCCTATTTCATAAAACTTTAGAAATCTAATAATCCATAAATTTTTGCATAAACATGTGCATGCCCAACTAAAATAAGTTGAGTCCCGTGGCCTTTGTACTATGTTTTTTGAATTCAAAACTTTGACACTCTGTCTCACTGCTATTAGAAAATAATACTTGAAACTTATGGTTTAGATTCTCATATTTCAGAAACTGTTGTGTTTTAGCTTCAGAGGAACCAAGAATTTACATGGGCATTTATTTAGCTTTTGTACACATTCATACAACAGGATCATTGCTTTCTATAGTTGTGGACCCTTAAGAAAACTGTGGACAGAACATAACAGTTGAATCTACTGTGAATTCTTCCAAGAATCAATATTTGGGGAAAACAGAAAATGTAAATTTGTAAGAGTCATCACATGAGTAGTAGTACAGAGATGCACAAAATGTACAGCTCACAGTTGGGAAGGTGTTATTTCTAGGATATTTATCCAAAGAAGGAACATGTCTTGCTGTTTGAAATGTAAAGTTCATAAGAAAATAACCTCAGCCTCAGTACTGTGTTACTGGCACAAACTCCACCCTGCCTTTCCCCCTCACCAGCCCATGCATGTGACTACCTCAGGAGCATGGTCTTGAAAAAATGCCTGACGATTCCTGAATTGCACAAAACTTTCAAAGGTAGCAAATAAATATAAAGCAAACAAACAAATATTCCTCAAAAGTGTCACAGCCAGTAAATGTTCCCAAGGCAACCAAGTCAGTGTGTTCCTGCTTACTGGTAATGTGGTAGGTGTTTGCAAAATGTATGAACTTCTCTGTTTTCTCCATCTGATCAGAAACAGTATTAAAATATCTCAAACCAAATCTAACTTGAACTCTTGTGAAAGTGCTATTATAGTGATGTGAAAATTGAGGAAAAAACCCTCTGTTTATGCAGTATATTCTTTTTTATTTTGACATTTTTTGGAACCGAGCTGCAGTAAAACACTCTTTTGCAGGAGCTTTAAAGTGTCACTGTTTCAATGTGCTTTCATTTTGTATGGGATCATAGATGAGTCATTCAATTTCTCCTCATATTTAGAATTGAACCTCATGTTATTTTGTAATATGTCCTTCAAAAATCTCAGGGGGTGAACCTGATTTAAATATGGCATATAATGCTATAATGTCACTGTATCATAATATGCCGTTATTTTTCAACTAAAATTCTGAGGAAATAAGCAAACGGCTAACAAAATTCAGACAATAGTTTGTTTGCTGGAAGAGATGGTTCTACTCTTTCCTCTTCCTGGTTGTTTATTTTGTCCTTCCTCATGCCAGTACAACAATCTGCAGTGAACCACACTGGTGGGCTGTACCTGGAATTGGTTACAATTCCAACATGTTTTCCTACAAGTGATGGTTTGTGTTCCTGGGACAGCTCAGTGTATCTGGGGTGGTGACAGCCTGTGTCTGGGCATGGAGAGGGGGCAGCACCTGCCCTCACAGTAGGGCAGAACTCATCCCAGACTGAGCTGCTCCCTAGGCTGGGGTGCTGAGAAAACCCTTGGGATTTGTTTGTATGTTCTAAAGGAGTTTGGAGTGAGGTATTGAAGAATGCTTGAAAAGCTGTAGTGTGCTGCAGAGCCCTGCCATACTGGAATGTCTCAGCAGAGCTTGGCTTGCTTTTTTTTGGTAATAAACAGCTCTAGTAATGACAACTGTGTTAAGTGCTTGCAGGATTTTACTCCACGTGAGAGAAGAATCTCTCTATGTATTTAGTTTTTTCTTCTACTGACCTTTCCTTCCCAGGACATGAAGCCTTGCTTCTGTATGGACTTCCCTTTCCTGCTGCTGGAGTAATCTCTTCTCCCTTCTATCTTTGAAAATATTGATCTTAGATTGACCATCTGGCTGAAGTACAGCCATGATCACTGGGCAGACTGGCCATCACTTGCCCTGACAGCAATGTTTCCCACCTAAAATAATGGTGGCCAGGCACCCATCTCCATGGGCTTGAGAGCTGCACCAATATGTTTAGATTCTCATATTTCAGAAACTGTTGTGTTTTAGCTTCAGAGGAACCAAGAATTTACATGGGCATTTGTTTAGCTTTTGTACACATTCATACAACAGGATCATTGCTTTCTATAGTTGTGGACCCTTAAGAAAACTGTGGACAGAACATAGAAGTTGAATCTACTGTGAATTCTTCCAAGAATCAATATTTGGGGAAAACAGAAAATGTAAATTTGTAAGAGTCATCACATGAGTAGTAGTACAGAGATGCACAAAAGGTACAGCTCACAGTTGGGAAGGTGTTATTTCTAGGATATTTATCCAAAGAAGGAACATGTCTTGCTGTTTGAAATGCAAAGTTCATAAGGAAATAGCCTCAGCCTCAGTACTGTGTTACTGGCACAAACTCCACCCTGCCTTTCCCCCTCACCAGCCCATGCATGTGACTACCTCAGGAGCATGTTCTTGAAAAAATGCCTGACGATTCCTGAATTGCACAAAACTTTCAAAGGCAGCAAATAAATATAAAGCAAACAAACAAATATTCCTCAGAAGTGTCACAGCCAGTAAATGTTCCCAAAGCAACCAAGTCAGTGTGTTCCTGCTTACTGGTAATGTGGTAGGTGTTTGCAAAATGTATGAACTTCTCTGTTTTCTCCATCTGATCAGAAACAGTATTAAAATATCTCAAACCAAATCTAACTTGAACTCTTGTGAAAGTGCTATTATAGTGATGTGAAAATTGAGGAAAAAAACCCTCTGTTTATGCAGTATATTCTTTGTTATTTTGACATTTTGGAATGTGAAAATTGAGGAAAAAAACCCTCTGTTTATGCAGTATATTCTTTGTTATTTTGACATTTTTTGGAACCGAGCTGCAGTAAAACACCCTTTTGCAGGAGCTTTAAAGTGTCACTGTTTCAATGTGCTTTCATTTTGTATGGGATCATAGATGAGTCATTCAATTTCTCCTCAGATTTAGAATTGAACCTCATGGTATTTTGTAATATGCCCTTCAAAAATCTCAGGGGGTGAACCTGATTTAAATATGGCATATAATGCTATAATGTCACTGTATCATATTATGCCGTTATTTTTCAACTAAAATTCTGAGGAAATAAGCAAACGGCTAACAAAATTCAGAAAATAGTTTGTCTGCTGGAAGAGATGGTTCTACTCTTTCCTCTTCCTGGTTGGTTATTTTGTCCTTCCTCATGCCAGTACAACAATCTGCAGTGAACCACACTGGTGGGCTGTACCTGAAATTGGTTACAATTCCAACATGTTTTCCTACAAGTGATGGTTTGTGTTCCTGGGACAGCTCAGTGTATCTGGGGTGGTGACAGCCTGTGTCTGGCCATGGAGAGGGGGCAGCACCTGCCCTCACAGTAGGGCAGAACTCATCCCAGACTGAGCTGCTCCCTAGGCTGGGGTGCTGAAAAAACCCTTGGGATTTGTTTGTATGTTCTAAAGGAGTTTGGAGTGAGGTATTGAAGAATGCTTGAAAAGCTGTAGTGTGCTGCAGAACCCTGCCATACTGGAATGTCTCAGCAGAGCTTGGCTTGCTCTCTTTTTGGTAATAAACAGCTCTAGTAATGACAACTGTGTTAAGTGCTTGCAGGATTTTACTCCACGTGAGAGAAGAATCTCTCTATGTATTTAGTTTTTTCTTCTACTGACCTTTCCTTCCCAGGACATGAAGCCTTGCTTCTGTATGGACTTCCCTTTCCTGCTGCTGGAGTAATCTCTTCTCCCTTCTATCTTTGAAAAATATTGATCTTAGATTGACCATCTGGCTGAAGTACAGCCATGATCACTGGGCAGACTGGCCATCATTTGCCCTGACAGCAATGTTTCCTACCTAAAATAATGGTGGCCAGGCACCCATCTCCATGGGCTTGAGAGCTGCACCAATATGTACAAACTGAAGTGAAGTCTGTCAGAATTTGTGCAAAGGTGCTCAAGTATTCAAAAAAAACCATTGCTTTCACAATAGTTTCATGTTTAGGATTTTTCTAGGAAATTAGTGATCTTTTCACTAGTTTTTCTTTGGAAAGAATGTTTTGTGTTGAGAATTTTATTTTATACTGTCATGAAATTCATTGATGACATTAACAGTTACATTTTACATCCAAATAAATTAATTATGTAAAGATCAAAGTGATCAAAGAAACCGATCCAGACCCCATCCATAATTTAAATATTCTCTGGAGCTGTATAATCACTTAACTTTAACTAGTCTTTAACTATGTTCTTTCCCTAGGACATTTCAAGCAGACTTTTCTGGGAAGATCAGCATACTCCTCTGGAGAGGTAAACATTCTCTACTTTTATCAATATACCATTATTTACAGTACTTGCATATTTATGACTGTTTTTTGGTGACTACAGGGTAATGACTGTGTTTGCAAATCAAAGCTATGTATAAATTTTTAACATCCATACCTATGCATGGGGACTGGAAAATACCATTCAAGAAAAGAAGTAATAAAATATTCTTAAGAACTTTCAGCATCATTAGATACTTCACCATTTTTTTAGCCAGCAGTTTTTAAAATATAGTACATACCCAACACTGATCCCAATTCAACTTTGTTTTTCTTGTTAATGAATAGTAATTAGCTCAGGATTTTCACTAGTTTCTGAAAAGACAAACAACCATTTTCTCCATCAGAGTTGTGAGAATGGGATTTTTTTTACTGCTAGGGGGCTTTCTTCCTGAAGTATATGATGGTGGTAATGTTCCTCCAGAAGTTGACCAGGATGTGCTGTACTGTGCTTGTGTTTTCTTACATAACAAATTATAATGTTATTTTAATTTTAGTCAAATAGTTGTGACCATGGATAGAAACAACATCATAGTTATTCTACGTTGATTATTTTATGCATTTTGTGGAATGGACTGACTTAAATTCAATATGTCTTTAATGAAAGAATTTAATTATGGGTAACAGTTTGTTCGACTTGCAATGCAATTCAGTTCTTTGGGATAGGGAAAATGGCAAACTCATCAGTTTCTTTAAATATCTCTGCAGTTTCCAGTATGTCACAGGGCATAGGATTCTGTGCCTGTGCTGAACTTAGACTTCCAGTAATTTAAATAGTAAATGGGATGTTCATACTACTGTTTCTCATTAACTCTATGTACTTTTTATAAAGAGCATTAATATCTCTCCTCAATCTGGTAATGAATCCATTCTCTGAGGAAATTGTGGTGTTAAATGTACAAAATTCATGCTTCTGTTGAAGAAATTACACCATTTCCTAATGACCTAAATGAAATGAAGTCTGTACTGTTCTGCTGGTTTTTCTCTTGCTTAGTCTTTCACACACTCTTACAGCTACAAGGTAGGACAGTGATCCAAAGAGAAAAGCTGTGCCCCAGCAGTGAGAGCTGCCCATTGGAAGGCTGTAATTTGCAGCAGTGTAAGTAAAGCTGTGAGAGTAACACAGGGTTTGGAAGCACAGCTGTGAAATAAGTATGACTGGAATTCAGCATACTTCTTCCTAAAGCCTACTACAGCTGCTTATTGGCTCCCAAAGCTGAAACACAAAAATAAGCACATGCCTCGGATATAAATATATGAATAGCATAACTTGTTTTGTTATCTGCCCTGTGGAAAAAGCTAAGAGCCTATAAACATCTTAGCCCATTTGTGCAGGGTGGAACAGTGGCAACTGTACAGCAGCACTTTTAGTCTTTACACAGATTTAATGTGTTCTGACCACAGAGTTCTTGCCTGATTTCTCATTTAAATTGCTGTCTCATCTTGCCTGCGGCTGCAAGCACAGGACAGTGCAATGTGAGTAATGAACTGTTTGTGTAGGACAGGCTCTGCATCAAGTGCAGTTCTATGTGGCCTCAGCAAAAGCACTTGGGAACTTGCTGTGCTTGTACAGAGCTGAATGCTCTTTGCATGGTGAGTGCTGTGCTGTAAGGACCTCTGTGTTTAAAAGTACTTTGGCTGTGTTTATCTGTACTGGGCAGAGACTGCTGTTAATAAGTAACAGTCCCAAAGAGGCCCTGCTCTCAACAGACCCTAGGTGCAAAGAATAATCACATATATGATTATATATACACAGTTTCTCAAGATTACAGCACATACCAAACCTTGGCCCTAACACAGTGTTTGATGTTCTTGCTTATACAGTATCAATCCTAGGAACACTTTTTTTCCTTTTAAAAGGCAATCATATTTCCTTTCAAACTGAAGAGCAGTAAACTTCACAAATTGCATCTGCCCTGCACTGCAATTTGCTTACTAAATTTATTAACTGGATGGGGTAGGAGTTATGCTATTTGCTACTACAGAAAATCCAGGAGTAACTCTTACAGAAATATTTCAGGAGGAAGGATCATCTGGAAGTTAGGTATTAATCTGCATAAAAACAAGGCTGTAATTGCTTTATGCTGTTTCAAAGTGTGCAATTGCTCAGAAGGGACTTCTAGAACTATCTGGATGCAATCTTGTGCCATGTGCTCTTGCAGGGAGGTTGGTGACCCACGGTGATTCCTTCCAACCCGACCTGTTCTGTGATACCTTGGCTGATCAGAAGTACCTGCTGGTTCAGGTGCTCGGGTCCCAGGGGACATACTGCAATTCTGTTCTTACAATCTCTTTACAAGAGACCAAAACCAGCCTTTTTGCATCTATATGTGTGCATTTGTCAGTGCCCAGTTCTATGAATGTTTAAAGAGGGAAGAGAACAAATCACCATGTTTATGGTACAGTTGTCTTTGAGTGTATTGTTCAATAAGATCATCACAGAATTGTGTAGGCTTTTTTAGGCATTGAGTCATCATCTGTCCTTACTAAAATCTTCTATCTAGCTTCAAAATAAACTTGCTCTTGATTAGGACTGCTCTTGCAGAATGTGCTCTCTGGCATGTGGGTTCTGCCTCTGTCCTAACAGAAGTCAGTAGCTGACTTTTGTGGGATAGGGCTACAAGCATACTTATTAGGGCATCGCAGCAAATGCTGGTGTGTTGCTATCCAAGAGTTCATAATAGATAACAGCCCACTCTCTACACCTGATTCAACTAACTGATGAGGGGGAGTGGTGGTGCAGAATGGCAGGGAGCAGACATCTGATATCCTATTTCCAGGCCGCCCTTGTTGAAGGTGGCATCTATCCTCAGATACCTCTCAGCTGATGTTAGGTCACTCATTTTTTAAGTCACAGGACCACTGACACATCTTCAAAATGTAGCTTCTGTATATTGAAAATCATGCATTTAGAAATAAACTGATTATGAATTACAGACTTCTTTGGAAAACATATCTTATACTAATGCTATGGATGACTAATGCTATGACAAGTACAGAGGAGTGAAGGCCACACTCTATCAGTCATAACAGCTATTAGTTATTGCAGGAATTCTGTTACCTGTGCTCTTAACTTGTTAATATGCCAAAGACCTGCCTTTTAGATAACAGGATAAATACTTGTATGGCTACCAACTAGAACTTACTTGATTTCACTATAATGATTTTTTTTTTATTTCTAAAGGATAGAGAAGCAAGAATGACTTACAAAAGTAAATGTCTTTGTCCAGGACACAGCAGGAATAAGCAAAGTTAAGAAATAGGTGAAATGCCAAGAGTAGAAATGTTCTCTCCTACTGGCTAGAACAGGGGAAGAGTTTTAGGTTTGTCTCACACATATTGCTGCTGTCAGAGAGACCAGTAATTATTGTACTCTTGCTTTGAGCAATTCCTGTGGTTTTTTTCCATATAAGGGCTGCAGTTTTTCTCAGCATTCACAAGCAGAATAAAGAGACAAAAGGCATGCAAACATTATTGTTAAATACCCTGTTCATTGGGGTTTTGCCCAGAAACCATGCATCAATGACAGTAATGCCTTCTTACTGCTATGCCTTTAGTGCTTTGTATTTGAGGCCTCTAATCAATGCATTTTTCCTGACATGAAGTCACCTGAGATCACTATTATGCTAAGCTCTGCACCAGCCATCAATATCATCATCAATATTAAAACTATGCCCAGTAAAGCTGTTTGTGTCTCTAGAGATGAAGTAGCTGCTACTTCATGACCGAATGGAATTTATACACGAAACCATTATTGATATGAATTAAAGTATGAGTATTTATATGAATAAGAGAAAACCACGTCTCAAAACAGTGAATGCTGCATAAAAATCCATAAAAGGCCAAAAATCTTCCTGTTAAACAAGACTCTAAGTCTGATTGCCTAGGGGTTCTATAAAAAGACTTATTTTGGTTCAGCCTATATATCTCTTAGATTGGATAATGTGTAACTATTCTTCTATAAAGGATCTCAAATTTTCTACTACATCTTTTAGTCAAAATTTTTAGGTTAGGCAATCAATTTAGGCCACCCATTATAGTGTTCTTGTTGTTCATTTGTTGGGATTTGAGGGGGTATGTGTGTGGAGAGGCAACAGACTGGATAGCTCAAATTATTTTTTTCCACCCACAGAAACTTTTAAATTCACAAAATATGGAATTTATACATGCAACAACTTCAGAGAAAGTATACTCAATATATTTCTTTGCAGAAGGCTGGTAATTTTTCCAGCTTGTCATTGATTTCCTTATGAAGTTGACAAAGTTCTAATTATTTTCCTCTCCTTGTACTCTTTGCACTGAACAATCTTTTCAAATCTCAAAATTCAGGTTCAGTCTGGGCTCAAGTAAGCAATTTATAATCTGTATTGATAATCATTTATGTGGTTTATTTTAATGTTTGGAGCCTTTTAAGGAAAAAAAAAAAAAAAAGCAGAAATTTACCAGTAACTCATTCTAAAAAGTTTCTTGTTGAAAACTATTTTTTCCTTGTAATTCTCCAGTCACTGAAGATAAGAAATACATATTAAAAAATAAACAAAACAGGCTTGGGGATTTTTGACCCAGGCTAATCAAGACTGTGTTACTGAACTTCTTGGCACATCCAAAAACATGGTGGGAAGAGATTTGGGGGAATTTTGCCTGTGAGGGCCTTGCAGCAGCAGCAGCAGCTGCTGTGGACCCATCTGCTGTGGTTTGGAGTCATTCATTCCAGAACAAAAGGGGGATGTTACTCGACTCCCTGCTCTTTGAGAAAGATGGGATATTTCCTAAATTAGCAAGCCACTGCCTATGTATTTGTTTATATTTTGGGTTGCTTGTATGGCTGCAGAATAACTTGGATGGCAAAGATGACAGGTCTTGCATATTTAGCATATTGCTTTATAGTTAACTGTACCAAAGCTGCCTGCTGCCACAAAGTCAGAAAAAAATGAAGTGAAGGCTTGGATACCACATGTATTTTGCAGCCAATGACTGTGTACAGTTCAATAAGGGAATGGTCAATTTATTTGGCTTAATTGTTTCTTGTCTGTGTTCAGAGTGGACAAAATCAGAAAGTGCAAAGAACTATTATAATAATTTTCTATTGTGGTAATGCTGGAAAACTCATTCACATGTTTACTCCTAGTGAGCTAAGCACTGTACTGGCAAAGAGAGGAAAAGAAAGTACCTGCCTGAAATAGATATGCTACAGAGGGTGGAAAATTGAAGATGATAGGACAGAAGGGAGTGATCTGATTGCAAAACTATTCATGGCCAGTGTGAGAAAAATTTGTCTCCAGAAATTGTGTGAAATCAAAAAAGGAAAGGTTCTTTTTTTAATCCTTTGCAAAATTTCACCTTATCCTACACATTTTTTGAGTATTTTTCTGAAGCCAGAAGAACTCCAGCCTTACTGAGTTTATAAGGTCAAAGAAAGATATGTTAAAAATTCACGCTGTGTGTGGGTGATCTCAAGTCAGTTTTGAGTGTTGATTTCATATGCTTTGAAAATTAGGTTGTTGAGTTCTCAGATATAATGTAGGTCCTTCAAAGTTTTGGAAAAGCAGGTTTCTAGGAAAATAGATAAATTCTGTAAGTCAGCCACAAGAGACACTTAATTAAAGTTTTGTGCACATGCTCAGTCTGCCTGTGCTTTGAGCTATGCTGTGGCTTTCTTTTATTTTTTTTTCTTTGATTTTCAGCAATCTTGTTTAATAAAAGGAGTTTAAAGCTTATTTATTTTTGCTTCCACAAATGTTTCCTAGGCTTAACCTAGGTAATTTTAAACTTGTAAGTTTGTTTGGGTAATAAGTAGTACTTAACCTGTTGGAAGTGCATGGGAAATTCCTATTGAGGTTGAAACTATTTTAGTAATTTTGAAAAATGGAAAATATTTGGTTTTGAATTGCTATCTTAATAGTTGTGTTATTAGTGTGTAACTATGAAAATTACAATGTGAGTTCCAGTATATTTAATTAATAGCTATCATCTCACTTGGCAGTTCTGTATTCTGAAAAATATTCTTAGGCTCACAAGTTCTTTACAGCTCTAATTTTCCCAAATCAATCTTAATAAACATAACTTGCAGTGATATATATATATACTTTTTCTCAAAGTAGCCTTTGTTGTAACATCAAAATTAGAACACAGTAAGAGAATAATTAATGCAGATTATTGACACATATTTATACAATATGGTTCCAATCAGCTCTATGTAGCTTACTGTGAAAATTTCACAGCATTAAATGTAGCAACAATAATACAGTTTTAAATTAAATATTAGTGAACAATAAATTGTCTGGTGTTTATTAATTTGAAAAGTTTCTTGAATCTGGTGTTGATTATAATATCCTGGAGAGCTTGTGCACCAATAAATAGGGGAAAATATATTTATTTTTATATGCAGACCAAGAGACCAAGAGACTATATATATATATATATATATTTTATTTCTATTATTTTAAAGTGGAAAAAGGTTAGATAGTAAAGAGCAGTTTATGGGTATTCTGCAGACTCTGTGAGAGATGCATGTCCTATCACAGGAGAGTGGCACTTCTTTTAAACTGGTCAAGTTTTTCCATTTACAAAAAAGGAAGTAGAAGATGTTCTGCAGTTTTGATGTGCAATATGCCATCTTTGGGCCTGTAAGTACATATTTTAGGCACAGGTTCTTCTGTTCATATATAGTATAGGATGTACATGATATTCTTGCCCTGAGTGCAGAATGACAGAATTGTTTAGAAAAAATATTGACAAGTAACCAGAGACCCAAGCAAAATCCTAATCAAATCTTCACTGACAGGAAAAATGTGATATTTTGCTCATTTCAAAGCACACACAGAAAGAGATGAGATATGTCAATGTGTTTCACATGTTCCTATTATTTCACATCTATGTATGCTAAGACAAATAGACATTTCATGGACTGGGTGTCCATCCTGGAAATCTCATCCTTATCAGCACTTGATTAAGCTCTTAGTTGTTTACACCAATATATAATATAATAATAATAATTATATATATATAAAATTCTACTTTTTAAGCAGATGATTGTGTTTGAATTATATGAGATGTGTCCATATATAGATGTTCCAATCAAACTGTAATTTATCCTTCTGACATTTATTTCATTAATTATAGTGGTTAGGGAAGGGTCAGAATCACATTTATAAAATGGGTATTTTTAATGTCAATACTATGAACAAATCTTCTGAAAAAAACCCTAAACAAACAAACAATCCCCTACAGAAAACCCAACAACCCAAGCCCAAACCTCTCTGGATCTGCAGTTCCTGCTTCACCATGGAAAGAGGAGGGCTATTTCAAAGGAACCTGGACAATTTCAAAGGAAGACCTTTATGGTCAGGAGCTGGACAGTTTCAGGTCAGTCTTGGATACAGACGCAGTAGGTGGGTTTGACTTTGGAAGGCAGTAGAGATTTTGTGCCTGGCAAGTAGAACATTTAATATGTGGTCAAAATGTGCCAATCTGGAAAACAAGCCTCTGAAATTTCTACACATGGCTTTAGATATTGACTACTCTTGATATTGTCTCTTTGTGTCAGAGAGTACCCAGTGAGTTCCAGCCATGCCTTCATCTCCTTTTCTGTCTTTTTCTTCTGTGTGTTTACGTTCAGAAATGGTGTCAAAGGTTCAGTTACCAGACTGGACTGAAGTTCCGTGCTTGTCATAACTATGTGATCTGGTCTTAAATGATATCTGTGTAGGCACAGACCCAGGAGAATAACGCAGATATGAAAGGCTAGAAGGGTGGATTTGAATGTCAGCAGGCAATTGTCCATGTGACCAAGAGCATTCACAGCATACGGCACCATCTGGCCTGGAGCCTAGATAGTGATACCTTCTAGGCGTGGGGCAAAAGTTACTTTTGGTTTTACTCTATGAAAAAGCCCAATAGAGCAGTCAGGCAGACTGGGAAATGGATTTTGAATGGCAGCACTGCAACATTTCCACATTTGGAAATGTTACAATTGTGAAAATGGCCAAGGTGTTGGAAAATGTTCATTGTTATCTTTTTCATGATAGTGTCCCTATAACTTTCTGAAGTGTATGAAAGCAACTTTACGTCAAATAAACTGGACTTTTTCTTGTGCTCTTTGACTGCCTTCCCTGGAGCACATGGCTAAGTCTCTTTCTTGACATTCATGACAGTGAACTCCTTGAATATTTGGGGCATTTTGTGAGTATCTACTGGCTGTGCAATTGTATTGTGAGGAATTGATGCTAGAAATAGTGTATTTTAGTACTGTACTGGCTATTTTTATGAAACTAAATCAATTGTCACAGAGCTGTGTGCTGATTTGATCTGATATTAGACATCCTTTGGGAACAATAAAGGCCAAATCCTACCTCTAGGCTGGGGAGGTATCCTGAAAATGGACCTCCCTGGAACTGTTAGCTGCAACCAGTGAGACTTAACATCACTGTGTAAGGGGATGGAAGAAAGCAATCAAATGTTTACCTAGAACACAAGCTCCAGGCTTAGTATTTGAAACCAGAGTGTCTGGTTGGTGTGTACAGGTGTAGCACTTAGTTCTGCCATGTGTCTGGGGCTGCTGAGTGTTGCTGCAACACACATAAAAGCATTTAAAACATGAGTGCAATGCAGACAGATGAGTGCATTGGGTCTACAAGTGTTACATCACACCCAGAAACTACTTTCCTTTGTGCACTGCCTGACCCTGTGGGACATTCCAATGGAGAAGTAAATGGATATGCCTGAGCTGACCTACCTCACATACTGCCTGCAAGTTAGCTGTCCTAGGAAAAGAGCAATATGTATTAAATATCTGCTTTCCAGCCTAAATGATTGTGGATAATATAAATTTTTTTATAGTGGAAACAAAATTAAGAAGTGCTTGAATGTACAGATAATCAGAGAAACTATTCACAGCAGAAATTATTTTTAGTCTAATTTATTTTTAGCATCAAAGCAAAAACATGGCCTATAACCCTTTCTAATAATATCTCAATGTATGTTTTAGAAATATTAGCAGTGTTTCCTACTAACCCTTGCACAATTCTGTGTTGTTGTAGTGTGTAAAATTCCCAGTGAACAAAATAAATATACAGCTTTCTGTAGTTGGCAGACCTATAAACATTTTTCTTTTTTTAGTTTACAAGAGGAGGAAGTGATAGGAAACAGATTTGTGGTGCTTTGGTTCAGTCTAATCATTAATTATAGTGAAAATGAAAGATAAAAAAGCTCAAAGGTATTGCCTTGAAATGCCTTCCCTTTTAAACTGGCATTGAAAACTATTTGCTCCCTGCAGCTTTACCAAAAATAAGGATTTAATTTCATATGCAGTCACTACTTTGACATATCCCATTCTTTCAGGCATTCCCACAGTCCTGCATTGAGCCTGGTCACCCTCTCGCTCTCTGGTGCACACAGCAGGCAGGATCTCTCCAGCTGAGCATCTGACGGAGCCATTGACATCTGTTTACACCATAAATCCTTCTGCAGGACAGGCAGAGCTGTGTGCCTGGTACCTGCTTGCTCAGGAAGGAATAAGCTGCTTTTAGGACAAGGGCTGTGCAGCATGTTGGTTTGCAACTATAGAGAGGAGATCTGTGTTCTGAATGTGCTTCCAGGGAGTGGGCAGAGGGACTGTTTCTTTAACTTGAAAGCTACTTAAATACAAAATAACATTATACAGGTTATTTTGCAGATCTTCCATAAGAAATTTTCAGGACTCGTTCAGTCAATGATTAAATAAAAAACCATCAAACTTCTGTTATTTAATTTGGCTGGCACAGTACACTGTGCCAGCAAGCTTCTGGGTATTATTCTGAACCACATTTTCATTTAAGGCCATTAAAATGTGTATATTTCTTCAGAAATAGCTTTACAAGAATTCTGTCAAAACGGAGATAGACAGTAGTAATTCAGGAGTGAAAATTATTGAAATAAGGTAAAAGTAGCTGTTAAGGTCACAGTTACAGGAAGTGAAACATCAGAGAGCATAAGCATGAGCAGTTTAAATACCAAGCTATTTTTCAAGGGCCTAGTGAACCTTACTGGCATAAGGCAGAAAACATCAAAGCATCAGTATAATCATCAGTGCTCATACTTATGAGCCATCAAAGCAGACTCATTCAGGACTACCAAAGCATGAAGTTTCTTGTAAAAATAATCTGCAATGTTGTTTTGGCTGGTGTGGGTGTGGTTTTTTGTACACCTTCAGTTTCCAAACCATGTGCAGGGAAGAAAAGAGCTGCCAGTTTAAGCTGTGACCTCCCCTGGGCTCAATGTTACTACTGTTCTAAATACTTCTTTCCACGGCCAGGCAAAGTTTCCTTGCAAGGGGTGGGATGGGTAGCATTCAGGGTTAATTGAATTCTCCTTAAACCCTCACAGGAAGATTTGTCAGAACTTGTCTGTCAGACAACTAAGAACTCCTTTGTTGGAGAAAGGAGTTAAATAATAATTTTCTCTGCAAACAAACTTAAATTTACCTACACTTAAAAAAAAAAAAAAAGGAAAAAAAAGTTTTGTCATTGTGGTTTCAATCTCTGCAATATAGGTTGGATGTATCTAATTTCTCTTTACTAGCTTTACTTGTAAAGCTGATTTAGCATAACGTAACTTATGTACTTTGATGTTAGGACAATCACCCATGAAAACCTGGAATTTTTTCCAAACAGATTGATATGGCTCTGTACCAAATTCTTGTCACTATTATATCATCTGTGGGCTCTAATTCCTAGAGTTCTTTAGAGTTGCCACGCTATGTTCCTAGAACTGTGATCCAGGTGCTAGGTGGTTAACATAGCATATTGGAAACACAGATGTTTCCCTTTCTTTTGGGAAGAATAACACTTAATTGCAGCTGGAGAACCAAAAATATTGTTCATTATCAGCAACTCTCAGAGAGGTAGAGAGATTAAAAGAGCTAGAGCTTGCTACTAAATAATTTTGTCTGAATAATAAATAAATAAATGAGAAGGGTTGAATCCAGCCATACAATTAATTTTGCACAGATATGTTTAAGCATATTTTATATTTGATTTTTTTTCAAACACTGGCCCACTGAAAACAAGAGGTTTTATTTCTGAGATTGAAACATTGGCCCAAAAATAAGATCCCACAAACAGTGCCAAATCTCCTTTGATGTATTGAGGCTGGAAATCTCACTGTACACTCTTTTGTTTGTCTTCAGTCAGCCATGGAAACATGACTCCTCAAACTTTATTTTCTCCACACTGGGGCAGGTGTGTCCATCGTCTGCACTACACTGAATAGTGTAATTCTCCTAAGAACCTCAGTGAATTCTCAATGGAGTTTGCAGTCAAACATAAGATTTTCATAATAGGCTTTTTTTTCCATTGACTTTTTGACCTAGTAGCTGAGAGCATGAACTGCATAGAATGAGTTTCTATTTGCATTGTGATTTCAGAGAAAACAGTGCAAATGCAGCCAAAGTTGTTGAGGCAGGTCTCTTCTTGCTTCTCTCTGTGGTATACGACTGTATTTTTTTAATTTAAAACATTTTTCTATAACATAGCTTTCTTTTTAAGACCTTTAATTAAATGCTAAAGAAGCTGTATTTTCACTCCAGTTTGCCTAATGCTGTGAGTCATCCCTTGAGGAGGTGCTTCAGCTGTGCTGTGAGAGATGCTCGCTGAGGTCTGTCCCAGGCAGGCTGCACGCTGCAGCTCACCTCAACATGTCTTTATAGTCACTATGTCTTAAAGCCAGGGTGGGTGTGCACATTCTCTCTCAGCATAGCTCTTCCAGGACTCTTCTCTTGTGATGTCAAACTCATGGTAGTCTGCTGAACGAAGTCTGGGCTCTTCCTTCTGCTGTGACATAAAACAAGATGCACAGTGAACATGTAGTTAAAGGATGAGAAAGCTACCCCTTCAAACTGTTTAAAATTTTTCAGGTTGGTTAGTCACTGTTAATAGCTGAGCAACCAGGCCTAATCTACAGGTTGAGTGCAACTTTAAATTTGGCTTTGTCTATGCTCTGAGTGTGGGCCTGCTGCAGACCTTCCTTCCAAACTAAACTATTCCAGGAGTTTAAGAACATTCAACCTTATTCAATTTTTTATAAATGTTAAATTTTTTTTCAAGTGTAAAAAAATATAAAGTGTAAGAATATATAAATATTTGAAAGCTTGTTTCTTCTTTGCTGACCTGTTCTACATTTTTAATAGTCTGTTTGTCATAGGACTTTCCTTTCCCATAGCTCTTAGTTAATAAAAGTGTCTGCTAGCTCACAGTGACGCTGTAGAAGTGCAGTGCTTTCCATGACCAAAAGCTGCTGGTAGTCACATTACTTTCATTCTACTGGAATTTGTTCCCTGTGAGGCTTAGTGCTGAGTGAATAGACATCCTTTTGTAGAACTGCCCTCCTTCTCAAGGACTCCTGTTTTCTGTCTCTCAGATCTCTTTTCAGAGGCTCCTCTACAACCTCACCTTAAGCCACTTGACTTAACAGCTTATGTTTAAGCTCAAACTGTTTAAATATTAGGCAGTGGGTAACCTTTGTTCTCTGGAGCCAAATGAGCTCCTGGGTCTCACATGGGCAGTTCCTGCAGCAGCTCTGCAGAGCAATGACTGCAGAGCCAGGGATGGCAGCTCTTTTCCCCGTGGTCTCAGTGACAGTGCACAGCCGGGGGTGGCAGCTCTTTTCCCCGTGGTCCCTCGCTGTCACACTGTGCCCTGCTGCAGAGCCTGCAGCTATCGCTGTCACAGCTCATTTCCTTGCACGTCTGCCCTTGAGAAGCAGCAGCAGGATAATGCTCAGATCTCTGCTGCTGCTGTTCACACATGAGCATAAACTGCTCACAGAGGTCAATTTGTGTGAAAACTATGAAAGAGAGTGGCTGAACTGAGGGCAGATAATTTTGCCTTTAGCAGTCTCAAGAGGAGAAATAAGACAGCCGTGGGTGCGGTAATATCTTCAGCCACTGCAGCTGTGTGCTTCAGTGGACACATCCCAGCCTCTTGGAATGAAACCAGAGGGGAAAAAATCCCTACACTACTGTAAATTTTTAGGAATTTTGATTTCTGATCTAAATACAAAATATTAGTTTGTAGTGTCTTATCCATAAGACAACACCCCATAGAACAGATTGTGTTTGTATAGCAACTGTTATACTAGAGCCATTGCTTTCTGCTACTATAGAGTTGATTAACCCTAACTATAGTAAGAAATAAAGCAAGGTGTTTGCATCTGTGCATTTCCACAAATAGATGTAAATCACAAGGTTTAATCTGCAAATAATTAACATATTATGAAATGTGAATTAAACCACATCAGGCTTGAGTTGTCTTTTCCTCAAATGACTCTTCCTTCCAAAAACATCTGGTACTGGATTCAGAAAAGATGTCATCACTGGGTTTTCCTTGATAAGGAAGGATTTTACACCCAAATATTTCAAGACTGTGGCTCTTGAGTCTGGATGTAGATCAGCTTCATGCTGGAACAAGACTGTCATTGCTTTTTTTGTGCCCTGCTTTCTACAAAGACAATTCAGACATGGGCAAAAGACACTTTTGTCATGCCCTAGATGTTCCCTACTCTGTAATATGAAATTGGAGAATATGAGTTGCAGAATATGTCTTTGGGATAAACAAGCCTTTGTATCCATCTTCTTGTTCTTCCTTTCTTCATGAGATTTTGCAGTGTAAAAGTTGACATAGGTTTTAGATCAATTATTCTAGTAGTCAGTGCTTCCAGGCAGGAAACATGCTAGCATCTGCATGTTATCACTTGATAGTAGAAAAGTACAAGCATTTCAAGCTCTGATTCTCCAGCAAATCTTGTCTTAACGAGAGAGATTTGATTCTGCAGACTGAACACAGAAATCCTGCACAGCATGTCCTGCCAGGGGTTTACTTTGAGCTTGAAGTACTCAGCAGATGAGACAGATTCAGGCTAGATATTCACTGAAGCACAAAAGCCAAACTCACAGTCACTCATTGGCATAAACCAAAGGAAATGGTATTTTTCCATGAACAAGACAAATGGAGGAGCAGATTTCCCTAATGCTTCTGCAGTCCCTTTAAACCCAAAAGAGCTACAAGACAAAGGCTTGTACTCTTTCTGGAAAGTGTTCCACAGCAGGGCAGCAGAGAGTGAGGCTCAGAGCCACAGAACAGGCAGCAAGATAGTCCTGCTTGCAGCATCACTGAAAAATTGTTCTTGCTGAACTAAGAAAACATGGCTTCTATCCCATCTCTGCAAATGGACTTGGCCAGTTGCTTTTGAAAACCTAGCTTTGAGAGGATCTCTGTAGGTGTTCATATTTACAACAGATGGAACAAAATCCTCACACTGTTACGCAGCATGTTTAATTGATCTAGAAGTTGATTTTAGCCCAGAACCAACTTTTCCATCTCCAGCTCACCTCCAAATTGACTGCCAGATTCCTATTCAGAAAACCATAAGTCTAGAAGAAATAAGGTCAGACTTCAGCAATCAGGAAATCATAGATCCTCTGCACAGAGAGTGACAACCTTTCTGCTGGGAACCCTGCAGCACTTACTTGCACTTAGACTCTCTCTAGAAGCAAGAGCTAATGTGTTAAAATTATATTTTTATCATTAATTCAGAGTCAAACATATTAATAATTAGAAGATAAGAAATTATTTTAGAAATTGCAAAAGTGTGAACTCTAACAATCCCTGTGTGACAGAAACATTATAAAAGAGAAGTTTAACTGAACTTGGTTTTGCTTTCCACCGCACAGCTCACCTTTGTCTCTGGCTTACTAGCTGTGGCTTCAAAAATGCATGTTCAGAGGAACTGGTGCTACAGTACAAAGCTGCCTCTATTATTATTGCCCTGTGCATGTACAAAAGAAGTTTATTAGATGAATTTTCTGTTGGATTAATTCTGTTGAATTGTTGTACTCTGCAATTTTGAAAGTGAACTTATGTGTAATGTCCATGTGGTTTTGAATCAGGTCTAAGATGCTCAATGGACAATTTTTGTATGATCACATTTCCTTCTTCAAAACAGGAAACCCAGAGGCACTTTCAGTATCTTTGTAGCCTGGACACTGTACAAAGACAAAAGAAGTGGCATATTGCACCACCACTTTGGAACACCCCTCCCCTTTCTTATACTCTTCCTTTTTCAAAGTAACATTACTTAAACTATTTAATTTCAAAGGACAGATAAATCATGAAGTCAAATCAAATATAGATGATGTAAAACTTTTTCAAGGTTATGGACCAGGCGTTCACAGTGCTTCCTTTGTATTTCACTTGAATTGGTGATTGTCTTCCTGTTTCAGTACCATTCTCTTTCCTTCTATTCAGGAGTTTTCTGTTACCCTCCAGACTATTGTATGACTGCACAAGTAACACAAAGTCCTTTGTATGGTAGAAATCAGGCACGAAATAAACACACCTTAATCCTGCACTATCAAAACCTTCCTTCTTTCTGCATGTAAATACAGTTCCTATTAAAAAAAAAAAAGTCAGAAATCTATGAACGTCATGTTGCAGTGTTATCCAGCTGGCAAACTCTTAAAAGTGCTGGGAGATTTCTTCCATGAAGTTTAGTGCCTCTGTGACACAGCTCTGCTGCTGCAAACAATTGCCCAGTAATGTGACTGTTCCAGCTTCCTACACTGACAGTCACAGTACTGACTTTAGCCTCTGTAGGAAAGGAAATGGTGTACAGACATGTGAAGTGGGGAGTCTGGGCCTCTTCATGACACCAAGCTTTGGAATTTTATTCTTTCCATGTGTTTACTCAGCCCTTTCCTATTCTTGTATCCTGCATAATAAAATCATTTATTTAAGTGGTGTTTTATGTCTTTTGGTTCTGCACAGTTATGTGAGAGGAAAAAGGAGGAAAGAGCTTTTTCCTTTGTTCAGGCTGCAGTTCTTCCAGCTTCTCCTTCCTGGTGTCAGAAAATCACAAGGAAAGGCAGGGGTCCTTGTGGCCATCAGCAACTATTGAGAACATGAAGAGGGAGCTGTAATTTTCACCATTCTGATTTGTATCACCTGGGTTAGTGAGGAATAATATGATCCTACCACAGAGAACTGCTTGAAACAATAGCCTGGCCTCAGACATATAAAGGTTTTTTGGTAATTTCTCTTATCCTTTCTCTTGGAACATTCCCCCAGCTCCTCACATCAATTTCCCACAGATTTATGAACAACTTCTCCATGTCTGACATAATTCTGCATACTAATGAGTCAGCGAGGAATTAGAATTTGTTTTTGTATAACTTGCCTCATGTTTTGTGATCACTAAAATTGTTAGAGTATGCAGTGTTATTGCCTTAAGGATTCCTGAGGCTGATTTTCTTACTGCTTACACGATTTGAGTTCAGGGATTTTTTTCCACTAGAGCTGCCAGAATTGTCTTGTGATCCTGAAATCATTTGGTCAATTGAGCATCTGTTAGGCAGCCTCTGCCTTGCCAAGGGTCTTCTGCTCTTTGCTGTGCAGTATTTGGAGCAAAGGAGAAAGATGGGAAGCAGCCATCATATATGTGGCACTAGCAGAAAGTTATCAACAAGTTACTCAACCCTTGTCCTCCTCCCATGAGTCGCTGAAGGGGAACATGGGTTTTTATTTCATCACAGTGATCAAATGTTGACTTTGAAAAAGTCTTTTGTCTGTCTTGGATTTATGGACAATTTCACTCTTGTAAACAGTATATGGTACTCAGATACTTTGTTGGGAGCTCTAAAATGCTGTGACCCAAGCAACCAGAAACCAGCGATACTTAGTGTATTTGGTTTGCAAATATCAGTGTTGTTTTGTAGAAGAAAAACTTTCTTTGGGTGAAATGCCAGGAATTTTATTTAGAAGAGTTTAGCAGAGGCACTGCTGTAGATTACAGTGGTGGAAAATTGTGAACTGGTGACATGGGTGGCAGGGAATTCAAGAAAAATGTATTACTCTAAGAGCAAAGAGTAAATACAAATATCTTATTTTAAAAAGCAACTGAAAAGACTTATCAAAACAGATTTTTTAATGGATTTAGATGAGTTTTAACTTATATGTGTGTGTGTATATATATGTGTGTGTATATATATATATATATATATAATCTTGAGGTATAAAATGTGTCCTGTGAAAAGAAGTTCTGATAGCTGAATGCCTGATAAGAGCCATGTTTTGCTTTTGCTTTGATCCTCAATGCAGGGGAAAATGTGTTATTTATTCCTGGTATCTACCCAATCCAGTCCAGAACATTATAACATTTATCTGGAATATAAAATCGCCTCTTAATTAAATTTTGCACTAACATACACATTCCTTTCTCTTCTTTGAGTGTGAATTAACACTGGTCAGTCTGGGATTTTCAAAGGAACTTTGAATTAGTTATCCAAATCCCATAAAAAGTAATTCTGAACTGAACAATATTTAGTTGATGTGTAGTTTGAACTCACTGTTAAATACAATACAGTTTTGCAATTTTATTTTAGGTACAGCTCATGCTGATGATTTAAAATTATTTGAACAATGAGTTTGGGCAGCAAGAGGCCCTAATTGTTTTCCATAGTTCCCTTTATATGTTTTTCATTAAGATCTCTGTCAGCTCTGGTAAAGTGTATTTTCTTGCTGTATTTCTAAAATTAAAAATAGTATCTTATCCAGAACACTCCACATGAACAATAAATTGAATCAGCAGAGGAAAAAAGTACATTATAATTTTACATTGATACAATAATTGGCTAAGAAATAAGATTAAGAATGATAACTAACTCATAGGGGTAAGGCTAGCTCTTAATGCTTTTTAACAAATGAACAATCAGGAGTTCTGTTTGTCACTGACACACAATGCAGAATTTAGGATACTTCAAGGATGGATGTGTTAGGTTGGAGTTCCTTTGGAATAGAATGATGGAGATGATGGGAGTGATTTGGTGGAGACATCAGAAGGAGTGCATAGTTAGAGGACAGGTTGGTGTCTGTCAGGGGGAGCAGGAAATTTTGTGAAACGAGTATATGGCAAACATTAGAGAGCTAGTCATAAAAAAGATTTTTCAGTGCCTAGAGGCTATGTCAAGTTAGGCCTTGTGGGATTAGAAAAGCGGTAGAAGGTGGTAATGAAAACCATGATTTAAAAGTTTGTGAAAAAAACATCCAGGTTGAAAGTTGAGTTTTGCCTTTTATGGTATTCCACCCCCCACTTTATCTAGTCCTATTTAGTTTCCAGGGAACACTCTTGTCTCTGAATCAAAGAATGAGGGGAAGAAAAACCCAGAGTTCTGTTGTTGAGGTTTATTTTGGTTTGGGGTTTTTCTTGTTGCTTTTTTTACAATTTTCTTTCTATGGACTCTCACTACAGAAGCAACCAAGAACAAAATATATATTCCCAAGATTTAATGCTTTTTCTTATTAAAAATATGGTAGGAAATATGTTTGTAACACTGACATCAGCTCCAGTATTCTCTTAGTGAGCTGAGATATGGAAAACATGGAAATAACTTATATATAGCCAGGTACTGAATCCTGAAGTCCAGATTTCACAGTTGGTTTGAAACAGTCTGGGGAAGTGGATTTGTTTCAAAGGAAGATTTAGGAGCTTTGTTTTGACTAAACACGTGTATTCAGACAAAAGTTCCAGACCTTTGAAATTTTGCCAGGCACACATTAAAGCCAGGAAAATGATGGTTTATTGTGTGTACAATTTATTGTTATTGTTATTTATGATTTGCTTAAATTTGATAGTGTGTTCAGTGCTGTGCAAGATGTAGATATCATGCTATCTAGCCTGAAGAGTTCATAATGTAAACATCTCCAGGGATTGATGAGCTTTCAGTTATGGAACAAAACTTAAACTAGTGTTCTCCATGGCAAAAGAATTCATTTGAATTCACACCTGCAAACAGCTAAAGTCCACATTCTAACTCTGTTTAGTTACAAACATCAGATTGGAGAAGTGAATGGATGAATAGTATTTGGCTTTTAGTAAAATCCTCCATTCTGCATGACCTTATCCCTTCTTTCCTGGTTCCACATCACAGCTCCACCACTTACTTTAAAAAAAAAAAAAAAAAAAAACCCGAAAAACAGGTGAGAAAGTTTACTACATCACATCCATTGTTAAAACAGTGTACCTTCCTGCTCAAGGGAAAAAAAAATGATGCAGCAGAAACTATGAACTGTTTTCACAATTTATTACAGAAGTTTTAAATAGTGAACAATGAAAGTTGGAAGTTGTATTTAATTCTCATTCAATAAAACCTTATGTACTCTTAAGGCTTCAGATTTCAAGCAACATACATCCCCATAACCATATAATCATATTCAGATAAAATTCATGGCTTTTTTCATCTCTAGCACAGTGGCAGGGAATAGATCCAGAACTTGCAAATATTATATATCCCAGTGCTTCTGTGAGGGATGTTTTCTTTCATAATGCATTGCTGCTGGATAAAAAGGGAGTAGAATTTTTATCCAAAAGATGAAACCATCAGATTAGATAAGAATAAAAAAAAAATCTTTCATCATCAGGTCTCAAAAGTATGCATGAAGAACAAACACCTTTCCTTTTTTTCTCCCTGGGCTTGCTTTCTATCTTTAATGTGTTCTGCTTGAAAATCAGAATGTAAAATCAGGGAAAAAATCCCACACACAATGTAAGAAAATGATGTAAAAGGATGCTGTGAGCCCCAATCTTTATGGTTACAAATACAAAGGATTCTTCCATCATGTGAATAGCAAAGAAACTCCAGGCTTTATTCCAAGCAAATGCCTCTTACCACAGAAAAGACTAAAGCAGATCACACCATAATGTTTGGGTAGCAAGAGAAGACTTTGCTCTGACTTTTACCTGTTTCATAAAGCGCTTAAAATCAAAGTAGAATTATCTTACCTTAAAAAGAAGAAACTACCCTTGAAATTCCCCTATCCTGAAATATTGTTAGATGCAGAACTTCAAGCAGAGTATTTTGCCACCAACATGGAATACTGTCAGAGAGACTAGGAGAACTTTGTTTGTTTTCATTGGACAGGATTTGTCTTTTCTATTTTTTTGGATCATGGAGATCAGTGTCTTGATGCTTTTTCTTGAAACAGAAAACTTTACAGTCCCTGATAAGCATTGACTTGTCTATGCAAAAACAGCTGTAGCAGTAGGCGATTTGGCCATGGTCAGTAACTGAAGATCTCCTAAATGGACGGAGGCAAGCATCACGACCAGTGTAATTTTCTTTTAACCATGGGAAAAACAATGAATGTGAGGCTGGAATTAGGGCTCTTGGTTTGTTTCCAGATCTGTAGTGCTTTTAATGGGTAGCCCTGTAAGAAGGTATTTGCAAGTACTCAATGCTTTTAATTCTGATTTGTTGAGACCAGTGGGTAACCAGCCTCTGTAAATGCTAGGCCTTGATATTTGGTGAACCTCAGTTTCCTCAGCTGTATAATTTAGACCCTGATGTGTGTGTGCCTCACAGAATGAGTAATTAATTAATGTTTGCAAAACATGCAGAGACCCCTTGGTTAAAATATACTTTGAATATACAACCAAACTATTGTTCATGTTGGTGTGTATTCTTCCTAGATTACAGCTTTCTAACCAAGGAAGATCCAGACTTTTGAAATTTTTCCAGGCACACTCGAGAAAGAGAGAAGAGTTATGGCACTCTTCAAAGTATACAAACTCTGAGGAAAAAGATAAAAAACAATGCTGGTGGTATCAGATCCACGTGGCAGCTGACTGTAAAAAGTTTCACTAATGGAGCATTTTGAGACTCTCATATTTTCAACACTGCAATTATTTATTGGAAGCAGCAGCCTTACTGCACTTAAATAAATCTGTATCTTTCCATAGCCGAAGGATGCCAGAAGCTGAAGAGGAAAACAATAACAAGACAAAGGCACAACCATCAGAAGAGGGAGGAAAAAAAATCACCAAAGCAGTCCAAGCTTCATAGCTAATGGAAGGGAGTGCTTGAGATGGCAAAGTGCTTAGCTGCAAGCCCAGGGGCATAGTAGCATTGCAGGATAGAGACTTCCCATGCCTGAGTTGTAGCATGTGGATCTTAGCTAGTACACTGACAGCAAAGTGCTCAGGGCCTAATCCACTCTCAGCAGAACAATTTGAGCTGAACAGTGCCCTGAGGACAGAGAGGTGGAGGGGGCAATAGGCCAGCACATTTCTGAAATGTTATGAAAACAGGGGAGTGTTGTTCATGTTGGGAACTGCTCTCAAGAGAAGATTACACAAATATAAAAAAATGAGATGCAGAGCTCTCCTGCTCTCCTAGAGCAAGTTATTGGAAACTGCAAATCATAGATGGCTCTTTTGGGGGTCTTTGTCCTACAGATTGAAATGCCTTTACAATGCAAGTGTTAAAAGAAATTGAGAAGCCTTTTTCTGCTTTCTCCTTGTATAAGGCCTGATGTTATACAAGCAGATCTGATCAGTGAATATACAGATTAGGACTGGATTTAGCAGGTTTTGGATCAAAATCCTAGCGCCAGAAAGAATTGCACGGGAGAAATCTTGTAAGATAGTGTACTTCAGCAGAGAAGGGGGCTGTAGAAAAATGTGAGCATTAAATGTGAGCATTTAATTTGTTTCTGGTAAATATCCAAGTGCTTCTTCTGTTGTCATTCTTTCTCACACTGAGTTTCTTTCTCTCTTGTACATTGTGCAGATTTGTCAGTTAGGTGCTACTGGCTTTACGTCTGTTATATATTATATTTTAAAACAGAAGAAAAACCCATTAATCTGGAATATTCAGTAAAATGTAGGGAAACTTTACAATGACTGATATTTAGATTTTGCAGAAAATATAGATTCATTTTTTGTTCCTGCTCTCTTATTCGCTCTTGAAACTTAGAAAAATATTTTATTTTGCTATTTAATGATCTGCTAAAGTGCCTGAGAAATTATCTGCCTTTTTCCACTTACATCCTACTCATGATGTATGAATGAAAAAATAGCTTTCTTCCTCATCTGTTGCAAAAACCACAATCTTATAATTTACAAGAACCAAAAGAACAAGAAGAAATAAAAACTCTGAACTGAGCATGTGAAAATGAGTCAAATTAGTCACATTTGTGATCACTTCACAGCACACTGAATAATAACTCACTCCACCTGTTTTTTCTTTTTTAAGCAGTGAAACAACACTGAACTAGCCCTTGCACAAGATGGAGTCTGGCCTCATACACAGAGTATTTCCAGTTCTGCCTTTCATGCCTGTGTGAGAACAGCCCTTTTTCCAAAGTTGAAGGTGTCCTGAAGGAATTGTAGGGGTGGTCCAGGGTCCCTACCTGGTGAGCCTCACCTGCCTTGAGAGGCCCAGGAAAATGAATGTTGTTAATTTTTCCAAGGGATCTTTCAGTGATGACTTGAGGAGAGTTAGCACAGGATCAAGCTTCTGGAAATAGATGATTGTCAGCTTTTAGTCCAGCAGTATATGAATACAGCAGCACAGCAAGGTCTGGTTTAGAACTAGTCAGTCAAATACTGAAAAGGGATCATATTTTCAAAAGTGTTGGTAAGAAATCCTTATAGCATTGGGAACAAATTTTTCACTTTTGCACACTTAATGTCAATGCTGGTTGTTTTTTGAAAGGATGTAATTATCATGAAGCTGAACTTGGTACTGCAATAAGGCTCTGTGAGTTTGTCTTAGAGAAGTGCTCAGACGTGAGAGTTTCTGGTCCTAAAATATTTGAAACAATCAAACAGAACCCTACCACACTGTATGTTTGTTCAAATTATACTGAAACAACTACTGTTATACTAAAAGATATCATGGCCATCATTGTTTCAATCCAATTTAGAAAATGGTCTTTTGTGGTACATTAGTTTAAAAAATATTTAGGTCTGATTTGCTGCTCTAACTCAGTAAAATGTGTTTATGTCAAGCTCATTAAGAACTTCTTCAACTGTTGTTAGGGAAATGAAGTTAAAATCAGAAACAGCATGTCCCAGAAATGGAATTTACCCTTTCACTTGCACTATTCCTCTGGGGGTTTTATATATATAGTTTTATTTCTTCAAAATAAAAAGCAGACTCACTAGCAAAATTTTATGACAAAATTCCAAGGAATTCACCTCTTAAAATTTGATAGAAAAGAAAACTTGTTATATGCATTTCTGTAAAAAAGGTATTATTCCTTTTCCTATTTGCCTGTTAATCTGGAACAGAAGAGCAGGAGATTATTACAATACACAGTAATGTGGAGGGACATTTGTACAGATTTCTGGCCAATGATAAGAGTGAATTCTCAGAGGAGATCCGATTAGAACCATCATGGGAAAAAAGAAGTTTTGCAACCATTTGCTTTTTATTTATATATTAATTTAAAATTTTGATTCTAAAAAAGCTTATACAATCTTAGTTTCCTAGGAAACCTATCTATTGAGATATTTTATCACTGCTTGCTATTTTGTCATCATCCATGACAGTGCAAAGTGGGTTAAAATGCTATTAACATTGTGGTAGCATGAACAAAATCAAAAGATGTGCTTTACACATAGTAATGAAAAAATAACGCTTCAGGGGAAAAGTTTTATGTTGATGCATATACAGACTAACTGGAAACACAATTCAAAGAAAACTAGCAAGAGAACTGTTTAAAGTGGAAAACTCAGAGTAGCTCACGGAAAGCAATGATAGGGATCACAAAAGCATTTTTTTTTTTTACCCACCTTTGTGGAAGGTTCTCATTTCCAGCTCTGTAGGTTTCTGGGAGGCAGCAAACTACACACGGTAGCCTTTGGTTTCTGCTGTGTGCAGCCAGCAGCACACATCCTTGCTGTGGGTCTCCTTTCTGGCCAGCCTGGTAGCCTCGAGCAGATAAGAAGTGAAGAAGTGCCTGACCCCTGGTCCACAGAAATTCATCTCACCCTGTCACTCCTTTAGGGAAGAGAGTCATAATGAGTGGACAAAAGGTAAAGCAAACAAATGAAAACATCAAAATAAGAAAATCTTATTACAGTCATCACTAAAGTTCACAGCCCTGGCTAATTGAATCTTTCTAGCAAAAGAAATTGAAAGAGAGAATTCAGTTGTGGTGTCTTTCACTCCTAAAACATAACACTCATTATTGAGTCACTTCCCTCAAATTTGGAAGCTCTGTATCCTTCATCTACCAAACTAGAAAAAGTGGCATTCAACATGGTTTCTCATAATTCAGGTAATTTTTAATCCTTTCATTGCAAGGTACTGGGCTATCTCATGCAGCCTTTTCTTTTTTACTGTCCTTGTTCTAAGGTGGAAACAGGGAAATTTACTCTGATAGCCTTTTTGTGGAAGATGGTAAGAAGTTCTGGGAATCAGACTCTGAAGGCGGAGAAATCCAGTTTTAGGTGCAGGATAGCCTCAGTTGAAAAGTTGATGCCAGCTTCCACATTAAAGGAGTTGGATGGTTTTGACTGCATCAAAAAGCAGGGAAGAAATTACGTACAACACAAAAATTAAATATCCTCTGTTTGAACTCTTAAACTTTCAGTTTTACATTTAGACCTGTAAACATGTAATGCATCTTCTTAATAGCCAGAGCAGAGGAAATATTTAAAGTAAGGCTGAATGAAAACTAGCAAAGTAAGGAAAAAAATGCTGATTAAGACTGTAGTCATACTTTAAGTGTAATAGAAAGATGAACAAAAACTGGTGTAAACTAGAGTTGCCAATTTGATTTAAAAAGAGGAAAGCAAGGACATGTATTGTGCTGTGCTGTGAATTCATGTTCTTTGCTTCTTACAGGACAAGGCTGTTGTTATCCCTGTTATCTGTTGTGCTGTTATCTGAACAGGAGATTCTACACTGACACAGTCACAACAAGTGACGTGGGAGTGCAGAGTGTATCTGCAGCACTATCAGGGCAGGATGCTTTCTGTTAGGAGATCTCTTAACTTGTTATGTGCATTGTAGAAAACTATCAGAATTAACTGTTGAGGCTTTTCCCCTCTTCTGTGTTCTACTGCTGTTTACTCTAATTTTGTCAAATCAAACTTTGCCTTGCTTTTAGCTTTTCATGATGCTGATTGAAAGATATTTTCAAGGAGAATTACTAATACCAACAAGTTTGGCTGAAGTCCTAATGTAATGCTTTTGCTGAAGTCAGTCAGCAGGAGATTCCCTTTAACTGATATTAAATGTCAGCCTAGGAGACAAGTAGCCCCACTGAAATCAATATCTGCTAGTATAGCAGTCATTAGCGGTTATTCATTAAAACAGCAGGCTGCTTCTCCCACTGAATTAAACACAAAATCCTTGCACCAAGCTGATCTCTCTATACTCTCTGTTAAGGCAGGCTTATTAAGAATCAAGCTTTTTTTGACAAAATGTTGCTTTCACAGGCTGGCTGGTTATAAAAGTTCATAATAGGTGTATGAATGTTTAACATCATGAAAGTGTCAAAATCTGACAAAAGGCTTAGCAAGAAATGTTTGGACTGAAAACAAGTGGAAAATGACCATAAAATTTAACTGTATTGACAAAAATAACATTAACTTACATCCCAGTGATTTTAAAAAAATAAACTTTGTATTCTCAAGGTTCTGATTATATGTATCAGCCACAACCAGGACACTCATGTATTATTTTAATGGAATAAGTGTTATTCCAGTGTACATTCCAATTGGCAGTTTTATATGCAACAATGAGGTATTATTATTATTAAAAATAATAAGTGTAAGGTGAAAAGGTAATGGTTCCTGTTTTCCTTAGCTCATGTCACCCCAGGAAGCTGAAAGGGTGAGAGGTTAAATAGAAAGTATCTGATATTTGTGGTTGAATTAACGGGACACCCCCACCCCATGTTTGCCTATATTTGTCATCAAATGATTCCAGTTCTCCCGATTCAAATAAGAAATAACTTTATTTAAGGATGCTGATGAGTATTTGAGTGGAGGTGGCCGCTCATTCAAAGGAATATATAATTCAACTTTATCCAAAAAGCAACCAATAGCAGGCAGCAGAAACACTATTAGAAAAAGAGTTTTGCAGTTACAGGTTTCTTAATGAGGACTGTAGAATCAGAAGGATCTTTTAACTGATGAACTGCATTGGACAGGAAGGGTTTAATTTTCCATTCTAGAGAGGACCTTGGTTCAAGTACTTCAAATTATGGACATACAAGGCCTGTAGGATATGGTACCACTTTCTGTCTGATTTTTAATTTCTTTGAAAAGGGAATTAGTATTTTTCAAACATAAGAAGTGTAAGGTATTGTGAAGGCGGGTAAATAGCTCACCTTAAGCATATAGAAAAGCTATTTTTTAGAAAGAGACAGGTTGGAAAAAGAAAATAGCAGCAGAGAATAGATAGATAGATAGATAGATAGATAGATAGATAGATAGATAGATAGATAGATAGATAGATAGATAGATAGATATGGCCTAATTTTGGTAAGCTCTGATTAACAGAGGGTTAGAGACTAAAGTGGCCTCCCCTGCACCTGGATTGTGAGTGAGGTTTCTGCAGGAGTGACTACAGCTTTGGTTGTCTTTGATATTCTGTCCTTGGAGTCCCTTCATTTGTATAATAATCCCTAAAAACTGTAGTATTATTTTAATATTTAATGTTGAGGGTAAAGAGTCTATATCACTATTGTGTACAGACCTTGAATAAATCCCATGACATATGGTGTTTCAGTAAAAGTAGCATAATCTTTCTGAAAATCTTTCTAATATATGTAGGAGTCATGGATGTTAAACAGTATCAAAATTTAAGCCAATTTTATTTAAAAGCCTGAATATGGATTTGTAGAATAGTTTGGTTTGAAAAAGATATAAAGATTAGCTAGTTCCAAGCCCCCTGCCATGTGCAGGGACAGCTTCCCCAAGACCATGTTTCTCAAAGCCCCATTCAACACGGCCTTGAACGCTTCCAAGGATGGACATCCACAGCTTTTCTGGACAATCTGTTCCACTGTTTTACCATCTCTCCAGTAAAGAATTTTTTCCTCATATCTGCTCTAAATCTGTTCTCTTTCAATTTAAAGCCACTTTCCTACCAATATAGGATTTTACATTGGTCTGAAAAATTTTCCTTAATTTACACTTAATTTACAATTTACACCTCTTATCCTCCAGATCTAAGAAATGTTCTTCACTACTGACTAAACATGCAAAAGGCTTATGAGAAGCACCCATGTGTAGAAACACTGAAGTGAAGCTAACAGAAGAGCCCTATATCAGATTGCAAATTTGAGACAGTCATTTAAGTCATTGTGTCCATGAGAGGAAGCACTTATTGAAATCATTACTTGGATTTCTTGAGTTCAATAGAGCTGTGAGTAGGAACCTTTGGGTTCAGACTTCTTTGCTGGCTGAAATTAGTATCAAAACTCATAAACAAAGTTATGAGAAATAATTTTTCCTGTCTGTTTCCCTCCCACATATCTTAGGTTAATTTTAAAATGAGAGTGGCTGTGGTATAACTAATGAGAATTTTATGAAATTATTATGACTGAATGCTTTAAATGATACTTAGAAAAGCAATTAGAAGTCATTGAATGAGTGCATGCTATTCAATAGCTGACCTGGCTATGCAATTTGTAGTCTGAGATTAGAAAAAAATACTGAAGAGTAAGACCTATCTGCCTGTCACGCTGGTGTCATTAGAGAGAGATCAATATCTCTTTTCCCTGATTGTAAGTATGAGAGAGTGAAAGAACAGAGAAATGATGCATAATTGTTGGAAAAATTTAAAGATATAGTTAGGATGAATTCTTCAATTACTGAGTCAATTCAGCAAAAGAATTCACTAATGAGACTGATTCTGAATATTAAAATATATGTAAGGATAGAGCAATAACTGATTACCAGAATTGCCAAAACCAGGGCTCCTTATCCCACCAGAACACAGATATCAGCCCCTCTCAAACACTTAGTTTCATTAAGAAAATGCTGTGTTCTGCTAACAGACAATGTTTTGTGTCAAAGGCCATTACAGAGATATTGAGACCTAACAATTTTTTTGACCAGTGGAAATGTTTCCAATACTGTTGCAGTAATCGGAGACAATTATATATAGGAACCATCATTGTAGAGTAAGCAAGGCAAAGTAAGAGTGATACTTTTATGCAGATTGATTTCTAGAGGAGATACTCCCATATTTTTTTGTTCCTACAGGAACAAATCCTCACGGTTTGGCCCTATTATTCATCATCCAATTTCTGTTAAGTCTAGCTGCATTGTCAAGAGCATCATCTAATCATGGCTTATTTTCCTACAAAGTCTAAAGCAACTCAGTGACAGGATACTGTGTATTGTGTCATGGCAGAAATTTAAGAGGTTGTCCAGTTTGGAGGGGATTGTGGTTACTATTCAGAGCACCAAATCCCCCTAAAACCACATGAAATAGGAAAGATTCATAACAAAGCAGAAATAAAAAAGGGCAAAAGAGATATTTATTCTTTCAGTATTACCTACACCCACCTCGGTTTTTCTTTGCAGTATAGATGCAACTCAGGAATAAAGAAGTGAAACATTTTATTCATTAGTGGGGCCGGATTTATCTCATGCTTGGCAAATCTTCATCAAACAAAGAATTGCTGACAGCCATTAGAGTTACAATGAAGAAGAATACAATATTCTTATTGCTTAAATGTTTTGGTTTTTTATTAAGGAGGTAGAAAAGAGAACTGTAAAATAAATCAAAATAATAACAAAAAAACCCCTATACCAAATATTGCCCAGTATGTGACAAGAATGAAATAAGAAAAGGAAGGCAAAGCAATAATGGCATACAAGCAGAACTGCACTGCAAGAATCTGACCCCAGAACTGATGCTGACATGCACACCCAGAAAGCTGGTGGTGGTGCACATCTCTTGCTCTCTGCAGTATTTCTCCATGTGTCTGCTGAAGTAAGTTGATTGTTCACAATTATGGAAACAGAAGATGTAAAACTCTTCATCTTGTTGATAAGGAAAATGCAGGAAATGCCACATTGTTTATCTTCTAGACCATTCTATGAGCAAAGCCTCAGCAACCTATATCTTGTTACATTGCAACAGCTGACCCCACAACTGGCGAATCATTTAAGTGCAGGCCAGACTAAGTGTGGGGAGCACCTTAGTTCTGCTGTTTTTCTCAGTAAAACCTGTGTGCATTGCAAAAAACCATGCCATTGTTGCTGTGCTAACTGCTCAACATCACTTAGTTCTTCCTTGACTACATACTGATTGTATATATTTGGTATTCCAGTGATTAGGGACAGTAAAACAATAGCCTGGCTTTTGAAACAAATGCATTGTATTGTGTGTGTATGTGTGCACATATGTTGATATGAATCTATGTATATACATATCTATGTGCACATTTATAATTTTTAAAAAATGTTTTAGTATTTGCATGACGGAAACCCAACTATATAAAAATAAGGGCTCGGAGATGAATATTCAACTAGATAGATTCCCCCACCTGTTCCAGTTGACTCTGATTCACTGAGAGATTTAGACAGCAGAAATTAGGACCAATTTCAGTCTTGAATGATTCACATCACTTCTGGATTTGGTCCCAAGTGTATAAAAATAGAAAATTATAATATGATTAGATTGCTGCACTTCCCTGTTTATTAGCCATTATTTCTCATTGTATTGTTTGCTTCATTTGTTTGTTTTGTTTTTGCTTCCTGACAAGGCTATTGAAGACTGCCTACAGAGAAACCACTTACTCAAATTGCTCCTTTGTGGAGGGAAGGCAGAGTTTTAGAAATGAAGCTTGGAAAGCTAAGCATCAGATTCTGCCTTCTTTTCTGTGCAGAAAACCTTAATTGACTTTGTTGCCAGTTCTGTCAACAGCTGGGGATGAATTCAGGATCCCTGTGCGAATTTGAGGTTGTGAATAAATAGAAGATGATGGCTTTAGCTCAGGATTGTGTAATTATTAATGTTATTTGGGCACAAAACTGGCTTATCTTAAGATTCAATACAAAATCATATGCCTTGTTCTGTTATAAATAGGAGATTTGAGTGAGCAGTGGAAAGTGCAGGGAGGCAGCAGAGGAGGCAGCTGTGGTGGCTGAGATAGGACCAGCATGAGCTTCAGGGGAATGCCAGCAGCACCATCCCCACCCAGCTGCCGAAGTGCTTGAACAAATACACTCTTGCAAAATGACAGACAAGCAGTCTTACTCTTACCTTGATGGAAGACCATTTTCTCCTATTGATGCTTTGTAAAAACCTGAAACTAGATTCCCAAGGTGCCTTCAATGTCTAAACAAGTTCAGAGAGTTTTCCTGAGCTGCTCTCCTGAGTATGACAACAGCATTTTAGGTTACCAAGTGCTTGGTTAAGTGCCTGTCTTTGAACTGTAATCAAATTAGACCAAGAGGTTACAGAAAGCTTTGCTTTTACAGCCAGCAAGGAGGAGTTGGCAACTTAAAGGCAAAAATATTCACCCATTATTGAAAGAGCATTATGACAAACTGCTGTGTTTTTCTAGGGTTCTGTGTGTGGTCCATTAATTTTTATTTTATGAAACTGAGTTGCAAGTAGTGAAAACATGCTTTCTTTTTTTCAGAACTATCAAATCTATCTTCAGAAACTTGACATCTCCATTCCTTTTATTTCAGAAGTAGTATTGGGTTATCTCTGGACCTGAATTTCTGGCATAGAAATAACACAAGTGGAAAATCTATATCTGGAAAGCCAGGTAGCTGACTTCTGAAAGTTTAAGCATGTTTGGCCCAGAGAAATGTTATGAAAAAGAGATTCTTGTCTCCCTATGCTGAAGGACACCTTCTGTTTGGTTAATACCCAACGTTTTACCAGAAAAAATAGCTGTTATATAGCTAAGGACAGCCATCATACTGTACTTTTGACCACAATTTGTATACCATACATCTGGTTTAATTACAGGATATGGATAATTTTTTTCTCACTGACTCTGACAGCCTGAGCTCTGTGCATTAGCAGATTTATATAAAAATCTTATTTTGTCATCTGCAGTTTGCTTTATAAGAACTAACTGGTTCTTCTAACTGATATCAGAAAAGCTACTTATCCTTGTGTGCTCCTCTTCTTGTTATAAGGTGTAGTTTGAATGAACACTAAAAGGATTTAGACATCTAGGTAACTGTGTAGTAATAATTACGTGAAGGAAATTATTTTCTTAATAAGGTAATCCTAAATTCATCGAACAGTTACATAAAACTGAAGAAAATGTATTTATGGCTCATGTAAAGATTATATAAATTTCTCTCTTTTCAGCACCTTCTTTAAATGCCTTTTTCTGTCAGTAGTTATGGGATAAATTATTGTTTTTCCTGAGGCAGGTTTTCAATTGGAAAAGGACAATGAATTGTGTGGTAACTCAAATTTGAGAAGAGGAGTGAGTGCTTTTGTAGTGCAAGGACATATGTAATGGGTGTCACTGATCTACAGTGGTTTTAAAAATCAAAACCACAGAATTTTTTCTTGGTCTTCAGGATAGTGTTTGGACATTTACTCATTGCTCTATGGAATCAGATGAGTTTTCTCTGTAGTTTAGAGTAGTGTCTTAAACAGTGAGGAACAGGCAAGCAAACAAGTAAAGCAGAGAATAACAGAAATGGGGATTGTCCTTAAATGCCACTAGAGATTGTTTTGTGCCCTACAACATGTGGGTTGCTGTGCCTGTAACAGATCACCCCCTGATGGAAGTGGCTCTGTGCCACTTTGTTTCAGATGAAAATCTGCTATTTGGCAGGAGGAACACAATCTTTGTTTTCAGTCCTTTTTATCCTTCCTAAGATGTGCTTATTGTTTTAAACCTCCAGCACTTTCTTAGGATCTTATTAAGTGATCCTACATCTATCATGGCAATGAATATTAGAAGTTAATTATGTGCAACATACAATTATTTTAGCAGCCAGAGTTGAATGTAACATGTTTCAATATCACTGAATCCTTCCAAGTTGTTGGGTTCTATAAAAATGTAAACAGAACTTTCTGACCTGCCTTCTGTCTGTATCATGCTACATTTTAAGAGCTGCTATCATAGCTCATCCTAATTGTGAGTACTAATATCATCTGTGTTTTAAATAAGCTGGCTGAGGTAATCTGTGAATATTCAACTGCTGATGGAAATTAGAGTACTCCTACTCCTGATATGTGGGGTTTTTTACATTTTTAGCTCATACAGAACTGGTTTTTTTGCTCATTGCTACACTCCCTACACTCAAATTCTTGTTTATAGCCACAGTAGAGACATCTCCATATATAGTCTCCATATATAGTCTTATATATAACTAATGTATAAGAATTTATTGTTATCATGAGTGAAAATTTAACTATCTAATTCAAGAAATTCTCTGAGTAGTTCTAACAGAAAAAGAAAGCAATATCAATAACACAGCTAAACTTGTTACATGCACAAGTAATGTATTTGTTACATTCCTAGTTCCTACCCCATCTCATGTGTAAGCCTCATGTCTCTACTGATGGTCTGGCTGCCGAGCTTGAGGGTTTCCTGCTGATGCTGTTGGTGGGGAATTACAGTGAACTCTCAGCATTTTGACATGGTATGAGGAATATGTTTGTGTAGATGGTCTTTTCTTCCTTGTTCTAAGATTGATCAGTAGTGATTTTTATACATTTTCTAACATGCTTCTATGCCTCTCATTTTTCTTCGTTGGTCTGTACTTCTCCGTTACACCTAAATTTACAATATATGGTGATTTTCCTTGTGTTAGACTCTTGGTTTTTGTTACTCCCTAAAATGAGTTCTGTCCAGCTCCAGGTCTACATGTCTTTAACTGACTGTGGATAAGTTTTTTATAGTCAAGGGACCTCCATTGCCACCCTGTGCCCTCTCCTTCAGCATCCTCTGCCTGTGGCCCTCTTCACTGCATCTTGTCTTCAACACTCAAGGACTTTTGTTGTAACAGGCCTGTTTTTCTCTGCACCATGTGATCATGCTGGAGTCGTAAATATTCCATTTTCCGTAGGATAACTGCTTGTTATTGATTTGTAAATGAAAGGATATAAAGTTGCACTATACAAAGATAAACAAAAGTAAAATAAATCAGCTGTAGACTTGTGGTCAATACAATAATTATTGCTGTCACATCTAAACTAGGTAAAACAAAACCAGAGACAGGTCAAGAGAAGTTCAGTCAGAGCAAGCCTGACAAGCCTGAGTCCTGAAGCCTTTGTAATTCTGCATGAAGCATATGGCAATACAGTATTACATGGTTACCTGGTTACATAATCCTTTATTTATTTCCCTTTTTGTGACATCTTGCCTGAGACAGCAAAGGGAGAGCTGAACATTCATATAATGATATTATGAGGAATTGGGTCATTATTCTGGGCAGAGAATTCTCAGTAATTCGGTTGCTGAGTAACCACAAAGCATTCAGTTGGAGCTCATCACTGGCACAGCCTGTCTCTGATTGCTCTGCATGTTAGTGTTACTTCTTTCAGGTGCACTAATATGGCAAGGCAGCACTCGTTTTTCTAAAAACACATCATCTTCTTCCACTCTGTGAGTCCCAAATGTCCTCACCAGAATTAGTAAGAGTGATAAAATTAAAAAATAATGACAGAAATGGGTTCCACAATAGTGAGAAAGCCTGTGTTTTCTCAAGGGTTTCTCAGTGTAGCACAGATTCTGCCTGCATTCAGACAGTAAACTGCATGGGAGCACTGTGACATCCAAAAATGTGCTTCTTCCTCTGATGAACGTGGTGGCCTTGGGGGTAAATGGACAAATCTTTCTGTTTGAAAATAATTCAGAAATAAACTTGCTTGTAAGAGGCATTATATAATGTGATGTCAAATGCATGAAAGTAGGTGAAGGATGAAAAACTTTGGTGACTATAGTTGAGCCACTTTTGACAGAATCTAAAGGCAGTTAATTCTAACCAGAGAACATTTTGAGAAATGTACTGCCCAGGGAGCTGCATTCATGTCTGAAGCAGGACCTGATTTTTGCTGTCACTTTACCCCGTTTAACAGTGAGTGCATCTATTTCAAACTTGCTGAAAGGAATTATTTCCAACTTGCTGTAGACAAGTCCTGTCTACTTTAACCTAGTTGTGTTAGGTTCTGTTGAGAATATAGTCACATCTTCACAAAGGTGGCTGCAAAGTGTGCCTGAGCTCTTCTCTTGCTACAGTAATGTCATTGCTGGTGTCTGAGCCAATAAGGAAATGTTAACTTGTATGGGTTTTGTCTGCAGAAATTGTGCAGTACTGCAGAGGACTGTGGCAAGACATTTCAATCCCTTTTCTTGCATTACAAAGATTATTGGCTTCAATTTTGACTCTGTAAGAAAGGTGTTTCTAAATGGGTAAGGACAGGAAAGAATAAATTTAGGACGTTTTTCTGAGTGAGGAAAAAACATATTTGGATCCATAGAAACACAGAAATGTTGGAAGGGACTTCTAAAGATACACAGTCCAAACCCCCTGCTATGCACAGGGACATCTCTCAACCATATCAGCTTCGTTGAGCTGAATTTTCCAAGCCTCCAAGAACAGATGTTTCACAAGATGTATAGACACCATTCCCCAGGGTTTTATCCTTCCAATGAAAATCCTTCCTTGTGTCCAATCTGAATTTCCCATGCTGTGGTTTGCAAACATTCTTTCTTGTTACACTGTGTGATACCACCCAGAAGAGTTTGCTTTCAGTTTGTTGGAAGTACTCATCTGCTTCCCACCCACATCACAGTCAGATTGCCCTCATCTGCCTCTCTCCCACCTCCACAGACTCTTGAACAGGCAATTTTGGCAGCTTTTTGAGCTCTTCAAGTTTTTCTACATCCCTTCTGACTTGGAGATTCAAAACTCTAGAAAGCCCACAGCTCACAAAGCCATGGGTCATGTCAGAGCATTGGATACACTGCTATGAAATCCAAATCCATTGCTAACACTGGCTGAAATGAGATGACGCCTTAGTGGCTGTGCTACATCAAGCTTCAGCTGCCTACTTTTCCAGTTTCTGCAACCTAGCTAAACATTCTTCTACTCATCAAGACCTGAAAAAAATGGATGTTTGTTTTTTCTCAACGCAGCTTCATCTCTGCATGAACTAAATTCTTTGAAAGGAAAAGTTCATATAATTTTTTGTCCTAGTGGATAGGTCAGAGCACTTCAGTGCCAGTAAATCCATCTTTTATATTTTCTTTATGCTTTGAATTGTTTTCTGGATGACATATTTGGCTTGATATTTATGGCCTGTAGGACATCTGAAAGCAATATTTATTTCCTGTAGTTCTAGAGTAGAGAAATGTCTTTAAATGTATCCAGAACTGTTATATGGACCTTTTAGTTGCCATCCAGGATTCCAAATTACCTGTAATAACTCAGGAAGTAGGCTTGCCTCTTTGGCTGGATGAAGAGTCTGGTTTAATGAGCAGCAGTTGTACAAAATCAAAACAAGATGTTCTGGTAATAAAGTATTGGATGGGGAATAGTAAGGAATACATTGTAGTGCTGCTATACCAATAAATCAACAGTCTGATCTCAGCAATGAAGTTGTGATTCCCACTCAGTCTCAGAAAAGATATTGAAGGGCTATGGAGAGGTCAGATAGAGGTGACAAGAAGTGGTACAGGGAGAAACACTTTAACCCAAAGGCAGTTTAAAATCTGGCTATGCTTATTTAGCTGCAAATAGAAGTGAACTCAGTAGTTGAAGAATTTTGTCATTCGGATTGTGTCTTTTATCTTTTCTTATGACACAGAGCAAAAGTAACTGTTGCACTGGCAGGGTTGACTCCTTAAGTCAATGGATTTAGCAGTTCAAGCAGGAACTGAACAAGACTATTGTAATAAGCAGTAATAACAAAAATATATTACAATGAATGAAAATCTTTATAAGTGAGATTTGATCCCACTCCAGTAACTGGAGACTAGAACAAAGAAAAATTATTCCTATCCCCATTCCTCAGTGTTTGAGATGAGGCCACATCCAGGACTCATTGATCCTTGGTATGGAAGTTGAAAAAATTCTTATAATAACAATGTGCACACACTTGTAATGTCTCAAAAATCTTCAATTTAGTTAATACTCTCAATGTCTAGTGCAAAAATCTATCTGCTCATCCCAACCTTGCTACAAGATAGAACAAAACACTTGAAGAAATTATGCTTGTTTTCTCAGGTTTTTTCTACTACAGATTTTAAAAAGTATTTAAAAATCTGGATTTTTAAAATAGAATTTTTAAGCTTAATTTTTGAAACTTCTGTTGCATTACAATATTTTTCTTTTAGGCGATTTGCTTAGAATATGGTCATATCTTTTTCTTAAGTTATTATGTTTCTAAAATCCAAAAATATGGATGAGTAATTTAAATTATTATGTCTCTTGCCTCCTTAAATCTGGTAGTTCTGTACTACAGCTTGTTACTACAGCTTGTTGCCTCTGCTGCTAATTAGAAACTGCAAATCAAAACCTAATTAGGCACTTTAGCTATGAAAACTGTGTAATACCAAAGAGTAGGTGGACTAATATGATTAATATTTGACACAGGCTGTAGAATGAAAAAATAAAACAGTGAAAGTATGTTCAAGGAGTTCGGTGAAACTAAGGTTCAGATGATACAAGCTGGAAATCTTTGATCTTTTTTTGCTATCTTCTCCCCAACCTCTTTTTTAGATGTACAGAATTTCACAGTTGGCTATGTAATTTAAGGGCCAGATAGTGTCTTTTTTTTTTTCTCCAGTTACCAGCCCTGTTAGTGTGTAACACACTGAATCTTTACCAGTGTAGTTTCAGGTGGTTAAAATTTGAGTCAGTCCATCCATGGGGTTTCACTCAGTACAATCTTGATGTATATTTACCTGAGATGAAAATTACCTAAAAAATGCCAGTGAAGTGTGAATTAAATTAGAGAAGGCAAAGATGTCACATTTCTGGTCTTGTGGAGTTGAAATCACACCTTTAATTAAACTAGGACAGTTTTGACTCGAGAGAAAGCCTTTAACCTCAATGTTGTATGTACCATCATGCAATCTGTCACAAAGAGCTGATGTGTTGAATGCAGTGGCTCCATGAAGAATTTGTAGACATTTCACTATCAGTTTATGAAAACATCACATATAGGCCTTAAGCTTTTCTTTGAGGCTTAATTACTAAACTGTTTTTCAGTCAAATGTTTGTACACAGATCATTTCTCAGGTAATGGGGAATAACAAGGAAAAAATGGTTCCTGTACTGAATCATCTTTCTGAATTTGAAAAATTGCTGAAGTTGTTTCCATCTTTCAATTAACTAGCCTACCCTAAAGTCTGCAATTTACAGAATTTAGAACTGCTAACAGCAGCTGAATGCTACACAGCCTCTTCAAAAATATGCAAAATGTTGAATGGTTTTACTTGCTTCATGAATTTTTTTGCTAGTGAATCCCATGGACTAGTAATTTTAGATACTCTAAAATGTGAAAACCAAATTTAAAATTTTTATTACTTCTGCATGCCAGCAATATTATTCCAAGTTTCCCAGCTTTGGCACGATTTATCATGTTGTCAGCAAATCCAGCTCAGACTGTTCCAATTACAAATATGACATTCTCCAATTAGCTATTTATGAAATGCCTTCTTATTGGTCAGTAACCCTACAAAACGAAACGAAGATATTGTTACTGCTTTGTGAATCAAAGGGAAGTAAAAACTTTAAAAAAAAAATATCCTTTATAGTGCATGGAAAAATTTTGACTAATTTTGACCTTTGTTGAGCTGTGCATTTCTCCTTCCCTGTGCGTCCAAAATAATGCTGAGATGAGCCTTTGAATATTTTTCTAAATAGGACACATAGACTTAAGCTCTTCAAATTGAGTCTTCCAATACCTAATGGGTAGTTATAGGCAAGATAAAATTAGACTCTTCTCAGAGGTCTGTGATGAAGGGACAAGAAACACTACTACAGAACTGGACATGAAGAAAGAAAAGTCTGCTCACTGTGGATGATCAAGCAGTATAATAGGCTGTGGAATCTCCAGTCCTGGACATCTTCAAAACTTGTCTGGGCAAAGCCCTGAGTGAATATGAAGTTAGATTAAGTTTCTCAGAAATTATATTACATTGTTTTGAAGAGGAGGTTGAACTACACTACCTCCAGAGGTCTTTATAATTTAAAATTTTTATGATTCTGGGTTTTTTCCCTGCATGCAGAATCCTGCATTCTTTTCCCCTCAGTACCAAAACATAAGTTGATGGGATCCAAGGTGCCTTCAAACCTTTCCTGTGTGGGGCTTTGAAGAAGGAGACTTATATCTATCCTCTCCCAACTGTGTACAAAGAAAAGCATGAATCTCTCTTTAAAAGGATCTTTTGAATAGGTCCTTTTATTTCAGAAAAGGATTTCAAGCTGTTGATCCCAGGCAGATAAGGGTGCTCATGTTCCTCTTTCACATTTCCTACATATTATTTTTTTGGGATCTTGAGCTCTGCTTATACAGAAAATTTCTCTGGGTTTCTACAGTGAGCTAATGGCTCTCCTTGGCAGTGGATTCAGACTAAAGTTCAGACATGAGGCTCTGCCTTATGGAGGAGATAATTATTAGCTCTAGATTCAAGCCATTAAGCTGTGTAACACTGATAGAAAGAGAGTCAAAAGTGCACATCAGTACCTTTCCCTCTGGTTTATTTTTCAGATAGTGTCTTTGTTTTAATATATTTTTTCTGACATGGTTTAGGGCTAGTTTCATATTTTAGAATTAGTGATCCAGAGTCCTACTCACAGTAAATCTTCTGCAAATGTCTTTTGATACAATTAAATTCTATTATTTGCTAGTTTTGGTTGCTTTAGATCCAAATGAAGACTGATCATATTCTCCCTGCATCAGGGACTGGATTAGCTGTTTGATCTACTAACTAAAAAGTAATGGTTTCTGAAAATATCAAGTTAGGACTGAATTTGATACATTATTTTTTTGGGGTAGAGTCTATTTCAAGCTTAGTTTGCAACTTAGCTTTATTATTACTAGCAAAATATGTCTGTTACCTGCCTCAATCATGATGATATAAGTGTGAAATGAACTTTTTCCCTTTGGTTTACTGATGTGAGAGGGTAGGATAGGAAATTCTCACAGCTGGCAGACAAAGAATTACTGTAGTTGCAAAGTGGTTGGGAACACGAATGTTGATTATTTCAATGAAAGAATTTAATTAGCCTCCTAAGGAACAGGATATTACTGACATCACTGATTGCCAAAATGAGCAAAGTAATACAGCATTTACCATTGCAATATCACTCTCTTAATGATGCCATTATTAGAATTTGGCTGGCATCCTGGAATGTGTACAATAGGTTGGCAATAGTAGAATGATTGGGAAATCGCAGATGTAAGGCAACGATGTGGAAGCCAAAGGTTTACTGAAAAGAAGTCCAGATGAAGCATTTTAGTGCTTCTCAATGGCAAGGATCTGTAATGGACTGATTCTTTCTCATTACTGCAATATATAGGATGATTTAAAAAAGAAAAAAATAACTGTGTTTTCTTAGTGTCACTTGCTCACAGGCAAGCTTTCATTCCTTTTTAGTTTTACCTCTTCCCTTATTAGGAAAGTCCTTCTACTCTATGGTACATCTATAGACAAGATTTAACAGGTTCTCGAGAAATTTCTCGTTTAGTTGCTGCACTGAAATTCCATTAAGTCAAAAAACCAAGGCACTTCACAGGATCCTGTTATAGGTCTCCTTGTGGATATACTGTTTTCAAATGTAGTAAATTCACTGACATAGATCAGTATCTATGCTGCTCTAAATTTCTGCGCTCATGGGACATCCCTAGAAAAGGCAGATTAGGGAAGACTCCTTTCTCACTCTAATACACACCATTCTCCTCCAATTCATGCTACAGATAGACTACTAATGGAGAGACATAAGAGCCATAAAAAAAACCTGTCACCATTTGCACCTCTGGCAGATATATTTCAGTTTCTCTCTATAGTCCAACTGTATTCTTTCTGTAGCATTTAAAAACTGCAATAAAATCTGGCTCATATAATGTGAACTAAGTGGTGCTAACTTTTAAATGCTGTCTGAATTTGAATAGACAAATGTAATCCTAAGCACTTTTATTCTCAATTTGTATAAAAATACTTGTGGGGAGGATACTGAGGATAGAATTATAAGGCAGATATTTAAATGAATAGCATACAATGGAAGAATGAGGAGGGGATAGCCAATCTATATTTGGAACTTATAAATTCTCTCCTCGTACTTCTTTTCTGTCTCCTCTGCAATAGAGATGTGGCTTGGTATGCTGGTATTTGAAACAACTGCCTTTAACAGAACCATTTATAGGGCAGATTGAATTTGGGATATTGTATTAAGAAAAAAAATACTTGAAATGGAATTAAATTTGATATTCATGTGCAGCTAATATTAGTTCTAGTAACTAGGAAATGAGAAATGTTTTGAAAAACTTCTTATGGTATAAATATCCCAAAATACTTTGGATTGAATTTTACATTGAATAGATCCCAATGATTCTTAAAATTTAATTTCCATCTACTAATAAATGGTGATGAATTTGGCCCCAGCCCCTTATTGCTAAATGTACAATAATAGCAGCTAACAAAGCTCTTTCAGCTTTTTGTGCAGCTTTTTTCAGCTCTAAATCCCTTCACACATTTTAAAATTCTGAGATTACACAGAATGTGATTCCATTCTTTGCTCTGTTTGAGCCTGCAGACTCTATTTTAGAAATGGAGAAGAGCTGTTCCCTTCATTCATTTGCCTTATGTAGCATTTCCATTTGTGGGCAATCAACAAGGCCTTTGCTCCCCCTCTTCCCCATTTTGAATCTGAAATTATTCACCTACCATACAGTTTAGATTCATCTCTTCACAATATTATGGTGTACCTATAGGAAATTCCTTGCAAAGCAGTGAAATATTCAAAACTTACTTTCTGACTATTTATAAATCATTTGTAAACAATTATCCATCTGTTAGCACTGTACACCCAGAGCAAAATTTGTCTTATAATAAGTAATTTCCTAAACTTCATGAAAATAAACTCTTTTTGCTATCAAACCCGGGTACAATGTTCATGCTAAGATCGATGTACCTGTATATGACAGAATTTGGGCCATGGTCTCCTTAACCCCTAAACATGCCTGGAGTAATGGCTAGAAATCTTCATGACTATTTCTTTTTCCATTGGAAGAAGTGGATAGGAATTGTACCTTTTCTTAGATCTGAGAGCAGCTGATCTGTTGTGTCCCAGGGGAAAAGCAGATGTCTGTAGGACTGTCAGTAGCCAGGTTGTTTGCTGCACTGAGTTGACACTGGATGTTCTGACGTTTGTATCCCCTCAGGTGGGGTTTATGCAGACTTCTCTTTGTCTGACACCTGATGGAGAGGTCTAAGCAATAGTGCTGCTCTCACCTATCAGATAAGTGTAATCCTGGAAACTATTTTGCCAAGGAACAGGCTCTGAAAACCTTGAAGTCTTGTTTAGCTGTTGGGTGACAGTGCTTTGCCACAAACAAATTCAGTCATCTTTGGGGTGGGATAAGCGCTGAGGTTTTTGCTAAGACATAAGTGAGTTACTGGTTGAATTATAGTAGCAACATCTGAAAATACAACAAGGAAGTGAAAATGTGTCTTGAGCCTAATAATGTAAATAAATTCTTTAGTAATGCCTTGGATCTTTTTTCCCCCTTAAGAATAAACATATGGCCTTGAATAATGATTTACCTATTGTTTTAATGTAGTAACCAGCAAAATACATTGAGTGATCAGTACAATCACTCTTAAAATCAGTTAAATGCTTCCTTGTAGCAAAAACCCTTGCCACAACAGGATTGATTTTTGGTGACTGCAATTATTGCTGCTTATACCCTGAACTGTAACTCTATTTTTGGTGTTAACTAGGAAAGCCATGGTAGTATCCACTTACTTCTCAAGGGTGTAAAAACTGTGTAGCTGCACTACTAAGAATAATTTTCAGTCCTCTAATCTTTAATGATTATATCAAATACCTTTATTGCCTTCTCAGGGCAATTTTTTCCGAATTATTTATGGCACTACAGTAGCCAACAGGCCAAAATCTTGGTGCTGCCATTATGAGCATCACTTCCAGCCATGTATAAGTCCTGATTAAGTCTTCAGGTAATTAATTTTGAACTCTTCTTGTCTGGGTTCTGAGGTTTGAATCTGCCTCTAGATGGTTTTCTCTACTGAAGAGAAATGTACAGTAATTATTTTGTTATTTATATGAATGATTGTAAGGTAAAGTGAGGGTTTTTTTTCCCAAATGAATAAAGCTATTTATGTTCTAGCTGCAGCAAGACAGCTTTTTGAAGGATGACTGACTTTTCTTCAGATATGACAAAGCTTAAAATAAATAAATCTTTATCACATTTTTTTTTTTCTCAGAGTAATATCTCAATGACTGAATGGGGAAAAGAAAATATGATGTGACTATCATTTGATGTATCAGGGAGCTGCTGTTTTCAAGTAGTTTTCTGGAGAAATCTTGTTATATGGCAAGTTTATGACTAGACTTTTATTGAATGAGATTCTGAACCAGAATGAATGAGCAGTATTACATTCATTTCAAGGAAGGTGCAAGTCCAAATCACTCATGGCTCTGCCTTTTGAGGGGATAGAACATGGTGATACCACAGATGCTTGGCCTGGAGGCAGGAAATTTACTAAATGGCACTTGATCAGAAGTTATCAAATATAAATAACAGATTAGAATATTTTTTCTGTAAGGAAGTTGATATTATTATGGAATTATTATTTTACTATTGCAATTATTATTTTATTATGATAATTTTATTGTTATGAAATTAATTCTTCTACACACTGCTGCTGTTTGGGCATTATCTAATAGTGCAAACATGACAAAATAAGTAATCAGATATACTCCTTATTAGTTTTTTGCTAATGGTAAATTGCATTCAGTAATATTAACAACTTGATTTTTCTTTTGCCTCAATTTACATAGCAGGTCTAGAATTACCTTTTAAGAATGTTTTAAAAATTTTATAGTCTCTAGTAGAAGTAGCTGAGAAAGGTTTCAGATATGTAGGCTTGAACAGACGTTAAATTTGAGTTTTTAAAATATTTATATTTCACTTGTCTGAATCAAATATACATTTTATAAGTTTACTTAATAACTCTGAGGATAATCTGTATACTCCTTGCCATGAAAATTAATTTGTAGAACTAGGAGAAGATTGAACATATTCTGTTCAATATTCATAGTCAAGACCTAATAAATATCTTTATTTACAACAGCAGTGTGTAGCTTTTCCTTCCTCAGGGCCAATTATGTTATTTCAAAAAGGTCAAGGGGCTAGAAATCAATATTCAAACTGTTTTTCCAGGCTCAATTAGATTAACTAAGTTTTTGATGAATTTTCTCCCCCAGGCTGCCTTAATGCCTGTCACTGTGACAAGCAGTGCCCTTGCAGGACCACTGTCCCCAGGGGAAGTTGTTGAGGTCCTGCAGACAGAAAGCAAACTCCCCACTGCTGAAGGAATTTGTCAATGGAACACCCTGAGAAACTGCCCCCAGGGATAAGGGAGCACACCAGAGCTTGTAGGTCTTTAAGGAAGCTTTCCACAGAGTGCAAGAGCTCTCCATCCCCAGGAACAAGAAACAGGAATGGAGGGCAAGACTGACATGTTGGACAAACTAAAGGGCAAGAAAAAGTGCACAGGCAGTGGAATGAGGGACAGGTATCCTGTGACAGTATAGGGACACTGCCTGGTTGTGTAGAAGGGGTCAGGAAGGCCAAGGCACAGATGGAGCTGAACTTGGCAAGGAATACAAAAAATATTAAATAAAAATAGGTTTTTTACAGGTAAGTCAGCCCAGAGTACCAGCCCTCTCCTGGGCTGTATTGAAAGCCGTGTGGCCAGCAGGTCGAGGGCGGTGATTTTTCCCTTCTACTGCATTCTGACATGACTTCACTAGGAGTAGTGTTCCAGCTCTGGGGTTTGCAGCTCAGGAAAGACACGGATGTGTTGGAATGGGTCCAGCAGAGAACCACAGTAATTATCAGGGGGCTGGAATAGGTCCCCTATGAAGAAAGGCTGAGAGAGTTGGGGTTGTTCATCTTGGGGAACAGAAGGTTCTGGGGTGACCTTATTGAAGCCTTTCAGTGCTTAAACAGGTCATTTCAAAAAGGTTTGAACAAGCTTTAGCAAGGTCTGCTGTGATAGGGCAGGGGGGGCAGATTTGGCTGGATATAAGGAGGACTTTATGCTGAGGGTGATGAGACACTGGATCAGGTTGTCCAAAAGGGTGGTGGATGCTCCATGCCTGGAAACATTTAAGGTCAGATTGGACAGGGCTCTGGGCAACCTGATGAGATGACCCTTCTCACTGCTGAAGGTAGGGCTAGGTGACCTTAACACTTTCAGCCCCAAGTATTTATTGCATTTTATAATTCTATGTTGAGGGTTTTTTTCCCAGTACCTGAATTATTAATCAGAAGTTGGTGTAACTGGCAATGAATAAATTAAGCAAAAACTCCTCTAGTTAAGAGTCTTTTGTCCATGACAGGTGTTCAGACTAAGTGCATATACCAGCTGTCCTATAGTCTGAAAGATTTACCTAAATCCAATTCAATAATCAAATGGCATTTGCGGCTTCTTGCTGATGATAATTGTGTACCAGAAGGAAAAAATCAGCAGATGGGATATTTTTCACATGCACAAATAATTTTTTTTGGGGGGAGGGATTTCAATCTGAATCACAGTAATGCTGTGCTGATTTTATGCTTTTTGTAAAGGAAATACAAAGTAAATAAGCAATATAAAACAATTTAAAAATTAGAAACGGACATAGGTGTAATTTGTAACCTATGCAAATTGTCTTTCCCTGAAACCACCTGGTCAGAATTAAGCCAGACAACTACCAAAAAAGTGATAGGTCAGAAGCAAGCAAAAAAGTCATGACCATGGAGATATGTAAGTGGCATGGAGTATGATCACTCTACACAGTGGATAAACCTGTCTTTATTGTAAAGCATGTATTATCTTTTCTCCTATGAGAAAATTTATACCAGATCAAATCCGTGGTGATGTGTGTGTGTTTACATGCATTCTTACCTGCCATCCTAATTAATATTTTCCAATAAACTAATTTTGGTTTTCCAAATTTTAGATCATGAAACTGGGAGATATTAAATTTTCCTGTAAAATATTGTTTTATCTTCATGTATAATGATCTGGGACAAAGTTCTTTGGAGAGGAGAAACGATAAAACCTATTTGATTTATTTAAGTCATTCTACCTAAGAGCAGTTAATGAGTCAATGTTACGAATATCCATCTTGACAAACAAAATTGTAACATTTTCTAGTGAATATGCTTTCTGGCTCCCTGGGAAATGATGCCATAGACATATTATTTTTTACTTTTTCTTTTCCCTGTTCCTTAGTGACTTTATGAATATAAAAGATCCAGAGTTTATGCTTTACTGAGCAGAAACCAGCAATCTCTTCCTATCTATACTTCTGCTTCTACTTTTGTGTGGTTTTCCATGCTGTGAAAACTCATGCAGAATTCTTATGCCATTTCAATAGAAATTGATAACCAAGAGTAATTTTTAAATTTAATATCCATCATAATCCATTAAGAATTGTATTGTGAATATTATTTGTCTTTGTGTACCCATTGGACACATAGGTGTGGATTTCAGAGTACAAACAGTTATGTCTATATGCAAAGTAAATACAAGTGACTTTTCCATATTTCACTTCAGGGGAACAGGAGTCAAGTTCCAATTTAATCAAACAAAAACTTAAAAGATTAATAGTAACCAGTGATAGATGGGTGTAAGAGACCACTGAGGTTATAGGGGTTATAACACAACCAAGATCTCTGAAAAAAATGAAACACAAAAGAACCTTACTTGTGTGCAATTGCAAATGTAACTAGAAGATGAATAGCAGCTGAGGATAGGAAGAAACATGGTTTGTAAAGTCCTTTACATAAAAAATGGAAAAGACTACCAATCTGGCTCTCAGGCTTCCCTACTGTCAGTAAGAGAAATGTTTTATCCTGAGGTCTTAGACAATGTACTGAATAAAAAATAGTCCGGAAATCTTTAGTTAGCCTGCATAGAGAAGCATTCTGTTTCTGTTTGTTTCCTAATTGTTTGCATGCTGGTGCTTAATTTGTGAGAATAGACAGTGGGGCTTTATTTTTTTCCCCCACCATGTTAAGTTGGTACTCTTATCTTACCCAGTACTTCTGAAAGATGAATTTTATACTCCCTTGAAATCAAGTCCTGAAACCTGTCATCAGGAAGATGAGAGCTTGTATAATGCTGGAGTTATTTGGAGATTCAGAGCCAAGGTCTCTGGGGTAATTGTGAATGACATTTCAGATCTGAGATCTGTCTGCATCAGTGAGATCTCAGTGCATCTGAGATCTGCCAGAATTCTTATTTCAGTTGTTTTGTTGAAATTTAATCTCTAAAATCCCTCGTTGATTATTAGGATTATGTGTGATTCCTGATTAAAGTTAGTAACAATGGGGGATCAGATTGTTAAAAACAATTATGAAGTGTTAACATAACTCTTGGTCAATCATAAAAAAGGTATATTAATCTAAGATAATTCAGAATACTTGAAGAGAAAAAGGAGGTTTACATTTGAAAAAAAATTATGAAAATTTAAGGAATTATTTTACTGATTCATACTTGAAGAATAAGTGACAATTTATGTAAGATTATATATAGTTTTGTCCACTTGCTTTCCTTGGACATTCAAAGTCAGTTTTTGACATATATCACTTAAAAAAAACCCATGGGAGTTGAAGGATATGTGAACTTAAATGTGAAATACAGTGTTACTTGACTAAACCTTTTACTTGTTAGAAATGAGAGTTGATATACACTTTATGCAAATGTTTATTCACAAGTTACCTGTAAAACTCCTCTTTGCTAGGACGTGATCCAGCATCTGCCACAGGGGATGTACTCTGGGAAATAAACTCTGCCCTGGAAGATTGTGGGTCTAGAGGGAACTGAGCTTGCCTGCACTGGAAGTCCCTGCCCTGTCTCTTCTATTTCAAGGGAAAGCAGTGTTCAGGTGCTTCTGTCATGGGATGATTTCATCCAAGTTCAACAATGAGAAAAAAGATACCCATACTCGGAATCCAGAGTCCATATTTGCTGCTGTACAGGTCCAGATTTCTGGACTTTGTAAAATGTTGCAGCAGAAAGGTTGGTGAGTTGAGGAGCAGGTTGATTGCAATAATTTATCTCTGAAAGATTTTAGCACTAGAAATCTATGTGATGTGAAGCTCCTTTTCTCTTGGAACCAAAGTGCTTTTCTCTTGGAACCAGATGTGCAGAAGGGTTTTGCATGAAAGATGGGAACAATATTTGTTTCAAGGCAGCTTTCTTTCAGCTGTATTTTTCAGCTTCTGAAAATATGTGTAATTTAAAAGACCAGAATTCAGTACACAGGCTGGTGTTTCCCAAATAGTGCTTGCTAGTTTCCTGATGTTGATAGAGCATTGGTCTGTTTGGATGGTTCCTGGATGTCACAACCAGTGCTGACTTCTTTGAGGCTTCTCTGTTTGCATTCGTTGTCCCTTTTGGGCATCCATGGCAAAGTATGAAATGAAACTGAGATAAAAGCTGCAAGAACTCTTTCTTATTAGTTTTATAAGCTAGAAGGATGAAAGCAAAATGGTTCCTATTCAGAATGATGAACTGAACACCTTATTAATCTATGAACCCAAACCTTTTTGGGCTTTTTACCTTCTCACTGCTCATACTTCCATTTTTCCTGTTTCTTTAATGTCATCTTAATTTATTTAATAACTTTAACCTCCTGATTTCAGGGACTGAATTTGTCCACTGTTTGGAAAGCTTTCAGAGATTAATGACTAAGGGAACTATCAAGTGCTACTGCAATAGAAGAAATGATTGATCAGACTAAGATCAGATGATTATCTTCCTCCTGATCAAGTAAGTTTTTCATGACCCTTTATATTAAGCTTCAATGATGTGTAGCATATTTTAGTCAACACATAACATTTTGTTATTCAAGCTCATTGGAAATTATACACTATGCTGCAAATATTAATCAGAATGCTATTCTACTAATTCCTTTCCTTGTAGCAAAGTTAAATATTTACAGATTATCCATTAGTATTGTGAAGAGGTTTTTAGTCCTGAAAATGATACTCAGCCTTTCTGCTTTACACTGGTTTCACAAGTATCTTTCATCCTTTGCAAGTTCTTTCACCAGTAGTTTTCCTCTTTTTTTTTTTTCAAACATGCATGACATAAATATTATCCTGTGTTCGCAGTGATCATTTAAAATGTTTGATTAGATTAGCATGTTGTGAATGTAGATATTGATTGGAATGTAGTAATCCAGAATTAAAGAGGAAAGTTCCTTATAAATAAGATCCAGCAGTGCTTCATCTCAAAGTGGCTGACTTATAGCAGAACAAAGAGGCTAACATTGTGCTCCTTTGTGAGGAGACAGATTATGAAGAGGACATATTCATTTCAAATTTATTTACCCAAATATTAATTAAATTATATGAAAAATATCTGCACACAAAAAAATTGAGTTATTTCCTCCTTATTGCTTGTTTTGTGCTTCCCTATTCTCATCAAGAATTCTCTTACAACCTTGTAGCAGAAGATACAATGAATGCTTTAGGCTTTCCATTTCCTGTACTTTTTCACTGACCTCATGTAAATGCAATTGTTTATACTTAATTTTTTATGGTCATGTATTGAATGAAGGCTTGGTATTGTTCGATGTGAAATGAAATAAGTTCTAAGAAGCCTTCTTTCCAGTGGTGAGATGACAAACAAAAGAGAAAATAAAAAAGGACTGTGCAGTTGAAAACATAGTGTGCTCATGGAACATACCAGCTGCATTGTGACAAGATTAATTGCTATACATGCAGGGAGGGATTTTACTCAAAAGCATTATGGGACATGTATTCAATATTTAAAATAACATGAAGATAGTTCCATGCAACAATGCCTATGTAATCTATTAAGAGCTAGAAGAAAGGTTTAAATACTTCTGTGTGCCATCTTACATTTCAGTCTGATGCTGCATTATGCCTGATTCCATTACCTCCATTTTCTTCCTTTAAACATGGTTATGTGTTTAGAGCAAAAGGTTGGAAAAGAAAATAAAGCAGAATTCACACAGGCTTCATTGATAAATCTCTAAAGATCTTCTTGGTGCTTTAGAAAGAAACTGTATTGTTGATATATACAGGAAGGTGCTGTAAAAAAGTAAGTGCCTTAAGTTGAAATTTTACGTGACTTTGCTGGATTTCCTCTTCAGTTAGTATTTTGTAATTCATGGAATGTGGATTTTAATGATTAGAGTTCCTGTTGTTGCTGCTTTGGGGAGATTTGGAGCCATGTTTTATTTGAAATTCAGGTTTCATCTGACCACAAACAAAAATATCTAACTTTTCAGAGCTTTCAATTGTATAATTGTAAATATCAGCATGGGCATTAGAAGATACAACATAGTTTTTTTAAAAAGCCACATGGAGAGGGTAAGGAGAAATGAATACAAATTGCATTGGAAGGGATTTCATCCTGACATGAGATATTTTCAGAAGAAAATTTTCACAGCAAGAACAGTCATATGCTGGAACAAGCTCCTCAGGGAGGTAGTAGAGTTCCCTCCCTGAGTATTTTCAAGGTGCATTTGGACAGGATGCTAGATTGTGATTTAAACTCCATTTCTCAGAAAAGGTTGAATTATGTTTTGAGGTTCCTTCTATCCTGGGACATAACCTAATCTTCTAGATGGAAGCTCTAAGAAAAATTGGTCATTACTGGGGACAGGCCTGCGAGAATTCTGTGGCTGATGGTCTCCCAGGATGGGAAATAAAGACTGGATATGTCTCTCTTGTTTTATGACTGAGGACATTGTTAATGTCTAATGGCAAATGCAGCAATACTCTCTCTTTTTTTTCTGTTAATCCTTCTCCATATATTCAGAAATCTGGTTTTAGTTAGCAGTATTCAGGGGAATATTTTACAAATAACAGTTATTTTAACTTCCTTCAGTTCTTGTAGAAGGAGAAAATATCTCAGGTTGTCCCCAAATATCAAGATATTTTCCTCTGAAATATGAAGGAACCAAAGCATGATGAAGCAAGACAAGACACCTAGTAGCTTTAGCACTAAGCATCCCACTCAGATGAATTATCTGGCCTCTAAAAGACTCCTGTAAAATCAATGAATAAAATAAAACTGAAACCCTTGCATTTTTCCCAGCAAACTGCAGAGACAGTTGCAATGTAGCCAATGTGTGAACCATCCAGAATGTTTGTCTAAAGCCAGACAGAAATAGAACTTTCAGGTGTTCAGGTTTCTAAACATGGGCCTTAATTCTGTGATCAGAAAAAATATTTGTAATCCTCTCCATCTCTACTGACTATTTGTAGTCCTCTCTATCTCTACTGACTGGCACACAAAATAAGGGTATAAATTCTGGTATGTGAGAACAGTTTAGCTTAAGTGATTGGATCCTGTGCTTTTCAGATAATTTCTGTTTAAAATGTATAGCACGGATTTTTCTTGGGGTGTTTTTATTTGTGGCAGATTGCTGTATCTGTTTATATGATTTATTGTCTTCTATAGAATCTTTGAGGTGATTTTTCATCATCTATATGTAATTAAATTGCACTGCCGAATTGGCCTCCTAGGGTTTACCTCGAAGTCATGACCAGATGTATCCTCAGGTGAGTTGACCAAATTGTTGAGATTAATGATGCCACACTCTCCAGGCAGGATAGGAAGTTCACATTTTAGGATGTACAGTGCATTGTGTCCTTCATAAAATCTTGTGGGTGTTCATCAGACAAGGAGGGCATCAGTGAGCAAAAAGAGCTGTCTCTTGTCTGTATATGATGCATTTTGATGTGAGAATCATCAACAAAGGATTTGAATATTTAAATATTTCTTCCATTTTTCTTAATCTTTCATGCTGTGGAATGAGGAAGTGCCTTTTTTGTACCCTGTGGGCCAATGTGGCCTGACAGAAGTGGTTTTTGTCAATGAGTGATTGCAATGCTCACTGGGTCATTAATAGTAACATTTTTATTAGAGAGGTGAGTTACAGAGAGTGAGCTGCAGACTGGGATGTTTCACTGAGGTGTACTAACTTATATGAAGAAAAGAGCATTTACTGAAGTACAAAGTTCTGAGGAAAAGTGAATCACATAAACAGATACTCTTTAAAGCAAACTTTCTACTCCGTATTGTGGCAGTGATTTCAGGTGATGGTCCAATGTAAGTGTTCTTCAGAATTTGCTGTCTTTTCTAGCAGTTATGAGCAAGGGAGATCTGAATGAAATACTATGATGGGCTCGATGATGAGGGATGAGCCCTTATGAGTGGCTTGGTTTCTCTGAAATTTCTGTCATACATTGGGAAAATACGTGTGATGCTAGAGAGCACACCACTGAAAACTCTGGAGGAGGGAGGGTAAGCCTGCCTGGCTGGAAGGCAGCACTTTGACTGTAACTGGTTCTGCCCCTTCACCACCACCAGGAGACAAAAGATAAGAGAAGTACTCTGGTGCTAAGCCCAGGTGTTACATTTTGGTTCTCTGCTGCCAAGAACACTTGAGCCTACATGCACAGCTGTACATTCAGCTCTCATTCTGTTCATGACTTTTAAGCCCCTCTATACACTGGCTCTGTCTCTACTGGACAAAAATAGCTGCTGCACTTTTCCAGACAGCCTACTGCAGAGCTCGCATGATCTGACTTTAAATACAGTTGATTCAGTTTTCCTTTAAAAAACAGTGACAACAAGTAAAACTCCAGATCTGTCTTTGGATTTCAGTGAGTTGTATGCACCTTGAAAAAAATCTTCCAACTAGTTGCATGGGTGAAATTTACTTTCCTTGATTAGATTTTTAAGACCCCATGATCTTACCCTGAGGATCTTTGTTGCTCATTCCCTGCCCCTTCTACACCCTAGAACCACTAGATTACACTGTCTGTAGTACAGACAAAGGATGCACAACAGTGACTGGTTAGAATATATGCATCAAAATATTTCCCAGTGTGAACATGTAATAGCTTTTAGCATGGAGCATGGCACAGAGCAGAATTTATTTTTAATTAGTCTAATTCATCTCTCACACCACAGTTAAGCTTCATTCTTCTATGCCTTGTGAATAGGAGACTGCTTCTTTCAGGTGTAGGTTCTCTGTTAACATTTGTTGAGATGAGTATCTGTGGCTGAGAAGCATATGGAATTTGATGTGAAGTAGGAAAGAAGCATTCTGTATGTGTTTTAATGATTATGAAACATATATATTTTTGGAGGGACAATATTCTGAGGGTATCAGGTGCCAGACTGACTTGCTGTTACTGCATGTTCTTGCATTGTCCCAGTGCTGCTGCATGGATTCTTGTGATCAGCTCTGCAACACTCTTATGAGCAAGAAGAAATAAGAGTAAAGCTGTTTACTCCAGCTGCAAACTGGAGAAGGACAAATGATGCTCTCATACTATTTCAGCCAAATAGTTCCCCTTTTATCCTCCCACAATTATCATGTTTTGATGAGATGGCTTCAGGGAAGAAGCCATTTTCTTTCCACTGCACTTATCCCTGCACACAAAAGTTTATCAAAAGACTTTATGACTACAAAGTCAGAGGAGCTGTTAGGGAACTGGTTTTTGATTTGGTATTAGTCTCACATCCTTCTTTCATATAGACTTCAGCCCTCATTAGGCCTTTTTTTTCCCAATTGAAGTTGTTTTTATCTCATTTCCCCAACAAATCAATCAATCAGAGCTCATCCCTATGAATACAGAATATCCATGGAAGAAAATATTGATCTCTCCTTAGCTCTCATTAGCTGTTTCTTATTATTATCCAGTTCTCTAACAGATGCTAAACAGAAACTAATAGGCTTTAAAAGACATTTCTCATATTCTCTTTTTCAATGCTGAAGAATAAAAATTTGTACAAGTATTGGGAGTCATTATTCACTTTGGTCAAAGAGTGCAGTTGACTTGCAATTATTATTTGCCTTGTAGAAATATTTGTATTTCCTGCTGTGTTAATTACTGTTACTAGTATGGTCTGGAAGACAAGTAGCAGCTACCACAAAGTCACCTGTTAGCCAGTCAGATTATTATAGGGAGTGAAAGGCAGCCAAATAATTTTAATAGGATTTGTAGCTGTTCCAGAAAAGAAAATATTTCAGAAACAAAAATAGACCACTTAGACTCCTGCTTGTTTTCCCTGCTAACACTGCTGCCTGTAGTGCACAAATCATGCATGAGATCATGGTCAGGGGTGCTAAAGGTAGCTGCATGATGATGAAGAAACACAAAATAAAAAAAAAAAATAAAAAACCCTTGAGCTTTACTTGTTTATATGGAAAATGGACTACTCCTCTTATGTAAAAAAAAAGTCTTAAATCAAACAACAAAAAAGGTAGGCCCATTCCCTTGTATTACTTACTACATTTCCTGAGGACCACTCCTAGTTTGGGAGTTCTGCATGCGTGAATTGTTACCTGTGGCTGTTATGCTTAAGCATCTCCTTCCATTCCAATAGTTCTGTTTTCCCTTCTCTCCTTCTGATAGCTGGATACCAAAGAATTCTACCCTGGCAGAGTCCCAGTGGGCACTGCTGTCTCTGACAGTTCCATTGTTGTGGAAATGGGATAAGATACCCATCTTCTATGGAGGAAAAATGTTCGATCATGCACCATCTTAGCCCATTTAAACTGAAATTCTTGTTCCAAATTCCTTCCCAGCAACCATCTTAGTTCAAATACAAACTCTCCTGTTTCCTCCAGTGATCAGATGAATGTATTGAGCATAGTCTAATATTGCAAGTTATAATGCAATATGTGATAACACAGCATACTTGACTTGAGGTTGGAGTTTTACTGCAATACACATTATTTACTTTGTGCAACGAACAAAAAATCCTTGGCCTGAGTTGTATCTGGTAACTGAGATTTATTCATCAGCAATCATACTGCAGGTAGTGCCTATTGCCATTATAAACCAGTATTTACAACCACCATTATTGCCAGTAAATACCAGGTTAGAACACTTACAGAAGGTACAAAACCAGGAAGGAATATTCAGGAGGTTATTACCTTGGCTACCCATGCAAGCATTTTCTGTTTGAAGTAGAAACAATATTTTAGTTGTAGGGCTTAAAAACAAAACACAAGAGGACAGAGAATTATTAGTTTGGTGTTTCAGGAATCTTGATTTTCAAACTACTTACAGACACAGAAAAACTTGAAATTTATGGACTCCAGAGAAATATGGATCTAGCCCAGCCCTTTTGTTCTCAGTTCCCAAATGTAAGCTAAAAGTAGAAATAAACACCTAAAGTATATTTCTTGGCATTAATATCCTTGCAAATGCAAGAATCTTGCTGCATGATGGCAAGATGTGTCATTTTAGAGCACTTAACATAAAAAGAGCACAAAATGTTTATAGGAAATATCTGTTATTTTCAATTAATTTATTTGCAAATGTGTTATTCAAAGGCTGTATGCTTTTCTCATTATACTGTCTCCCTACTTTAGATTCTGTACTCTCTGTGACAAGTGAAAATGGTGAGAAAAAGTGTTCACAAAAATACGTCAGCAACTGCAATACTGCGCTTCAACTTCTTTATCTAATTTTAATTTGTCACACAAAGCAGACTTTGGAGATTAAGTCAGGTATCTCTACAAATGGTCACATATCACTGAATTCAGAAAGAGTTGACAACCTCCAAAAGCAAAGGTGATTTCTTCCCTTTAGAACTGAGAAGGAAATTTTAAGGTAGAAAACTTTTTTCAAAAATCATATCTTATAAATGAGACTGGTACTGGCAAATATCCTAGTCTGTATTCTTGATTCCTTGCTCATTCTCAGTCCTCGATTTGCATCCTTAGCCAAGGGTTGAGAAAAAAGTTGTATCATAGAAACTTGTCATAGAGTGTGTTGAGTTGGAAGGCACCCACCAGAATCATTAAATCCAACTTCTGGCCTGGCACAGGACACCCTAAGAGTGCCTGAGAGTGTTGTCCAAAAGCTTCTTGAACTCAGACAGGATTGGTGCTGTGACTGTTTCTCTGGGGACCCTGTGCCAGTGCCCAGCCACCCTCTGGGTGAAAAACGTTTTTTCTAATGGCCAACCTAAACCTCTCCTGACTCAGCCTCATGCCATTTCCTTGAATCCTGTCAGTGGTCATGAGAGTGAAGAGATCAGCCCCTCTGCTTCCCCTCATGAAGAAGTTGCAAAAACAGTGAGGTCTCCCCTCATTCTCCTCTTCTCCCAGGCTAAGCAGGCCAAGTGACCTCAAGTACTCCTCACACGGCTTCCCCTCAAGGCCCTTCACCATCATTATTGCCCGCCTTTGGCATTAATAGTTTAATGATTTTCTTACATTGTGGCACCCAAAACTGCCCCCAGCTCTTGAGGTGAGGCCACCCCAGCTCAGAGCAGAGCAGGACAGTCTCCCCTCCCTTGCCTGGCTGGCCATGCTGTGCCTGATGCCCCCAGGACAGGGTTGGCCCTCCTGGCTGCCAGGGCTCTGCTGACTTGACTTTCTGTCAACAAGGACACCCAGGTCCCCTTCCATGATACTGCTTTCCAGTATCTCATTGCCCAGTCTGTCTGTACATCCAGGGTTGCCCTGTCCCAGGTGCATAACCCAAAATTTTCCCTTGTTAAACTTTGTACAGTTAGTGATGGCCATCTTTCTAATTTGTCAAGATCTCCCTGCAGGACCTTCCTGCCTTCCAGGAAGTCAACAGCTCTTCCCAATTGTCAGCAAACCATGTGGAATTAGGAGCAGTGAAATGTTGTACAAGTTGCCTTGTGCACTTTTCAGGTTAAAAATATGAACAACGGGAGAAAAAGATACCAACATATAAATTAGTTCCTCTAACAGTGATTTCAACCAATCAAAGGACATACAGTCAAAACTGTGCTTGGTGAATTTGCATAACTGCATACATGAAAGACATAAAGTGGCAATAACAATTATTAAATTGCTTTGGAATATGATTTTTTAAAATTTCCAACTGAAGTTTCTACAATTACTAATTGAAGGAGATGAGCTAGGTGTGACTATTAGAAACAAAACCCATTTTTAAAAAAGATCATAAAAGAGAAATAATGTTTTTTCTTGTTAAGCTTTGCTGGCTTGTCTCTTATTAACCTTTCCTTGTCATTCCTAGAGGCTATTCTCATATTTTATATTGATCTCCAGAAAAACTGCATATACTTTGGTAACAAAATCTTATGAGACCCAGAGTTCAGAATATAAAATCAGATTGGAAATGAAGATTGCTTTGTGGTTATTTTCTGCCTACTTCCTACTAGCAAATTGAATAAAACCATGGGATCCTCCCGTATAAACTGAGCAGAAATGATTTGCAACATGTAATAGTCCTGTTGATTTGAAAATATATTTTTTTCTGTATGCTCTCCTGATTTTGAAATGGGAAAACTCAGAAAAACTAAAGACAGGCCTGGGGAAAGGAGCCATGCAAGGTGTCACCATGACCAAATTATCTTTCAGATGCCTGACACAATAGATTGAAATACCCTTCCTTAGTGTGGATCCTATGTAATTTTCCTGAGCTTGTGTATTACAATTATGCAAGTGAGGGGAATACTGAGAATGGTGAGGGGTTGTTTATATCCTGCTCTGAGATAGGATGAAAGCCCATTCATATAAATTTCTAAGTATTCAGATAGGTCAGGAACCATACCAATTGCATTATACCCAGAGAGGCAATCTTGGTAGACACTTAAAAGGAAGCTATTGCTGAAAGCAGGGGAGGACTCAAAAGAAACAAGAAGAAGCTTGTAAAAAAATGTCAGAAAGAAGCCTTAAGGGAAAGCTGGTAAACGTGACTGTGTGAGAAGTGATCTAATTTGTATCTGAGATTTGCGTGGAAGAGCTTTCACAGTTGTGTTAAATTTCTGCATGATTTTTAGGCAGAGAAAAGATTGATGACTCGGTATGGAATCACCTGGGGAGCTAAAGACACTTGTACAAACCACAAAGATAGTATTTTTATACTCCTGTGTTTAGAGGAAGGCTCAGTGGCTGGTTTGAACTGCATTCATATGGTTTGGACAGGTGAACTTATGTGAGTTGTTTGTGTTTTAAAGTGAAATACTACATTTACATTTCTTTAGGAAGAGAAAAAGAAAAATTAGTTTATAAGCTACTTAAACACTTGTCTTACTAGAGTGCGAGCTAAGAGAAAAGGCTGAAGATTTGCTTTTCGCTTTATTAGAATGCAGATATTTCTTTTTCCAGGGAATGAATATAAGAATGTACTAAATTATACTTTTAGCCTGAGAAAATAAAATTGAGAGAGTAAGTTTCTGCATATACAAACCCTACTCATAACTGTATCCAAAAGAAAGGTCTTCACCTTAGGGGACTCAAAAATGTAAAGCTGATGTTTGCCAGAAATGCATAAGCTTTTTGAAAAGTATCCTGTAAAAATAAAAGGACAACAAAGTGCTTAAAAGGATTTTGTATGAAAAACTCTGTAGAATTTCTGACAATAACTTTTAGAATACTTCAGATATATGAGATGTTTATGCTGTTTCAGAGAGAAAAACATTATTTCAGGAATGGTAAGATTATGTTTCCTACCTGCTCAGGGATGAGTCAATGAAGTCAGAGCTGTTTCAGCAACAGCCAGAAGGTCAACTTCTGTAAAGAGGAGGAAAATCAGATTTCTCGTTGCAGTTCACTGCCAGATTTTTAGCAATAAGCTCCCTTTAGCACATCAAAACTAACAATATTAGTACTGTTTTGTGGGAATTTCCTTGGCCTTACATGTACACAAAACATATGAAATGTAATCTTATTTTTAAATACATTGGTAAGCACTAGAACAAATACATGCTTTGTGTTACCAAGCTGAAAAACAATAAAGTCTAATCTGATTGAAATAAAAAGAGGTTAAAGAAGACTTTCAAGTACTTCTAAATCTAAAGGCTGATAGAATATTTTATTATCTAAAAACATATGTTTGGTGAAGTACCAAATGTCTGCTAGAAATGCACTGTCAAATAATACATGTTTCTTACCGTATTCATCATGCTTTATTTTTTCACAGAAACATTTTCCTTGTACAGTTGCAAATTATGCAATAGAGAAAAGAAAAAAATAATTAGTGCTGTGTCCTGAAACAGAAAGATTAATTTCTACCTTTTATAGAGAGAGAGAAAAAAAAATCATTCTTATCTTTCAACAGCTAAACTTATCTAGAACAAATATTTTGGTGGCTCTTGTATGTGGGCAAATGCAAAGTCCTGCTGGTTTGAAAAACATAACATCTAGGAGTATTTTATTTCAGTCTGTGTTTAGGAGTTTCTCCCCATTCCTCACTCCCCAGCCATGTTTTGTAATTTGCCTGTTTTCCAGGATATTCACTTCAGCTTGGAGTCATCAGTTGAAAATAATGGCTTTTTTTTCTTCACACATGCATTTTGCTCAACAGAATGATTCTGAGCTCCTGGCAGTAAGATCAAAGAGATCTTTCACAATGCACCTCTCTTGCTTAGCATGTAACAAGCTCACAGCAACTTCTGAAGGTTAACTATTAGGTCTCCCTAATACAAGTACAGGCATGGAGAAAAAGGGCCCTGACAGTGAGAATTTTTTAAAGCCTATTTTTCTCTCGTAGTTTCCATTGTCAAAAGTAGCTTCTTACAGAGTTGACGAAATTTGTTATTTGACCAGAAAGAGTGGATGGCTAAAAAAAAAAGTTTGCATTGAGATTTTTTTCTTCTCCTCTTTGCCCCCTTTTACTTTGCTGGAACAACACGAAATAGTTTCTGTTTTGTTAAATCTAGCCCTGAAGTAATTTGAATTCTCATACCTGTTTCTTATCTGATCAGATAATGCCTGAAATATTGTTTACTCTTTTAAAATTTTGAGTTGCCTTTTTTTTTCTGGTTTTGCTCAAGATCTGAAGGTGCAATTTCTGTTGCACTCTATAGGTACTTCTGCTATCAGCTATATCAAATCTTATCACTGATCTCATTAAACTAATATAATTAGGAAGGCCTGTGTTAGTGTAATCTGAGTGTTGATGCTATGGAAAGGACTCTATTAAGAAAACCTTAGAGTTTATAAAGTTGACAGAAGTTCACGTAGTATCCTAGTATGCCGTTTAGCTATTAAATTCCATGAATTCTGCCTTTTTATCGTACTGTATCTTGGAAAGCCTTTGCACCTGTATAAAGTGAATGCCAAATGTTGTGATCATGAGGTCGTTTTTAACAGTGCATTTCTTTGTCTTATTTTGTACTGTAGTGCAGCCTAGTACAGCATAAATCTATATAACTTTTCAGAGTTTTGTTCCTCAAACTCCCAGCATTCACAAAGGATAAAACACAAAAACACCTGTGTTTAGCAACATTTGGTTGTGATAATGATAGTTATTTGCTGACAAGAAAATGTCCATTGTCATTTCTTACTTGAAAATTACAGGACAAGTCTGAACTGCATTTAGGAGTTCCTACACTAGTATAAATGTTCAAAGAAGCCCAGAATTCTCATGATTCACAATTTTTGCCTAGCTACCAAAGTGCTACCCACCAGAGCTTTAGTTTGTCTAAATTGGCTCTGTACTGTTGAATTTTTGATGATTTTTATTGGTTAAATTCTGATCCAGGATATGCAAGTTAAAAAAAAACCCAAAACATTTCAAATAGGTTGGAAGTTCCATTGTATGCAATGGAGCAACTTACATGCAAAATTAAGGTCAAGATCTAAAGACTTCAGTCTGTATTGATACCTACTCAAAAGCTCTAGGATGAACGTCCTTAGTGAATGGAAAAAAAATCAGAGAGGATGAGTTGCTGAGCAGGTGGAATTCAAAGGTGAATTGAAGTCTAACTGTGAGAGTTAGCTCTCTGATATCATCCTGGGAGGAGCCTTTGGGTCTCTGCTTCAGCGTGGGTACTGATTTGGTGCTGGGTTAGCTGGGGACTGCAAGGCTGCCGCAAGAATCCTAAAAATAATTTGGGAGCTTTTTGGAGATGCTTAAATTGCTCTGCCACTCTGTTTCCTATTTATTTATTATGGTTAAGAAATTCTTCTCTATCATTAGCTCTTTTTTTTTTTTTAGTCTTGGGCAAAGAATCTAACCTAATTACTGTTTGCACATGCTGACTCAGAGACTTTGATAAAATAAATTACTATGATGGAATTGGCCTAAAGCTCTTCTTCTTACTAGTATGCCAAATGCTCTTACAGAAACAGAAGTTACAGCTACCTAAGCAATTTTTGTGATAGCTCACTTATCCTATTATAGATCTAACTCCTCACACATGCTATTGCAATTTGGACCAGGCCTTCAGTGAAAATCAAAGTATGACCACTGACTTCAATTAATCTACATTGACTTGGATCTACTAAATGCCAGGTACAGTATTGACAACTTTTAGACATTCAATGCAAGAAATTCTATGGTTCTGTTATATATTAAATATATATATATATTATATAAATTAATGTAAAGAATTTTGTAACTTGTTAGTGAATGGCCATTATTTCCATCCATTCTTTGTCCCTCTGAAATACCTAAGGAAATGAAAGGCAGCTGGTGTTGCAGAATCCTCATGGTATTGTCCAGTTATGATCTCTGGACCTCAAAGCTTTCACTGTAAAGCAAACAAAATGGATATCTTGAACAGAACCTTTAAATCCAACAGAGGCAGGAATGCATTTTTTAAAGCATTTAATCTTGGCAAAAGAGATTAGAGAAGGGAAGCAGCTGCAACTGCAACGTCTGCATTGATTCATCGGGCATACCCTAAAAACAGGGAGCAAAGTGTGCAGCTCAACATGCCAGTGTTCAGAATCTTGTATTCTCCTAACAGTGGCATTTTTGGGAGGCTTGTATTTTGAACTCCCTGAGAGGGTGCACTAAACTTACCTCAAAAATATGGGTAATACTGCAGTAGAATAGCAAGCAGGCATGCATTCCAACTTTGTTGTGATAACTCCCCATCTTTTCTTCAGACGCGTTTGATCTATGTGATTGTTTTCACCAGCAACCTAGAGAGTCATGCTACATCACGACTTTATTCTTCATTTTTCCTATGTGGTGGGTGTAGTCTGAAGGGTATTGGCATTCCTAGCAACGAACCTCAGTCACAAAAGAGGGCAGGGGTGAAGGGAGGAAGGATAACTCCTTTTCAAGCTCTGTCTCCCCTGGCAATGTGGATGCAACTGGCTTTGCAGACTTAGATATGAGCATGAACACAGCTGCTAAAGGCAGTACAAATAAGCTGCTGTGAGATTTTCACAGTGAGAGTAACAGACAAATAATATTTGTCTGGAATAAGAATGCTTTTTCTCTTTTTGGATCTTTTTTTAACAGTACAGATGCACCTACAAGTGGTGAAAATTTGTACCTACTTTTTTTTTTTTGGTATGATAGTAAATTGCAAGGCTGAAAATTCATAGAAATCATAGCAGAAGATGACTTTTGATAGGGAAGTTGTCACCAATATAAGCACTGAAGAAAAATAATGAGCTATTTTATAATGAGTAGAATTGGAGTAAAATCACAATGGCCCAGAGCCACAGAGGAAAGAACTAGCTAGATACTTCTTTGCTGAGACTGATCCAAGTATTTCTATGGTATTAATCTGAGCCAATGCACTGAAAGTAAAAAATGTCATCTCTTGCCCACAAATGTTAATTGTCATAGGCCAAGACACCATCACTGTTTTAGCATTGGATTTAATTTCAAGATACTAGGTCATAATAAAGGGTAGCTAAGGGGATTTTCTGTATTTTAGAGGGAAAAATAAGAAAGCCATTTAATTTTTATATAGTTGCAATATATAGGGATTTTGATCTTCCCTAAGATCACTCCAAAGGTGTCTATCAGCTACTTAAAAGTGTGATGTCACTACTTTATTTCAATTTGAATTTACTTCAAATGTCTTCCCTTCATTGATAGAGTAGGTTGACAGAGGGTGTGAATAGAGAAATGTTGTCTGAGTGTGAAATGAGTTCAAATATTGGCCAGAGGGTGTGCTGCTTGTCTCCTGTTTCATGGATAAACAGTCTCACTGGGTGAGTAATTTAGTTGCACTGTGGATTTTTGAGTGATAAGGCTGTTTACCTTCCTCATTCATTTTGATGTCTTCAATCCTGCATCACACAACTCCACAGATCACAGATTAGTACCTTAAATCACTGCTGTGTAATACACTGCTATTTCCTGACACCCAAACTAGCTTCATAAACACACTTTGGGGCAAACAAGGAGTGTCTGCATATATGATGGGGGTAGGAATGTAGTACTTTTGAACAGTGGTAAAATAAAGCTCCTTGAAGTTCTGCTTTTTGAAATAAGACTAAGATTCCTGACTGCTCAAAATTATTTGGCAGATCCATTATTTTTTCTAAAGATACTTTCATGGGACTGTAAATAATGGTAATTTAATTTATTGAAGTACTTTTTTTCCTAAGAGTTAATGGTAGACTAGGAGCAGGCACAATTAGAAGTAGTCTGTATGTATCATTATATTTACTTGTCCATGAAAAACTAATTTAGGTTAAAATCAATGGCAGGATTTGAACCCAACACTGGAAATTCTTTCAGCATTCCATGACAGTTATTCCAATGCCTTTGCTTTACAGAGGAATTGTTAGTAATGACTTGAAGTGAATAATAAAATATAGAAGAGACATTACTACTACACACAGGGTTAAGCATTGCAAAGAGAAGACTTATATAAAACACTGCTCAGTTTCAGACTGAACTCCTGGTCAGCTTCAGACTGTTCTTTTGATCCCTCTGTTAGTACAAGATAGGTATGAGTTAGAGTGTTAAGTTTGTATTTTTTCTATTTCCTTGAAGATGTTTTGGGATTCTTTAATATCTGTTTTGTAAATGTGCCTGGGAAATTGATATAGAAGATATTATAGCAACCAGTTTTGTTCTCTTAAGTTGCACTGCCTTTGAAGTTTTCCAAGCTGATAAATGTTTGCATCTTGTGAAATGCAAAGCAAGTTAGACCGGCAGAGAGATTCTGCTGAGAAAATAAAGTATTTTGTTTGTTTTACCTTCTGTGGAAAACAGAGTACTGCAGCCTAATTTTGGTATATGGTTATTTGAAAGAAAGACAAAGCAAAATTTTATCAGCCAATTCTTCCAGAAATCCTGGGGTTTTAAATAGTGTCTCACCACCAAGTCAGAACAATACACAACAGTATTTAACACAGGAATTCAGCACAGAATATGACTGATTATTTATGATAATTTACAGTGACAGTTGTTAATGTTGCAGTAAAGAAGTACATAAAGGCTTCCAGGCATAGGCTCTTGGAGAAAAGGATTCACCATTTGCAAATGGCTACTAAAACCAAAACCCTGGGATTTTTTTCCAAATTCAGTGTTATGTTTTGATTGATTTCTAATTGGTATTAGTCTAAACTTAAGTCTAGATTTAGTCTTCCATGTATCTCTATCAGAAAATATCAGCATTCAATAATCTGTAATTTACAGAGGAACACTGTGTAGCCTGCATTAAGTGCCATCTTTTGAGAATGAGGATGGCATAAACTCTGATCTCCATGGGATAAATCTTTCAATCTAGGCAAGTGGTAAACAGTTGGCATTGCCTGTGTTAGGTACAGCTTGTCTTATTTTGACAGAAATCCTGTGTCCACAGTGGATACTCTGAGTTGCTTGCATGATATTATATATAAAGTTTAGAAAGAGATGAAGGAACACTGCTAACTCAAATACATATAGCTGAGGCAGGAATTTACTTCTGTCTGTAGGGGTTTTTGGGAGATGTTTCCCATCCATATAATATAGACATCTATAACTCAAACACATAACTGTGTAACAAGTACTAATTTAATCTACTCCATACAGACCATAATAAAACTAAAGTCCATCAATTTTTACCTACCTAAGTGTCAGAAATTTAAGTTAGTCACATAGGCTTCCTCTTTTGTTGTAGAAGAAACCTACATAAGGAGGGCTATCCACCTAAAGATGGTCTACATTGTCATTTTGAGTCAGTGGTAGAAGCATCTAAAGAGAGATCAATGTTGTTCTGAAGTAGACTGGGCTCCTTAACTCTTGTTTGTCTAAGCAGGTGATCCAGTCAGAACACGCTGTCTCTTTCTTTTCTCCCCCTCTTGGGTGTGCTTTCTGTGGAAACAGAGCACAGACAGAGGCCTTACCCTGATAAAGGGTTGGTGGGGCACAGACAGGAGGTGCACTCACCCGTGTGTGTTAGGTATTGCCAGTCTCCCTTGTCTTGTGGTTTAGACTTGATGCCTGATCTTTAAATCTTTGACGTTTTGTAAGAAGAAAATCTTTCCAAATAGCAATCTCTTGTCATCATCTCCTTTGGGCTGTGGTTGGATTCTGGAGTTAGGTTGTATATTTTTCTCTCTTTGCCTTCCTGTTTGAAGATCTCAGGCTGGCATTTAGATCTCAATATAAACAAAGCTGATTCAGAACTTTTTATAGTGTACTCCACCTCTGGGCTCCTGAAACTGGAAAGCTTCATCTCTGATTCAGCTGTCTGATACATTCTATAATCGTTTCACCCACTTGCTTATGGTCCTTATTTCTTAAGATTATGCAATATAAATGTTATGATGTTTATCTCTTGTGTACTTTAGGTTTTAAATATTTAGATGTCTGGTGGGTTGATTAAGAATGTTCTAAAAAAATCTCCCTCCTCAATTGAACCTTTATCCCCTTCAGAAATTGCAGCCATGAAGGTCCTCCCAAGCCATGGCTTATAAATTGGAATTGTAGAAATAATAGATCACACCTTTACCTGACCTGATTTTTCTGTTTATTCTATCTGCCAGTCCTTGACTTTCATGTCCCAGATATGAGTATAATTACTTCCATTTTTAATTTCCATTCATGAAAGGATATACCTTTTCTTTTACCCCTATATTCTGAAGAATAATCATTCACCCATTTTCTTCAACCAAGAAGATCTCTTTTTAACTTTCTCCCTCCACAGTTCACAACATTTTTGTTTTTCTGTTTACTGCTTCCTACATTTCTTCCTAGCTTACACCATAATTGGCACCTTTTTCATGCTTCATTACACTAGATTTCCTTTCTATATTTCCATGCTAATTTCCTGAAATGTTCTGACTCTCGGTGTCCAGGCACACTGCTTTGAGGATGTGTAGGCCTACGGGTTTACTTTTTTAGCTGCCAGAAATCATAGAATATCTTGAGTTTTGAAGGACCCATAATGATCATCAAGTTATAAATGTATGTGTCTAGATAGCAAAAGCAAAGCTTTGATATTGAAAGAATGAATCCAAAATTAATATGAATCCTTAAATATAAATATCACAGTTGATAACAATACCTCTGTGGAATGTATATGTGTGTATATATATACATATATAGATATATGTAGGCTAAAAGTAAGTTTGTGCAGAAAATAGATACTTCATATGGTTTAACATCTGTTAATTTAATGAATTTGTGGCTTGCAACATGAAAATATGACTTGTATTATATTTTGTTTTCATCCTATGTGGTAAATGGTGAGAAAATTTTTTCCTCCCTTTGTAGGAAAGGGATATTTTTTTCCTCCCTTTGCCTCATAATTTAACTTCAATGGTGGAATGCATCTGGGCATTAAGAATTTCCCTTGTAGAATCAGAGGAAATTAGAGATAAACCCTAAAAATTTGAGTAACTCTACAAATTGGCTATATTATATATATATATAAATTCTACATGTGGAAAACCATATGAACACAATAACTTTTTGCAGGTAGCAGAAAACTTCCCATACTTATTGCTGGGGCTGGTCTAAACTTGCCTATTAAGGACAACTCAGAAATTGTGATTACACATGGCACCTTGTGGGTTTCAGATAAATTCCCTAAACTAGCTTTCCTTTCTTACTATGTCATGCATATTTATGTCAAAGCAAAGGAAGTCAATCCATTTTCAGCAGATGGGAATGGTTACTTTGAAACAATCAGCTTCTAAAATCAGTAGCTGTTTCATTGGCTTTATTTATAAATCCATAAAAGGAAAGAAGGATAAAGAAGAAGCCTCACACAAATATAGTCTGAATTCACCCCTCTCTCCCTAAAGAAATTAAAAACTCCATTTTAGAACAGCTCTTACAGGAGAATTCTCCTTGTTTCTCTTTCACTATATTGTAAGATTTTTAAATTTTTTTTTACATTAAAAGTGAATTAAAAACTCACATCAAATGCCAAAAAGTCCTGCTCAGTAGCATTTGCATTATTCAACACAGTAAGAGATAGCAACACTTAGCACCTAGAGATAGATTAAGACATTTTTATTTACCAGTTATGTAGGAAGTCTTGTGGGTGTGAACGAGACCAGATTTATAGCCGAAGAAAAATAATTCTAACAGGTGAATTATTATTCTGGGTATGCATAAAATCTTATTCAGAATCCCAAACCATCTTCTTATATGCTGAATTCCTATAGGAAGAATTCAAAGTATGTCTGAGAGTGGTGCAAGTGTAAAGGTCTGTGTTTAAATATAAATACCATCTGTCTCCTGAACCATCCATCCATCCATTCATCCACATGAACACTTGCATGTATGTATTTCCAAATGTGCTGATGGCCAAGCACTGAACTTCAGCGTGCATTTGTGTGAAATCGGTCATCATGTGCATTTATATAGTACAAGGAATTTCTGTGTATGGAAGAGCCAAGGCCTGTTTTCTAAAGGGACATTTCTGTAGTGTTGAAGAGTTGTGAATGTATCCTGGGGTCACAAAACACTGACTCTTTTCCCTCTGGAGATCAGCCTTGTTTCTAGGTAGGCAGCTGGTACATTGCACTTTATCTATTCCATACTGAATCAAAAGCTCTCTCAATTCCTCCCTGTGGAACAGAGGATTTGATAGAATGGGGAGTCATGCTGAGCTAGTGGCCAGGTTTTGAGCTGTCTTTTGCTGAATGTAGCTGACATCCTCAATAATAAGATCTGAGGAGCATTAATATTCTCATTAAATGTGAAAATCAGCAGCAGGTACAAAATAATTCAACAGGGAGACTTAAGTTTTCAAGTGCAGTTATTTGGAGAGTCCAGTAAATGAAAAAGATTAAACATAAAGGAATTTCAGAAGGATGATGACAACCTTTGTTCTTACTGTGGTTACATTACATATTGGGTTGTGTGTTATGTGGTAATATTATGAAACATTAGACATTAAAATGTCTGTCAAGAAGACTTCTATCTCAATTCAGGGTCTTCATTTTCAAAGTATTTGTGAAAAATACAAATATACTAGAATGTTACACCAGTGTTTTTAATATTCATATGTAATAAACATTCAGCTATGTTAATATTCCATACATTTATGCTTATAGGACCTAGAAATGGTATCAAGTTTCCATAACTTTATGCCCCATACAAATCCTATCTTGATATTTTTTTGAAAGTATGTATTTTTACCATCATAACAGTACTAAATTAAACTACTTCAAATTCCTCTCATTTTACATGTCTTAAAAGTGAAGTTTGTGGCAATTACAACATATAATTCCACAGAAAAACAATACTAAGAAAATAATGGAAATAGTCCTTTGCCTTGCAATGAAATTTAATACCTAAAAGCATAAATTGCATGATCTGTATGACTAGCTGGCTCTGTTCTGATTAGCATCTAATTGCAGTTCAGATCCCTAATGGCATGGACACTTTTTTACCCTGTATCAATAGGAAGAGTAAGACACACTTCTCCTGGTGGTGTACCTAGTTCGAGTTTAATTCTGTGAGGAGGAATACACAGTGGAGTTCATTTTCTGAATTTTGCTGATGATCTTGAGCTATGCTCCAGTGGTTTACTATGCTCACATCTCTACAAAGGATCAAAGCTTCCCATTCTGTTTCTCTGTAGAGAACGAAAAAAACAAACTTTTTTTTGGTAAATTTCTCTTTCCTTTTTCCATATATATTCCTGTCTTTGTAAACATGGATTTGAAATTTTTCACAGAGTAGAAACATAACCTCTGAGTCCTAAACCACAGCTTTGTGCATGTCTGGGATTCACCCATAGTGTTGTTTCTTCCTTTGCAGTGCTCTGCTGAATGAAATCTGTTGATTCTGCACACTGCACACACACAGGAGTCACGGGGAGTTATAAGAGGCCAGGCACTGTCTGATTAGATTCTGTTACACACACTTGCCATATGTCAGAGCATTTTAAAGTTAAAAAAAGGTTTGTGAAGCTCTAAAAGAGTGAGTGCACAGTCTGAATCAAACAATACTGCCTTAGTTTTTTGTTAGATCTTCCACACAAATCTAGTGTATAACTATGCTGCTATATTATTCCTTAGGAGAAGATCAGATCTTGAGTTATCTGGTTGGCTAGCTGAGCTTTAGTTCTTAATCAATATCTACCTAGGCAATACTGAATATATTTTATTCAGATAGAAACTTTCAGAAAACTATTAGACATTTAAAGCTATGAAGCCCACAGATAAAAGCAACCCTGTTGATTATGATTGAATTAATGTCCCCCTGAAGTTCATTTTAAAAAATGTCTTCATTCCTACATGCATGAAATTGATACAATTTATACAGTGGGGGTTAGAGTCAGCACTCTCTGTAATTCCTCTCAAATGATAGGTCAGATGCTGGAAATTCAGCACAGAATTATTTCTGTGCTATCTGTATTTGTTTTAAAGAATAAAAGCAAAAGTATCCTTCAAATCACCAATTTCATTTATGGAGATTCAACCTGTAGAAAGGAAAGTATTGGTGTGGATGGTTTCCTTAAATTCCTGTGATAGGAAACTGTAAAATAAACATACCTCGCAAAAATGTTTGAATGAGGGAGCAGGGGTCTCATACACCACCTGACATCCTCAATGTTAAAATAAACTGCCAGAAGGTAGAAATTATAATATGATAACAGAACTTTTCAAAAAACAGTAATTTTTCAAAAATTTTAAAGTCTTAACAACTGTAGCATTTTTTCATTTTACTGCAAAACCATTGAATAACAAAAGTGCCCTTGGCATGGAAAATTTGCAGAACTACAAGAAGAGAAAAAAAAGACTCAGTTTTTTTTTAAAAAAAAAAGAAAAACAGAAGTTTAGGCTGGAATTTAAAAATTAGGAGTTTCAAAAAAATAACACCTGTAAGAAAACACACAAATTTGAAGTCTAAATTGGGATAGTGGTAAAATATTTGTGGAGTTTTTACATTCCTTAATAAGCAAATTTAATGTCAAATTAGCAACCTTGCTCAATCACTGTTTTCTATTCAAAGAATATAAAATTCACCTGTTTTATCCTGTTCTTCCTTATCCAACTAATTTGTTTTATGGTTATGTCTTGAAAACAGTTAAAAAACAAAAAGTTAAGTTCTCTCTTTCTGTTGGAGAGAGCAATTACAACTCTGAGTACATGAAATAATGGAGGAGAACCTGGCTCACTCTTGAAATGAAATAGTTTAAATGTTACTGTTAATATATTAACTCATAGTATGAACAGCTATATGAAATAAAGTGCTCACTGATGAAGTATTCTGATGAAAATCTCAAGTATCATTTACTCTAAAAAGGGACTAGACTCCTGCTAGCATTTCCTTATATTTTCATATAGCGTGCTAAGGTTTTTTTCCTGCTTCAGAAATGTTATTTCATATTCCTGTGACTGGAAAAAAGACAAAATTTCTTTCAGCTGACTTGCTTCTTGTGACTGTAGCTATTTCCGGGATATTTTTAACCTAAATATTATACAAACTGATGCTTTGTTCCTCAATGAAAAGATTGTGGTCTGCATTTATTTCTCATGCCAGTGGGAAACCCATACTTTCTCAGTGGATTATCATAAATACACTCTAAACTGCTCTAATGCTTAATCCAAAGAGTACCTGGATATTTTCCATCATTATAAACAGCACAGATGCCCATATTTAGAGCAGTGCAGTTCCCACATTTAAAGCATTTTGGCATTTTCTACTGCAAGAATTCTTTTATTCAATTAAAGCAAAGACAGTCCTGAGGTTTAAAGTGTGCTTTGCAACTTTTCTATTTCAGAAAAAGATAAATGTGATTAATTTTGGTTTGCCAACAGGCTTTTGGCCAATTCACTTTTAAAATACTGATTTGTTGAGAAATTATGCTCTTTTGCTTTGAAGCAAGGAAATGAATTTCACTTTGCTTGGTTTGTTAGAATTTTCATTATACAGATCACAAAATGCATTCTATTCTATCAATCTGCAAACACATTACAGTAGGAATCCTGAATTATCCTAAGTGCTAGTGCTTTTGCACACAGTTGCCAATAAGAATATTTGTTGTTGTTATTAATTTCATGGGTATTATATCCCTTTATCTTCCCTGTGATGTAATCCTGTTGTAACAATGGAAAATCCTCACTGAAATTAATAGCTCTGACTTCATAAGAGTGTTTGAATAGACAATACAAACCAACCTTCCCAAACCAAGTGTGCACAAAATACTGCCCAGATAAATAAAGTTCACCTACACAATAAATAAGGTAGACCCCTGAAATAACTTGTGGTCATGTAAATAAAAAATTTTAGTTTAATGCAGACCCAGTTTTCTTTATTACCTAGTTTCCTAATGTTTAAATGTTTGATATTTCAAAAGAAATTACTTGTATTAAAATTTGGGGTTATGTCTTATGTAATTTATATGTAATATATATTATAATTAATATTACAGAATAACACTTGCATAATAAATAGAATTTCATGTTTCATTATGGTAATGGTAAATGCTGTGGAATGTATAAATTGTGCTTATGTGTCTCAGCACCATATGAAAGTAGCGAGTGTTTTGTAGTAGCTAGTTTTTGTAAGCAAGATTACAAGTTTTCTTTCAATTTTGTAGGGTTTTTTTTTAAATAGTAGTAGTAGTTATGCTAGAAGTTTAGATAATTTAGCTTGTTGGAGTGGGGTGCATAATGTACTTTTAGAAAATATGTGCTTTCAAAGCTTGCCTTTCTGAATTGGGGAATAAGAAGGAGCTCCTGTCCTTGTGTCTTGCTTCTGTGGGAAATGCATAGTTGATAGGCCAGGGCTTCAGCTCACCTAGCTCTGTTGTCAGCTGCATCACTACAGTAATTAGCCCAGCTGAGGATCCAGCCCTTCTGAATGGATGGAAGGAAAGAAACAAATCTGGATCTAAGCTTTTTAGCAAAGAAAATACTGACAGTATGTTCAAGTATAATGTCATCAGAGAGTAAGTAGTTTTGTTTCACTTCAGAATATTCTATATGGTTTAATTTATTTATACCAAACAATTTCCTTCAACCCTTTGCAATTACCATTTTACAAGACATTATACTATTATTATTTCTAGATTTTCCCTTAAATTTTACTCAATCTTCTTTCTTTTATCCCTTTTTATCTGCTTAGAACATCTCATCTTTTGCTGTGCCCTGACCCTTTAAACCACATCCACATGAACTGGATTGGTAGTTTTCTGTGTGGTCTTATTGAAGTTACTGAATTGAATGGAAAATATATTGTGACTTTAATAGGGCATTTCCTCAGCCAGTCAGGAGACTGAGAGTGTGTGACTCATGGAGTCATAGAGTGGTTTGGGCTGGAATGGACCTTAGTGATCATCTAGTTCCAACTCCCCTGCCATCGCAAGGACACCCCCAACTAGAGCAGGTTGCTCAAAGCCCTGTCCAACCTGGCTTTGAACACTCACAGGGACAGGACATCCACGACTTTTCTGGGCAACTTGTTTCTGTGCCTCATTATGATCTCAGTAAATAATTTCATACTAATATCTTAGTCTCTCCTAATGCACCAAAATCCCTCCTCTTTTAATTTAAAACCCCCCTTGTCCTACTGCAATATTCCTGTGTAAAACCTCATTCTTTTTCTCCCTTGTAAGTACCCTTTGAGTACTGAAAGGCCTCAACAAGGTCTCCTGGGAGCCTTCTATTCTGAGGTTGAAGAACTCCAATTCTCTCAGCCTGACCCCATTGCAGAAGTGCTCCATCCCTCTCATTATCTCTGTAGCACTCCTCTAGGCTCACTCCAACAGATCCACATCTTTTTTATGCTGGGGACCCCACAGATGGATGTAGCACTCCAGGTGAGCTCTCACAAGGGCAGAGTAGAAGGGCAGAATCATCTCTGTTGATTTGCTGACAGTGCTGCTCTTGGTGCAGACCAAGATAAGGTTGGCATTCTGGGCTGTGAGCACATGCTGTTGGCTCATGTCCACCTTTTTGTCCATCAGAACCCCTTCTCCCCAGGGCTGTTCTCATTCAGCTCTTCTCCCAGTCTGTTCTCATGTCTGAGGTTGCCCTGACCCAGGTGCAGGACTTTGCACTTGGCTTTATTGGAGCTCACGTGAGGTTACATTTCTGTTTTCCCTGAAAAGTCACTGGGAACATTACCTGACTGTTGTGACTTTTCAAATATGATGGAGAGTGACCTGCCAACAATCAACCAGTTCCTTTAGGACCCTGGGATGCCTGTCATCAGGCCCATAAACTTGTGCCCATTCAATTTCATGGGGTGGTCTTGAACATGTTCTTTTCTTACAGTGGGATGTATTTGCTCCACTCCAACCTAGAGTTTTGGAGATGAGAGATACTGATGTGGAGCTGTGCTTGAATATTTCTGGGGATTTGGAAAACAACAGAAGTCCAAGAGTAATTGGACCAGCTGGATGTTCAATCTCATCATTTAGATTTGGGTCCATCAGCATTGTGCTTTCACCAAACTGTTTCGCAAAGAAATAGCACTGCATCGACAGACTTTCAAGAGACTAGCTGGGCTGTTCTTCAAGGTGTGTCAACGAATAGTAAGAGAATAATTGACAGCTGAATTTGTTGAATTCATTCATCATCTACAGACATATATGTCTATGATAAAACACTTCAAGGATACCAGGCCTCATATAAAACCCGGAGAGAAATTTTTACATTATATGTATCCTTTTTTTTTCTCTGCTCTGATATGGATTTGAGGAAACCGTAAGAGAAGAACTTGGTTCAGGACTGGTGTGGTTAGAACTGATCTTTGAGCCCTCTTTGTGAGCAATGAAGTTGTAGAAGACTTCTTGCTTGCTTCAGATTACAACTCACTTGATAAAATTTGTGTGTGTCAAGGCTTTTGCTATTATATTTTTGAATTAAACTAACCACAAATAAATGTACTTGGTTTTGACACCTAAAGTACTGAACAGACCTTTTCTGCTCCCAGGATCTCTTAGTTCTGTTGCTGCCATGTTGTTTCTAGAAGTACCATAATAGTCATGCGCTTCTCTTCCAGAAAAATCATGTTTGGAGTTAATCATTCTGATTGAGGGCATCCCAGATACTTTACACTCACTCAATTTGTATGCCTCTTATGCCACTCTGGTAGAGCCTGATAACTGTGGAGACAGGCAGGCTAACATCTTCCTCTAGCCAAAGACAGATTTTTCAGGAGAGCTGATTCATTCACTCCAGCCACAATTATGTTTAAAGAGACCTCTTGTTTTGCAGAACTCACATCGCTTGAGTCGGGCACTCAGGTGCACAGGAGACTTGTGAGTGAGGAAACTGAAAAACTAGTCTGTAGAAAAGGCTGTGGAAAGGGAGTCCCCCATTTCTTCCAGAAGCTTGGAAAGGACTTTTTTAGTGGCTTGGAACATGATGGAAAATTCAATCTGTGCAATCTGACTTGAGCTCTCTCAGATTTTCCTCTCTGATAATGACAGAAAGAGTAGCATGGACTAGAGCTGAGTAGTAACAGTACTGACTAAAGAGCAGTGAGACCTTGACTGTATGTTTTGCTTCAGGTATTCCATTTTGGCTGTGGATGGAATAAAGGTTTCCATGTACAGTAGAAGTAATCTTACTATTAACCATCTAAATTCTTTGGCCAGTAGAAGGGCACTTAGAAACAGGCATATTGGGTGAGTTGTCTTTGGGTTTGCATGCTGAATAATGCCAGCACACACCATAGTATTCAGCAGATAATGCTTAGTGCTGCATAGGTCTTGTTAACTGTGTGCACTTGATACAGAAGAAATTGAAGAGTTTTTAGTGCTAAGGGAGGCCAAAAAAAAAAAAAAAGGTTGGAGAAGGTACAGGTGGGGAAAAATAGAATGGAGAAATGCAAATTATTTTGGTTTTTTGGAAGCATACTTTGTTCTCTTGAATGAACGTAGAATTTTACACCGGTGTTTGTGTATATTTGGTTTGCCTCAATTGATTTAAAGACAGAATTGGACTGTAGACCTGGAATCTGAGTTAAATAATCTGCCTAGCATTCAACAGGCTGCCCAGATTTTTCAGGCAGCAATGAAGTTTTGCTCAAGGGTAGCATTTGTCTGAAAGTAAAGATCAAGAGAATTCTGATATAAAACCTCACCGACATTCATTAGAATTGTGGTCTCTGAAATCCACTCAGAATTTCAGGATCTGATGCTCTTCTGTCTCTTCATTGAACAATTATTTTCATTTGGACTCCTCTTTGATTAATTTTTTAATATAGAATCACAACCAAACAAGAGCACCTGTGCAACTGATATCACTTCTGATTTTATTTGACTTCTGCTAAGTATTCCTTTTCACTGCATAGCTTTCTCCCTTCACCAGAAAACACTAGAACCAAAAAACTTCAAAATGTTTCCTATCATATGATTGGGGTCCAATCTGCCTCTTGACATTTTTCTTACAAAACCAAAACTTCAAGTTATTTTTTCTTTAGACTGTTAAGTAACTGTTCTTGAACCTATTCCAGATCTGAAGGGCTATTCTTAGGAATGTGTTCAATATTTACTTGAATAAGATCTTAACCTTGGCTCTTTTTAAAAATACTTTTTCATATCTTCATTCCAAAGAAAATAAGTCACTGTCATATACACAAAGGCTTGTTATATAAACCACTTTGGCCAGGTGAGCCAAATGATCTTTTGGAGAGAAAAGAGAGTCTGAAATATTTCTTTGATGTTTGTTTTCATACTGAAAAGGAAGGTCACAGAAAGCGGGGGCAAGGTCAGTTTCTGTTGTTAGGTATCAATTTTCAAACTCAGTTTTCAGCACCAGGCAGAACTGGAAAAGGAATAAATGACCTGAATTCAGAGGAAAGCATATGTGTGCACTGCCCAGGTACTTCAGATGACCTTGTGACTGTACACCTAACTGACGATTTGAAATCACAAACTATTTCAAGATAAACATTTATTATTCAGTCTGAGAAATATATTTTTGCTGACAGAAACAGCACTGCTAAGTCTAGCATAAATTAATAATCTTTTCCTTTCAGTGTTTCACAGCATTCTGTCTGAGTGCACTAATATATATTAGTTGAATAATATACAGGAGTGGAGAAATGAGTCTTCTGTGCAGTTGCTACAAGACAAAAATTTTTGCATAATTTCACAGCCCCACATAATGAGAGGCTGTGTCCCAAAGAGAGTCAGACTAAGCAAAGGATTTCTATGTAAGGAACTGTGAACTGCGAAGGAGAGCAATTCTATGTCACTCTGAATATAACAGCTAAATGTAACATCTTTTACTAAGTGCTTCACGTTTTCAATTGTAAGACCATGACAGAAGCAGACTTGTCATCCACTTGAATCCCGGTGCAGTAAAGTGACATTTGAACAAAATTTCCTAGGTTATGTAAAAAACCACACAGTGCAAATTATTTTAGTGTCTAGAAACCCTCATCTAATATACTACAGTACATACCATCTAATTTCCATTATCCATGAGCTGCTTAAATGAGTTATAGATTGTAAGAGCAGAAAAAGCCATGCTGGCTCCAGAGACAGGTTAAGTTTGGGCAGCCTTATTCATTTAGAAGTAGTCCTTCGTAGAAAGGGCCACATTTTTCCAGGACCAGAAATCCACTTTATGTGGTATTACACAGCACAAAGCTGAATTAGCAAGTCCTATGAGGTTTAAGTTAGCAGCTTAAACATTTCTGAATCATGCTATCAAGACTAGAAATGCTGTGGAGGGTATAGGAGCACCCCTGTGTCACACTGTTTGAAGGGTGTTTGGATTTAGCATGGACTTATCTGTATGCTCTGGTTGTCACTGCATTAACCTGTTACTATCCTGTGTCAGGAAATTAGTTTGGATACGCAAAACTAGGCACAGATTTTTGGGGCTGCACATGAGCTAAGATCTACTTCAGACCAAGAAGATGCTGAAAAGGTGTGCTGATGTTTTCTTTATAATAATTTTCTAAAATATAGACATGAGAAGGGAATTACAGGATTATGAGAAGAGAAATCTGGATCTGTTTGTTGCTGCTCAGCATAGAATAAGAAAAACTCTAAGGCACAAATCCTTATCCCTTATATACAATAGGTATTTACTGACATTGGCTTTAATGGTTTGCACAATCCAGAGATATATGAAGAATACTAGAACTGATAACAGAAAGAGCAGCCTTTTAATGAAAGCATTCATGTGCACAGATAGACCCTGTGCGCATGCACAGCATTGAATTGTCACAATTTTTTTAAGTTTAACTAATTATTATATCGAGCAAGTACATCCAATAGGAGACTGGTTGCCTTGGTAATCCACCCTTGGGCCTGCCCCTTGGAGTCCCTCCAAGGGTTCTTGCCCTATATCTTGTTTTGTCTCCCAGGTGCTGGTGCAAAACAGGATGTCCTTGTTAGAAATGCTTTTCCTTGAAAATAAGACTAAACAGAATATGTGAGAAAGAGAACTACTGTTATAAAGTGAGAAGGTGCTAGAAAATGTACAGCTATATATAAAAAAATCTGCAAAGCTAAAAATATGTAAAAAAGCTACAAATCTTTAGGCATCAGTATTACCTCTAGGATAAAGAACTGAGCAGCAAAAAAGTTAGTAGAGTTAAGTTATTGCAGAAATTACCTGCACATCTGCTTTGAGGTACGTTCAGGCATAAATGCATTGGTTTTGTCCAGGAGTAAATTGCATTGAATTTCTTTGGGGAGAAGAATAGGGCAATTTAAAATATTGCCTGAGTGTTTCCATCTGTACAAAAAATTCCTTATTTTCTCAAGCCATTTTTCAGTTTCTCACAGGATAAGAGCATCTGTCCTACAAGCATATGTTAAGACATTTTGGGTTCTTTCATCACTAATCCATAAAAATATCCTCACGTTCCATCTGGAAAATAATTCACATTCCTTTTTCTATTTAAAGCTGAATTAGAAATCATTATAGGAAGAGAATTTGGGCGGCTGCTGCTGCAAAAAACCTAAAAACCAAATCAATGATAGTGTAATTATTCATAAATATAGTTCATTATTCGACCAGCTGCATACACAAGACATCACTGCCATTAAAAGCTGTGAAAAAAATACTTGATTTTCCTCAACACTTGTAGCTCAGACTATTTTTGATAAATCAGTGAGATTTGCATCTCTTGTGTCTTACATTTGTGATCTGAAAAAGAAACTACCATTTTATTAGCACTGTAAAGTCATACCTACGTACTGCATAAGAAATGGGCTTATTTAGCTTTATGATAGAAAAACAAATGTATTAATCATTATGGGAAAAAGTGCTGTGTATTATAATTGCACCTGTTCTTGCATAATAGGAAATAGAGTCTGAACCATGTTTTCCTGGAATTGTTGTCTGACTGGTACAGTTGTTCACTAAATCTGATACCCTTGTGCTGCCTGTAAAGAGATGCTCTATTCCTTCTAGTGTTTATTTATTTCTTTCTTTATTTTTTAAATGCCTGGCATGTTTCTCTTTACATTAGTATCCTAGATATGTTTCCTGAGTGGCTTCTGAAGATGCCTTTCAGGCCTGGACATTAGCATCCAGTGTCTCCAAATTAGCATTCCTTGATGAAGTTGGCATAACAGTAAAATGCATGTGATTGTGGGCCAAGTTAGAGGTAAAGAATACAGTGTTCTGCAAATTATAGGAGCTGCTTGAGAAGGTTTTTTTGGTTCTTTGCCCTCCTTAGACTATTTTGCTTACTTTAATCTTAAGGTTTTCAAATCAGCCTTATCATTTGCACCGTCTGCAAGAATTGTACCTCTGCTGAATTGCCCTTCTTTACCTCAGCTGAAGGGCTTCTGCTGTATAAAAGCTTTCAGGAAAGAGTGGAAAACTTCATGATTTATGTTTCACCAATCAAATAAAAGAAATTGGAATTCACTTGTAACTCTTTTCTAAGCTCAGATTCTTTCATGCATTTACCTCCAAATGGGGGAATTGCTCATTTCCAGGCAGACCCCAACAAATGACATTAAAAAGAACAGCTATTTAAATAAGCAAAATGGTTGCTTCTGCATAAGTGCTAGGAAAATAAATGCACTTTCAAGTATTTTAACAAATCAAATAAAGTTTAATGGCTCTAAAAATAGCTTAAATGCATCCAACAAGAAAAAAGCCTGGAAAACGAAATTTCTGACCTATGAAAAATTCTTAATACTGGGATTCCTTTTTTGATTTTCCCCCAAATGGAAACAAAAGTACATGTTTGTAAAATTTCCTGTTGCAAGCATTTTGATCTGTAATTGTTGGTTATTTCTGTGTGAAAATCTGAATCAATAGAAAAAATAATTAAGCTGGAAAATTGAGTAATTTTAATGCTTATAAAAATAAAAAAAAATTTTTTTAATGTATTTTTTTCATATGGATTTTAAATTTTTCTTCCCTCTCCATAGAATCTCCTAGATTTTGTAGAAGGCCAAGGGTTTAAATTGTTAACAAGAAAATACGAACAAATTTAATAAAACCAAACAAAAATGCGTGGAAGAGGACAACTGAGTACAGTGAATGTTAAAAAGGCAAATTATATTTTTAAATGTTATTGCTTGAAAGAACCAAGGTTGAAATTTAGTAGTCAGATGAAATAACATTGTAGAGGTCTGAGACTCAGACCTTACCAAGCTAATTAAATTATCGTGCAACCGAATTGAATATTTTTGTCATATCTAGAAAAGGGAAGGATGGCTATGAGGAAACAGCCTTGGCTGCTGTTCCAAAAGGAATCATTTTCAAGCACAAGGTCTAAGAATTTTTAAGAACAAATGGAAGCCTTTGGAAGGGAGAGGGAAGCTCAGGAGAAGTTTTATCTGTGCTGCAGATGTTATGAAATAGTCTACAAGAGAAAAGTGACTTACTAGCGTGACTCTGCAAAAAAGAGGTATTGATCAGAAAAGAGCTGGGCAAATGTTTTTGAAAGCTCAGTGCAGAAGCAGACTGTGCAGTGCCAAAGGCACATCCCTGAATCCTACAGGGTTTTTGATGAGTAGTGTAAAATCCTGGCTCAAATGTTCATCTTAGTGTCTTGGGTAGGCCACAGGAATGGGGTTTATGTTTACACAGGGCTTCATTCTGTGGTACTTTATGGAAAGTTTCAATGTCCTTCATTGGCACAACTAATATCATACCTACCCTTCCTTTAAAATACACATTAAGTCAAATTTTAATAAAGACATAGAAGTATTGGTGAACAGATAGATCCATGCCCTGTTACAGATCCAGTTTTAGGCTAAGGCCATGTAATTGTGTCTGGCATACTAACTTCAGTGATTTAAGCAAATTTTCTACCTGGTAGAAATGATCTCCCTGTCATATGGATAAATCTTCTGTCTGCTTCTCAGTGGCTTTCACATGCTTTGAAGAAAACAGATTGTTTTCTCATATCTGCAATATAGCCTAGAGATATATGCTGCAATATATCCTTTTTCCTTGCCATTGAATAGCTGAGGAGATCAAAAACTGGTTGTTAACTCACTTTGTAGAGTGTTATTAGTACAGTATGACCCCACATGAAGATGAATTATTTTTATGAAAATCTTTCATTTTTAAAATCAGCTATGATAAGACCCTTTTTGTTATCTCTGAACAGAAATCTGTGCATTTATGTACACTGTTTATCTTTCCCAGATCTTCAATGAAAGTGAGTTCTGTTTGG